>CM074434.1:22200000-22941500 GCA_037101425.1 Elopichthys bambusa
ACCTCAGTTCTCTTTGGAGGAAATCCAAATATCCATGCAATCCAGATGCTTCCACTTTTGGGCTTTTCTGATGAAAAGACACAGCAAAACAGCTGCTAGCCATTGTTTGTTTACGCTCACGGCACCTTCTGTTAGTCGATAGTACTGCCTTCTCGATGACAGCATGCACGTGGTTAAAGACGACACGCAATGAATGGTCAGGTAACAACGTGTAGTCTGACATGTTTCTTGTCCATGACTTTAGGAGTCAAAATCATATAATCTGACACAGTGACTATCGTAAACGACAAAAATATAGTTTAGTCTGAACCCGGCATAACTGGACCTGGTAAATACACCAAATTTGTCTGTCACAGTACATACCATAATCTGAGAGACCTTCATTTGTTCCTAACTCTATTCTGATAAAATAAACAATTTAGCCATTGTATTATAGAATAATAACTCTTCAAAGCTCTTCAATGTAAATCAGAATTTTTGTTCAAACCAGTTTGCACAGTTTCTCTTTCTGCAACATTGCAGCAGGTAGCCACAGCCATCAAATCTAATTGACCCAAAAGTCATCGTCTTATATTGTTAAAGTAAATAGATTAAATATATCTTCTGATTGGCTGTGATTGTGTCAGGTCATGTGTACAGCCTTCTAAGAGACTCCATCAGGTTACGACACAGCGTTTGGTTGTGTATGTTGCTGAGAAATGTGCTGTCTCTGTTCATCTTATGATAGGTCAGTAGTATTCTTTTAAAGCTCATTTAAAGTCCTGCTACAACATGTGTGCCAGGAGCACTGCAAGACTCCCATAATTGTTGTCTGTTACACTTTCTTTTATTCTCCCCTTGTGTTCTACTTATTCTTTTTGCTCTCTGTCTCGCTCCTCTCTTTCTCGATCTCCACATAGTTGAGAAATCATATCTGAATTAATGAAAGTGGTTTGATTTATTTCAAACGTGGCTCTTGAATGAGTGGTTCATTATCATGGTAAAGAGAATTGGTGACAGCTGGCAGTAAGACTCACTTATCTTCTCTCTCTTTTCCTTTTTCTCTCATTCTCCTTATTGTTTCTGTCACTCTCCTCTCTCTGCCTTTGATCCGCTCTTTTGCAACGTTTTTTGCTGATCCCTCCTCCATTCTTCTCTTCATCTGCCTTTTCCCCTATCTTATATCTGTTTTGCCTGAATATTTCTTTGCACTGATTTTCTCTCACTTTCATCTCCTCCTTCTGTCATCTCTTCCCCTCGTTCTTTCTTTTTTCCTCAGGTGGAATGAAAGAGCAGGATTTGATGTGTATAAAGCTGCATGGTGTGAATCGAATAGGGCTAAAGAAGATTATAGACTTCATTTACACCGCCAAACTCTCTCTCAACATGGAGAATCTACAGGACACCCTAGAGGCTGCTAGCTTTCTCCAGATCCTGCCTGTCCTTGACTTCTGCAAAGTCTTTCTCATTTCTGGGGTAGGACACTGTTCAAACTATTTCAAATGAGAGCACTTATGTTCTGCTGTGTATTTTTTTTTTTTTTTTTTTTTTTTTTTTTTTAGTACTAACTCGCAGTTCCTCCTTCCTCTTAGGTGTCGTTGGACAACTGTGTAGAAGTGGGGCGCATCGCCAACACCTACAACCTCACGGAGGTGGACAAATATGTCAACAACTTCATCCTAAAGAATTTTCCCTCGCTGCTTGGCACTGGCGAGTTTGTAAAACTTCCATTCGAACGTCTAGCATTTGTGCTTTCCTCCAACAGTCTAAAACACTGCAGCGAGCTGGACCTGTTTAAAGCCGCGTGCCGCTGGTTACGCTATGAAGAAGGCCGCATGGAATATGCCGCCAAGCTAATGCGCAATATCCGATTTCCCCTCATGAGCCCAACAGAACTCATAAACCACGTACAAACTGTCGACTTCATGCGTACGGACAATACATGTGTTAATCTTTTATTAGAAGCCAGCAACTACCAGATGATGCCATACATGCAGCCGGTGATGCAGTCGGAAAGAACTGCGATCCGTTCAGACAATACCCATTTAGTGACGCTAGGGGGCGTGCTACGGCAACAGCTGGTTGTAAGTAAAGAGTTACGACTTTTTGACGAGAAAGCACACGAATGGAAGGCACTGGCACCCATGGACGCCCCGCGCTACCAGCACGGGATCGCAGTCATCGGGAACTTTTTGTATGTGGTCGGGGGACAAAGTAACTATGACACGAAAGGTAAAACAGCTGTGGATACTGTGTTTCGATACGACCCAAGGTATAACAAGTGGATTCAGGTGGCGTGTCTGAATGAGAAGAGGACCTTCTTTCATCTGAGCGCTCTCAAAGGACATCTATATGCTGTGGGCGGGAGAAACGCTGCAGGAGAGCTGGGTGAGTCAGGAAGGGATTTTAGTGTCACAGCAGGGGACAGATTTCCAAGGGACACGCTGTGCTTCAGTTGTTGACATGTTTTGTAAATATAACCTTAGGATGAGTGTGTTTGCAGTACTAAATCTTGAAAATGCTAAGAAGATTTAGATATTTTTGCTTTTATACATTTTTGTTTTTTATGTCCAAATTATAGAAATATTTGACTTGATCCTGAAGAGGAGTTAGTTTTAAGCAGTGCTGCCCCCTAAAGGGTGATGGGCTGTGACCCAAAAAATTCTATTACTTTTGTAAAAGCTAGTGTAATTAGGCAAATACAAACATGGATGGGTTACTTGAACCATTTCTTCTGAACCATAGACTGAATTATGCTAGGTTAAAAAAATACAACCCAGACCACATTAAAATACTGTTTACATGCAGTAAGGATAACCAGGCAGGGTTTGTGCTGACCCCAATGTGTTTTGAGCTGTGAATTATTGAGTGCTGAGAGCATGACACCATCCAAATTTATTTTAGTTGCAATTACGGAGGTAGTGGGAGCTCATTTTTATGTTTTGTGGCATAAATCTGAGTAAAAAAAGAAAAAAAAATGTAGGTGGTGACTTGGTTCCTCGGATGTTGATTAGATGATGGCAGATCTGAATTACCCCTTTTCTACCGACACGGTTCCGGCGCAGGTTCCAGGCTCCAGTTTACCAGACCGAAAAAGGGGTAAATGTGAGTTTGCAGTCAATTATAAGAAAGGGGCAGGGTTAAAGCAGACTAAATTATTAGAGCAGTCCGACATACATCACCTGAGAGATGTCTTGACATTTGGATGAAAATGATGAGTTGAATTAAGAAAAATTAAACATTTGCAATAATGGATAGTTCAGAATAAGATTTAAAAAAAAGAAGCTCAAACATGCTGCGTAACACACGAGAATGAACCTCATTGGTTATGCAGCATGTTTGAGCTTCTGGAAGAGGTTTGTTCTTGTGTCATTCATGTTCGGTTAAGCTTCTGCTTATGTTCACCGTAAGAGCCTAAATTAAGTCTGTTCATCATAAAAAGCAATCGAGTCTCTTCAGAAACCGCTCGATTAATATGGATTAATTTTCCGATCTCTTCATTTTTATCTAGCCAGCTAGTTTTCCGATCTCTTTCATCTAGCTTTTTGAAGCCTCAAAATGGTCATTGCAAAGGCAGTCAATGGAGGGACAAACCCTCTCAGATTTCATCAAAAACATCTTCATTTGTGTTCCGAAGATGAACGAAAGTCTTACAGGTTTAGAATGACATGAGGGTGAGTAATTAATAACAGAATTTTCATTTCGGTGTGAACTAACCCTTTAATACCAAGTGTAAACAAAACCTAAGTTACATGATGGTTCCACCCACACATTTTTATCTTATTTATTTTTAGCATGGTCACATAAATACTTTTATTTCAGAGTGAGGTTTTGTAGGTTTTTGAAAAGACTTCAAATTAAAATTAAGGATTATTTCACAAAAATCTAATTGTGGTGGAGAAAAACAAACAAATCTTCTTTAGTGATGTAACTGTAGTGCTTTGTTTTGTCATTTTACCTTTATTCTTAGGGGGTATTTACACTTTAATCCAATATGCATTCAAGACAGATAGAAATGATATTTATCTGTGGTTTTGAGTTCATCTTAGTGTTCAGGCACATATATAAACATTACTCCTCCCAAATGAAATTAGATCACCATACAGAAGTTTAAGAGCCCTGGAAATGACACGAGTGAGGAATCATTGGTGATACGCATGGATGGAGCAACCATGAAAATTAAAAAAAACGACTTGCCATTTGAGAGCAAAAAGAGCTTACAACATAAAATAGTAATAGTATACAGGATTTATGTATTTTTGTGAAAATGGCCCTCTCAGGGATTTTGAAAAAGTATCTTGCATTTGGCACCATTTGCTTTGTAGTCAAAATTTCAGTGGCTACTGTTGTATGATGGACCGCATCAGGCAAAGGTGGAGCTTAACCAGAGGTGAAGGTTCTTACAGGATAATTGCCCCAATGAAACATAGATAATTAAAACGCAGAGGCAGCTCCACATAGCAAAACAGGACGGCAGGACATAGAGACGCATGTGTCCACACAAACCAATATAACCTTACAATCATCCTCAGCAGTGCTCCTCTTAACTATACACACAAATGCACAACCTGTCTCTTTTACACAGACCTCACAGGTCCATGATCAGATATGTAAAGCAGCCCACAACTGACAGGAAAGAGACAAACATGCGTAGATACAGGTGTCACACTACAGAGATTTGATAATGAACTCTGGCAGGCTCACTTCCACAGCAAGAAGGAGAAAAAGCACAAAAAAAAAACGTACTCACAGCCCCCTGGATACAATTTACATTAACTCTCACACACACTCTCAAGCGCCTAGCGCTCAGTCGCCCATGTTTCTATTGCGACCACCGTCATGGCGGTCAAATGGATTTTATTGCTTTTGAGTTGAATTTAATCTTTTTACCCCGTACTGTTTGAGGACTCTAACTGCTGTCTAATATTACTGCCCCAGTGTGCTTGATTGTCAGTCTCAGTACAAGATCTACTGGAACTCGCCATTATTGCAGTGCAGTTTGATTCAAATTACAAGTGATTGATTTTAAAAGCTACAGTACCCACATAACTAGTGATGTGGCCTCGTATCTGAAAATATGCAGAAGGCACAGGCTCTCAAGGGGAAAAAAATGGTTACGTTCAACATCCGATTATTAGGAATTGTTACATAGATGCAAAATGACCAGTAATGCAGTGCATTTTCCCCTATTAAACTTGTTTTAAAAGTGTGATCATCTGTTTTTATAAATGTGGCCTGGCTATTAAATATGTGTCTGTGTGAGGTCATGAAGATTGAGTGAATGTTGTTGTGCGAGTGATTTTTATGACTATAGATTGAGGACAGACTCTCAGTGGCACTGTCTGTCTCGTTAATTTACTGATATGAAGGCTTTTTCAAAGCTCTGAGAGTTGTATATTTGGTTCTTTATCAGTCAGAACAGACACAGACTCTCCTATGGTCGATCATTAGTGGAAAACAGGCTGTCTGTGTTTAATAGTGTGCTGTATATTTTTGTATACTGTAATGAACTTTAATCTAGACCTCGCTGCTTTTGGGCAATTCCATGGAAGGGTCAGCCACACCATAGACCAATTAGTTTAAAAAAACGTTCAAAAAAAATTACATGTACACAGTAAAATTATGCTGCTGTGAAGTATAATGAACAAATGGTCTCCCATCTTTAGTTTGAATACCCATAATTATGTGTAATTCTTTATATCAGATAATATGAATATCAGTAGTCATAAACCTCCATCACTCATTTTCCACCTGCTGTTGTTTAGGATTATACATACAGTTGTTTCAATATACTGCTAGTAAAAACTTATTTCATGTTGTCACAGTTTATTGCCCTTTTATCTTTTTTTTTTAACCAGAAGCCAGACTCAGCATTAAAATAATTTTACTATCTCCAGTTTACCCGAGATAAAGATCACTAGATATTAATAATGTATCTGCCTGTATCAGATCTTCTCATAGTGATCTGATTTGTGTGGACAAATGCTTTTATAAAACTAACATTGCTTCTGATTTAGAGAGATTAGATAAGAGCAGCCAGCAGTCTTCTTTGAATATTTAACAAGGTGAAGTAGAGGTTTCGGTGTACAGAAGTCAGTGGTTATTGTACCATTTTTAATTTTTTTGGTTCATATTGTATAAATTCCTTAATAAATTATTAATATTTAATCTTCTCTGTGGCCAAGTGCCAATGGACCACAATATTAATAGTCATCAGAGTCTAAACTTGCATCTGTTCTAACGCAAGTACATTAGTTTGGTTCTGTATAATTTATCACTAAAGCGTCCCAATTCTCTCTGTTTGTGAGAGCATGACTAATGTAGAAGAATGCTTTTTCTGTCCCCTTTAGACCTCTTCCTGGATCCACATTAACTCATCTGTTAGTCTAGTCATCTTTCTAAGCATTCAAGACCTTGTTTTCATCTCTAATTCTCACTGTCTCTTGTCTTTCTCCAGCAACTGTGGAGTGTTATAACCCTAGGACAAACGAGTGGACGTATGTGGCCAAAATGAACGAGCCGCATTATGGACACGCGGGCACTGTTTACGGAGGATACATGTACATTTCAGGTACCTGTCACACATCCATGTGTTTGTTATTTATGTGTGTACAACACTGTTCAAAAGTTTGGGGTCGGAAAGACTTTTTAAATGATTTGTCGTAAGTCTCTTATGCTTACATAGTAACTGCATTTATTTGTGAAATGTTACAATTTAAAATAACTCTTTTCAGTTTGAATATATTTTAAAATGTGTTCATAACTCCAGTCTTCAGTGTCACATGATCCTTCAGAAATCATTCTAATATTATGATTTGGTGCTCAAGAAGCATTTCTTACAAAATGTTAAAGACAAGAAACCTGATCAGAAGGAAAAATATTTTGCTTATATATTTGGTTGAGTCGTGAATAAGTTATGCACCACTAAAACAAAATCACAAGCTCTCGACCAGATCTTGATTTGATTCAGATCTATTGTAGTATAATTCAGTTGCAATTTAAAAAGAAAAACACAAAACCACACACTTCAAATTTTATATGGGCACAAGTTAGAGAAAAAGTAAAATGTACTCATTCTCAAACACATTCTCGTCTTCATTCTCAAACACATTTTCACAGATCAGGTAGTTGGTAAGGTGTTGCTAACAGGAAGAGGAATATCTGGAGGGTGAGAATGAGATGTTCTCACCACACGCACACAAACTGATTCTCCATAGATCAGTGTGTGTTCCCTCTTTTACACAAAAACACTTTCAGATGGCAAGAAATTAACTTCTCCAAAAAGAGGAACACACAAACACTCTCTCACAGGGTGTTAACCTGCCTTGTGCAGGATTGTTCCCATCACATGCTCACTTTACAGGATTGCAGCTCAAATCCTGCTTTATGGAGATGAGTCCTACTTTCACTGAGAATGATAAACAGACAGAGAAAAAGAGAGAGAGAGAGATGGTTGGTTGGATAGGGTGGCGAGAGGAGGAGATAGTGATGACATGAATCAGAGGAGTGTGTTTCTGTGTGATAATGAACATTGAGGTATGTAGGAGGAGTGTGATCTCTCTCTCTCTCTCTCTCTCTCTCTCTCACACACACACACACACACACAGAGCTGTGATAATGCTGCTCAAGGCTTTCTGTCTTCGGCTCCCACACACACATTTACCTCTCCATACATTAACATTCATTCTTACACAAGCATGAGACTGATGGCTCTCATTCAACCCTCCAGCAACCTCTAAATAACATTCTGAACTCCTCAACATGATGTGCGAGCGCCGTATATGAAGTGGTGTGACTGTAGGCAGGAATGTTCTGTGCGGGTCTCCAAACACACTCAGGCACCATTAGCTATTAGTGTAACCAAGAATGGTGTATTATAAACCATTGATATTTATATTTGATGTTTTTGATTGAGATTTATACAATGATCTTATTGTGAATTATTCATGCATGCATATGTTTCATTTAAAAAAAATGGTACCTCAATTTTTCATGTCATATCTATTGGACTTCTCCAGTCATTTCATCCACTTAAACCCTGTCCCTTTCTTACACTCAACATTCAGATCTGCCTCTATCCAATCAACAACCAATAAACTAAATCAAGTCCTGAAATAAAATTTTTTTTTTTTTTTTTTTTTTTTTTTTTTTTTTCCCCCCCAATAATCCATTCCACTTAGATGTATGTCAAAATATGGAAGAAAAGATCTGTCGCTACTCCCATTATATTGTGTTCCATTATTTATTTATATATATTTTTGAGAGAGATCTACAAACCTTTTCACTCTGCCACAAGGATCAGTTGGGGTCCTCTAGATGATTAATTATCATGTTTACTGTTATTACCTTGTCAATTCATAATAAAAGTGCCATGTTTGCAGTTGTGCCACCCTGACATTTGAGAATATACAAATTGCTGAACAAAAGTGTTTTAATTATCTCAACAGATTTAAAACTACTGATATTTATAAAATTTGTTTATATGAAAGGTTTTAAACCTAAAATGAAGCCATAGTCTAACGTTTTTCATTTTTTATTAAGACATTTTAAATAGGTTTTAAATAGTTTAAATAGACATTTTAAATAGTTTTCTCTTCTGTTCATTTGTTTGGACAGTTGAACCACCTGACATTTTGGGGATTTAAGATAACAAAACATAAAATTATATGTATTATTTAAATTACTAAATTACTAAAAATGAATTCAAACTAAATAGGTTTTACGTGATATAGGTCATTTATTTATCTTATACTACGGGGCTGTTGAATGCTCGAATCTGATTGGTTGACCAAAGTTCTAAGGTGTGCAATTATTTTCAGGGAAACACAGGTTGACCGCATTACAGTTCTATATCACTTCGCCAAATGCTTTCACCAAAACCCACAACGACACCGACCAAGCAAAAAAAAAGGATGAAAATGACTAATTATTGTCATGGTTTTTGCCATAAAATACGTCTTATTGTGTCCTAAAAGTGCATATTCTCTCACGCGCTCTCTCTCTCTCTTTCAAACGTACACACGTACTGTATAGTGCGGGGACACACTTGCACAGAAACGTTTGGTCAGCGCTGCTCTGACAAATTAATCGGTAAAACAGTTTAGCAACTTAAAAGATACACGACTCACCAGTGAGGTAATCACTGTGCGGTTCTTGAGAAACTTACAGTTTCGCTACTAGTAGAGACACTGCTGCCGTTAGAGACGCACAGACTCAGGTAGGCTAATTCACATATGCTGCTTATTTTCTCTCTCTCTCTCTCTCTCTCTCTCTCTCTCTCTCTGCGTTAATAACTGCATCAGCAGTATTATTCTGCTATCAAGGCTCAAGCCTCCGTTACTAGTTCTGAAATGACGTTTTGGAATTGGCAACAGAGGCTTGGGATGAGATGCATAAGAAATTAGTCCCACACACAAGAGCGTTTTAAAGACAAAAACCTGACAAATATCTTGAAATACAATATCGGAACAGTGTCTTGAGGTGTGGTAACCATAGTATAAGCGGAATAATTGACTCGTGGCCACATTACCACCTCTGGTGTGCATCATTTTCTAAGAATGTCAATTAGTCCTTACAAATTATTTTAAAAGTAAATAATAATGCACTTGGATACAAAAATATATACAGTATCTCACAGAAGTGAGTACACCCTCACATTTTTGTAAATATTTTATTATATCTTTTCATGTGACAACACTGAAGAAATGACACTTTGCTACAATGTAAATTAGTGAGTGTACAGCTTGTATAACAGTGTAAATTTGCTGTCCCCTCAAAATAACTCCACACACAGCCATTAATGTCTAAACCGCTGGCCACAAAAGTGAGTACACCCCTAAGTGAAAATGTCCAAATTGGGCCCAAAGTGTCAATATTTTGTGTGGCCACCATTATTTTCCAGCACTGCCTTAACCCTCTTGAGCATTGAGTTCACCAGAGCTTCACAGGTTGCCACTGGAGTCGTCATGGAGGAGTGGAAGAGGACATCACGGAGCTGGTGGATGTTAGAGACTTTGCGCTCCTCCACCTTCCGTTTGAGGATGGCCCACAGATGCTCAATAGGGTTTAGGTCTGGAGACTTTCTTTAGCAAGGCAGTGGTTGTCTTGGAGATGTGTTTGTTCGTTATCATGTTGGAATACTGCCCTGCGGCCCAGTCTCCAAAGGGAGGGGATCATGCTTTGCTTCAGTATGTCACAGTACATGTTGGCATTCATGTTTCCCTCAATGAACTGTAACACTCATGCAGCCCCAGACCATGACACTCCCACCACCATGCTTGACTGTAGGCAAGACACACTCGTCTTTGTACTCCTCACCTGCTTGCCGCCACACACGCTTGACACCATCTGAACCAAATAAGTTTATCTTGGTCTCATCAGACCACATGACATGGTTCCAGTAGTCCATGTCCTTAGTCTGCTTGTCTTCAGCAAACTGTTTGCGGGCTTTCTTGTGCATCATCTTTAGAAGAGGCTTCCTTCTGGGACGACAGTCATGCAGACCAATTTGATGCAGTGTGCGGCGTATGGTCTGAGCACTGACAGGCTGACCCCCCACCCCTTCAACCTCTGCAGCAATGCTGCCAGCACTCATACGTCTATTTCCCAAACACAACCTCTGGATATGACGCTGAGCATGTGCACTCAACTTCTTTGGTCGACCATGGCAAGGCCTGTTCTGAGTGGAACCTGTTAAACCACTGTATGGTCTTAGCCACCGTGCTGCAGCTCAGTTTCAGGGTCTTGGCAATCTTCTTATAGCCTACGCCATATTTATGTAGAGCAACTATTCTTTTTTTCAGATCCTCAGAGAGTTCGTTGCCATGAGGTGCCATGTTGAACTTCCAGTGACCAGTATGAGAGAGCGAGAGCGATAACACCAAATTTAACACACCTGCTCCCCATTCACACCTGAGACCTTGTAACACTAACAAGTCACATGACACTGGGGAGAGAAAATGGCTAACTGGGCCCAATTTGGACATTTTCACTCACTTTTGTGGTCAGCGGTTTAGGCATTAATGGCTGTGTGTTGAGTTATTTTGAGCAAATTTACACTGTTATACAAGCTGTACACTCACTACTTTGTTGAGTGTACCTCTGTTTACATTGTAGCAAAGTGTCATTTCTTCAGTGTTGTCACATGAAAAGATATAATAAAATATTTACAAAAATGTGAGGGATGTACTCGCTTCTGTGAGATACTGTATATAGACATAACCAAGGTTGTGTGGATAGGGAAAATAGATATTAACTGATGATAAAGCCTCTTAATCAAAATCTTATTTACCATGCTAAATATTCTTTTCTTTTCTTTTTTTCACTCAGAAATGTCACATTACAGAGGTTAAATGTTTTCTGAATGCTTGTCTGAGGTATTATATTAATTTTGGTCAGTGTGACATTTCTGGAGTTTTAATAGCTGTTTGTAACTTGCACTTGTAATTACACAAACTATAAGACCCCTCCTCCATGCCACTATCTTTATCTGTTCTGCCTGGAGCATATTTAGTCATGCATGATTATC
Source organism: Elopichthys bambusa (assembly GCA_037101425.1). Lineage (NCBI taxonomy): Eukaryota > Metazoa > Chordata > Actinopteri > Cypriniformes > Xenocyprididae > Elopichthys > Elopichthys bambusa. Next base: position 22,211,507 of record CM074434.1, read on the forward strand.
ATTTAGTCTTTTGCTGGTGATGTACATACACACATTTACATTGATTCTCACACTTCTCTTCTCCTTCCTCTCCTCCACCCATTCGCTTTCTCTGGAGTATTTTTGGAACTGCTGATCCTTTTGTTTTTACTCTGGTGTCTGTGTCCTTACTTCTGCATGCCCCCCCCCCCCCCCCCCTCTCTCTCTCTCTCTCTCTTTCTCTCTTTCTCTGTTATATAGGTCATGAAACATTGGAGTATTAAGCTCTGCACTCACATGAGTGTTAGTGTGCATGCATGAAACAGTCTAGTGTTATGTGCTGCCTCATGCTTTGTTCTCTGTCGTCATCTCTCCTTCTCCTTACCCTAATTTCACCTCTTCCTGTCTATTTTCTCACCATTTTACTTCACTTTCTCCTCTTTCTGCTGTATTTGTGTTTCGATTCACGTAAATTCACTGAAAGAAGAGTTACAGTTAGAAAGCCTGTGTGTTTGTGAGTGAATCATTCTCTTCTCTTAGTAAAGGAAAAGATAGATTAATGGAGGGATGAATGGAGAGTTAGAGGGCAAAAACAGGAGGGATGGAGAGAGGAAGAAGAGGGAGGGTCTGGTTGGCTGATGCCTGATGGGATAGTTCTCTTTATTTTCAGCCCTCCCTGTAGACATGTCCTGTTTTCTTTTTCCTCTTGTCTTTTTCCTTCACTTCCCTCTCTAGTTCTTTTCAGTGTGCATGCAGACCTGGTTGTGTGTTTACTTTGTGTGTGTGTTTGTGTTTTCGGAGATGCATTATTTAATCTTAACTCTTTCTTCAGCAGACCTTGAGAGAGTTTTTGTGCACACATTATGCATTATTCATTTCTTGTTGTGTATATCTAATGCTTTCAGAAACGTGAGCACACAAGGTGTCCGTTTCAGCAGCGAAAGTGATGTGAATTCTCCTTGCGGTTTGTTGTGCAGGTGGAATAACCCACGATACCTTCCAGAAGGAGCTCATGTGCTTTGACCCGGATGCTGATAAGTGGACTCAGAAGGCTCCCATGACAACGGTCCGCGGCCTTCACTGCATGTGCACAGTGGGCGATCGTCTCTATGTCATCGGCGGAAACCACTTCCGGGGCACCAGTGACTACGACGACGTGCTGAGCTGCGAGTACTACAGTCCCGCCCTGGATCTGTGGACACCGATCGCGGCCATGCTCCGCGGCCAGAGTGACGTGGGTGTGGCTGTGTTCGAGAACAAGATCTACGTTGTGGGCGGCTACTCGTGGAACAACCGCTGCATGGTGGAGATCGTCCAGAAGTACGACCCCGAGAAGGACGAATGGCATAAAGTGTTTGACCTGCCTGAGTCTCTGGGCGGCATTAGGGCCTGCACGCTGACTGTGTTTCCCCCCGAGGACCTCTCGCTAGCCGGCTCGCCAAGCCGCGAGTCTCCTCTCTCGGCTCCTTGAGAATGGATGGAGGGAGAGTGAGAGAGACAGAGGAATAAAATGGACTGATTAATTGACAGACATACAGATGGATGAGTAGAAGCAACTCCATCGCCGTATAGACGTGCACCCCTGTCTCTCTTGTTCTCTCTCTCTCTCTCGTTCTCCCTCCCTCCCCCTCTCTCTCTCTCTCTCTCTCTCTCTCCCCACAGGAAAAAGACAATGTTTGCACTCCCCACTGATATACGTTTCAATGGTGTCTGTGGTGAAACCCCGTCCCTTCCCACAAATGATTCCACTTCTCTTCCTCATCACTCTGCTCCTCTCCTCCTGAGAGTGAATACTGAAAAGCCCTTCCATCCCCCCTCGATGAGAAAGAAAAATGGAAGCACTCCCAGGGTTGGGCGTAACTACATGTTAACATTGCATTAGGAGGTTTGTTTCGTCCCTTTTGGCAGGAATAACCTTGACTTGAACAACAAATGACTTTGCAATTCAACTTTTCTACCTGAGTCTCCAGAGTTTTGCTATGATGACTACTTTTCCCTGATCCCTCCTATTCTGAGGTCGCATACCCCCTCACTGTTCTTTCTTCCCATTATGCCTGCTCATTTTTCCCATTTCTGTCCACTCTCAGCCTTTGCCCAGTTTTTTTACCCTCATTCTCTTGTCTCTCTCAGGGGGTTAGTTGACCTTTGACCACAGGATGAGGAAACAGTTTTAAACTCAGGGGTTGGCCTGCCCCCATCCTCCCTGCCTAACTGATATTTCATTTCTCTACTCCTGCTGTTGTTATGAACCATTAACAGAATTGTGTTTTCTAAATTTAATAAACAAGATTTTGAGAAAAAAATAAATAAATTGTGTTCTGTTGATTTTCATTGTGTTCTCAGTTTTCTTAAAAGCTTCTGCTCTACCCTGGCAGTCAACATAATATTTTGTGAATACTATAATCACGGCTAAAGACCGCTGTTAAGCATAATGTGCAGTAGAGCACCTGCAGTCCCTTTAGCTTTGATTGTATTCAAAGTACAGAATGGTCTTGAGTGTCATATTGCTTTCCAAAATTATTACACAATTGTGTATTTGATCACAGGCAAATTGACCAAACAGCATCCAGGACCAGAACAGTCCATTTTATAATCAATAATTCACCTCAGTAGCAATTATTATGAGTCTGGCTTATATGGACTTGAGTAGAGAATCATGGACGGAGATGGAAAGACTTTCTGAAGCATTAGAAACAGTCCACATGACCTATGTCAACAGGGGTAAGTGTTGACATGCAAGATATTATGTGACCGCAAGACAGGATGAAGTTAATGTGTAGCTTTAAATGCAGTTTGTTATTTTCTGGTGTATTTGAATGATTTGTGGTTTAATTTTATCAGGAAGTGATAACATTATAAATTTAGAGGCTCAAGTGCTGAAGGTGCAACACCCATATGATATATGCAATTTCTGATTACAGGATATTTATTCAGGCTTGGATGGTAAGTATATCGTAGTATATCAAAATGGTTCAAGTGATTATAACTTTTGAGTAATCTGGTCTAATATCACAAGCCTCGTCTCGCTCATCTCGTAAAAAAAAGTAAAGATACCCATCACAATCCACTGTGCAGCATATTTCACGTCCACCATTTTGAAATTTGTCTAAACATACTTTTATGAACTCCTACAGATTTCATCAGATTTTCTCAGATTCAGATCTTGCTGCTAAAATGATAGTGCTGCAGGAATGAGTCCTAAAACCCAGAAATAAGCTTGTTTTCGCACTTCCAGTTCCATCATCCCAAAGTCAATAGGTGTGTCTCAGTCAGCTCCCTAGGTCATGAATTCAGGCACTGGTAAGGACCCTGGCTCACTACACATTGGGACACTGGTGACTCTAGTTTCACCGACATGGCAACGTCCTCATTGTACAACTTCACTACTGGTATTTATTATCAACAGCAGAGCTGATATCTTTCTGACATGATTTTTTAACGTTATTTAAAGTATATTAAAATAAATACTTTGCTTGTATACATGGAACATTTCAGCTGTAAATAAATTATGTAAATTAAATGTTTGCTAGATTGTTCATTACCTGTCAAGTAATGTATGTTTATGCTGAAACTTAGTTAATTAATGGTTTGTATTTTAAATTTCTAAACTAAATTTAAATAAACTTAAACTATCATTATTACTATCACTCTTATTATCATTATATGTAGTGAGTTGGCTCAAGTGATTTATGTTTTGCTCTTCAGAACTTCCAGTAAGGGAACATAGTAAGCATCAATGCTCCCTGGTTTTCACGGTGCATTGTGGGACTTTTTAGGAAGCGAACGTTTCAGTACACTGGAAAGATTTTGTGATTGAAACAGCACTTAAAATGGCTGACTCCCTGATGAGTTCCCTGGCTACTGAACTTGGGATCTAATTGAGATGCATCCAATGTTTGTTTTGTTTTTTTATTATTGGTTTTAAAAGCCTGGAATAAGGTCTGTGGTTAACACAAGCTCAAAATATTAGGTGTGTTCGACTTGAAGCGGTGCTGCGCAGACCGATTGTGTTTTTATGTCTTGAAAAAGGTGTTTAGCTAACATGTGCCTAAATGGAGTTTTTGGGGACATTAAAGGAATAGTTTACCCAAAAATGAAAATTCTGTCATTTACTCAACCTCATTTTGTACTCTCCTCTTCACCCCCCATACTTTGGAAGTCAGTGGGGTCCCATCAACTGTTTGGTTACCCATATTCTTCAAAATTCTTTTATGTTCTGCAGAAGAAAATCATACAGGTTTGGAACAACTTGAGGGTGAATAAATCCCTATCCCTTTAAACGTCATCATGCTGAGCAGGAAAACTCATCTACTTACAAGTCTGCTTTTACAGCCTCATTGTGTTTATACTCACGCTCTTGCAAACTATTCTAACGTAAACTCACCTTGTAGATTTTACATAAATACTGAAGAGAGTTGTAGAAAGCTTCTGCCGATTTGTATTTAGGCTTCAAAATTCATAAAAGTTGTTCAGATGTGAAGATTACCTTGATGAAGAAAACATGTGGTCTCAGAGCTTACTTTCTGCAACAACGCAAAAGCAAAAAATCCTATTTTGTCAAGGCAATCAGAGTGATACAAAAATAGCACTCCATTGTTTATTGCAATACTCATTTTTACTGATTAAGTTAACATTCAAATTGGTAACAGTGCCACCTGTTGGTCAACAACATCTCTATTATAAATAATTCCACAGACATAGTTAATTTTCTTAAAATAATCACTGTGGATGTTAGGTCCAAAGAAATGTACGATTTCTGTGTACCATTGTTGTGCTTGCTTCTCTCTTTCTTAGGCAGGTGTTCGGTTCAGCTCCCCATGCCGGTGGTGCCCAGGTGAACTGCCATCTGTGTGAGTGTATGTGCGGCCTCCCGATGAGACATATGGTCACTAATCTATTACAACTTAATATGGCACAGAGATTGACCCACACTCACTCTATGGCCCTGTAGGGCAGAATCAAATACATATTTTATATTATTTAATAACTGTGAAAAGCAACAGACCACTGTGCTCTAGTTAGTCAAACATAATTGACTCCTTTGAATAGTGAGTTTTGTCAGTGTGTGTCACAGGCATTAGTTTTTAATTTGATTGTCAACTACTACAGTGCGTGTATATCAGCATGGGGACTTTTTGGCCTGGTTGGTGTTTTGGCCCTGGGCTGAATCAGTTGTTCTAAATTGCATTAAAGCATCATGGGAGAATAATACCAGTACTAAGTGCAGGGTCAAGGGTGGTCACATGAGAGCCGCAGGACTGTGTGGACAATAATACTGTTACTATTAGAATAAGGGCAGTTTTTAAAGTGCATTTTTCTGGAAAATGTAGCTCCACAGGTGGCAGCTTCAGGGCAGTGTGTACCCATAATTCCAGCTGTCCTCCATAAGAGTGGGATTAGTATGAAAGTGATTTTATTTTTGCTAGATTTCAAATCATGTTTGAACATGGACACTGTCATGGAGACGAACTCCGTGGTTCCCTCCTCTGACCATCTCTGTCACAACCCGAGTCGGAGGCTATGAAAAGGTACATCGAGGAGGAGCTGGCCAAAGGTTTCATTCATCCTTCCACATCGCCAGCGTCAGCAGGATTCTTCTTCGTGGGCAAGGATGGCGGTCTCCGTCCATGCATCGACTATCGGGGTTTGAACGAGATTACCATTAAGATTCGTTATCCATTACCCCTGGTTCCAGCAGCATTGGAACAACTTCGCACGGCCAAATATTTCACCAAACTAGATCTTCGCAGCGCCTACAACCTTATCCGAATTAAAGAAGGGGATAAATGGAAAACTGCTTTTTAAACTGCAACTGGACACTATGAATATCTTGTCATGCCCTTCGGGCTAGTCAATAGTCCTTCTGTCTTCCAGGCATTTATCAATGACGTATTCAGAGACATGTTAAACAGATTTGTGATCGTATACATCGATGACATCATGGTCTACTCCGACACCCTGGAGGAACATGTACAACAGGTCAGACAGGTCCTCGAGCATTTAATCCATTACCAATTGTATGCCAAGGCTGAGAAATGTGAGTTCCACCAGACCTCTACCTCGTTCCTGGGCTACATCATTAGTCCCGACGGAGTAGCAATGGACGAAAAGAAGGTTACAACCATCCTCAACTGGCCACAACCCACTATCCTCAAAGAGCTTCAGCGTTTCCTGGGTTTCTCGAACTTTTATCGAAGATTCATCCGTAACTTCAGCTCCATAGCCTGCCCTCTCACAAGCATGGTAAAGAAGGGAAAACATCAACTCAGTTGGACCCCTGCCGCCATTCAGGCCTTCCAACAACTCAAGGAACGCTTCACCACGGCCCCCATCTTGCATCATCCCAATCCATCACTCCCGTTCATCGTTGAAGTAGATGCATCCAGTACTGGTCTTGGGCCAGCACTCTCTTAAAGGTAGGGTAACCCACCTAAACTTTATCCATGTGCTTACCATTCCAGGAAACTCACAGCAGCAGAAAGGAATTATGACGTAGGAGACCAGGAGTTGCTGGCCATGAAGGCGGCTTTTGAGGAGTGGCGTCATTGGTTGGAGGGGGCCACACATCCCTTCGTGGTGCTTACAGATCACAAGAACCTTGAGTACTTACGGACGGCTAAGAGACTTAACCCCCGTCAAGCCCGCTGGTCTCTGTTCTTTTCTCGCTTCCATTTTACCGTCACTTACTGACCAGGCTCCAAGAATGTCAAAGTGGATGCTCTATCTCGTCAGTTTGAGGGCGAGTTCACAACACAAAATCCTGAGACTGTATTACCTGCTTCTCTTGTTGTTGCTCCCATACAGTGGGACATCATGACTGAGCTGGAACAGGCCAACGCCCAGAACGAGATCCCGTCTGACTGCCCACCTGACAAAGTCTTCGTTCCAGAGAACTGGTTCACAATTCACCCTCGTCTGGCCATCTTGGTATCACCGCAACCATACATCTCCTGCAGAACCGCTTCTGGTGGTCTTCATTAACCAAAGACTCGACTCAATTTGTGAAACAATGCCCTACCTGCAATATGAACAAACCTTCACATCAACTGCCTGCTGGCCTCCTGCAACCATTACCTCTGCTTCAATGTCCCTGGTTCCATATAGCAATCGACTTCGTCACTGACCTCCTAGCATCTAACAGCCACACCACCATTTTCACCATCATCAACCGCTTCCCCAAAGCCTGCCGCCTCATCCCTCTACCAAACTTACCCACCACCATGCAGACAGCAGAACAGCTGTGCAACTGGGTCTTTCGTATTTACGGCCTACCAGAGGATATAGTGTCCGACTGTGGTCCCCAGTTTACTTCACGTCTCTAGTCGGCATTCTGTCAAGCCTTGAATATAAACGTCAGTCTCACCTCCGGCTACCACCCACATTCCAACGGTCAAGTTGAACGCTTGAACCAAGAACTCACCCATTTCCTATGTTCATACTGCAACCGCCACCAAAATGACTGGTCCCGATACCTACTGTGGGCAGAGTATGCTCAGAACTCGCAAACCACTAACCGGATTAACTCCATTCCAGTGTATCCTGGGGTTCCAGCCTCCACTATTTCCCTGGTCCGGGGAGCCCACCAACGTACCTGCTGTCAACGACTGGATGAATCGGAGTGAAGCCATGCAGTACGTCGTCAGACAGAACAAGCTGACCGCCGCTGCCGCCCAGGTCCTGAGTATCATCCCGGCCAATGGGTATGGCTCTCCACCCGAGACTTACGTCTCAAACTTCCCTGCAAGAAATTAAGTCCAAGGTATGTTGGTCCCTTTCAAATCACACGTCAGATCACTCCAGTATCTTTCCGTCTTGCCTTACCTAATCACTTTCGTATTTCTCCCACATTCTATGTCTTACTGCTCAAGCCTGCCGATGGTCCCAGCGAGGAGGGGGAGGACGTGTCCGGTGATCAGGGCCCCCAGCCCATCACGGTGGAGGGCGAGGAGGCTTATCGGGTCTGTGAACTGCTGGACTCCAGGTGCCGAGGAAAGAGTTCTCCAATATCTGGTCGACTGGGAGGGGTACGGTCCAGAGGAGCGCTCATGGGTCAACGTGGATGATATCCTAGACCCCAACCTCGTGGAAGAGTTCCACACTAACCATCCTGAGAGACCAGCCCCTAGACCACGTGGGAGACCTCGGCGTCGGTTGCCTCCTCGCGCCAGGAGGCGCTCGCAGGGGGGGGGGCTCTGTCACGGAGACGAACTCCGTGGTTCCCTCCTCTGACCATCGGAGGGAGCCCTCGCCCGAATATTGACACACGCATACACTACATTTCCTATCAGCCCGTGCCTTGGACCAATCATCATCACGTACAGCTGAAACCTATTACCTGGCCTATTTAAGACTCACACACACTCCACCTCTTTGCGAAGTCTTGTATTGCCCCGGTGTACATTACTGAGCGTTATTATTCTGTCTGACTGTCTGCCTGTTGCTGATCCTGTTTGCCACCCATTTATGATTCTCTGCCGCCTACCTCTGACCTCTGCTTTGTTCCCTGCCCTGTGATTGATATCTGCCTGCCTTGAACTACTGCCCGTATACTGACCACGATTCTGCCTGTCCCCTGTATACCTGTTTGTTCCTGTTTGACCTTGCCTGTCCGACCACGCTCTGCTCTAATAAAGCATACAAATGGATCCCAGCCTGAGTGACAATTCATTACAGACACACATGAGAACTATGTTAGGCAGAAGGTGTTTAGTGAATAATGACATAATTGTAACTAACAAAGGTCTTTTAGGATCACTAGAAGTAGCATCTCAAATTATATATTATACACTGTGGACTTTAGTATATAAATTGTACTATACAGAAGCAATGGCTTTTTTCCGTTTTCCAAGAAATGTTTAAATTGTGGGGGTTTTCCACAGTAAAAGTAGTGTCCACTTCAGTATTCAGTCCAGTGTTCGTGGACTGTACCTTAAAATAAGTTACCAACTGTAAGCATATCGACCTACTGAGCAGCAGACATTGTTTAAACATTAAAAATGAATATGATAAATAATTGATTTATTCATTTAAAATGAATGGTGTATTTAGTTGACCGATGACCTGAAATCTTGAGGCATTCACATGGATTTGTAAAGCACTATGCTGTAAATCATAATATATAAAGCATAAAATAGACTATAGCTTTGAACTTTTATTGCAATCTGAATAAGATTCGGGTGCCGTGACCTTAAGCCTGTACCACACAAATCAGCCAAGGTCATGGGAAGGAATGATAAATGGCCCTTAGATGTAAGATGTACCATCATTCCTCATGAATGAATATTAAGGTGATGTGACTGATTATTTCTGTCTGGATAGAGGCCATGTTTGTAGTTAATGCTGATGATGTAGTAATGTGGCATCCGAGTGTGTCTCACAGCTGGTAGTATGCTAATATTGGATTGTTTTTTGTTTTATTCATTGGAGTGGGGGAGATAGATTGCTACGTATTTATAGTTTGATGTTTTCTTGATTGCTTGTTACTTGAAGCTGTTAAACATTAAGCATTCATATTGCCACAATAAACCAGCAATTAGAATGCATTCAATGCCTTATTAGTGAAATGAACTGAATATGCAAATATATGTGACTGTTTAATTAAATACTTCTGAATATAATAATTATCTGTTAAATGGCACTGTTACATTGTAGCTACAATATGCATAATCGAGTCGAATTTGGGTTAAGTTATGCTCTCTCACTCTGTTATATGTCATATGAATGCAAAACTTCTGTTATATGACCTGTATGAATTTATAAATAAAAGGATATATTAAGTTGATCAAAAGTGACAGTAAAACATTTTTTGCTAACACTTGACAATAAGGTTTCATTAGTTAACTATTTTAGTTAACGTGAACTAAGAATGAACTATACTTCCACAGCTTTTATTCATCTTTCAGCGTTTGCTACATTATTAAAAATCAAAAGTTAAAATAACGTAATCTGCACGTTGGAATACGACGTTTAAAAAAACGTCATGACAGTACCAAAATACAACCATAGTCAAAACAAAGACTATGCTAGGGCCAAAATCCGTACATTCTGTTTGTTTTTAATGTGTTTTGCAATAGCCTATAGCCTACTTTTATTTCTACACCATGTTTATAATTTTTGGTATATATAAAACATGTATTCTTTAGTTAAAAAAGAAAAAAGAAAAAGAAAACTTAAGTATTCTAAAGCTATAATATAATATAATATAATATATTAGCCTATATTATATTACTATAGCCTGATATAAACTAACTTCAAACATTGTTTTACAATCTCAATACTGCTTTCATATTCTCATTCCACAGTTTGATGTAGTCCAACTTAGGTCTACTATAGGCCTACAATACGTTATCAAGTTTCAGGACCTTTTTCTGGTAATTGACTCCATCAGTATGTAATGTTTTAACTTTACATGCATATGTAAACGTTAGCTGCTTAACTTTTGACATGTTTTAATCGGCGTGCGCGTGAGCGATCAGATTGTAGTCACCATGGAAACGGGGCGGCAACTCAACCAAAGCAGGAGCACGGTCTGTCACTGTTATTTTCACTGCTTTCAGGTAAGTTTAGTCACTAAAATTACACAAATAATAGATATAACTGTTCCTGACACTTTCATACATGTAACTGACAAGCTTCTGTTGAATATTTTCTTTATAGAAAAGGTTTGTTGTCTTTGGAAAAAGATCGTTAGCATCTCAACTGTTAGGCTAACTATAAGAGGTAGGCTAACTATTGACTTGAGCTCTTATTTATGAAAGTTTGGGCTTTTAATCACATATTATGTGTAGATTAGAGGTTTTGATAGTTTTGTAAATGATTTGCTGGCAATTTGTCAATGGATGATTAGAAATATAACTTAAAAGTACTGTTAATCGGTGACGTCACTTATATGGAGCGTGAAAATGGGCTGAAACTAACGTTATTTAAACATGTTTTGATTTTTTATGGTAAATAAATATTGATTAAAATTGCACTGTGATTTCAGGAGCGTCAGATGTATGTATAATTTATATTTATTACGTCCAAGCATAATTAAGTCACATTGTATGAGGAATACTAAATAAGTAAAGCTACAAATGTAAATTCTGGCATCTTAAGACTTTTTTTTACACAAACACACACACATACATACATACATACATATATATATATATATATATATATATATATATATATGTTCTGTATATTATTCTTTCTTTTTTTTTTCTGCATTTCATCTCTGTTTTGTTTTTTATTTTATTTTAATAAACCTGACATTGTATACTACAGCGAGGTCCAACATAATTCAAAATGAGACACAGATGATAATGAAAAAAGTACTGAGCATTGTGAGCCTCACATTATATTAATAACAATCATTGTTGATGTTTGAATTGCATTTCAGGGCAGTTTGTGAAGACGAGATGCTGTGACAACCTGGACAGAAGTCAGTTCCAGATCCACCTTCAACACCAGACTTCTCATATGGATTGCTGTCTACTAGCATATTATTTGTTCACTTCAGAATTAGGTGCATGCAGACAATTGTTTAACCTTATTTCTTTCTGGTGGTGTGTCGAATTCTGTGACCCACCAAATCATATGACTATAGGCATTGCATTGACCTAATCTGACCTTTTACTAAACCCAACCCTAATTCTACCCTTTTGATAATTAACCATGGTTTTATTATGGTAAAACGATGTGTGTTTTTTTTTTTGTTTTGTTTGTTTTTTTTGCGTATTGATTACCATTTGTATAATCACACAAATACCATAGTTAAAACTGGTTTTGTAGCAAAACCATGGTTAATTTGTGGTAACCATGGAATTACTACAATGACTATATTTTTTTTGCTTTTAATCATGGTAAAACCATGGTTAATTTCCATAACCTACCCTCATAACCTACTAGGGTCACATAATTTAGTGGGTTACAGAATTCAGAATATCACCATAACTGTTTGGATCAGCACTTAAAAATGAAAATAATGTCATTAATTACTCACCCTCATGTCAGTCTACACCCGTAAGACCTTCGTTGATCTTCGGAACACAAATTAAAATATTTTTGATGAAATCCATTGGCTCAGTGAGGCCTCTATTGCCAGCAAGTTAAAGGATTAGTTCACTTTTTGAATGACAATGTCCTGATAATTTACTCACCCCATGTCAAAATTACAGTTTCAGTGCAGCTTCAAAAGGCTTTAAACGATACCAGACGAGGAATAAGGGTCGTATCTAAATTATAAAGAAATATAAAATACACCACTTAATGTATTTATCTTATTATACAGTTATGTTGTTTTATATATTTGTTTTATATTGTTTTAGTCATTTTATTTGGAAAGATAACACTGTAAAGAAAACATTTTTGATGGCAGCATGTGAAGTACCAGTTTGGACGTGGTAAGTACATTTTAAAACGTTGCAAGGAGACATTCAGACGTGATAAAAACGTTTCTGCAACATTGTGAAAAAACGTATTTATAACATAAAAAAACCCAGACATCTGTTGTATTAAATACGTCCGATTAAAACGTTATCATGACCTTTTCACAATGTGAAAAAAACGTTTTTACAACGTTATTGTGTTTGCTGAACTGTTTGTTATCTTATAATCCATTACAGTGAACAACAATAGTCGCAAAATGGCAGCAGCTGCATTTGTATGAAATGAGAGCGAGTCCACGATACCGGATGACATAATTAAATAACTACACAAAATATTTATTTGACTATTTTATTAGTTCACCAAACGCAAAACTTCCACTAGGAAAAAAAGTTCCTAGCCAGTGTATGTAGGCTATAGTGCTTCAGACTTCAAGGGTTAGTTCACCCAAAAATGAAAATTCTGTCATTTCCCTCATGTCGTTCTACACCCCTAAGACCTTCGTTCATCTTCGGAACACAAATTAAGATATTTTTGATCAAATATCCGATTGCTCAGTAAGGCCTCCATTGCCAGCAAGATAGTTAACACTTTTCAGATGCTCAGAAAACTACTAAAAATTTTAAACAGTTCATGTGACTACAGTGGTTCAACTTTAATGTTATGAAGCGATGAGAATTTTGTGCACCAAAAAAAAAAAATAATAATAATAACGACTTTATTTAACAAAATGTGATGGCCGATTAAACACTGGTTCATGAAGCTTCGAAGCTTAACCAATCTTTTGTTTCAAATCAGTGGTTAGGAGCTGATTCAAAACAAAAGATTTGTAAAGCTTCGAAGCTTCATGAAGCAGTGTTTTGAAATAGCCCATAACTAGATATTGTTGAATAAAGTCGTTATTTGTTTTTTTTGGCGCACAAAAAGTATTCTCATCGTGAAGATGAACGAAGGTCTTATGGGTGTGGAACGAAATAGGGGTGAGTAATTAATGACAGAATTTTAATTTTTGGGTGAACTAACCCTTTCAGTTACATAGATGAGCCTGTGTTATCAGTTTTTAGCGGTTGTTATCGGGGAAAAATAACATACCGCTAGATGGCGCGATTGACTAATCAGAGTCAAGTATTCCACAGAGCCCTGTAATTACATTAGTTAACATGAACTAACAATGAACGACTGTATTTTTATTAACTAACACTAACAAAGGTTAATAAATACTGTAACAAATGTATTACTCATTGTTTGTTTAATACATTAACTAATGTTAACAAATGTGACCTTATTGTAAAGTCTTACCCATTTATAAAATGTAATTTTGATCTTGTGCATCCTTTGGACATGATGATATCTCGCTTGATGTTCATGTTTTCTCTCTGAAAATTCTGTCTTCTCTTGCTCAGAAGCTAAGAGCAACGTCATCAAACATTTCATAGTAACTTTGTATTTCTCATTTTAACAGCTAATGAATTCTACGAATAAGACTAAAATTAAAGTGCTGTCTTCCACTTTCACTTATAGAGCAAAATAAGCCAGACAGCCACTCCCGAACAATGCATTTGTGTTCCTGTTTTTAATGAATTGCTTTGTGTCCAAAAATACAGCAATCCAGAGAGAGAGAGTTAGAGACTGAGATCAAATTGGGAGTTTCCAGGACATATATAGGACTCAGTATACAGTCTCCTCTCTCTTAATCTTTTATCTGTCATCCTTCAAATGCAACCACATCACTTAGAGATTTATGCGTGTTTTTAATCTTTAAACCTGCAGACACCAATGAAATCTTGACAACAGTAATTTATAGCATATAATCGTTTACATAAAAAACAGTTTCAGCTTCACCATTTCTGTCTTCACACTCTTCTGAACACCTTTCGCTCTCTCTGTTATTTTCTCACTCTCCGTTTCCATCTTTGCGTGACCTGTGTGGAATGTTTTGGATGCCCCTGCGGTGAAAGTGGGCTGGTTTGCTCCGCTGAGCTTCCCATGGTAATGCATCCCAAAGCCTCTAGGCAGAGACAGACATTCACAGCACTCAGGGTTGTGCTCTCACACTCAGATGATGTGATAGAGCCACTCAAGAGTGACAGGACGTCTTAAACCACGTCCTGTTTCGGGTATTTTGCGTATAGGAACAGTCAGCACTGATCATGACATTCTCATGGTCAAATAATTCCAAAAGGTTCTTTATTGGCATTGATGGTTCCATGAAGAACCTTTAACATCCATGGAACATTTCCATTTGTAAAGGTACTTCTATTGCATTGTATGATTTCTTTCTTTTTTATTTATTTATTTATTTATTTTTATAAAGAGTGTAGCTTACAATCACGATAAGGCTTTTATTCAGGATTTTTAAACTTTCCATTAAATTTGGTTACTGATAATAGTAGGACCACCTTCTGTTTATTTATTTGTTTATGTTTCTGTTTATATTTATTTTAAGCTACTCATTCAGTGTTAATAACTGTATTACTTGAAAATATTTTGCGGTTTTACACCATTTGTTCATTTTTAAATGTTGTCATCATTTAGATACTTTTAAAAGACACTGTACATAATGTACCAGTAATATTATTGTAATCATTAACATTTGGACAAGCCTGAACTAGAAACATCTTGATATTATATCTTTAATATCTGTGCAAAAATTATTATAACCAATATAAAATTACCATGTTTTAAAGCCATATTATTTATACAATAATAAAAAAAATATCTCTGAGGAAATTACATTAAACAAAGATAAAACAAAAATAAAATACGAAGATAAGACTAAAGTATAAATTAATATCAGCTAGTACACTTAAAAAAAAAAAGAGTGTTATATAGTACCTTAACCACCCTAAAGAACCGCTGAAGAACTATACAGGGGCTTAACAGGTTTTTTATATGGTACTGGTGCTATATAGCACTTCAATCATCCCAAAGAACCGCTGAAGAACCACTGAAGCACCAAGATTTGGTGCTATACAGGACTTGAAAGTGGTTCCCCGATGATTATGAGCCAAAGAACCACTTTTAGTACTACAGAGCACTTTTTTTGTGTACAGACACAGATACATATTGTATAACTATGAATATTCCTATACATATTCTATAACTTATTAATATGTTTTTTAATAAAATATTAATATTTGATTTATATTAAAACTACTGAATTTTTAAATCATTTTGAGTGTCCAGTGTTTTTTTAAGACCTCTGTATATCTCATATTCACACTTTTTTGTTTGCTTATTTGTTTGTTTTTGAAATGGTGGAACATTAATCTTATACAGAGAAAGGGAAAAATCAGCACTGACAGAAACAGGGCAACAGAGGAGGAGTATGAGAGAGAAGAGTCCATGTTGCTGTTTGTTATGGATGTCTGTAATTTTATGCTTTTTGTCATATGCTTTTACTGAAGAAGTAAAGCGAACTGAAGTGAAAATGGAAAATCTGCCCCGGGTGTGTTGACTACACCAGTGTGATACAAACATGTTATGACATGTGACATGACAGTTTATATCAGCTGACACCAAGATAAAATCTGATATAAATATTGCTTGGAAGTTGATGTATCTGTTCTCCTGAATGCTGTCTATGAGATACACCACAGGTTCTTGCATCTTGTAACTTTATTTACTTTTAATATCACTTTTATTCACACTTTCCTATAAATATTATTTAAGGATTAGTTCACCCAAAAATGAAAATTCTGTTATTAATTACTCACCCTCATGATGTCCACACCTGTAAGACTTTCGTTCATCTTCGGAACACAAATGAAGATATTTTTAATAAAATCTGAGAGCTTTCGGTCCCTCCATTGACAGCCTACACAACTACCACTTTCAAGCCCCAGAAAAGTAGTAAAGACATCATTAAAGTAATTCATGTGACGCCAGTGGTTTAGCCTCATTTTTATGAATCGACACGAGTACTTTGTGGAAGAAAAAAAAATGATTTGCAAAATATTAATCTCCAATGCGCATTCACATAACAACGTCCACTCTCGTGTCAACACAACAAACATGTGTCATGGTGCTCTCATGTTGGAGATTAAAGGGTTAGTTCACCCAAAAATGAAATTTCTGTCATTAATTACTCACCCTCATGTCGTTCTACACCCGTAAGACCTTCGTTCATCTTCTGAACACAAATTAAGATATTTTGATGAAATCCGATGGCTCAGCTTATAGCCAGCAAGTTAATTTAGTCTTCCAGTGCCCAGAAAGGTACTAAAAACATATTTTAAACAGTTCATGTGAGTATAGTGGTTCAACCTTAATATTATAAAGCGACAAGAATACTTTTTGTGTGCCAAAAAAACAAAATAATGACTTTTCAACAATATCTAGTGATGGCCGATTTCAAAACACCGCTTCATGAAGCTTTGAATCTTTTGTTTCGAATCAGTGATTCGGATCGCATGTCAAACTGCCAAACTGCTGCAATCACATGACTTTGGCTCTCCTAATCACCGATTCGAAACAAAAGATTCAAAGCAGTGTTTTGAAATCGGCCATCACTAGATATTGTTAATAAGTCAATAGATAAGTCAATTTCTTTTTTTTCTTTTTTTTTTGGCGCACAAAAAGTATTCTTGTCGCTTTATAATATTAAGGTAGAACCACTGAACTCACATGAACTATTTAAAATATGTTTTTAGTAGCTTTCTGGGTATCTGAAAGTGTAAATTAACTTGCTGGCAATAAGAGGCCTCACTGAGCCATCGGATTTCATCAAAAAATATCTTAATTTGTGTTCCGAAGATGGAAAAATAGTGGGACTACTAGATGAAAGGTCTTACAGGTGTGCAACAACATGAGGGCAAGTAATTAATGACATTGTTTTCATTTTTTGGTGAACTAACCCTTTAAAACTGTATTTAATTATATGCTAATTAACTGTATGATTTATGTTTTAAATCTGACACAGAACTGCATGTGAGTGTGTGATGTACAGAAGAGTAGCAGCTACACTCTTCACCTCAGGCCTGAACTGATATGAGGTCTGTGCAGTGACACTGACAGAGGCTTCAGTCAAACAGTTCAGATGAGTTCAGTGTCTGGCCAAAACACCAGTTACTTCCCATAAACATGTAAAACATTTCAAACTAACTGCTAAAATAATTTTTAGTTTTCATTTTTGCAATCATGTTTTCGTTTATAAGAAAATTACTGATTTATGATTGAACTGATGAAAGTATAAATGTCAAATGAATTATTATTTACATAAAACCAATTGTCACTAATTTGAATGTCAGTGGTGTTGTCTGACTGTGTCATCATTGTGATTATGTGAGGATTATTTCATGTTGTTAAATTAAGTTTTCTGGATGTTGACAGCTTAAAGGGATAGTTCACCCAAAAATTAGGGTTCTGTTTGCATTTGTGACACCATTGACATTATCTGATGTTTCTGCTGATAAGTAAATACCCAACTCTCATTCTTTTCTTCTCCTTTTACCCGTCCAACCATAGTGCGGGAATTCTGGATCTGGGGCAGTTCTTTTCCATCTCTGACTGGCTGAGGGGGCTGTTGTCATGGTGCCGGCTGCTCAAACCGTCCTGGCTTAGCTGAGTTGGCAGCCATCCTGTCCCTGACAAAATGATTTGAAATTATTCATAGACCAACTGGGCACGAGGTGAGGTAATGTTTGTGACAAGGGCATGCCAGCTATCTGATTAACCCTTTAATTCAGAGGACTAGCCAACTTGGTACAGATGACAGATTTTATTTGGAATATGATCCGTTATTATTACTGTAGGAGTTAAATAATTACTACCAAACAACAGCTTGGAAATTGTACTGTGTGTGTATTTTTTACTTTTTAAAAGTATGTCAAACCCAATCTCCAGACAATCAGTGTATATATTGTTCAGCACACATACACTCATTTATATTCTAATTTAAAGAGAATGAGCAAATTAAAAATGATGATGAAGATAAGGGGGAACAAAAGAACAGATGTATGTGTCCATTGACAAGAGAGCATCAATGAACTGACTTTCCTGCACAATCTTTCAACTCTGTCTGCGTTACCATGACTACCAGACAGAAAGGAAACTATCAAAAAAGAAGCTGCTTGGCCTCTTTTCTCTTACAAATGCATTTCAGAGAGAAAGGGGCAGATTTTGGGGAAAACCTGAAAGAGATAAATGTCCATTTCATCTTGGCAATGCCTGAGATGTTAGGAAATTAGTAGGTAAGGCCTATATTTTTTGATTAAACTACTTTTTTTATTTTATACATTCATAAACTGACTGCTTTATATTCTAGTTGGTTCCCTCTGTCTCTGTACCAGAGAAATACTGCATACGGTACAGTAACGCTGTATTCACAGGGGGTGTCGGCGTTAACGCTTCTCATTTACTTTGAATGGGTGACGGAGAGGATGCCTTTAAATCCCCAGGGACAGACGGGCTCTCTAATAATTTTTTTGGGGGGGATTTAAGAAATGTATTTATTCAATTCCCTATTAGAATGTATTGAAGAAAAATAAGAATTGATAGAAAGTATGAAGCAAGGCTTGATTACATTGATTCCCAAAACTGGCAAAAGATTTTTAGACAATTTGAGGCCTATCACTTTGCTTAACACCGATTATAAAAAATGTTCTGGGGCTATCGCTGCTAGGCTAAAAAAGGGCATTTCTACTATAATTAGTGAAACACAGTCAGGGTTTCTGGGAGTAAGGTCAATCCATAATAATATTAGGTTGGTGCTAGTACTTAATTGACTATAGTGATG
Source organism: Elopichthys bambusa (assembly GCA_037101425.1). Taxonomy (NCBI): domain Eukaryota; kingdom Metazoa; phylum Chordata; class Actinopteri; order Cypriniformes; family Xenocyprididae; genus Elopichthys; species Elopichthys bambusa. The sequence continues at coordinate 22,230,570 of CM074434.1, forward strand.
CGGTTCGAGGGAGTGGGTTTCTTATTTTTTTTTAGATTTTTACAAAGCATTTGATGTCGTTAAACATCCATTTTTTGAAAACTTTACAGCATTTTGCTTTTGGAGTAAGATATATAAATTTAATTGAAATGTTATATAATGGAATAAATAGCTCTGTAGCTCTTGGTCATGGAACCTGCACAAGATTCCCAGTTAAAAGGGGGATTCGTCAGGGATGTGGTAGCTCACCATTGCTATTTATAATGGTTGCAGAGCTTTTATCTATATTGATTAAAAATAATGGTATTGAAGGTTTAACAGTGTTGGATAGGCAAATAATTATAAGTCAGTGTGCTGACGACACAACACTGTTTCTAAAAAAATGAACATCAAATTCCACTAGCCTTACATGCTGTCAACCAGTTCTCTAAAGCCTCGGGGGTTACATTTGAATCTAAAAAAATGTGAAATGTTAACATTACATGACTTCCCTTTACAGTCATTATTTAATATACAAATCAAGAGGGAAGTTAAATATTTGGGGATTATTATTTCTAAAGAAAGAGAAATAATGGAGAATAAAAATGTGTTGAATAACATAGATAAATGTAAATCTATACTAAATAGATGGCTGCAGAGGGATCTTTCAATCTTTGGAAGAGTTCTTTTGTCTAAAATGGATAGTTTGTCCAGATTAATCTAACCAGCCTTCTCCTTGCCCATATCGACACAAATGATTAAATTAATAAATAAGGCTAATTTCAAATTTATTTGGAAGAATAAATGTCACTACATGCAAATGCAAATGCAATTTTTAGCAAACTGGGGGGAATACATTTTTTTTTTTACGTTGTGACTTTGAATACACCTCGTTACCAGTTAAACTTTCAGCCTTTCATCAGCAAGTACTGCTCTATTGGAAATTATTGTTTAAACATAACTTCACACCTCACAATAACAGATATATAAGGTTTGCTAGAAAATCTGTATATTTTGAGGAATGGAAATCCAAAGGGATTTGGGCAGTTGCCCATTTCTTAGATGATAATGGAAATCTGTTACTGTATAGAGAATTTCGTGAGAAATTCCAACTGCAGTGTTCAGTTAATATTTACAATAGAATGATTAGAGCTATTCCAGTTGTTGTAAGATTAATGGTTAAGGAAGACATTTTGCACTCCAAAGTTTCCTCAGAATTGAGGCAGCTTGTGATTTTTGTGGCAAAAAATGCACAAACAGATTAATTAGAAAATTAATTTTACATGCTTATTATCCAAACCCTATTAAACGGGATTACATGCTTAAGGATTTTGATACTTCCGAAATTAAAAAAAATAAGGAAAAATTATCTTTCTTTTCCCCTCTCTCCTAAAGCTAAGGAGGTGAACTTCAACATTTTAAATGAGATTTATCCTACCAATTAATTTTTAAGATTAAAATTTAATTTTGATGTGAATAATTGTGTTTTTTGTGAAACAAATATTGAAAATTTAGAGCATGTGTTCTTTTGTTGTGATATGGTGCAACCTTTTTGGAGAGATATGCAGAACTGGTTACGGTCTAGGGAGGTTGAACTCCCTCCCCTTACTGTAAAGATAACTAGGTTTGGTATTTGTCTGGAAAACAAAGTTTGATTTTGTTTTTAATTTTTTATTATGTCTTGGAAAGTTTTTTATTCATAAGTGCAGATGGTTTAAATCTAAACCTAACTTTAACCAGTGGACGAATGAGGTTAAACTCTTCTGCAAATCTTTAAAATTGGTTAAAAACAAGAAAGCCCTCAAGTTGATTTCTCTGTTAGACAAGTATACATTAATTTAAAAAGCCCCTTTTGATTTATCTAATTTATTTATTTATATATTTTTGTGTGTCAGTTTGTTGTATTGTGATCTCTGTTTGTTACTGGCTATGCTCAACCTATGGCTGATGATGTTGTTTTATTCAGTGATTTGATTATGTACCTTTGTTTGTTTGTCTGTTTGAAAGTGGTTACAATAAAAAAAATAAAAAAAACTTTGAATGGGTGACGTCATGCGTTGCCGAACTGAATTGTGGGTTCCGTTGCATTGCTTCACTCGCGTTGCTTGTGGCAGAAGTTGAAGATTTCTCAGCTTTTCAAGCGCCAACGCAGACGTCAGCCAGTCAGATCACAGACGCTAACCAATTGCGTTCATGCAACACCGGAAAGTAATGTGATTGGCTGTTGTATTATGATGGTCGTGTAAGGGTGGACTTCCTACAGGGGTTCAGGCTGTAGGGTTGCAGAGCGACTAAAGAAACGTTATCAGTGAGATGGCATAAAACTGTACATATCTTGTCCATTCACACCCACTGCAGCTTATACCAACGGCGGAAATAAGCGCAGTTACAATAGCAAAATATGTGGGAGAGCCTTGCTATAGTGTGACAATATTGTATTGCAATAGGGAGCACATTAATGTTACTAAAATCAAAACTAGTTAGCACATCATTTGTAATTGAAATGGTTTAATGACAATATCTGATTATGGTTACACTTAAAATAATTATAAAATAGATGTATGAGATGATAAAATCATATACCATTAATCGTACCCAGCATGTATGTAAAAAGTTACCTGAGAGATAGTTAGAGAGTGTGAAAGAGAAAGAGGGAGAGAGAGAGGGTCAGAGTGTGCCCAAGAAAAGAGGCAGAGAATCAAAAGAGACAGAGCAACAGTTACAATCTTCTTTTATCCCTTCCTTGACCATGTGACTGAAACCCAAATGTGAGACATTCAAACTGACCAATCAGGAAATTAAAACTTCCCCCACTGTACTAAAGGTGTGACAATTTGTAGACTCCCAATGTATATACATTTTGGCCTACAGGGCTTGATCACTATCAACACCTTTGTCTTCCAAATGGCCCTTGTAGCAAGAGAGAGGGGGTTGAAACAGTAAAGCAAATGTCTTTGTTCATTTTAAAATATCTCTGGATATTTTCAATCTTACAGTCGCGTCAGTTCAAGCATCAGACACCCCTTCGTCAAGCGTTGACGCCAATGCCCTGTGTGAATGCAGTGTAAGTGCACTCTCATCAGTGTTGCCAGACATACGATAATTATGTACGATAATTTTGACTTCTGTAAGATGTACGATCAATAATGAAAAAAATCCCATAATGTACGTGTCACAGACGAACATTTTTAGAATTTTGTGACACTTCCAATGATGGTCGTTATAATCGGCTTATACTCATTCATTGTAGCTGTGGATCCTCTACATCTACGACATGATTGAACGTGAACGTGGTTGATCGACAGCAGTGGTCCTAGAGGCAAAGGACAAACTCATCAAACATCAGACAGAAGCGAATTTAAATTAATAAGGAAATCAAAACAAAACAAACAAAGAGCAAAATCAAAACCAAAGCACCCAGGAGCAAGCAACACACCACGCCAAACAAAGCCTAAACTTTATAGAGGGAAGAACAGGTGTACATGGTTCGCCTGATGAGTCTCCCAGCCACACCTACTGGCCGGCTGTAGCAGGAAGAACAAGAGACTCATCACACTATCCAAATGTTAAAGTTTAGCTTTTTTTCGACAGCAGTGGTCCTAGAGGCAAAGTACAAACTCACTGCGGCCCAGATGGGCGTCGCCTTTGCCACTGCTTCACAACGGCATCGCCAAATGGATGCAAGGAGAGAGGATGTACCTTTGTCGACCATGGTGGTGTGGCTGAAGAATACGGTTTGGATACAAGTTAAGGCGGATGCACCTGCTGAAGTTAAGAGAAGATTTGGAAGAGATTTCATGGTGACTGAGGTGTTGAGATAAGTTCTCGCTATTCCAGCTTCCTTAATTTTCTGTTTACAAGACTTTTCAATCTCTGGCTTTATGGATTTGACTTTTTTCCAATTGGGAGGCTGTTCTATGTTTTATGAGGCATGGGTGAAGAAAAAAGAAAACCAGCGGTTAACAAGCCTGCATCTCTACCCTGCCTTTGCTCAGGATTTCTTGCCGCTAACGATACACCTGTATAATCCTTTTGTGGAAGATGGAGACGACCTAACATTCTACATTGTGAGACGGTGAGAGGAGGTGAACGTTTGAAGGAATGGTTTGGACTGGAAAAAGAAGATACTGGGTTAAGTTGCATGTAGACGCAGCATCACCAGATGGTTTAGTACATCCACCTGGGTCCTTTTTCATTGGCTCAAACAGGGGCTTTTTGCACTATCCAGGTCAACCGATTTACTGTAGGAGGTGTGGTGCACAGGGGCATGTAAAAGCAGTCTGCACAGGACAAAGATGCCGTTTTTGTGGATCTGCAAAGCACATGGCAACGGCTTGCCCCGAACCATAAACCTGCAGTTTATGTGGAGGAGGAGATCATCTGTTCCGGGCTTGTCCTAGCAGAAAACGTATGCCAGCCTGTTTAAGGAGGGACAAGGTTGACTTTAGGTTGACTGTAGGTTGACTTTGATGGACTATTGATGAGTGTTCCAGGCAGAAGAGAGAGTCAAGAGGCAGGCCCTTCAGGAGTGGGTGCAAGTGGCAGAGCTGAAAGAAGGCAGACGGTGGAAACAAGAATTGGAGATGGGGTAAAGAAGGAAGGCAGTGTACAGGAGCTTCAGATGAATCCCTTGCAAGTATGGTCGGAGATCGATGTTGCTGAGGTTCTGTGTGGAATTTATGGAGAGATGGAGCCAGGGGCGGCAGAGTCTTCAGCTGGTGAAGGGGATTTTTCCTCGGTAATGGAAACAGAGCAGGATACGTTGGGGCCTGACATGGGCCAAGGTTTAACCCTCAAGAACTGAGACGGCCGATAAGAACTATTGTCCTAAAATGTTTAATAACTTTTGAACCGCTAATCCAATCTGTATGCTTTAGTACCTTAAAATGTACCTTAAAGAGGAGATTCTCAGCTTTCCAGTGATATCGCAGAGGCTCCATGGTGAGACCGGTTACGTCATCAAAATCTGCAGCATTGATTCGTTAAGGCAATGCATGTGGTTTGTTCCTCTAAGCCAAACAGGAACGATTGTTGATGCCTAGTTCTGCCTCCTATGCCCAGATTGGTTCAAACCATCATCATCTCAACCAATAAACATAGGTTTTGGTCACAATACTATCATGTTTCTTTGGAAGTACGAATAAGCGCAAAGTGAAAGTATTTGCGTGCATCTGCGTGTAGTAAAACAAACACAAAAACAAAACAGATTTGAATGAGAACACTCATGTTATTGACATGTATGTCATGCATGACGTTGACATAACAAAAATTAGGATAAAACAGTTTTACATCGGATAAGTTATTGCAATTTATGTTTTCAAACATGTCTCTACACAGTGAACCGGTGCAATCAAATGTGACGCATTCAGTGAAAAACACTAGATTTTAGCTGCCGTTTTTTTTTAATTCTGGGAATTTTATCCATTCTCAGACAAAATAAATATAAAATTGGCCCTTTAAATGAGCTAAACTGAACATTCAAGTCCTGTTTGGTGAGTATTCTCTTGTCATTCTCAGCTGCAATCAATGCTTCCACCCTTTGTACCTGTTTGTCTTTCCAGTGCAGAAGACATTCTTAGTATAATGTATTTCCACTATTTTGTATGCTCCTTTAAAATCTAGATGTTCCCTCCTCTCATACTTCTCATTGGTCCACTACTGAGCTAAGGGCAATGAAAACCAAGGGCCGCCGTCTAGAAAGGCTTTATAAGAAAACTGTCCTTATTGTTCACTCTCTAGCTGAACACATTCAGAAGTACAGGGAAGCTCTTAATGCTGCTCGATGGACTTTTTTTTTTACTGCACTCAATAACAAGTCCAAAAACAGGCCTAGAACATTATTTACTACAAGTAAAAGATTAACCCTGTCCTCTGTACAGTCTCTAGAGCAGGGTGGGGAACGTTGAACCTGGAGGGCCATTGTCCTGCAGAGTTTAGCTCCAACCCTGAAAAAAAACACTCACCTACCTGTAACTTTAGTATCCCTGAAGACCTTGATTAGCTTCAGGTGTGTTTAATCAGGGTTGGAACTAAACTCTGCAGGACAACATTCCCCACCTAGCTCTAGAGGGTTCTGAAGTGTGATGCTTTCTTGAATGTTTTTCAGAGTAAAACACTTCCTATCTGTCAACACCTTCCCTCCATTTCCTCTACTAAACTTCTCTCTTTATGCCTTACTCACAGTCTCTCTAGTTCTGAATCCATTGTCCCCAAAGTGGTTGATGAGATAATCAGACAGTCTAATCTCTCAACTAGTCTTCTTGATCTTGCACCCACCTTTTCACTGAAAAATTGCTTGACCTCTATAACTACCCATCACCCATTTCATTAAAGGGTTAGTTGAAAATTATCATGAATTACTCACCCTCATGTCATTCCACACTCATAAGACCTTCGTTCATTTTCAGAACACAAATTTAAGATATTTCTGATAAAATCCGAGAGGTATATGACTCGTCCATAGACAGCAATTTAACTAACACTTTCAAGGTCCAGAAAGGTACTAAAGACATTGTTAAAATAGTCGACATGACTGCAGTCGAATACTTTTTGTGCACAAAAATAAAATAAAAAAATAACAAATTTATTCAACAATCTCTTCTCTTCCCTGTCATTATCCTTACGTAATTGCCACAGTAAGAACAGTGAAGGCTTCTATGTTTATGTTCGAATGCCAGCTCAGTATTGGCTGATCACGTGAGCAGCACAACGCATCCCTGTGATGCTGACAAGGAGCCGGCCAATAATGAGTATTGCATATAGTGAGTAATGGCATTCTGATGTAGAACCAGGAAGCGCTGGATGTAAACAACTTATTAGAATGACACAGAAGAGAAGATATTGTGGAATTATTAGGGCCTGAACACCGGTGGTGTGAGGGCCCTATTGTAATTGCTCAGTCAGTTATTCTTCTCCAAAATAAATTCTAACGTTAATCTAACGTTCCCAGAACGTTAGTTTTTGGTTTGTATAACGTTATTCTAACATTAATTCTAACATTAATCTAACGTTCCCAGAGCACTATTCTAACGTTAATCTAACATTTTCAGAACGTTATTTTTTTGGTTCCCAGAACATTATTCTAACGTTAATCTAACTTTCCCAGAACGTTAGTTTTTGGTTTGTATAACGTTATTCTAAAGTTAATCTAACGTTCCCAGAACATTATTCTAATGTTCCCAGAACATTATTCTAACGTTAATCTAACATTCCCACAACGTTAGTTTTTGGTTTGTATAACGTTATTCTAAAGTTAATCTAACATTCCCAGAACATTATTCTAACGTTCCCAGAACATTATTCTAATGTTAATTTAACATTCCCAGAATCTTGAGTTTTCGCTGAACAGCTCCATCTAAGCTCAAGATTGCTGCTATCACCTCTGCTCTCAAAAAGCATGGTCTTGGTCCTTCATCTCTAAGTAGATACAGGCCTATCACAAACCTCTTTTATCTTACTAAGATATTAGAAGAAGTTGTTGCCACCCAGTTACAGGCACATCTAACAGCATATAACCTCCATGAACCTTTCTGGTTTCCATCCTCCGCATAGTACTGAAATAGGTCTGTTTAAGGTTCTTAATGATCTCTTCCTAGCTTCTGGTTCTGGTGCTCCTAGCACTATCCGTTTGTTGGATCTTAGCTCAGCTTTTGACACTGTTAGTCATGAGATAATTCTCTTAAGCCTTCCAGAAATTGGAATTACTGGTACAGCTTTTGACTGGCTTTCCTCTTATTTGAAGGATAGGCAACAATTTGTTGTATTCCAGAAGCACAAATCTTCCACTAAACTCATCATTTTGGTGTACCTCAAGGTTCTGTTCTGGGCCCTATCTATATGTTACCACTTGGACAAATAATCAATGCAATGGATTCAATTTCCCCTGTTATACTGAGGACTCAATGTTTCCTCTTTTTGTGTTAACAACTTGCTTCAAGGAACTTAACCTTTGACTAGAGGCAAATAACCTTAAATTTAACTGATTGGTTCTAAAATTGTTCAAATTGTCTAAACTATCTGGCTAACAGATAGATCTGAATGGTAACCTGATTAAGCCCTCTATGTCAGTTTGAAATATTGGTGTTTTTCTCGATTCCACTCTTTCATTTAATATTCACATTGGTAAGGTGGTAAAGACAGCTTCTTTCCACTTACATTATATTTCTCGTATTCGATCCTCTATTAGTCAGCAGGATGCTGGAACTGTTTTATGCCTTTGTCACATCCCACCTTTATTACTGCATTATTATTAAAATTATTATTAAATAAAGTTTTCTCCATTGAATTTTTTTTTCAGGTGATAAATGCTTGTGAAATCTGCCATTAGATGTGTGCATTTAGTTGGTGTTCCTATTTTCCCAGAAGTCCTATCATTCCCTGGGTATCAGTCTTTGATGTGTTTGCAGATGTTTTAATTAGCAGTGCTAATATCTAATTATGCAGAGAGCATAATATTAACCAACCTCCTAATAACTAAATGCCATCTAGTGAACAACCACGGAACTACATGTTGGTAGTCAGAAGGACAGCAGGAGGCACAAGAAAGCAACCCTGGAAACTATCCTTGGTCTTGGCATTAAAATTGGTACGTTAAAATGAATGCCCACACAGCATAATGAGACGACTTCCCAATTTAACGCTAGAGACCACACAATAAGTGAATTCTTTCCAAGCTTAAAGTCTAAACTAGTAAGCATTACTGGACACATATACAGCAGCAAACTAGTGCATGTTTCTGATGAAGGGAAGCTGTTTCCGCTGTCAACAACAGTACCTTCACAGGCATCTAGGGGTTAAAAACCCTGAAACATATGTACTCGCATGCATACTATTCAAATTATTTGTGTTTTCCTGCTTAAAAGGAGCCATCCATAATTGCTATAACATTATATCTACCTTTTTCATAGTCTCTTTCTTTAGGTCTGTCTTTTTTCCTTCCTCTGTCAGTGAATAAAGAGCAGTGAACCGATTCAGATTGACTGAACTGGGTCTGTGAGCTGTGTGTGTGTCAGCATGTGTTTGCACTTGTTAACAGACTGAAATAACTCTTGATTATCACTCAAGTCAAACCACTGTGCTTGTCTATTTTTTATAATTAGCCTCTCCTGGTTTATATTCCCTAAAGACTCAATGCACTGATAAGAACATTAGATCATTTCTGCTCAGTACAGCTTGTTTTTGGTGTGTGACGAAACCTGTTCCAGTCAAACAGCAGCTGTTAGAATCTGTAGAGTTGGATTGCCTTATCTAGTATTCTATATCATCCTCAGTGGTTTCCTTTCACTCCCTGTCTCTCTGCATTTGTCTCCTTTGACTGCAATTTAAAAAACTGTGAATGAGAGAGTCCTTGTTGATAATGCAATATGTTTTGCTTCACAGACAGCTGTGTTGATAGTGACATCATAAACAATTACTTTTGTTTCTATTTTGTTAGCATTAAAGGTTAGCATTAAGATATTTTAATTTCCATAGGCTTCACTTATAATGTTAATAAAGTGTTTTGCACCTTTAAAAAAATATATATGCGGAAAACCACCATTTACAGACAAAGCATTATGAAATCATTTACTTGTAGTTTGTGATGTAGCAGCTGTCAGATCCAATGTAGTTGGCTGCTTCATCTTTCAAGTTCAAGTTCCGTTTATTTTCAAAACACATTTAAAAACAGCTATAGACTGACCAAAGTGCTGTTAAGTTTTAAGACAAGATTTGAACTCAGAGAAAGTGGAAGCCACTCTAATGTGATTTGGTAGGGTAACAAACTTTCAACAAGAGTTTATAAACTCTCCATTACACTGTGCCTCATTGACAAAACAAAATGCTCTGAACAAACATATAATCCTCTGACATGATCTGGGACATCATTAAAATAAACATAATTTAAATAAACACGTATCTGTATAATGTATCCAGTGTAGACAGTGTCAATGATTATAATGGGTTCTATGTGCTTTTGCCGCATTACGACTGTAGGAAAATGTCAGCCGTTAAGTGACTGAATGCCAGAGGGTGGGGCCTATAGTGAGATGATGTATAACGATTCGTCGATGTCTTGCTCTGGAGGCAGGCATATGCAAATGTATTTGTGATGTCACAAATCCTACACTATTAAAAGGAGCCATTTCTAGAGGTTGGTTAAGTCAATGCTTTGTTTATGATGAGGAGGATGGTTTAATGATACAAAATGTCTACTAAGAGCAGTAAATAACAGTAACCTTTTGCACACACTCTCCATGACCTGTAGAAAGTGGACTGTCTGCCAGCCCTTTTCATAGAGTCTGGACATTTTTGCAGTTTTATCAGATTACAGATTCTATGCTAATAACTTTCAGGAATTATATTGCTCAATTCACTGAAGTACCAGAGCAATGTGTTACACAACCACATCCTCTATTTGAGTTGAAACAAGTATGTAGCCAATTGAACAAAAATATCTGGTCGGACTTGGTCGGACCAAATATAGGAATATACAGTCAGTTAGCCAATCGTTATCATGAAATAAACCACGACAGGGTGATCAGGACTCTGACACAAAGTGGAAAACAAAGCAAAACAAAGCAATCAGTCTAGCAACAAGACGAACACTATAACAGTAATAAAGTAATATTAAAACTGAAGTTTTCTTTAGTCATTTGTACTGCAATCAATAACGGAGATGAAAGATGGCATCAGTTGTGTTTGAAATGAGAATAGGAGTCTGCGGTGTGATACAACCCAGCTAACAGGGAACGTTTCCATAACTTTCACTAACGTTATGTAAAAGTTATGTAAATGGTAAAAAAAAACATTCCTAAAATAATGTTTCAGGAACAGTCTTATAATGTTTTTATAGTTAAAATACATTATCTTAACGTTGAGAGGAAATCTTCTCATAATGTTGAGCGAAAATGTTCTCATAACAACGTTCTTGTAATGTCTTTATTGTTATATGTACTTGACTGATGTCTTATAATGTTGAGTAAAAACGTTCTCATAACAACGTTCTTGAAACGTCTTTATCATGTTGTTTTTACTTGATTGATGTGTTTATAATGTTGAGCGAAAAACGTTCTCATAACAACATTCTTGTAACGTCTTTGTTCCCTTTCGAAAGGGAACTTCTACTCTGCGTTTGCAACGCTATGGGGAAACGTCACGTGACTCGGTGTTCGAAAGCCAACTATCCAATAACTCCAAATCCTATTGGCCGGCGACAGCCTATGACGTCATACAGGTGCGACCCGGAAGTATAAAAGGGGCGCCTGGGGAAGCAGTCATTATCTCATCGTCTTTCGGGACTGTTTGTGTCGACTGCCATTATCGAATATACTCTTCATAGAGTATGTCTCTGTTATGTCTGAGGGCAAAGAGAAACATTTCAGGAAGTGTGTGGATCCATGCCCCTGGTTTTTAACTCCGGAGGGTTCGCACACCCTATGCGTCTTTTGTTTGGGAGAAGAACACGCACGGATGGTGCTTGAGGGCGCTGTCTGTGTGAATTGTGAGCGTCTTCCTATGAGAACGCTCCGTTCTCGTCTGGCCCTCTTCTCGAGGGATGAGGCGTCAACATCTGCGCCTGGTGGGTCCGGCCCTGCTCGTGCTGAGGCAGAGCAGCGGCTGCACTCATGGGGCTCGCAGATGGAGCTCGCTGCCGAGTTTCAGAGAGGTGTTATGGTCTCTCAGCCTCCGGTGGCGGCTGGCGGGGATGAGCTCCTGGATGATGATGATGTCTTATCTTTGACATCATCGGATCCGGGAGCGAGTGTTCTTCTGGCTGATAGCCCCCGTGGGCAGGAGGCAATGGAGGAGGAAGAAGTGGCTTTTTCTTCTTTCTCCAAGTCTCCTGGCCCAGCATATGCCGAGTTACTGGAGGTTGTGGAACGCGCTGCTGGCAGACTGCAGCTGCCGTGGGGGCGCGTGAGGAAAGAACCTGTTCGCGGCAGACTTGACGAACGTTTTTCTTTCCGACCACAACCCCGTGACTCCAGTGAGCCTTCCATTTTTTCCGGATCTCCACGTTGAGAAGGCATGGAAGAACCCATGCTCGGCCAGAGTTCATCCACATCAGCGAGGGAATCTCGCTGATGTGGATGGATTGGGCCAGCATGGGTATGTGTCGCTGCCGCCCATTGACAAGACGTTTGCCAGCTATCTCGTCATGGGCAGAGCACCGACACTAAAAGCTCCAGTTTTGCCGTCCAGACCCCTTAAACAGAAAACATCTCGTCTGAATGGCAGAGCATATGCTGCTGCGGGTCAGGCTGGTGCGGCTTTACACACTATGGCGGTGTTGCAGGCGTACCAGGCTGATCTGCTGAAGGCGAGGGCGCGCTCAGCAGCTTTTAAGAGTTGCATTCCACTCAGATCCGTTTTTTAATTACTAGTATATGTTCAGGTGACACCTTTGAACAGTCAGGCTGACGGCCGGGCTTATGATGATTTTTTCTGAAGGCCCGCCTTCTGGCTTGATAGTGAAAGGGTTCTTTGGGCTTCTAGAACCATGGATGTTTTCCTTCCTATGTTTGTGAAGGAGCAGTCTTTGGTCTTCGAGCCACGGGAAGGTAAGACAGAGTCAGATATCATTTCTTAAAATGTTGACTTTGTGTCGTTCCTGTGTATTTCCTGAACATGTCACAGTGAAGGTACATTGAGATATAGAATTTGAAGGGGTTTTTGGGCAAAACTGGAATGTTGAGACTGACTAAGCAGGTCACAAAATGGCTGCTGCTTAGTTTTCTCTCTATGTTGAGTAGCCTCTCGGCTATTTTCAGTATAGTTTGAGTTGGCACTCATTACTTCCGTTTGTATGTCTACGGCGGCCCTAACCGGCCGCCTGACTTTTCAGCTTTGAGCTTCACTTTATTTTTCTCATCATGAGATTTAGAAGTGGAGATCAGGCTGTTTGTTATGGTGCCTGTTGTATATAATAAAGAAAATAGGCCTATAACTTGGCAGCCAGGCTAGAGCTAGGTGATGTGATATATGAAGTAACCCCATATGTATTCACTATCCTTTCAGGATTTGTTTCCTAGTTCTGGTTTTCCTCCCGAGGGAGTTGTTAGGCTGTACGCCCAATTATCCCCTTGCTGGTGTAGGTGCAATTTGAGTTTTACAGCTAGGTTGTAGACTGTTTTCTGACTCCCTTATGCTGTTCCTCAGGTGGTAGGCCCTTATCTTTGCGTAGATAAGTTATGCAGGTGTGTGCTTGGCCCCACTTTCTAGAACTTTCATGCTAAAAGGAATAACTTTCTTCTGAGCCACTTGATAATTTGTTTTATCAAGTTTGAGCTGACGTTGCTAGTTTTTTAGCTCCTGTCCTCTGGGGTTTAGATCAGATTTGAGGATCTGTGTGGGAAGTGTTTTTCTTTTTAAAAACAGCATGTAGATCAAAGTTTGTGTTACTTTGGGTTCTAGACTTTTGCCCTACACTGTATGTGAGCCTATGCTGCCACAGGTTGGCACCTGCTCTCATAACAGTAGGCCCTTTGCTGTGAAAGTAGGCCTTTGTTTTGAGTATTTGGTGACTTGTACTCTCCAGTCTGAGGTCCTTGTCACTGGGTGCATCACCTGTTGGATTGCATATTCAGGGTAGTTAGTGCCACTTTGTTGAAGAAAACTGGTATCTATTAGCTCCCTTTTTTAGTGGTCTGGTTAACGGTTATACTGCTTATAACTCGGATTGTAGGCCTTATGATATTCGGCTTCCTTCTAGTTAGCGGTTGTTCTACTATACTGTTTAACTGATCATAATGTGCTCACATATTTTCACAGGTTTACGCTGCCACAGGCCATGCCGCGTGTCTGTCTGAGGTAGTAGGCTTATATTAGCCTTCCTTAGACCATGTTGGCTTTGTTTGGTTCCCTTTAGTCAAAATGTGTATTTAGGGTACATTGCCTGTTGGAATGTGTAGCTTAGCGCAGGTTGCAGTTAGCTTCCCTTAGCTTTTTGGGTTACAGCTGGTTCCCTGTAGCTTGGTTCCCTTTAATTCACGAGCTGTAGCCACGTGTTATTGAATTGGCAGGCCCCTTCAGGCCTCCTTTTTAGTTTACGTTTGGCACAATTTGTGTTTTAATCTGTGAGTAGGCTGATCGCCACCTGTTACTGGAATGGAGGCCCCTTTAGGCCTCCTTTTTCTAGTCAACTTGATGGCAGGATGCCTGGGAAATCATGCCACCGTCGGCCACGCCCCATCACTGACGGATAGGCCCTAACAGGCCTGTTCTCGGTGTTTGGCAGTGTTTTTCATGTGTTAATCATGACACTGATAATACATGGCCTCTGGGTGGTATGGTTATGGTAGCCACTTGCTGATGCCACGTGTTTACTAAGGCAGGCCTACTTCGGCCTCCGGTGTAATATGTGGAGTTCAGTTATATACTCCTCTCGCTGTGAGGGTGACAAGGTGCTTTTTACCAAGTATTTCGAGTGGCTAGCCCCTCAGGTTGGTTTGGCAGCAAAACCTTACTGAAGGTTGTTTTTTACCTATATCTGCCTCCCTGAGTCCTATTCTAGTTGAGCTAAGGGCCACCTAGCGCCTAGGGTGGATCTTTTGTGCTCCTAGAAATGGCCACGAGACCATTTGTATTAGAGGTTGCTAGGCCTACGGGCCGCCTAGTTTTAACACACTGGAGTATGTTTGGGTGTATTTCTCTTTGAGAGTTATCTTTATACACTTCTGTTGGCCAGAGGCCTAAGTGATAAACCAACCTCCTTTTGTCTGGTTGTTTATCGTCCTTTGGGCCTAAACACTGCCACGAGCTGATGCCACGTGTCTGTTGAGGTTATAGGCCCCTCCAGGCCTTCCTTAATGCGTGCTGGTGTACGCTGTACTCCTCTTGCTTTAGAGAGTAAAAGGTGTTTTTACTGAGTACACTGCTCGGTGGATCGTGTTGGGTGGATTGTCATGTGGGCACTTTGCAGCCTCTTAGGCTGCCATTGAAGTCATCCTTCTACCCCAGAAAGAAAACCGGGCCACTTTCTGTTTGACTTCTGTTATTCACTTAACTCTATCATGCTGTAGGCCTCTTTCGGCCTCCATGAGTATGTGCCCATCGCATGGTCTACCTGTTAGGTGAGTTTCGTACTTCCCTTTTAGGGTTATGTTTGTAATAGTGCTTAGCTCCCTAAGCTGGTCATGGGGTAGGCCTTAATCAGGCCTCCTCTTAAGGATCCAGCATCAGGCTGGTTTGTGCTCCCCTGGATCAGGGTTCTGTAGCGCACGGCCTCCTCAGTGCGTTAATTAAGCACTGGGTAGATCCTAGGATGAGTGGATTATACTCCCCTCAATACGAGGGTTCATAGCACTTAGCTGAGTTCTGCTCTCCAGGATGCCCGTCTCTACGCGTGGGTTTGAGTTTGTTTCTGCCTCTTTGCAGTCACTCTTACTTACTATCTTCTGTAAAGAATGCATGTTAGGAGGCTCTGTATTCAGACAGGGTTGGCCCAGACTGAGTTTGTCTCAGGTCAGACTAGGTCGGCCTCCCTGGTGGCTTTGGGGGTGACTTCGTTCCCCTCTAGTGTTTGGCCGAGGTTCCCTTTGGTTCCTTGGCCACATTCCCTTGAAGGGACCACTTTTTCTTCTAGAAAGGTTGGTTCCAGACGCCTTAGCACCTTCCGTAGGGCCTTTGAGGAGGTCCTTCGTGGAGTTCAGCTTGGGCTGTTGGCCGAAGGGAATGCTGTCACTGACAGCCTGGTGTGACCCGAGGGAGAGTTGCCAAGCAGTTTCTACTGCTCTGGAGCCTTTGTCTCAGCCATTTTTCTTGGCAGGCATTCTCCTCAAGCATGGCGGCGTGGGTATATCGTTCCCCATAGCGTTGCAAACGCAGAGTAGAAGTTCCCTTTCGAAAGGGAACGTCTCAGGTTACGAATGTAACCAGGGTTCCCTGAGAACAGGGAACGAGACTCTGCGTTTCCTTGCCATACATCGGGCTGCCTGCTGAACAGTCCCTCAAGACGATGGATAATGACTGCTTCCCCAGGCGCCCCTTTTATACTTCCGGGTCGCGCCTGTATGACGTCATAGGCTGTCGCCGGCCAATCGGATTTGGAGTTATTGGATAGTTGGCTTTCGAACACCGAGTCACGTGACGTTTCCCCATAGCGTTGCAAACGCAGAGTCTCGTTCCCTGTTCTCAGGGAACCCTGGTTACATTCGTAACCTGAGACGTTATTTGTACTTGACTGATGTTCTCATAATGTTGAACAAAAATGTTCTTATAACGTTCTTGTAACGTCTTTATCATGTTATTTGTACTTGACTGATGTTCTCATAATGTTGAGCGAAAACGTTCTCATAACAATGTTCTTGTAACGTCTTTATGTTATTTGTACTTGACTGATGTTCTCAATGTTGAACAAAAACATTCTTATAACGTTCTCGTAATGTCTTTATCATGTTATATGTACTTGACTGATGTTCTCATAATGTTGAGCGAAAACGTTCTCATAACAGCATTCTTGGAATATCTTTATAATGTTATTTTAACTTGACTTATGTTCTCGTAATGTTGAGAGAAAACATTCTTAGGATAACATTCTCAGAACATCCTTTTAATGTTATTATTATTTGCTGAATGTTTTCATAACATTATCATAATACGTTCTGAGAACGACGTTCATGAAACATCCTTACAATGTAATCTGTACTTAATGAATGTTCTCGTAATATAAAGAAAACGTTGTGAGAACAACGTTCATGGAACATCCATACAATGTTATTTTTACTTAAAGAACATTCTCATAACATTGAGAGAAAATGTTCTTAGAACAACATTGTCATAGTGTCTTTATGATGTTATTAATATTTGCTAAATGTTTTTGAAATTTTGTTGTGTTTTCTTTTTCTATGGTGTTGTTTTCCACGTCTTGTTAGATTTGACTTGCGTGCTGTCTAGTTGTATGTTTGAGTTGTTTAACTGTAAGAAATGTGGCTGTAAGAAATTAATTAAGTGGCTCAGTAGCTCAATGGGTAACACTGTCGCCTCACAACTGGAAGGTCCCCGGTTCGAGTCAGGAGTTAGCAGGTACTCTGTGTGTCAGTGTGGGTTTCCTTCAGGTACTCCAGTTTCCACCACAGTTCAAAGACATGCAGCAGAGGGAAGTTAGCAATAATCAAGTGTCTGTGTGTGAGCCTGATGATGGACTAGCCATCCATTCAGGGTGTTATGAACGTTCAGAAAATATTCAAAAATAACATTTCCAAAATTATAGAATAGAATGTTCCTCTAATGTTCACATAAACCAAGAAAAAACACTCTTAATACATAAGAAACGGATCATTTGAACATTCCGAAAATATTACAAAATAACGTTTTCATAACATTTCCAAAATGATGGAATAAAAAATGTTCCTCTAACGTTCACATAAACCAAGAAAAAACATTCTTAATACATAAAAAATTGATAATTTGAACGTTTCGAAAATATTACAAAATAATGTTTTCGTAACATTTCCAAAATGATAGAATGGAATGTTCCTCTAACGTTCACATAAAACAAGAAAAAACTGGACGTTTTCAATGTTATGTTTTCATAACTTAAAGGGAATGTTAACAAAACGTTCTGACAACTTTTTTTTGTTAGCTGGGAAGAGACGAATGTTTTGCGTCAGGATCAGTGACACAAACGATTGATATACAGCATTGCCATGGATGATGGCAACTATTAGGAAATATTAGAATGATGGATGGCGCAACTGATTAATCAGAATTTGTTACATAAAGTGTGCAATTTTTAAAAAAAAGTCTTTAAGAGTTATAAACTATGAACCGAACCAACCAACAAGATTAATCACATTACAAACTTTGATCTGAAGCAAAAAAGACAAAGTTACAAAACTGTGTACTTGACAGCTTTAATGTTATATATGTACAATTTTTAAATAGTTTGAGAGTGTAGGGAGACTATTACGTCATTTGCAGTGCTTCACAGGAGTAGGTGGGAGCTAAAGAGTTCTTTTGGTGCGCTTTTTATCTTTTTCTTCTATAGATATAATCAACAGTAGTTTTATATTTCACCATTGTTTTTAATTTTATAGTCATTCACAATGCTTCATGAAATTGTAGTTCTTTCCCTCACTAAAGCTGTTAAGTACAGTTTTGTATATTTGTCTTTTTGTCCGATTTTCAAATACTTTTTTAAAAAGTTTGTAAAATCGGCATGAAACTGAAGTTGCGATAGTCTTTTCTTCCCTATTGTGACATACATCCAGTTGAAACGGCTTTTCGAACAAGAAAAAATGTAGGACGGGACTTGATTTTGTCTATCAGGAATTGATCATTGTTTTGCTATTGCTGTGATCTCATTTGAGTGACAGGTTGTCCTGTCCTCATGCCAATGAACACATCATCAGAGACGAGATGTTGCTGCAAGAGGGAAGGGAAGTTATTTTGATTAAAGATTATGTGGGCACATGATGCTGCATAATGCTATATTTCAATTTATTGCTGATGGCTTCAACAAAAGAATAGGCTACCACCAACTGAAAACCTTATAGCTGAAAGATCTGTTTTTAAAGGATTATTGCCCTATAAAGAAAATGAATGGGATTTTTACTCTTGGAACATGACTGCTGTGCTCTATATTGAGAGTAAAGTATGCGATTAGAATGAAGAATAGAATGTAGTTCTTAAAAATGAAGAATAGAATGTAGTAGGCAGAATGTGCAATTAAAGGATTAATTCACTTCAGAATTAAAATTTCCTGAAAATTTACTCACCCCCATGTCATCCAAGATGTTCATTGTTCTTTCTTCAGTCAAAAAAAAAAAAAAAAGGTTTTTGAGGAAAACATTCCAGGATTTTTCTCCATATAGTAGACTTCAGTGAGGTTCAAAGGGTTGAAGGTCCAAATTGCAGTTTCAGTGCAACTTCAAAACACTCTACACGATCTAGGACGAGGAATAAGGGTCTTATCTAGCGAAACGATCGTTCATTTTTTTTAAAAAAATAAAAGTGTATATACTTTTTAACCACAAATGCTCATCTTGCACTGCTCAGTGATCTGCCAGAAAGGTCACGTATGCGGAAGCACCATGGTAGGGAGAAAAACTTCATCTCATTTTCTCCTCCAACTCCAAAATCGTCTGTTATCGTTGTTTTACTTTTTTTTTTTTTTTGTAAAGGGTGTTTGCCGCAATCTTTGCACGTTCTTGGTAGACACTGGATCTATGTCAGGTGTGACCTTTGTAATGTGATTACGTCATGCGTGCAGATCACAGAGCTAGTGTAAGACAAGCATTTGTGGTTAAAAAGTATTGTTTCACTAGATAAGACCCTTATTCCTTGTCTGGGATCGTGTAGATTGTTTTGAAGCTGCACTGAAACTGCAATTCAGACCTTCAACCCATTGAACCCCACTGTAGTCCACAATATCCTGGAATGTTTTCCTCAAAAACCTTGATTTCTTCTCAACTGAAGAAAGAAAGACATGAACATCTTGGATGACATGGGGGTGAGTAAATTATCAGGAAATTTTAATTCAGAAGTGAACGAATCCTTTAAATAATTTCAGATCCCTGATGACACATCTCTGTTCCAGTTTAATACTATTAACTGCTGCGTAATAGGGACAGGATGTACTTTATAAACCAAACAAGACAAAGCATAAAGTGTTAAACAACAGGGCATTTAATAAACACACCCTCCTTGTATAAACTAAACATGTAGTCATTCAGAAAGTTACATCAAGGTTACATCAATTTCATGAATCAGACATAATAAAGCTCAAATACACAACTGTGATAAAACACACATACACAACAGCTACACCCTGAAACACACACGATTATTTTATTTTCCTACTAACACCCTCGGTCTGACGGGATGCATGACATGCGTCCTTGTTTTCTTTGCAGCTGCTCCCTTCTGCAGCTGCTTTCAGCACACCAGTTAATCACCACCAGATGTGATGGAGAGAGACAGAGAGAGAAGTTGAGGAGCACTATCTCTGTAACAGAATGGATATAGAAAAGTGGAAAGGTAAAATGCTCCGTTGTTCTTCTAAAAGACAGTGAAATGATATAAAACAAGCAGTGGTACGTTGACATACACTTAGAAAGTTGTCTAAAGAGTCTGAAGCCGTAATGAATCAATAATTCTTCCTTTTAAATGTCATTTAAACGCTTTAATCGGAATGAAATCGTACCTGTGGGAGATTATCTTCATCCAGACTGCAGCTTGTTGTGCACATGCGCTGACAAAAAGCGGCACCGCGTGATATTCAGTTAGCCTACGCATGTCGACCGACATGTAGCCTGCTTAAACACAGATAAAGACTAGCTCGACGACCACAGAGAAAAACGAAAATTGTTATAACTGCGCATGTAAACCTACTTATGAGTCATGCCTAAAATAAGCCATTTCAAAAACAACAACAACAACAACCAGGCCTTGGAATAGAAAAATTAAAAGACTTATTGCAATTTTGTGTATAGGCTAATATTTTTAGTTATGCATGAACAAATACAACTTTTAAAGTATTTTGACAAGTGTTTCCTCCCTCTGTTTACGCCCTCCTTAGATGCCCGTATGTGCAGCTTTCCCACAGAAAAATATTCCCATATGATCGATTCTCTCTGGAAAACACATGTTCATTATTAAAAACATGTATTTTTAGTAGTATTTAGGGATCAGAATGGGATATGTTGTGCTTGGTTGGCTGTGTCTTGTTGTGCATGTGTGAGCTTCAACATTCCTTTATTTCTATAACTGCTGAGATTGAAATTAGAGCCTGAGTTGAGACATGCTCCAACCCTCCTGATTCCCGTATGTCGGTAAGAAGCCTTTGTAACAAAACACTGTTGCACCATCAGATGTTTTTAAATGTAGGCTACTTCATACTGGTAAGAGGCTTGCATCCTGTGATCAGAATAGTCAAGACAGAACAGATCTCTGTTTTTTAACTTTTGCTTGACCCTTGAAAAAGAGGAAAATCCTCCCTAAAAGAATACAAAATGGATTTGTAATCTATGCCACTTCATTTAAGTTAACTCCCCAAAACTCCAGTGTGTGTCAGTGTATCATCTATCCGGTGTTTCTGAGCACTCTTCCTCTGGAACTGCAAAACTCAGAGGAAGCTAATCCTGACAGCAGATGATGTTAATAGAGCACTTTATTGTCATATGTTATAGGCCTACATGTAAATGTTGTAGAAATGCTTTTGTCTTGCAGCATATGGGTGTTTCTTCTAATTCAAAGGTTAGCTAATTAAAACTAGCATGTTAACTATTAACATAGCTTTTCTTTTTGTAATTTGAAGGTCATATTAAAATTGTCTTGGAAACTTAATTTATTTTTGCTACTTTTCAAATGTCTTTTATTTATTTTATTCATTTACTCTTGTCCCAGACCCAGATTTTTACTCTTAAAAGTATTAAAATACATGATTAAAATGTAAAATGTTCCTTTTTGTCATTAAAAATACCAACTTTAAGGGTAACATATATTATTCATTGTTAGTACATGTTACCTAACGTAGATTATAATGTTAAAAAAATGGAACTTTATTGTAAAGTGTTACCAGTAAAATAGTAAAATAAATAATTTCATTAACGTGTGAAAAAATCAAAAATTGAATCTGTATCTCATGTAGATGTTATTTCAACAACAAGCAATTTTTCATTTTGTTTATTTTTTTAAAGTTGGTTGTAACATAACATTTTAAATTTAACTTATTATTTATTGACGGTGAACCTATGAATCATTACTTCTTTTTAGGACTGTCTGTGTGATGTCAGTCTGTCTACTAAATCTAGTTAAGACTATGACTCAACTCAAAAAGTATATTGTGATGAAATAAAGTGACCACAGTGTCATATGACAGTGTTTCTAAGCATCTATACACGAATGTAAGTGGTTACGGAATGCGGGTGTAAGGAAGTGGGTGACTGTATGTAAATTTATGATTGAAATTGTGAGCTTTCTGTCATTGAGTATGAGAAAAACAGACTTCCTTCTTTATGGTCAGAGCAGCTGCACCAAAACCAAACTCGGTCTCATACACACACATACATGCTTCCAGGATGCAGTAAATATTTTTAGTGAAACACCAAATCCACATTTCTGGATAATACAAACTGATTTTTTTGTGTCCTGAATCATATGCTGACAAACAGTTTTCAACTCTGTCAGTGAAATAAAGAGCTTCTTGTTCGCTATCATACCAGCATGCCACAGGAAGGCTACGACTGAGTTGTGTTCAGCGTAAGTTGTTTACCTCTGCTGCTATTAGATAGTAAGAGTAATTAAGTAGAGTAAGCTTCAGCAGATAAATTAAAGTACAGTTGTGTATGAAATATTATCTCTTTTTTTTTTTTATTTATTAGAATGTCAGTGAGTTCAACGTGAACTCATATGCTCTGAATGAGTGTGTGCATGTGTGTATCCTGTCAGGTTTCTGATCTGACATGTAGCTGCAATCGCTCTGAATCATTAGAGGCATGTGCACATATTCCACACACATTCTCTCTGCCAGAAAGCCTATTAACTTTGAAAAGGTGGGGCGATGAGGAAGAGAGGGGGATGGGGTTAGGAAGAAAAAGGAGGTGATTGTAGGGGAGTTAGAGAGTGAGAGAGAGTTGCTGTAGCAATCGAATGAGAGCAAAGGAAAGAGGATACCAGAGATTTTAAGATAAAACTTTTTGGACCCCCCTTTTAAATAGGTAAGAAATTAAAGTTCATTTCTTTGTTTCAACTCTTTTTTAATACGTTAACATTGCAACTTCAGTTTTGATACAAAAGTAACAGAGACAGCAAGCAAAATACAGGCTCAATACAAAAGCCTTTTACTTATTAAAATACTTTAAAGCTCTGCATTCCTTTATCTCACAGCCGTCTATTTTTCTCTCTAAAGCTCATCAGTGTGGTCTTTATATGAGCTTTGTCTGGTTTAAATGAAGTTTACTAATGCAAAAGAATGTTAATCAATATCTTAACCAAGGGCAGATGACATGGTACACACACTCACTCACACAAATGCAACAGTTTGCTAACTGGTTTGTTTTGCAGTAGAGAGTGATCTGGACGGCTGGATTGTTTGTATTCACTCTGATAAATGTAAACTGTTTTCTAGGGATAATCTGCACTGGAGATGTAGAATGTCGAAATATGAAGCAGGTTCTTAAGCTCCACTGGTTGTTTACTTCATATTCCTTAGTTCAGTGGTGATTCTTCCTTCTAGTTTCTGTTCCCCCCAACACAATTCAGTAATGCAGTTGTTACCTTTCTGCTTTATCCATAAATGTACTTAATGTAGCCTAGTAAGAATATCACTCTTGGGAATAATGCGAATTACAAAAGAGTCAAAATGAAACTATCCAGGGGCATTATGGTAATTAAGCTTTTGACTGCCAGGTTTGATGTATGAACTGAAAAAAATGTATAGCTTGAATACATTTTAAGTTGCTTTTGATTAAAATATTTGCCAAGTGAATAAATGTCAGTATAATGGGAATTTAGCAATTGGCTAATAATTTTGAAATACAGCTGAATGACAACACAGAAGTGTTTCTTTATTTCATCTTTAACCATCTTTAAAGGGTTCACCAAAAAAAATGAAAATTCTGTCATTAATTACTCACCCTCATGTCGTTCCACACCCATAAGACCTTCGTTCATCTTCAGAACACAAATTAAGATATTTTTGATAAAATCTGATCGGGTATCAAACTGCCAAAGTAAGTGTTTCGAAATTTCAATAGTTCACGTGGCTTTGGCAGTTTGATACGTGATCAGAATCGCTGATTCGTAACAAAAGATTCGTAAAGCATTAAAGCTTCATGAAGCAGTGTTTTGAAATCGCCCATCACTAGATATTGTTGAAAAGTCATTATTTTGTTTTTTTGGTGCACAAAAAGTATTCTCATCTCTTTATAATATTAAAGTAGAACCATGTAGTTACACGAACTGTTTAAAATATGTTTTTAGTAGCTTTCTGGGCATCTGATAATGTTGATTAACTTGCTGGCAATAGAAGCCTCACTGAGCCATCGGATTTCATCAAAAATATCTTAATTTGTGTTTTCTGAAGATGAAGGAAGGTCTAGAATGACATGAGGGTGAGTAATAAATGACATCATTTTCATTTTGGGGTGAACTAACCCTTTAATATGTTTAAAAGTTTTAAAATTAAGCAACAAAAACAACAACAAAAACTTCTAGTATAAACTACGCAATCTGATAATTTACTGTATAAACTCAAGAAAGGTTAATGTAATCAGTTAAAGATGACTGAAACATTCACCCAAGGAATGAGTCATGAATCATTTGAGTTGACTCCACTGATCTAGAGCTACATTTTATTCACTATACATAGTTTTCTTTCCTAAAAACTGGTGCAAACTGAAAATATACTACATTCAAGAACTGTAGTTCTTAATTTCATACTATAGGTCAAGAATTGTTAAAAGAAAGATGATTGATGATTTCATTCACTGAAGGAATCAGTTGACTTCTCTGATCTGAAGCTCCATTCATAACTTGTGTGCCTGACTTGTTTTGTTTTTGTTTTGTTTTTTCATCAGAAAACATGTTTGTGTGTGTACGTCCCGTCATCCTTCTCCTCCTCCTCCTCCTCATCAACTTTCTCGACCTTTCATCGTCATCATCATCATCATCTCAGTATGCCACTAGACCCCGTTCCCGTCCCTCCAGAGAAATAGAAGATTACAGTGTACTCGAAGACACTACCACTGAGTCTCCCAGCTCATCCTCCACTACCTCTGAAGTCACAGAACTTTGCAACTACAGCATGTGTGTAGAGTATCAGAAAACCTGCAAAGAGCTTGCAGAAGGCTGCCTCTGCCCGGGGTTGGAAAGTGTCCTTCCCCCGAGTCCACCGATCATTTTGAATCTGACTCAACAGGGTGACAAAGGGGTTGTGGTGTACTGGTGTGCTCCGACCTCCATTGTCACCCACTACAAAGTCTTGGTGAAAGGCAAGGACAGGGTTATGAATAGGGAGATACAGGTGGAAGAGAAAAAAAGGGCAACAGTATGGCAGGATGTGGCGGCTGGTGCGCTTGTGTGTGTAGTAGCGGTGAATAAGATCGGCAACAGCTCAGAGACATGTGCCACATTTGAACCCCAACATTCAGACTCTGGACTTGCGCTGAAGCTGGGCATAATTGGAGGTGTGGTGGGACTCATAGTTCTGCTGATTCTGGCTCTGCTGCTGTGGAGACACAAAAAACGGCGGGAATCTTCTGCACGAAACGAGACAAGGAGAGTTCTGTAACAGAGAGGAAGGAGCGTGTATGTGTGTGTGTGGCCATAAATATGCACCTAATCTTGTAATGAATGATATGAGTAAATGAATGACTGTGGACTGATAGCCCACTGTGAGCATGCTAGATAGAGGGAGTGTATTAATGACTCAGTGAAAGAGGGGTGCAGAAAAGCTGGACGAATGACTCAGCACATTCTTCTCATTTGGTCGTCAGTAGTGTCTAACAATGTGATTTTGGACAAGCACAAATTGCAGACTGCTGGTGTGCTGACTCTAATCATGGGCACCATTTCAAGTCCAATTCCCAAATCACCAAGAGACTTTAAACTTGTGTATGTCTGTTTCTTCTTCCTGTATGTGATGCAGAATTACAGTTTCTCTCATTTAGATTAAGTACTGGATCAGATAAAATATGTGCACATTTTAGGTCACTTCGAGGTTTTGCTACAAAAAATATCTGTGTAAATATGAATCTTACAAAACAATAAAATATATTTAGTATTTTTGGGGTGGTTTATTTTCTGATTAAATCAAATATATGTTCCCTTGAAAACCATAGATGTATCAAAACATACTGAACATATTGACTTAAGAGGCTGATGGGAACATATGTCTATTTCTCACATTTAGGAGCCATCTAAAAAAGAATCAGGCATTTGTAATGCATCAAGTATAATATAATGAGATATCATTAATATACATTGCTTGCAAGTCAGAATACATGGCTAATTTTAAATAGCCATCAAAGGAATGGAAAGCTGCTTTTTGGAAATGGATGGTGTATTTAGTATGGAGTAACAGGGCTTTTCTTTCTTTCTTTGTTCCTGGAGCTAATGTACTAAACAGATGTAAGAGCATCTGAAAATATCCACAAGTATAGTTGAATGCAGTTTCTGTGTTGAGGCTTGAAAAGGGAAAAAATTATCTCGTAATTTACTCTCATCATCCTCATATACCGTCCCAGATGTATGTGACTTTATTTCTTCAGATGAACACAAATAATAAGTGTATGGGACAATGTAGATCAAGAACTTCAAGGTCTGAAATTCTGGGTTTGAACTTGTGGAGCCAAATTGTAGCAAAAATACTACTATATTGTGAACTAATCTGTGTAAAATGTCACATCTGTAGAAAGGCCTTTGTATTGAGAAAAGTATTATAATAAGAGAGAAACAATACATCACTACGTGTCAAGATTAGATTTCAAGGTATTTAAAATAATGATTTTATTTCTGCTGTCCATGTGACAGTGGAGTTACAGCTTCTGTATAAAATCAGTTACTTAAAATGAGGGGGTGATTTAGTAAGACTCTTCACAGGGCTACGGAAAATGTTAGGGATTCCTGGGATTTTTTTACATTTTTCATTTACCACAGAGATTATATCAAACAGCAGCACCTAGCCACCAACTCCCATAAGAGTTCTTCAAGTGTAAATCTACCACAACTCAAGAGGGGCAGCAAAACATGTTTTAGTAAAGGTAGGAAACCACAAACACTGGTGGACTTTTCACTGGACGGAACATTTTCATCATTCTAGAAGAATAAACAGATCAGTCAGATGTTTTAATACTAGTGCCTCTCATTATCTGTAGCCTTTGTAATCCTTTGTATTTTAGAAGGCTGGAAAATAACTATAATTTATAACAGAATTACCATAATAGGCAGGAATAAATATGGTCTAGTGTGACGTATTCAGTTTCTGCTTTACTGGAAAATTCCATTCTTTATTGTGGTGCGCGCGGTTTAAAGAAAACCACATACATCTTTGGAGTTCGGCTTATTTTGCATTAAGCATTCTGTTAAGTATTTACGTCAGATACAATTAAAAAATAAACTGAGGGGAAAAAAAGGCCCAGAGGGGAAAAAAAACATTAATATAGATGTAGACCTTTTTGTTCATTAAAACTCTTCCTTGTTTGTTTTATTTTGTCCTCTGTACATAGCATTCTGCGATCCATTCATTTAAAACTGTAACCAGCTAATTCAATTCAGCTGAAGAAAGTCTTCTTTACAGAGTAACAATTGCTTGATGCTCCTTTAAAAGAGATAGTGTTGGGCCTACAAAAAAATACACTGCAAGTATGCTGCATTCCTGAAATTTTCATCACACCTTCTCCCACAAGCTAACTGGCTATCCTTATCCTATCATTGCACATTTTTCACAACTAAATAAATAAATTTCAGAGAGCAAGCGAGCTGTAACTAAAGCCAGATGTTCTCGTACAGCAGAGCCTGATTCAACCACTGTTAAAATCTTAAAAATGAATCTGCCACTTCACTTCATTGAGATTTGTGTGTAATTTTTCTCTAGTATCGGTCACAAATTTAAATACATACTTCTAAGCTAAACACAGCTGAGCCAGAAAGTGCTGGGCCACACATAAGCCCAAAGAGAAGGATTACAGAGTGCTGACGCATGTAGCCCCTGATGCATTACCACAGACCCTGCTATTAACACTGAAGTTCAAAACTGCCCCTGTAAATGCAAAACAGAACAAGTATTCAGTTTTCAATTTCAATTGGGAGCTTCATAGAATGGTTTTACATGGGTGTGTGCTGTAGCCACACAAGATAACTAGGCAATGCCAAGTATGTGCTGGTTGGTGTAAAGCTCGTTGCCACTGAACTCTGGAATAATGAATCACGGTTTACCATCATCCTCGCACGTGTATGAGTTTGGGGGATGGCAGTGTAAAGCTACTTGACCAAATTTATATAACAAATTGGTCAAGGAAGAAAAATGGCCTGTGGCTGTTTTCCCTGCTTTAGTTTCACTAAAGGGACACACTTAGTGGAAACACATTGGAGAAGGTCTTTGTCTATTTCTGTATGGCAAAAACAACCTAACGCTCCAAAACAACCCTGACATGCACTTTGGACATATTTCTCATTTATGTAAAACAGTTCATTTATTATATTATATTATAATGTTAGATTGTATCAAATTGCAATTCACCAAACCATATTCCTGAATATGGATATACATCCATATTCAGAATGCAGCAGTAGTTATCTATGATTCTATGTCTATATACTGATATCTGCCAGCAGATGGCGCTGCAGCACCAGCACAACCTCCACAAGAACACAACAGAACACAGCACAGTGGTTCTCAACCTGGATGACTTATTTTCTAAAATAAGGGGTGGCATTGAAATCAAAAAGGTTAAGATCCACTGCAATAGTAGCACTGTCATCACACAAAGTGTAAATGTTACACCAAAATTATAGGGAAAATTAGATATTTGATCTGATCTTGATATGCAGTATTAGTATTGTGGAATACATTTCTAGTTGTATGACGCACTATATTTATGATTACTTTTTCAAATTATTAAGATACTGAGGGGTTAATGTAACACAGTCATGTTTTAACTTCCACAGTCATGATTGTGTATATGACCAGTTATGAATGTTTTATTTTATGCAGAAATGGCAATATCCAAAAGCTGAATCAAAAGATCTTTATACTTGTAATTCCCTCTTTTGTATAGTCAACACCATTCTCATCCAGAGTGTCCCATAAAGCTGGCAAACAAAGAGAAATAACTAAGTGGGTCAAACTCATCAATGCCCAGATTTCTCCCAGACAGCTTAATTATGATTATTTGCACAATCTTTCATATGAACCAGACACTGCTGCATGAACTGAACATTCACTAGAGATCAGACATTCAGACATATTTGACAGACTTCTTAAAAGAAATATGATGTCAGTGTAATATTAGGCTATACATATTTACATTTTTTTATTTTAATTAAGATTATGTACTAGGCTATAACTAAATTTAAATAATTGTGAGATTTATTAGTACCCCCTGGACGTTTGCTGAGGCCTCCTACAAGGCCCCCTGGTTGAGAACCACTTGTGTATAAGTCTTTCTGTCTAGCCTAGGACATGTAATGACTTCAGACTTAAAGGTTTCAATTTACATTTTACGTCAAGCCAACGTCAAAGATTATCTTGACGAACTTGCCATTCATACTTCATAATATGTGATTAACTGTCAAAAACATTATTTTGCATCAGCAAACGTTTCTTGTATAAACAATTCCTTTGTGTACGACATGATTTACAAACATTAATAAACTAATCAGTCTATCGCTCAGTAAAATCGTCATTTTTATGCGCTTTGTTTACGCGAGAGTATGTCATTAAGCCGCGACCACATCTTTGACCAATCAAAAGTCAGGATTGACCTCCGCGTTTGTATTGTGGAATGAAGGATCTGGCTCGGGCGCGTAGCTAGAAAACGATTACTACATTAATGCAGATTAAAAATAGTATTGTCGTGAGGATCCAATGTGGTTATTTATCGAGCTTTCAACAAAACCCAGGCTGCGAAAGGCTCTAGTGGCAAGAGGAATGTCTGGGCTAGTTTGCTAATGGCAATGCTATAGTAGCTCGTCAGGCTCGTCTTTAGTTTCTCGTTTCTGAGTGATTAGAAATACTGTCGCAGCGAGACTTTAAAGGATGAGCGTTTCATTTGATAAAGAATTAAAATATTAAAATAGGTTTCTTCTTCGTTTGGTTGTACAGCAGAAGAATTCACAATGAACTCAAAGCGCAACAACGGTGAAAACGGGGCGGGCAGAATCAACCCAGTGTCGGTACCAACAGCAACAAACAGCTCATCAGCGAGCGCTTCTCACCGTAAACAAACTATAATCAACTCATCCCATAAGGGAGAGAAAGATGAGTGCATGCAAAACACAGTTCGAGACAAAAACCTCTCCATCTCCACACTCAGAACTCGCCTCGGACCGACCATCCGGTCCACTCTGTCCGCGGCAGTGGACACCCTTCTGGGCGAGATCGTGACGGTGTTGTCCGAAACCCAGAGGGAGCTGCTGACCAAAGAGCAAGAGAACGAGAAGCTGAAGGTTCGGCTCGAAGTCTCGGAGAGAGAGCTCAAGACGTTACAGGAGTGTCTGTGTAGCGCTCAGAAATTAATCGACCAACTTCAGGGTCCCTTTGGAAACCCGTCCATGCCGGGACATCACGTCTACGCCACCTCTGGACAGTTAAACTCGAGCCGCTTGACACATCGGAGTGCGCCCGAGCCGGATCCGCGCTGCTTTACTGGAGCCGAACCCGAATTGAGTGGCGCTCTGGGAGATGCCATACACGGCTTTGACTCAAGGGAAGAGTTCAAGAGCTGCCACCTCTCCATTCAGGCGGATGGGACGGTGACGAACAGTTTTTATGACCCCATATCCGTCCATTCGTCTAACATTTGTTCAGACATGAACCGACCTGGTAAGACAACAGTCACTTTTACACATGGAGGTACTGCTGCTCTTATGAATTGTTGATGTGCCAAAACTGTCAACACAGAACCATACAGACATAACATGGTTAAGGAATGCACAATATATTTGTACCACATTGGTTATCTGACGACATTAGATATTGTTATATCTGCCGATACTGGATATTTAACATTTTTCTGTTTTCACATTTAAATTACCAAACAGTAATAACATTGTTAACTGTCATATTTAGCAAATCTCAAAATTAAAGTTTTCATACTGTATTTTTTCATACCTAAAGTGTAGCATTTAAAATGATTTTTTTTTTTTTTTTGGACAACATATAAGTAGTATTCTTTTAATATCTTTTACTATATGGTTTTCATATAGTAACCTGAAAAGTTTAATATTTATGCTTCCTTGATTCCCTAGTTAAGAGAAAGAGATGTTAAGAGAAAGACAGATGTTCATGTTTAAAACTGATCTAAAAACTTGAACTGTCTAAAACTTATTTTTATGCTTATGTATCTGATAACCATACACATTTCTTTTGCTTTTTCATGTGCCAAATAGCCTAATTATTAGACTCCAACAATAAAAGCATAAAATTCATGAATATTTCAAAATTGTTGTTGTTACTTTTAAAATATTCATGTATTTTATGCATTTGCAGTTGTTACCAATTGATACCAGTTAAGTAGAAATATGTGTGACATATTTAATGTTATAAAAACATCTTTGTTTAACAGTTTCATAATTTGGTAGTTTATGAATATAAATGCCTGTAATGAAGGTAAACTGCCTGGTGTTTAGCATTTTAATAATTTTGTCTATGTAAATGACATAGATATTACATTGTTATTATATACAAACAATGTAATATTCTTATGAAGCACAAGGAGAAAACAAATCAAAAATCTTTTGTTTTACAAATAATGAATTTGTCATGTCAAAGTTTGACTGCCAGTTCTCATATCATAGACTTTCGTACTGTGTTTAAATGTGTGATCTGTGTCACAGGTGAGATGGTGGATGACAGCAGAAGACTCTCGCACCCCAGACCCCCGAACCCTCCCTCACACACTAGCTTCTCTGTTAAAGAGGAGCAGGTTCCTGCCTCTGGACAGGTGTGTGTGCGGGGAAGGGAGGCGCCCACAGAAGCCGAGCACTCCGCTCAGAGCGTGTGTGATCTGGCATACGTCCACGTGGTCGAGGAGGAAGGAGGGTCCCGTTCACACCATCACCCCTCCAAACCAACACCACCGCCCCCCTCCAGGCCTCACAATGGACCCTCCTCTAGTAGTTCCCCTACACAGGGGACCTCCGGACTTAGATCGGCCCAGAGAGATACTCCTGGTTTGGGTATGACTCCTAGGAGAAGCCCAGGGGTGGGTGGCTCATCTCCAGAAGAGCCTATGCGGCGCTCCATCTCAGAGTTGATGGGGGAGGCACCTGGAGAACGTCCCCACTTGTGTTTGGAGTGCGGCAAGACCTTCCGTCTGATCTCTAGCCTGAAAAAGCACCTGAGGATCCATACAGGAGAGAAACCGTACCCGTGCACCGTGTGCGGCCGCCGTTTCCGTGAGTCTGGGGCTCTTAAGACTCACCTCCGCATCCACACGGGTGAGAAACCGTATTCCTGCTCTGATTGCGGAACGCAGTTTCGTCATCTCGACGGCCTGCGGAAGCACCGCCGCACGCACACCGGTGAAAAACCGTATGTGTGCAGTGTCTGCGGGAAACGCCTCAGTCGCCTGCAGCACCTGAAGCACCACCAGCGTATACACACAGGAGAACGACCATGTTGCTGCCCACTCTGCCATCGCGGCTTTAAAGATCCGGCCAGCCTGAGGAAACATCTCCGCGCCCATCAGGGGGAGCCTGGAGCGGATGAAGCAATGGGTATGGCCGGTTTGGGAGAGGGAGATGGAGGATCCATGGATGATGAGGATATGAGATTCGGGATGTGGGGGGAAGAAGAAGGAAACGAAGGCGAGCCTGTGGTGGACTGTGTGTAGTCAAGCAAACAGATAAGCAAAAAAATGAACATTTGGGTCTTAGAGTGAGGTTTTTTTTTTATTTTAAGAGAACATTTTTTTTCCTTATTTTTTAAGACCGAAATGTGATGTTAACTCTACAATCGAGGTTACATCTTGTCCTAGATTAAAAAACACTGTCAGTGGCAACATTTTCTTCTTTGATTGACTTTAAAACCTATAACAACAAGCTCATTATCTGACAATACGGTTACGTAACTTTAACATGACTTTTCCCAAATATCCACTTACTTCAAGTACATATTATATTCGATGATGTCACAGATGTCACATCATCATATAGACCAGGACAAAACCACTGCAGGTCTTGCAGGCTTTTCCTTCTCTGGTTTAGTGTTGGGGCTGTTGACGCTCCAGTGGGACTAACAGGGTATCGTATGATCTGTTACTCACAATTATGGATGTTGTCATTGGTGTAATAATCATTTTAATGCCCTCTTCAGAGAAAGAGCTATTGCGTAGATGTTCTAAGATGAACACATTAAAGCCTTAAGTATGGTTTTATTGCACACGCTCACACTCCGATCTGCATCAAAAGGTGTAGTGTTGTTTTAAATGAAGGTAACTTTTTTACTTTTTATCACTGGGTGTTGGCAGGCTGCAGAAAATTCATTCAGATTACCTTGATGGTTTGTTTGGTTTATTGGTAGATTATGGGTGTTTGGAGGATGTTGTGTTCAGGGTGAAGAGTATCTCACAGGGTGCTGATTCAAATCAGAAATGTGACTGCCAGGGTTAATTCAGCTGACTCATCTGTAAAAATGTATTATGCAGATCCAGTGCTAACACAGGAATCAAGCAAACTTTAAAAGTAGTGCCCTCTAATGGATGTAAGAGGGAAAGACTGTTACTGCCAAATTGTTTTTCGGTTGGTTCTCCTTTAAAGATGGAGCCGCTGTTTCTATCATGGCCATGGCATCAATTTGTGTGGTTTTGTGAATGCTTTTTTTTTTTTTTTCTCACCATTTTTTTTGTTTTTATATCTCATAAAATGCCATTTTGTACATTCAACATGTATATTCTGTACATAGAACTGAAATAGGTTTAGTCTTTAAAATTTCAAGCCAGAAACTGGAGCTTAAAAAGATCCATGACAAGTGTTTTAATAACTTTGGACTACTTAAATTGCTCACTTTGTTATAATATTGCATTTGTTCCAGTGCCCACAAGTGATGTTGAATTTAGAGATGTTGTTGCAGATGTTTGAAGATTGTGGTTCATCTGTAGTTGGTTCAACAAAAATAATTGTAGTTAACACCCCAAAAAACATCAGTGTAAAAACACTCAACAGCCTCTTACTTAGTAAATATGCAGAACCGAATGTTTGATATCATGTAAAGATTGAACATTCAGATTTTTTTTTTATTTAATTTTTTTTTGTTTTTTTTTGCTAGTATTAAACCAGCATTTTGGGCTGGTCTGCAACACTTTATATGTAATACAAATTGAGGGACAGCAACATTTCAGCCAAATGGAGTGGAAGATTCAAAGTAGTTGTTTGTAATGTTTAGTTTAATTATGGTACAAATATAATCAATATAAACATTCATTCTCCAGCATTATACTCATTGTAAGATATCTAAATGCAGGCCAATTTTGATTTTGACATTAAAATCGCCTGAGAATTCCTTTGCTATAACAAAACATCTCTACTTGCATATCCTTCAATATGTATTTCCAATCATTATACTCTTTTATAAAAAAGGGCACAGTCGTCATCTCCTTAATATAACCTTCAAGTTCACTCATATTCAGAATGATGTACCAACAGTATTATAATCATTGACAATTAAAACTTTCAAATGTATCTATTACTGAATCTGAATTTAAAATGTTCATGCAAAATTCTTCTGGCTTAGATGGGGACTGAATTTATCAATGTACATATGGTAGGTTGAGAGCCTTCCAAGTGTAATTCAAACAGCTGTGTGTGTGTTTGTGTGTATGTATGTATGTATGTATGTGTGAGAGAGAAGAGAACATACAGGGCTCATGAACTTGGTCAAATAAACAGGACAGTGTTATAGGTGGGGCTATCCGTGAGAGAGTTCAGGACTAAGATTAAATTAGACTTTTCCTCTCTCTGTATTCTTATATAGTCTTTGTTTATAGTTGTGTGACTGTGAATAGTCTTTATTTTCTGTGTGTCGACTCTGGTTACGCTAGGGTGAGACCGTCTTGACTCACAGGATACAACAACAGGGGAAACTAAATACATTTATTTTGAATTTGAACAATTGGAGAAATGAAAACATCTATAATTTTTAATAGGGCAACATCAGTTATAAAAAATTTTTCCTATTAAGGAAGTCAGTGGCTCCCATCAACTGTTTGATTACCAACATTCTTTAAAATATCTTCTTTTGTGTTCAGCAGAAGAACAAATTGAGGATGAGTAAACAATGACACAATTTGTATCCCTTTAATAGAAAAATATTTATTTAGAAGAGAAAAAAAAACATTACTGCCCCCCATTTTGAATGGTATGTAATTCCACAGCATGTAGTGTTGGGGAAAGTTACTTTTAAAAGTAATGCATTACAATATTGCGTTACTCCCTAAAAAAGTAACTAATTACGTTGCTTAGTTACTTTTTATGAAAAGTAATGCATTGTTACTTTTGCGTTACTTTTTCTCACCTGAGCTGGATTGTTTGTTTGGGGTTTTTTTAAATAACAACAACAAAAAAAGGTTCTATTTTTGGCAAATGTAAAGGCCCTTTCACACCAAAAGTGAAATGAACAAGTCTCAGGCTAAAGGAAATGCATATTTACGCCTGTACAGTAGAGGGCGCAGCTCAAACAAACCTTTCAGCTGTGCTGCCGTTCTGGAATAAAGAAGAATAGGATACAGGAGAAGAAAGTTCAACAGTCTTATTTCTAAATCTAATCTAAAGTAATTTTTGAGATTGCATTTCACTGTTTTACTGAATGTTTTCATGCAAGTGAAATGAGTAAATGCATTTTCACATTTAGTCTAGAACTACAATTAGCATCATGTTTGCACAGCGCACACAATGCAGTTCCCCATCAATCAATTTAACCCCCAAAGGCTTCCATTGTAAAAAGCCACTGTGCTCTTTTGCCCCAGACGATGAGACATCGCTCAGCCAAAGTCTGACCCACATTAGTTGATGTTTGGCCAGAGCTCTCCTCCCTTCCCTTCTTGATTCTGAAGTGACTCATGTATCCACTCAGGCGTGATTATAGTCTCTGTGACGTAAGTCAAGACCACTCTGCTCTTTGAGCCCACACCCTGCCTCCAGACCACATAGTCCCTGCTCTCCATGCTGCAGTAAGCAGGTTTTAATGTCACATTGAGGGTAACATTTGTTGGCTTGAACACTCATCCCAGTGCTGTGTGTCATCAGACTGCTTATTTTGATGTGCATAGAATTTGTTTTTCATTCACAGAACTGTATGAGGTTGCCTTTGATTGCTATTTAAAGGGTTAGTTCACCTAAAAATGAAATTTCTGTCATTAATTACTCACCATCATGTCGTTCCACACCCATAACATCTTCGTTCATCTTCAGAACACAAATTAAGATATTTTTGATGAAATCCAAGAGGTATCTGACTCGTCCATAGACAGCAATTTAACCACCACTTTCAGTGGTTCAACCTTAATGTTATGAAGCTATGAGAATACTTTTTGTGCACCAAATAAACAAAATAACGACTTTATTCAACAGTATCTAGTGATGGCCAATTTCAAAACACAGCTTCATGAAGCTTTACAAATCATTTGTTTCGAATAAGTGGTTCGATGCGTCTATCAAACTGCCAAAGTCACGTGAACCATTAAAATTTCGAAACGCTTATGATGTAACAAAGCCTCGTTTACTGAAATCACGTGATTTTGGCACTCTGAACCACTGATTTGAAACAAAAGATTCATAAAGCTTCATGAAGCAGGGTTTTGAAATCGCCCATCAGTAGATATTGTTGACAAGTCGTTATTTTGTTTTTTTGGTGCACAAAAGTATTCTCGTTGCTTCATAACAGGTTGAACCACTGTAGTCACATTAACTGTTTTAAATATGTTTTTAGTACCTTTCTGGGCATTTGAAAGTGTAAATTAACTTGCTGTCAATGGAGGCTTCACTGAGCTGACTGATTTTACAAAAAATATCTTAATTTGTGTTCCGAAGATGAACAAAGGTTTTACGGGTGTGGAACGACATGAGGGTGAGTAATTAATGACAAAATTCTCATTTTTGGGTGAACTAACCCTTTAAGTCATCTTAAAAGCTGCTTGGGAACAGGTCACCTGATGAGGGCCTAGTAGTGAATTTTGTTGATTTAGAATTAATTTAATATATTGTTAAAAGTGAGTTATGTGCATATTGTTTTTTTACTGAGTTAAATTTTTTTTTAATCTAAAGGCACATAGCAAACATTTAACCCTGTTAGAGTCCTCTTTGAAAGAACCAAATGGTATTTCAGACCTCTTTGTGTTCATACTGTTCCTTTTTAGATCTAGTCCAGTACATTGGACTAGATATTTGATCCCATTGACTTACATTGTATGTGCCTTACTGTAACCAAGATTTTTATTTTTAAAGAATAATTTATTTATTATTAATTTGGAAAACAGCATTGCTACAAATGCTGTTGATTGAGCCTAACTTTGAACGTGGAATATATAATATAAAAACATCTTTTGCACAAAAATTTAAATTTGTTGTAATACTGCATCCATATTCTTGTACCATATCACACATCCACCTGTATAAATCACATTAATTTTGAATTGTTTTCCTTGAATAATCAGCATAGAAATATTCATAATTTGAATACTTTTACTGATTGCATAGTACATTTTAAATGTTTTAAATGATTAATTCATGTTTTTAAAATGTAATGTTTGTTATTGTCTATTGATGTAATACTGTTTTGCTTTTTTCAGTTTTAAAATAGTAGGCTACTGTCAGTGATTGCATGCATTTGGAATATTAAAAAACATCCTGGAGCAATTTGTGTTCACAATGCATGTTTCAGTGAACCATACTCAGACCACCTCGCAAGATGGTTTCGGTTTGGTTTACTTTAAAAGGGTCTGAGATCTTTGGAGTGTTCACACACAGGGCAAAAATCCAGCAAACCATGCTCAAACTCCTGAAAAAGTGCGAAAACACCCAAAGCCTGACTAAAATTCAATTAAATAGCAGTATAATATTTAGAGACTTTATAAGGAGTGTTGCTTTTGAAATTCGTTGTCTGTTTGTGTTTTAGAAAAATGGAGACTGGCATGGAGCGCAACAGCTTGCTTTTTCTGGTCATGCAACAGCTCTCTGTGCATGTGTGTATTTTAGCATAAAAATTCCTGTGTGTTTAAGCAACTGCGCATGTCTGTTATGGGTTTTGGTGCTGCATGCCTCTGTGTAGCCAAAAATGTAAGATCTGCCTGTGAACTCTCTCCATGTGTATGTGTGTGAGAGAGTGAGGAGCTCTCATGCAGTCATTTCCTCAGTGACTGAAAGCAAACATTCTCACTTTTCTTAAAGGAAGTGACTCAACTCACTTTCTCTAACTTCGCCTCTCCATCATCCTACTCTAACATTTTTTTTTTCTTTTCCACTGGCTTATCTTTCTTTAATTCTCCCTCTCTCCCTTCTTGTTTACACATGTTCTCTATAAAATCACATTCTCTGCAGGACACCCCCCCCCCCCCCAAACACACACACACACACACAAAAACAAACAAAAAAACA
This sequence comes from Elopichthys bambusa, assembly GCA_037101425.1. NCBI lineage: Eukaryota > Metazoa > Chordata > Actinopteri > Cypriniformes > Xenocyprididae > Elopichthys > Elopichthys bambusa. Next base: position 22,268,757 of record CM074434.1, read on the forward strand.
GTCATATTATTTTCTTTAGTATTTTTTATTCTTCTGGCCACAAAACACATTTGTGTGAATATTCCTCACTTCATTTTGACAGTTTGTTTGGAAAACAAAAGAAGATATTTTGAAAAATGTTTGGTTACAGACATTCTTCAAAATATCTTCTTTTGTGTTCAACAGAAGAAAGAAATTCATACAGGTTTGAAACAACTTGAGGGTGAGTTTTGTTTTTGGGTGTACTATCCCTTTAAAAGAATACCATGGCACTACTATGGTACTTGCTAAAGAGAAAATGGTTTGCTGGTTTAAGCCAGTTTAGCTTGTCTCTCAGGCTGTCCAAGCTAAGTGCCCAAAATCCCTATAAAACCAGTTAAAAGATCCGTCTGGGCAAGTCAGAAGACCAGCTAAGACCAGTAAACCCAGCATATGATATTTTGGGAGGATGTTAAAAAAAGACATTTCTTGCCAGGTGAGATTTGGAAAACCCCTGTAATGTGGTAAATTGCGTCCCTACTCCGCTCAGGTAGTAAACACTAGAAATAAGTCTGGCACACACAAAATGTTTGGTCCAGGGCACCGCAGATGTCCTTGCCACTGTTGTTTTTGTATTTACTGACCGGGACCGCAGCGGGGAATCGAGCCCATAAAGCAGCGTCATCGAGCGCTTGACGTGTGCGAAATAAGGGGAAAAGAAGGTGACGAAGAAAAGCACCGACAACAAAACCACTTTGAGCCCCGCTCTTGTACTGCTCTGGCCCTGCGCCAGGTCGGCTGCCCGTGGATTGGCTCTTACTTTGCCTCTCCTCCTCCTAAACTTTCCCAAACTGCGATACGCACACACACGCCATCCACGCAGCGACTGAAAGTAAAGAGGACTAGGCTTTAAGGAATGAGGAGTTTTTCACCTTATTCCACTGCCAGGCTGTCATTTAAAACATGTAAGAATTTTAAAAAAGCTTTTAAAAATGTCCCAAATGGCCTCAGTGCGAGTAATCTGTATTTTTTATCCACCGAACCGGATGTAATTTTTCAAGTTTCTTACTTTAAACGGGGCAGGAAGGCATCAGGAAAACTTTCTGCGCGAGGACTTTCATAGCCAGCGCTGCCTGGGAAAAGAGCGCGTGCTTGCGTACATTTTCCAAACTGGGCTCCAGCAAAACGTCTTCTGTGGTCGTGCCCGGAGGGACTGCCTGGTCCGCTCAGGCTTTACGTGGATATTCTGTGGGTGGTAGCGTGAATGCCCTGTGTTGGCATTGAGGGATGCCAGCATGCCCTCGCTGATTCTCTCCCATCTGCTCCTCATCTGGCTCGCGCTCCAGCGGCTGGCTCTGTGCGCCGAGCGCGCGTCCACTCGCGAGCGCTTCAAAGTGGTCATCGCGCCACTCATCTGCAAACGGACATGCCTGAAGGGCCAGTGTCAGGACACCTGCGAACAGGGCAACAATACTACGCTTATCGGTGAAAACGGACAGTCGGCGGACACACTGACCGGGCCTGGCTTCAGAGTCGGTAAGACAATTCAAACAAGTTTTTAACGGTTATTATTCGGTTCAGTTTGATGACAGGACTTCTCACGAACCCTTATAGTTTTTCCACACTTGAATACTTAACTCTCATGAATAAAGAAGGGCCTTAAAGGTATAGTTCACCAAAAATTGAATTACGTGAATTAAATATTTATCTGTCCTCATGCTGTTCCAAACCTGTATGACTTTATTTATTCAGTAAAACACACAAAAGGAGACTTTAGACAGATTTTTTTCCCCCTGACAGTCTCCATTTACTTTAATTGCATCTTTCTCATTGCATCAATGAAAGTGAATGGTGACTTCTCACTGTAGCTGATTCTCTTCCACTGAAGAAAGTAAGTCATACAAGTTTAGAATGACATAAGTGTTATTAAATTACTACAGAATTTATATTTTTGAGTGAAATATCCCTTTAATGTACAAATTTAATGGTCGAATATCTGGCACCGGCACGTGAGTTTGTGAGTGGAAATGCAATAATAACCCCCTCTTCTATTTCTCTCTCGCTCTTAATGGTTTCTGCATATTGTCTGGTTGGCAGGGTAGCTCTCGCTCTGAGCTGTATCAGATTGGATGTGGTAAGGCATGGTGCCATAAAGTCTACGCAGCAAGATCTGCACTGCATACACACACAAACATTTTCTCATCACTTAAACACACACATACTGTACATTTACATTCTCTTTGTCCATGTAAACACACACTTGCAGTCGACACACCACTAAAATAGTTTGTGTGTGTGTTTAATGAGAGACCCCCCCCCCCCCCCCCCCCCCCCCAAGGCATGTGACGGTATCAAATTTTCATGTTGCGATTAATTGCTGAAGCTTTTATCACGGTATATATGGTATTATCACGATATTTAAAAAGTTGCAAAAAAGTGTTGCCATAGTATAACAGGTTTAAGAACTCTTTTTGTAATAAAAATACAATTGTATTACAATACAATACACAAACAAATATATAAAGTAAACTTTTCAAACAGATTAAAGTGCAAACGAATTAGGCTATAAAGAACAACAGGTAACACTTTACAATAAGGTCTCATTATTTAATGCATTAACTAAGATTGAGCAATAGCTACATTTGTTACAGAAAGTATTATTATTTTTTTAATGTTAGTTAAGAAATACAACTTATCATTGTTAGTTTTATCTCAGGTCCATTGAATACGTTCTTTTGATTTTAGTAATGTTATTAAACAGTAACTAAGAAATTAACATTAACTAAGAATAATTAATGCTTTATACATATTTTTCATTGTCAGTTTGGTAATAATGAATTAACATGTTAACTTTGAGACATACGGCTTCATTCGTTTTATTGAACAATAACAAATAATGTTATTGTTATTGTTAGGGCAAGTTGTAGTCCAGATTAAAATATAAAAATGTTTAAGTTTGAAAATAAATAGCCTATTAAGTCTTTAAGTATTAAGTATTTGGTGCTGTGATAAACAACATTGAGATTACAAAAAAATGAATGGCTGTTTAAAGCATTATAAAAACTTCACTAGCACAGTTGCTTTGTTTACGGGGTTTCCAGGGTAACCGCTGCATTTCTGCTGTTCCATCAGCGCCCTCTGCTGTCAGTGAGTGAACGTGCACTTTCATTCAGCGCGTCTCCTTCACTCGTTCCGCCATGTGCTTCTCATGTTACATCTGAGTGCGCGTGTTCTTTTGACGCAGAATACAGCGATGTTGTGCATTTTATACGGTTGATGGGGAAAGTATTCTTAAATGCATTATAACATTTTTAATAATTGGTAATAAATTGCCCACGATAACAATATCGTGCATATTCATTATCGTGATATATTACCGAATATCGGCACCTGTCTACTCCTCCCCCCACACACACACACGTCATCAAGGGCTGGTGTATCAGTTTGTTATTTCAAGTAAAGAATGCCAAAAGCTGATATGCTTAGATAGTTTATCTATAAGTGCGTGTGGGTATGTTTAGCTCAACAGTATTGTGATGAAAGTGATTGTTATTTTAGTTCTGCTTCTCAGCAGGTTCATTTAGTGTGTGTTGTCTTTCTTTCGCTCCCTCTTGCTCTCTGGTGCACTCCAATTTTGTCTGCTGGATGCCCATGTGCTTTTGAATGAATTGAGTCCAAAAATAAATAAATGGGGTAAAAATAAAGGCGGAAGCTGAGTCACTGCTGAGTGAAAGCTACATTTATGGAAGTCCAAAGAAGTCCATGCACATCAAGCTCAAAGACTTTTACTATAAGCATCTGTGGTTCGTGGTGTATGAGATCGTATAAGGTTGTGGGATGACTTACTTTCTAAATAGCAAACATCAAATCTGCCACATATACACTAGAATCTGGTTCTAAAACAAGCACAGCTTTATAATTAGAGATAGGCAAAACTTTTTGATATATATATATATATATATATATATATTTTTTTTTTACAGATATTCATACTTTTCAATGTAATCGGTTATTTGTTATTTACTATTTGGTCTGCAAATAAATTACACTGTTTAGTTGGTCTCGAAGGAAAAACAGGTAGTTTATTTAATGTATTGTTGGGATCATTTTTCAATTATTTTAGCTTAAAGGCCCACTGAAGAGCGTTGGAACACGCAGCATTATTCAATGTGTTGACGTAATTTGAACTGAAACAGGAAGACAGGGCGATTTATCTAACAGCCCCGCCCCTTTTAAAAATAGCCAATAGCGTTTTGTTTATGTTACAGCTAGCCAGAGCCAGTAAAACCTCTCTCTAACCGTTTCTCCTCATAATGTCCTTTATATCACTTATATACAGCATTCTGTGCAGAATTAAAATGGGTCCGATACCTTTTGTGGTCTGTGCCGACTCAGGCATATGATCCACTCTGTGCTCTCGTGTCTCTGGACCAGAGCAGACTTCTGCTCACGTTGTGGCGGTTCGTGTGACACTAACGCGAAAACGGACTTCATTCGCGTCAAAGGAAAGCATATTTACACTGTCTGAATTGTTCCCTATTCTCTATATATATCATGTAGAGACTAGTAAATGTGTGAGAAAATGACTGATTTCAGCCGAGGCTTCAGTGTCTGTAAGTGTAGGAGGAGGCGGGACTTTAGATTCTAGAGAGCATTTGATGGGACTGAAGATTTGATGAGAAACTAAAGTTTGATGTGATGTCATGAAAATCCGTGATCCATTTTAGCTTATTCATAACCTTAAGGCTAACATATTCATACTAAAAGCTAAAAAACTTAAATTTTGATTTCAGGGGGACTTTAACAATTAGACAGCTCAAAACAAAGGTGAAATTAAATTTGTGAATTTTTCATAAATATATAATGGCTTAAAAGACAGCAGTAATAATACTAATATGTTGCTAATAGATTACTATTGTACTGTACCATTCAAATGTATGGTGTCAGTAAGATTTATGCTCTTATGCTCACCAAAGCTGCATTTATCACATAGAACTCTTTTGTAACATTTTTTTGCTTTTGGTGAATGTAATGTGTCCATTTTGAATAAAAGTTTTAATAACAGTACAGTACTGTAAAAGACAGTACAGTATGTTACAGTGAAGTTATTGAGTATTTGTATTTTTCATATTATAAAATGAGCAAAAGGGTTTTGCACTTTTCAGACGGTCCCTTCAGATGTGTCTCTCCGCCTCCTGCTAATTTATTTATTATAAAGCACATTTGAGGAAAATTGGGTTGTTGTAGCTTGTTGTCTAGGTTACTATGATTGGAAATAGCTGCATTTGTGTATTAACAACGTTTAGCTCACAAGTTATTGATCCGGGAAGCTCGAATTTGTGAATATATTGCCAACCTTACTGAACTGCTTGACATAAGCACTGACTGCATTTCTTTATATTTGAGTCCAACAAGTTCAAACTCTATGAGTCGCGCATTATTTGTCTGGATTATTAACGTATGGAGCTGACTGAAACACTACTGCCAGCCAGCGGGACATTAAAGACAAAGTGTTTGTCCGAGCTCACAACAAGCGAACGCAAATATCTTTGCAAGGGAGCGCAAAGTTTCTTGGGGGAACGCAAAAGATTTTAAAACATTTTTTTCCTTGGTTGAGTTCACGCAGCATTTTATTTCAACCACCATTTTTAAAAGCCTGGTGCGTGCAGTAAGAGTTGTTTTCTATTCGAATCAACAGTGGAGTTTAAAAAATACGGCCGATGGACCGAAGATGTATAAGCTTTATTAAGCTTATACATCGCACGCAGTCCTACATCACCGGACTAATTTGCCTAATCCTTACAGTACTTTAGACCGTGATGGAAACACAGAGAGCAACAGGTCTGGGGAGAAAAAAGTTCCTGGGACAAATTGTTCTGGGTAGTTTCAGTGGAAACGAGACTAGAATGTCTTTCTGTTACATTTATGTTTAGTCCTGTCAGTTCATTGCGTTTTAGTTTAGTTTTTCCTGTGCCCTTTTGCCTGACTTCTAGTTCCTTGTTTGTTTCCATGGTTGTTAATTAGTTCTACACCCATTCTGTTTTTCGTTGATTGCTCCCTTGTGTATTTAAGTCTTTAGTTAAGTCTATTCCATGTTCAGGATTGTTTATGTGAATGTGTTATTGCTATATCTATCTCTTAGTGTTTTCTCTTTCTTTAATAAATAAGTATTTGTGATTCATCTTTGTTTGTGCGTGTCTAACACGTTATACTTTCCTTGTCCAGAGTCCATAGTTCATGCTGATCTTTGGAAATAAGGACTGCAGCTACACTTAAAATGTATTAAAGCTATAATCATCATCATTACGACAAACCTTTATTCTAATGCCAACAATGAGTTTGCCATGAAGTATTATACCTTTTACTTATAGCCTGACTCAGTTGTCAAGATGATAGATATTAAATTTTTCTCTGACTTAGTCTTGTGGTTTATAGTCATGGAATGCATCAGACTGTCTGGAAGGAATTATTGGATTGTTGGATTTCAAATCAGTAGGGGTTAAGGCATCTTAAAAGTAACTAAGTAACTAGCTGTTTTATGGATGGTAACTGTACACTGAAATCTTATTAGTAATTAGTTACACTACTAGTTACTGCAAAAAGTAATATTGTTACTGTTAACTACTGCCCAACTCTGATACTGACAGTTTCATTAGCAGTTTGTTGTACCGAGAAAGCAGCTTTTCTTTCTCTTTTTGTGTCCCTCTCTCTGTTTGTCTGTCAATGCCAGCATCTGGGTTCTGTGGTGAGAGGTCTGTAAACCCCAAACCATCCTCCACTTCTGCAGAGTGCCACAGAGTGCCCAGAATGATGCCAGCATGCAACAGCAGAACTACCCCATGCCTATTTCAGTCCTCGTTCACACACACACATACTGACTCTGCCTCTCTTTCACATGCAAACGCCACATATTTTGTTGTATTTTGGTGACTTCTGTTCATTTCTTTATTTAAATGGGTTCTACTTGTAGCACAGTCTGTGATCACTCTTTATTCGACTACTGTGGAGTGCGAAGCTCAGTGTATGCTGTGATTTAGAGCGCACACAATAGCAAGAGCCAGATTTATTACATAACTAGATACATGAAGTCTTTGGGGCTAATCAGGTTTTATTCCTCAACTATGCATGGAAAATCCATGCAGCAAGCCACAAAGGAGCAGTTTCAGAGTGGAAAATGTGTCAGAAATCCAATCGAACATTCCAGAAGCATGCCAATCCTTGTGTGTTTGTGAGCGTGAGTCCGTGGCCATCTACCATTTGTTTTAAATATGATGTGCAGTAGTTATTAGTTTCTGTCTAACGGTACACAGAACTGCTGGTTCAGTTCGTACCTCGGTTTTAAAGTCACGATTCGATTCGGTTCGGTACAGTTTGGTACAGCAGGGGGAGAAAACTAAGCAAAATTGCTTTTTTAAAAATTTTATTAAAGGGTTAGTTCACCCAAAAATGAAAATTCTGTCATTAATTACTCACCCTCATGTTGTTCCACACCTGTAAGACCTTCGTTTGTCTTCGGGAAACAAATTAAGATATTTTTGATGAAATCCGAGAGGTATCTGACTCATCCACAGACAGCAGTTTAACCACCACTTTCAAGGTCCAGAAAGGTACTAAAGACATCATTAAAATAGTCAATGTGACTACAGTGGTTCAACCTAATTTTATGAAGCGACGAGAATACTTTTTGTATGCATTTTTCGGTTCGGTTTGAATAACGTTACACCCCTAATAAATGTCATCAGAGAAGAGAAGAGATGCCGCTACATGAGGGAGGAGAAGTTATTTTGATTAAAGGGCACATTATTATTTTTTTTTTAAATAATGGTGAATCATTTATAATAATACTGCTATATTATATTCCATAAAAAATATGAATTGTCAGTTTTGATTTCATTGTGACTTTAAAGTTTCCATGCACCATCTACACAGAAGATAGCAGAGAGGAGTTAGACGCAGTTGGCATAATTGGTCTTGCCAGTCAAAGACTTTGAAACACCAATTAGAGGTTGTGTTGGAAAGTGATAAGAGAACACTGTGTATAAGTGAATGTCTGTGTTTGAGGGAGAGGTGGTAGCTGTGGGCTTTTTGTAAAGGGCAATATTGAAACTCAGGCCCTTAAACAAGCATTCTGGTTTACTCAGAGTAAACTCACTGCTTTTCACTGTGAGAATGAGGCCAGTTATTTAAAGCAGAGCAGAGGAATGTGTGTGTGTGTGTGTGTGTGTGTATTTGTTATTGGCTGCTTACCCTAGTTATTGAGAAGTGAAAACATCCAATGCTTAATGGTAGACAGGTTTTTTGAGTGATATAATTTCATTACTTTACAAGCTCCATTGACAACTTTAGCACTATTTTTTATAAGACGTACTCTTCCATTGTCCCTTTGTGATGTTCAGTATTTAAAGGCGTAGTTCATCCAAAATGAACATTCTGTAATTTACTCACTCTCATGAACCTCTTGGACTTTCTTTCTTCTTGGGAACACAAAAAAATATACTGTATTTTAAAGAATGTCTTAGTGTTTTTTGTCCATGCAATGAAAGTCAATGAGGTCCAGTGTGGTTTTGGATCCCATTAACTTTTTATTGTATAGATAAAAACAGTGACACAAGGGTGTGTAAATTTTTTCATTATGTGGTGAACTATAGACTTTAGTCAGGGCAGATGCCATATTGAATTTTACACAGATGAAATGGCTGTGAGGGATAGACTACAATTTACTACAATATACTGTATATAGGTACTAGATCACATATTTTTTTTCAAAACTATTTTATACAGTTTTTTGTCTAGAAAGTTTCTTTGGAAAGATCTTTTGTAAGTTGAACAATTGGCATGTTGGTCAAGGCAAGGGTCAGTTCACCCAAAAATACAATTTCTGTCATTAATTACTCACCCTCATGTCATTCCAAACCCGCAAGACCTTTGTTCATCTTCAGAACACAAATGAAGACACTTTTGATGAAATCCAAGAGTTCACGTGAGCAGCACGACGCATGCGTGTGATGCTAATGCAGGAGCCGGCTAATACGGAGTCGGCGTTCAGATGTAAAACATGGAAACTCTGCAGTGTGTCTTCAACATAAACTGCATAGGAGAATAACAGGGTAGAGAGGAAATTGTTAATTAATGACAGAAATTTCATTTTTGAGTGAACTAACCCTTTAAATTACTGTACAAATCCATTGAACGCCAAGTATTTCTAACCGCCACAGCCTCATTTTCCTTCCTGTCAAAAATTACATTTGACTATACCCTGAGTAAGGTCTATCCCTTTAAGAAAGGCAAAGAGGTTTAAATATTACTGGTTAATAACATGAAGGTTTCACAGACTAATCATAGATCAGCCGGAGGCAGTGATGTCAACCGTTATGTTTGGACCCCTGTTTTTATTTAATCTGCCATTGCAGGGACTCTCTATTCCAGGGCCTGGGACAACATTTCTGGTTTTCTCTCTCATTGGTGCCCATGCAAACAGAGACACCAAAACATCAGTATTTTCTCAGTCAGACTAAACCTTACAGCTCCAGTTAAACACTGACAGATAAAGCACCTCGTCAAGACTCTTTTGATCATTGTGGATTCACAGTAGCACGCTCCAAAAAAGTATGAGGTGCAAATAGCTTCCAAATATTTTTTTTAACAACTCTCAAAAAAGGAATTTCCAATGAGTCATTTAATCATAGACTTAGTGTATAGTATTAAAAGTTAGTGTTTGGCATGTCTGGCCTATTTCCCCTCTGTAGACGAAAATTTCCGTAATATTCCATACTTAATGTCGTCTTTCCTAATCCTTCCTCTCCATAAATACACAAATACCTGTCAAGCGCTGATGATGACATCACAGTCACAGTCTCTTGCCGGCATTCCATCCATCCACGCTGCCTGAATTCTCACATCTGTTTAACTTTCAGAAACTGGAACCTATGCTGTTGCCAATGTTACGACATGTCCAGGTCCCCTATGCAATGATAGTCAAAGTCTTGTTTAAGAAGCTTGCAAGACACACTGTCATAGTAGGAAAATATAAACACTGAGATAAAAAGGAGGGATTGCCCCGTGTGCTAGTTTGATGTTATATTTGCTATGTTTGTTTGTAAAGATCTGTGGGTTAAAGTTATTTTAGGTCAGACTCTTGACAAAAGTGGAGGTACTTCGAAGGAAGTTTGCTGCTTTGGAGAGCTGTTATTTCTGCATTTTGGAACACTAACAACATTTTAGCAACTTTTAATGCTACACTTTCTCCCTAGTTCTTATGGAAACCAAAATGTTTGAGAGAAAATGCCTCTGTATTCTCAAGAGAGAGAGGCATCTATACATGCTAGAATGTTAATATTTGTGTTTATGTGGTATTTGTACATGTGTGGGTGTGTTTATGCATGTTGAAATACAGTACATTACATGCACATGTACAGTGAACACCCACTCTTCTTTTTTTCTAAATTTTCTCTAGAGGTAAGCATTTTGTAAAATCTCTCTGATTATTTTATGTTTAACACACAGCTGACAGTGATTATATATAGTGAGTATATTTTTGGGTTCAGTATTATAATGGGTGTGTGCTTGTTGTTTTGTTAGTTTGCTGCCCACAGAACTAAACACAGTCCCACTAGAGGCTTTTGTCAAGAAACTGAATTAGGTTGAATATTCTTCTGCCCCACCTTCTGTTTTGACGCTAATGGCCACCTCTGTATTTTCGTTTGTTTGTGTTTAGAATAGCAAATGATAGTTTCTAACGTATAATTTATTGGGAGGGTTTGTTGGTGTGTTTGTTAGTAACTTTGTTAGCAGATAAGTTAGTTGGTGTCAATGTGTTAGCGGGTGTGTTACGTGGTATGTTTGTGGATGTTAGGTCTTAGTTAATTGAAGAAATGTTACAGTGGGCATTGAATTATATATTAATTAAATATCATAATCAATATTTTACTCTTACGTACCATAACTACAGCTGTTATATATGCACATTACCATTCAAAAGTTTGGGTCTGTAAGATTTTCTTTTGAAAGAAATTAAATTTCATTCAATAAGTACACATTTTGATCAAATCCATTTTTTACAGTAGTGTTTTAATGATGTTTTTGGATCAGCCTCATGACCATAATCAGTTTGTTTGGAGCACCAACTACAAATTACATGTCTGAGCATTTCTGCTTAATTGAGCTTTGAATTTATATGTTCATATCATAATATATTTTTAAGTGTGACCCTTTCCCTTAATTTCTCAATCCAGGGGTGAAGTAATGATCTGAAAAGTGTTGGCTCATCAATATTAATTAGATGATGTAACGTAACAGTCATCCAGTTGCAGGTCAGTGGTTGCCCAGCCATATTAGGATTACTGCTTATTGCTTCTGTGTTTATTCAATCCAGTGCCAAAGTAACCAGTTAGCAGAGGTGTCTACCTGGTCTTAAATTTGTTGTTTTGCATGGTCGGTTACATTTTTTTTCTTTTATATTTTAAAAGTTTTAAAAGTGAAAATTTGGCAAAATTAAACTCTTAGTTGCTTTTGTTCCACATCTGATCAATCCCCTTCCCTTGTTATGTTTTAATGGGCCTCTCATTAACCACACTCACATAGGTGTTGAAGCTTATCTGAACTGAATAACCCTGCGGCTGACGCTTTCGTCGTGACTAATGTTGACTGGTGCTAAAGTGATTCATCTGTGTGAGGAGGTGGATGGGTGTGAAAACGCTGCTGCTTTATTAATGAAAGAGCTCCCCTCTCTCTCTCTCTCTCTCTCTCTCTCTCTCTCTCTCTCTCTCTCTCTTTCTCTGTATATATAGACTGGATGTAATAAAATAAATATAATTAATAAAATCATCAGTGGTTCTGGTTCATGGTTATGTCATGTGTCTTTCTGCCACAGAGAGCCCGTGCTTTTGTGTGTATGTGTCTGAGTTTGTGGGCCTTTAAGCCAGGGTATCTGAGGAATGTGAATATTTCTTTGCTTCTACACCACTGTACCAACTACCAATGGTACTGTACCACTGCACTCTTGATTCTCTCTCTCTCTCTCTCTCTCTCTCTCTCTCTCTGACACACTCACACACACACACACACACACACACACACACACACACACTTAATGGTCTAGTTCCTGCTCAGCCACTAGAAAAACGGCTCACATTTGGCACCTGAAACACATGTGTGAATGTTTTAAACAGTCGCAATTTTTCCTTTTCCACTATCTGTCTTTTTTTCTTTTTTCTTTTTCATTCTTTCCTTTCATCCAAACCTCTGAAATGATTATATCTAGTTGTTTCCTTTGTTTTGGAAAATAGTTTATGGTCAGTAATTTGCTGTATAATTTGTTTTATAATACTTTTCTAAGAAAGTTTTAACCATGTGTGTTTTTATGTGAGTTAAGTATGAGTGTGTGTGAGTGTTCTTGTATATATGGTTTATGAGGACACAAATGTGTATAATTACATGGGTATTACAATGTAAACACATCCTGTGTCCTCATAAACCAAATGGCCTAAAAAACATACTAAACAGTGCCAAAAGTTTTCTGTGATGGGTAGGTTTAGTGTAGGGGGATAGAATATACAGTTTGTACAGTATAAAAACCATTACGCCAATGGAGAGTCCCAGTAAACCACATATACAAGTAAGTGTGGGTGTGTATATATGTGGTTTCAAAGAGAAGTCAGAGCACATAAAATTCTTCATACCTCTACTTGCCAAATGTACATTTTTTGGGTTAAAGACATTTATTGAGGTCAAGATGAGATAAACAGTAACAGACAGAATGAGAGTCTACATTGTGGAACAGAGCTAACTGACAACAACATTGTGCTAACAGTTTTAGAGTTTGTTGGATGCTTGTCTCTAAATTTATCAGGGAAACTTTATTAACAAAGACCTGGAAATCAGAAAAATGCTTATTTGTCTTACATCATGGAATGTGACTGTAAAAACTTTTACACTGTTACAAAAAAATATATATTCTGTTCTTTTTAAGTAAAAAGTATTAACCAGAACAATTGTTTTCAGCATTGATAATATAAAGAAATGTTTCTTGAGCAGCAAATCATCATATTATAATGATTTTTGAAGGATCATGTGACACTGAAGACTGGAGTAATGATGCTGAAAATTCAGCTTTGCATCACAGGAATAATTTATATTTTAACATACATAAAGAAATTGAAAATAATTTAAATTGTAATAATGTTTGAAAAATATTACTGTTTGTACTGCATTTTTAATTAATTAAATGCAGCATTTATGAGCATAAGAAAGTTGTTTCCTATAAAATACTTTAAGAGAAATAAAAATAAACACAGACAAGATCATGTTTGCCATACAGCAAGAGTAAGGGGCAATACAAGTAATGTGTATCGCATAACTCTGATAAGAAATGTTTGAGTTCATAATGAAACCTCTGACTTTTGATTGCAGACTTTGGGTAAATCTGAGAACAGAGACACTGTTGAGATGGTTAGATACTTTTTTGTTTTACCTAGATGACAGATTAAAAGCAAAAGTCTTAGTTTGCTCTCTAATTGTATTGCTGTCTAGGTGAATTTACAGATCAAAGACATCTCATGTAATTTTGATTTGGCACAAGATGCTTTTTTAAATGAGCTTTTACCTGGAATTTGACTGAAGCTGCAGTAACACATGAAGTAAATGTGTGTAGTATATAGAGTAGTTTGACCTATACCCGCAATAAATTATCTTACATCAAACCAAGAGTTTACTAGTAGTGTGATGACCAGAACAGAAATTAAGATGTCTAACTTTTAAGAAAGGACTTTTTAAGAATAAATTAATCTAAGGTTATTTTTCCTGCTTGTCTTGTATTGAAGCACTTTAAGGACCCGGTGTGTGAAGCTGCTGTAGGTTTATAGATTCAGCTGCCTGCTCTTTATACTGAAGTGTGAGAAAGCTGGTATGAAGTATTTACAAACTGTAAATACATAGCGATTTTCAGACTGGCAGTGGATTAGATGAGCACAGCAGACACCCACCCCCCCAACGAAAATCATCACACATTATATACGCCCCACACATCTACACACACACACACACACACATATATGCACTCATATTGGGTCTGTTAAATCCATTACCATCCTCTTTGGCGCAGACAAAGAGTAAGAAAGTATTTGACATTCCTCAGAAATCATAAGCACACAATATGTTGTAAGATTTCTAGATTTTTTGTCAGTGTTCTGGCCATTCTGTGATTAAAGTAAATATTTTATAAGAAAATTTTAAGCTAGTCAAAGAAAATTTAGAGAAAAATTTGGGGTATAAGAGGATAAGATACTACAAAAGCATCACGTGCCCTGAGAGCTAAACGCTGCTGGGAAAAGTCACATGTATGTGTATGAGTTAGTGGTGTTGTGAAGTCTAAAGCTGTATTTTTGAAACCTCTGTCTGTCTGGAGTACTGCAATTAACTCAGCAAGCACAGACACACTGAAACATTCCCACACACATAGACAGGTTCACAAAAATGCAAGCCTACACAAACTTATGAATACATATGCACATCATAGGCAAAACACAAGCTTCTACACAGAAAATCACCATATATATACACAGCCTGCACACCCACATAGGCATTAAAGCTTCATAGTATACATGCAGACACAGACAGAATAGCACTTTGCATTTAATATATGTCTCCGCTATAATTACTGGCTATATTAGAAATATAGTAAGTATTGAATGAAGGATGAAAAGAATAAAGAAAGAATTTTTTTTCTTTCTTTTCTCGCTTATATGACCATTTATGTTTTTGCTAGAAATTGGTTGTTTGTTGATGTCTGTACTATAAATGTATCTTCTGGCTTTTCTTCAAGTATTTCTTTCTTTCACTCTCTCTCTCTCATAAGCATATTCTCATAAAGTCATCCTATTTTTACGTTGAGTAAGAATGGCGGTGCTGTGAGAGCTTGAATCAGTGTGAGCGTGTGTGGGTGGTAGTCACAGGCACGCAGACAGACTCTGGCCAGCTGTAATTGTTTCCGTGTGTTGTCCTCATCAAGCTACAGGAGAAGGCGAGCCACAGTCTGCTACTGCCAGCCTGATCATATGCCTTTGTGCTCCTCAGACACAGAGTGTCCTCTGATTGTCTGGAATCAAGAATTGCTGCTTTTAAGATCTTTGCAGTCTATTGACTTCATGTTTGTTGGCTCTATCATGCCTTGTTTTTCTTGACATAAAATTAAAAAAAATATATTTTTTGTCCATAAATCACATTCCTGAAACCATTTTCATCCACATTGTTATTTTAGCAAGGAAAATACGAAAATAAGTCTCAAACTAGGAGTTTAATGCTTCAATAAATATGTTTAAAAATAATTTCTTGTTGATTATGGGCTAGAAGTCTAAATCTGCATTTGTGATTTAGGATTTTATGTTTAAAAGATATTTATTGTTATTATATATTCTAGATTTGTATTGATTTATTTACTTGTTAACTGTCACCTTCCTATTTTGAGCATAGATCTGAACTTAATTGGTTGTAATTCATGATTAATGCTTTGGAATACAGCCCTAAGGTTGGTCTCTTTTTAAAGAAGACACTTAAAGTCCCCCTGTGGTGAAAATCAAGTTTTTAATGTAGCTCCAAACGTAGGTTCGGGAGGAGCCTAAACATTCAGTCCTGTCAATCATCATTACGAGCGTATATAAGCAGCAGTCACTGCGTCATCCCAGCGACAATTCTTCCAGCATCCCTCCTCCTCCCCATCTCCTCCTCTATTTCTCTTATTCTCCCTCTATGCAGTAATGTTATGGGGGGTTTAAATCGGAGCTCGAGCCGAGCCTCGGGTTCGAGCCTCCTTCGAGGACAGCAAGCCAAGTTTGTTTTACCATTAACCATTCAGACTGAATGGGCAGATGAACTTGTGAAATGTTGTTTACATATCTATGTGGTGTTTTTAATATGCTTTAAGACAAACCATGTGCAAATTCATAAGTCAACACCAGTGATTGTTGCAGTGATCTAAAGACAGTTTCAAAAACGCGGTTTGAAATTGCTGATGTTTGTGACGTCACAAACTACCTTGTAACCAACATGCCGGTGGACTTTAGCATATATCATTAACTGACCACGCAAAGGAGTCTAAAAGAAGCCAGGTTATTCTGGTATATTTTTCTGTTGATATGAAAAATTGGGTAGATTTAGCAATATAGCGGGTGTATTACAATGCTATGATGAACTTTATGCCTTTCTCCACTGACGTTCTGAGATGTTCAAACTGCGTTTGTAAGGATATTGATTTTTAGAAAGCAGCTGTCTGACTCTGAGATGAAGTATGGGAACATGGTTTGTGTAACATTAGCAACACAATATTAGCTATTTGATAATGTAGTCAAGCAAAAGGCTAATCTTATTAATTACCGTTATGTGTCCGACGTTGTAAAGAGTGATAGCATTGTGCAGTGTTTACCTCAGTAAGTTGACCGAGCGGATTTCTGAGCTTGTGCGAGTGAGTGGAGGTGGGGCTTATTAGCATATTCATAGATCTGCATATATGAAATGAAGCAAGGGTGTAGAGTTGCTTGTTTTTTAAGGCATGAAGAAATTTTTTCACAGGAAAAAAAGTTTAAACGTCATTTTGGTGATCAAAGATGAGTTTTAAAGGATAAAATTATTGACTACATAGGAACTTAAAAAAATCAGAAATAAAAGCACTTGTGATGAAAGTGTAAAAAAGTAATAGAAGTTTAAGTTTATTGTAAAGCAAATGTACTGAAATAAACATTTTTATTTTACTTTATACAAAATATATATTTTACAGACCAATTTGTTATTATTATTAATATGATGATTACAATAGGGGGGAAAGGCAATAACAAAACCGCACCATGTGTCCCACTACCTGGACCGTAACAGTTACCAGGTTTAAATCATTGCTGGTATTTATGTAGTAACCTACTACACTCAGGTACAGCTTAGATTTTCATTTTACAAAATAAAAAGTGTTTTTTAAACATCATATGGTTCACTTTTTTCCAAATTGCAAATTTTCCCAACTATAAAATCTATAACTCTGGGACCTGTTACACTCTGTGCATGAAATATCAGTTCTTTGCAGGCTTGCTGTCATTATTGTCTCTTACTTTAAAGCATCAGCTATGATTTTATAATGGAATGTTGTTTATATGTCATCCTCTACCTTTCAGCTGTCCAAAATATACTGTTGATTAATTGAAAGTAGTTCTTCATAGAACAGAATGGAATAAGAAACAGACACTGGATTTTCCCCTCTGAAACCACCATGAGCTGGTATTAAATAATGATGTTACTTGTGCCAGTGTTCCAGAATAATCTGGTTAAGCCTGGCTTGATATTTCAGCCCACATAAGAGCGCTGTAACCAAACCACAGTCTGACACACCAAAATATAAAGCAGATAGTCTTAATTCATGTTTAAATCAGGTTTTATGCTTTTGTGACAGTGAAAAGTAATAAAATGCAGTTTGCAAAAGCTTTTACCCTTATAATAATAAGCTTTTTTTTTCAGCATTTTTTTTTTTACTCTTTTAATCTCAGTGGATGATACTTCTCATATGCTCTTATCTATATGTGTAAAGGTTTGATTTACATTATATAGTTAATTTATACATCAGCTATATGTGTCACGTAGCTGTGGCTGAAGTGAAGCGCATGACAAAAGGAACCCAACAAATAGTCTTTTAATAAATCCAACAAAGAATACAGGAGATTGTAGGTGAATAATCAAAACAATTACTTAACATTGCCATAACATAGACGATACCTGAGAAGAAACAGAATGAAACACAGGGTTTAAATATAAGGAACAAACAAAGGGAACTAATCAAGACCAGCTGAACAGAATTATTAATTACTGAGTAACCTCCTAGGTAACATAATAGGAAATCAGCCAGGCAAATGGGAACATAACCAGCAGAAACTCAACAAAACAGAACATGATCGTGACAATATGATATACAGTACAAAACTATATGATATTTCATAATAATACTATACAAATATTATAATTATATTATAATATAAATATATCAAACCCTATGTGGCATGTCTAATCTGTAGTCTGTGTGTGTTTGCAGTGGTGTGTCCCCTCACCTGTATGAATGGAGGAGTGTGCAGTACCCGCACACACTGTCTCTGTCCACCAGGCTTCACTGGACGCCTCTGCCAATTCCCACTTCGGACTCAAGCTTCTCGAGGCAACAAGCAGCCTGTCTACACCCTGCAGGTGCCCATCTGTTTCACACCACTTGCTTCACTGATTTATATGTAAATGAGAAAAATCAAATAGTGTTTTTTCCAGTTGCCATCTTGATTCCAAACAGACAAACTGATAGGCCAGAGCCAGTTGTGATAGAAAGAATATTCTGAATGCATCTCATGTCCTTTGAGGGTTTTGTTAGATCCTGATTTTTTTAGATTAATAATTGACTGAGAATAAATGAATCTCCCAGAGTCTGTCAGAGCCAGGTGGCACAGGTGGGCGGCAGCAGATGACACAAACACACTCTGTGTTCACTCTGCAAGGCACTGGACATCACTCTTCTGAAGGTAACTGGTGCACAGGTTATTTTCACTTTTCATTTGACTGAACTGTGGTCTCATTCGCGTACATTCATACAAAAACAGTGTGAGAAAATTTTCATGCAGAAATAATGATTGACTTAAGATTGAATAAAGCTCATTCTATAACATCTTTAACGTTCTGTGCATCTATAGCTCAATTTAAGGACGGTTAGTCTGGCATATGCACAGCAAAACATGATCACATTTCATCTAGGTCTGTGTTTAGTCTAGATGTTTAATGTGTTTTTGCAGTGCTTGTTATTGTTACCTAAAAATAAAACTGTTTATAATAGTTTTTGGTAAATGAAATAAATCTAACGTAAATAAATATATATATATATATATATATATATAAATATTAGATGAAAGCAAACCAACAAAACAAACAAAAAGTGAAGTTGAAGTAAGAAAATTACTAAAACTAAATTTAAAAATAAATCTCAATAGAAGTATTAAAAAAACGAATAAAATGACAAAAGTACATAACAAAATGACTAAAAAACAAAAAAAAAGCTTAATGTCAAAATATTTAAAAAATACTATAATAGTATATAAATAATACTAAAATAACAGTTATTTACTAGAATTTGTGATATCAAATAATATATTCATGCTTAATGCTTTCTACACTTCATTATTAAGTAGTTATTTAACTGGATATCTCCTCCTTATTGCTTTCTTTTTATTCATCTTTCCAGTGCAGGTCAATGTCCGTGTTGTTCACACGCCAGACACTTCAGTTGTCATTCATCCTCTTGACCAATCAGACAACAAGCCTCACGGTGCTAAAACTGTGACCCGCCTCCCTCCACAGACACATAAGCCCAAGGGGAGGTGCTTCCAGGAAACCACACCCAAACAGGCTGTGAGTGACAGAAGTAGATGAGATGATACAGAAAATCTGATTAGCCCATGAATTGTTTTTTTGTTTTTTTAATAATAAAAATAACCATTTTAATTCTCAATCTTTCTCTTTTTGTAGTGTAGTAGTAACCCTCTTCCTGGTCTGACCAATCAGGAAGACTGCTGTGGCAGTGTGGGTAATTCCTGGGGCCAAAATAAATGTTACAAATGCCCTTTACTACCTTGTAAGTTCAATTATTTTCTGTTATATAACATGGCTTTTCTTTGGGAGTTGCATTTTACTGTCTCTGCCTAAGATCAAAGTGTGTTACAAGCCAAAAACAACCCCTTCCCATTACCCGTTCTTAAAAAAAAAAAGTTTGTCTCACCGTCTCACTACTTTAGTTTTTTCCTTTTTAAATTCACCCTGGGAATGTGTCATTGAAGTCTTGGAGTTATGTTTCAAAATGAGCCAAGAGAAAAATCCTCCCCGCCCACCACTCCTATTTTGTCTTCGTAACCCATTTGATGTCTCAGAGCTCAGTCAGATGGTGATCCTGGCCTGGTGAACGCATCTGTGTGTGAGCGGATGTGTGTTAGTGTTTGCGTTCGAGTGTGTGTGAATGTCTGCAAGTGTCTTCGTGCCTCAGCAACATCACCATATTTTCCTATGACACACCCTTTGCAGTAAAAGGAGACAAAAGTGAAGGATGGAAAAAAGAATGAAAAAATGTTGGCTTTGGCAAAAGCTGTTCTGGAAAGCCACTCTGTCTCTGTTCTCACACGTTCTTATACAGAAGAGAAAATATCAGCTTCAGAGAAATGTTCCCACTGCGGCCCTTTTCTCTCTTTCTCACACACACAGAAATGAACCACATCACACACAGCACACCATGCTACCAGTTTGTTCTCAAACTTAAATCTTTTCACAGACACTTCTTTCATCAATTCTCTCAACATTTTCTACCACTTTGATTTTTACTTAGCTTTTCTTTAAATTCTCCTCATTGGTTTGATATTTTTTTTGTTATGTTCTGGCGTAATCAAACAAACAAAGCTAGTACTGATGCTGTAGTAGTAGAAATGATAGGTGATTCTCCGGATTTCTTTCATTCAGATGCTGGGAAACACCAAACTATAGTAGAGGACTTTGGCTCCACGTGCCCTCAGGGATACAAGAGACTCAACAGCACTCACTGCCAAGGTAATGTGTGTGTACATGCTGAATTTTGTGTGTTGTATTGTACGGTATGTAGGTATTTTAGTTATGTTGGTTGTCAAAAAAAAAAAAAATTACACATCCGTAAGCATTACATGAACTCAAACAAGATAGATGCCAAATAGTCAGCCACATGCAGAAAAATAGTTTATACTTCTATTTGCTGGATTGCCAGACCAATGGTTTTTATTTTGTGTATTTGATAGTTAATTTAAAATCCAACTGATTTAAGGGCACGTGACTTTATGGTTTTATTTTTATTTTAGACATAGGATTCAAATTAAAATGATCAGATTAAACTTAAAGTTCATAAATACATTCTTGGCATGGAATAATTCTTGGCATCCATAATGTAAATCGCTGAAATATCCGACAGTTTAAATGTGAAAAAATGACTGAGGATGAAACTGATGTGAAGTAAGTGGAGTTTGCGATAACTATAATTATCTAATTGTAAATACTAAATATATAATTGTTATAATATTAATAAGTTCAGATCATGTATTTGAAGCCATCTATGGCTTCAAACTGACAAATTGTCTATGATCTATGGAAGAGACATCATATGAGAGAAGCTCCTAAGCACCTGTAGTAGCATCTGCAATTAGTCTGTTACAGAAATTGTTGCTATGCTAAAAAAATTTATCCTAGAAATGCAATTGAAGGTAGGGCAGTGCTTATATCTATTCCAGAACAGGAGAGAGATATAGAAGTCAAGGAATTTCTGCCAGTTAGGAGACAGTTTGGATTACTATGGTATATAGACCTGCACAGTTTCGGATTCAGAATAATAGCACAAGGAACATAAAATATCAGATAATTCAGTGATAAGCTCCATTTATGATACCATTGGTTGGGATGAGGCAAGCAAATAAATTGTACACTAGCAAAATGACTAACAACATCTGTCAGGTTTTAGTGCAAGCAGATGCTTCAGATCTTTGATATATTGTACGTGCCCTTCTCAATGAAAACATTTCTCAGATTCAGCCAAGAATGTCTATAGCAATGGTTCTAAACTGGTTTGGCCATGGGAGCAACATTTTCACTTTACTTAACATACACTTAAATTATAAGAACATCACTAACACTGATGAATAAACAGTACTAGTTTTTGTTAATACAATCAAGTTAGTAAGTTGGTATGAGCCACCACAGTCATCAAAAATATAGAAAATAACACAAACTGAAAACAAAGTGGTATTTCGGGTTAAGGTTACAAAAACTGCAGTTACCATGGTAAATACACAATACTAACAACATGAACAGTTAATGAAACATATGGAAACTGCTCCTGATGAATAGAATGAACATCATACCTGCATGCAAATCCTTTCCAGCTAACACACGACGTACCAGTTATGTGATTTATTGGTACTTTTTTGCTAATTTCATGACTTACTGCATGTTCGTAATTTCATTTGCTCTGTATAAATGAAGTGATATACAGTGCGCGTTTCTGCATTTGCACAAGCAATTGAAGAGTGTGAACCAAGAGCACAGTATAACCTCTGACAGGGCAGGAAGGTTTGTTTTTCTGAGGTAAGATACTTTTTATTTTGTATCAAGTTACAAAAATAACGTTAGAATACTGACACTGACATATTGCCTGACAACATCTCATCTGACAACAGATACTAAATAAGGACATCGCATTTTTTCTCAGGCACTCTTTGACGGAAAAGTCAACAGCTTTCACACAGAAATTTATTTTCAAAATAAAAGTTATGCATCAGAAAAACATTTAGAATTACGTTTTCTGTTGTCATTTCTTTGACTACACACTCCGTGACCCACTCAAAAAACTTGAAAAATACTGGTCTATAGAAACACCTCCTTCCTTCAGTTCATCAGCACAGATATTGTGGCAAATAAAACGTCTTTTATCTGAAAAGCTACTTTGCCATCATAGTTGAGGCGTGTCAATAGATCTGTGAGCAGAAAATCAGAAATTGTCCCACAATTTATCACAAGAAATGAAAGGTGAACAATGTGATCAGAGCAAATTGAACAATATAGAATTTAAGGTTAAGTTGAACAGCAGTTAAATTGCCCCACTTCTGCAGATGATGATCCTCTGGATAAACAAACTGCATACTGTTTTAGGTATTATCCGCTAAAACAAGCATTTGCTTGCATGTTACAGATTAGTATGGAAATTCCTGTTGATATTATTCAGCTTCAGTGTAATCCAGATAAACAGAGAGCTACACAATTTAGCTGCCAGACTGAATGCATGAGAACACAATGGCCTGATTTCACAGACAGGGCTTAGTTTAAGCCAGGATTAGGCCTTAGTTCCTTAATTAGGATATTTAAGTAACTTTTATGAACATGCCTTAGAAAAAAATAAAATAAAATACTGGTGTGCATCTTGAGACAAAACAATGGCACTGACATATTTTAAGATATGTTTGCTTTCAGTAAAAACAGCTCAAACATGTATTTTAGTTTGGGACTAGGCTTAAGCTTGTCTGTGAAATCACAAGGGGTATATGTAAAGTTCTCGTCCAAACGAAAATCGAATGGATTTTTGACATCATTGGCAGTATCAATTCTTTTATAGAAAAGTCAGTGTATAGCACTACATGATTTACAAGAAAAGAGACTTGAGAGCTTTTTCTTTAACATGAAATTACCTGAATTGAATTTGAATTATTTGAAAGAGAGTCTTTTGGCCATTGTAGGCAAAAGAACCTCAATTTTTTTATGAACTTGTTACAAATATTAATAATTTTTTTGTTGTTGTTGTTCTTTTGTGGTCTCTTCCTTTCTCTGTCTTAGACATAAATGAATGTATGATGCAGGGGCTGTGTCAGAATGGAGAATGTTTAAACACACAGGGAAGTTTCCGCTGCACCTGCAAACCTGGTTATGTACTGACAGAAAGGACACGCTGCATAGGTGAGACATAAATACATGAGCAAACTCGCACATAACACATATACAGTATGGCCAACAACACTATATAGCCAGCAAACCATCATTAAGATCTTTTTTCACTCTTACCATCAACAGCAACAGTTGAGCAGGGGCTCTGTTATCGTATGGTTACGGAAGCAGGGAAATGTGAGCACGCTCTTCCAACACGCCTTTCCCAGGAGATATGCTGCTGCACTGTGGGTAAAGCGTGGGGAAGCAACTGTGAGAGATGCCCACAGGATGGGACAGGTGAGTGTGCCTTGTGAGAGTGGATGTGCACCATTCAGAATTTAATAGTATTAAATAAAATAAATAATTATCTTTGGTCTTTCTCTCTCTAGCTTCCTTCAATAAGATCTGTCCAGCGGGGAAGGGGATGTCTTTCCTGACCTATCATGGCACTCTGTCCATTCAGCCCTTCCTGACCAGTATTGAACACATTAATCCTGACACTGGTACAGACATTTGAATCAGTTCTGAGATAAAGATTCTATAACATTGATTGCTGTGATTTTATTAACAGATTCATTCATTGTATCTTTGTTTGTGTTTCAGAGGTCAAGCCTCCGGTAAGATTCTGGTTTTGTGACAAAAGTACTGAAATTAAAAGTCATCTTTGATAGAAATATCAAAAAGTCAGATCAACTGTAGACACTTCACTTAATTGATTTTGCCCTCATGTCAACAGGAAGTCCCCATTCAGACGACCACGCCCATGCAGCTCTCACCAATCAGCACGCATGGCCCTCGCCACCCAGGTACACTTTAGAAAGCACAGTGCTTCTCTGTAGCTCAACTGGTAGAGCATGACAAATGGCAACATAAAATGTATAGTTTCTCCTTCTTTTTCTTTTACTCACAATTTTTTGGAGTGTTTTTCTTCTAAATGTGTTTTTCTCTGCCTACCTCTTTATTTCTGCTTCCATCTCCTCAGTCATTGTGGCCAAGCCGACAACTCCTCCCATAGTCCTGGTGCCTCGAGAGAGTGACTCACTAGAGGTGGCCCAGACGCAGGTCTCACGTGAGTTCCATGACAACTTGTCAGTTAACTCCGCAATATTGGTTTATGCAAAATTAGTTTTGGTAATTTAATGGGAATTTTTTTTTTTTTTTTTTTCTCACAATTATGGGTGTGTTTTGTGTTTGGGTATCACAGCAATGGATGAGTGCAAGCTGAACAGGAATATATGTGGTCATGGAGAGTGTATGAACACACAGAATGGTTTCATGTGCCACTGTTACCCTGGATACCGACCACATGCACAGAGAAAGAGCTGTGTTGGTGAGTACATACATGTAACTATACACACATACTGTACAACCAATGAAATTATAGATGGATGTACTCTGAATCTAATACCTGCATTTGTAGTGCATAAAATATTATGCAGTACCGTTCAAAAATTTAGAGTTGGTAAGATTTTTTGAAAGAAATGCATTTATTTGAAAAAAACATTTAAAAATGATATAAAAATATATACAATGGTCTCACTCTCTCTGTAGATGAAAATGAATGTGACATGAAGCCATGTGGTAGAGGCACCTGCATTAACACAGTGGGGTCCTACAGATGCAACTGTCAGCATGGCTATGAACTTATGATGCATAATGGGAAACGCAAATGTATTGGTGAGTGACCAGCATTGGATATTCAAAGACAGTGGACGGTTACAATAGATAAGACCATATCGATACAGATAATGGCCAACACTTGTTTGCATGCATGTTTTCAGATATAAATGAGTGCTCTGAGCCTGATATCTGTGGAGTTGGAGGACATTGCACTAATTTGCCAGGTTCCTATAAGTGTGAGTGTCTGCAGGGCTTCCGGAGCAAATCCCGCAGACAGCCTCTTTGTGAAGGTGAGGACACCCACCCTTACTGTGCAGAGACACAAAACACTTAATGTTAATTGTAGATGCATGTTCATCCAATACAGTTTATTCTGTTTTTTATTAAATGGCTGTGAATGTGTGTAACTTATTTTCTATACTGTTGCTGTCTCTCTAATGTAGACATTAATGAATGTGCGGACCTGAGTATCTGTTCTAATGAACAGTGTGAGAATACTCTTGGATCCTATGAGTGTATACCCTGCCAACCTGGATACCAAGCACAGGGAGGAGTGTGTTACGGTCAGAATACACACACATATACACACATGCAACCACGCACAAACAGTTTAGCTCACATTCACAGAAACATATGATATGGCAAGGGCCATTCCGATGACCATCAGCTCCTCACACAGGCTCAAGGCATTTCACAACTAAACCAAAACAACTCATTTTGCACTACCCTGTGTGTGTCCTCAATAGAACAAATGATTTGTCAATGGATTATAAACATTTGTTTTATTGAATTTTGAATAAACTTTGTGTAAAATGTAGTATTTTCAGCATTTTTGTGCCTGCCATCTGCTGTCATTAAGTTATTTCTGCTATTGGCCACACTGGTCTCTAGATATTGGCCATTGAAAAACCAGTTACACTACCGTTCAGTAAGATTTTTTTTTATTATTCAGCAAGGACACATTCATTTGAACAAAAACAGTAACTGCATTTATAAGGTTACAAAAGATTTGTATTTCAAATAAATGCTGTTTTTTTAAAAGTTCTATTCATCAAAGAATCCTGAAAAATGTATTATGATTTTCACAAAATAAGCAGCAAAAAGTGTTTTCAACATTTTTAATAACAATAAATGTTTTTTGAGATCAAATCAGCATATTAGAATGATTTCTGAAGGATTATGTGACACTGAAGACTGGAGTAATGATGCTGAAAATTCAGCTTTGCCATCACATGGATAAATTACATCTTGAAAAATATATTGAAAATAGAAAAAGAGTAATTTTTAATTGTAATAAAATTTCACAATATTACTGTTTTTACTGTATTTTTAGCAAATAAATGCAGCCTTGGTCAGCACAATCTTCAGTAACTTTTGAACGGTAGTGTAAGTCATCCAACACATGTTTATGTACCTGACGCAAGTAGGAAAGGTTATAAATGTGGGGTGTTTTTGACAAATAAATTTGACAATAGCGTAATCTTACAAGAGATGTCTCTCTCTCTATCAGATGTCGATGAGTGTCAGAATCGTGGTGTGTGTCTGAACGGCCGTTGTGAGAACTTGGCAGGATCGTATCGATGTCTGTGTAATGAGGGCTTCCTGCCTGAGGCTGACAGCAAAGGCTGCAGAGGTCAGTGGCACATAGCCAACAAAACTAAACAACATGCTGTTAAATGGAAACTTAATCTTGCCATTCTAAATGATTTTAAATTATATTTATTACTTCCTGCGCAAGTTTATTCTAAAGAGAATAAATATACTGTGTAAAACATAACTTTTCAACATTTACATAAAGAGAGATTTAAGCGTGTGTACATGTGTGCTTGGAGGTTATGTGTCTGTTTATCTCTCCACAGACATCAATGAGTGTCAGGATAACCGTCTGTGTGCTAACGGTCACTGCATTAACACTGAGGGATCGTTCCGCTGCCAGTGCTACCCTGGTTACCAGCCTACACAAGAGGGAAGCCACTGCGAAGGTCAGCTTGTAATGACTAATCCAACACCGCAAGACACATTAACTTAATACTGCACGTAACACTGCAATATCTGTACACTTAAACAATTAAGTACAGATTGTGTTAAGGCTGGAATACACTACATGACTTTTGCTCTGGTTTGCATTCTAGATGTTTTGATGCTAGTCTGCAGATTTTGGGCAGTCAAAGTTGACAGATTTCACAGAAAATTGTGCAGATGGGCACAGGCTCCTAAATGATTCCATTCAGTCAGAGGATATGAAACATGTTTGATATTTTGAGCTGACTGTAGAACGCACATCGTTTGTTGTCATTTGTCGTTTAGTATATGATGTCCAGTTATTCTCTGTAACAGTTTACAAAGTTGGCAATTGTATGTTGCCTAGAGTTTCAAAATCTGTTCAGATTTTAAAAGTCACATATTCCAGCCTTTTGTGCGATTGAAACATCAGCAATTAGGACCAGATCCTTTTTATACCATAAATGTACAATAGTTAAGTAATTATGTGGTCTAAAATGTTCAATAAAGCTAATAGTCCCTTAATGTAAAACGCTTGTGGTTGATCAGATTTTTTTGAAAAAAGTCTCTTATGATCACCAATTTAAAACAGCTGTTTTCTGTTTCCTGATAAATTTACTCACCCCCATGTCATCCAAGATGTTTATGTCTTTCTTTATTCATTTAAAAAGAAATGAAAGTTTCTGAGGAAAACATTCCAGGATTTTTCTCCATATAGCGATATAGTGGACTTCAACAGCTACCAACAGGTTAAAGGTCCAAATTGCAGTTTCAGTGCAGCTTCAAGGGGCTCTACACGATCCCAGCCGAAGAATAAGGGTCTCGTCTAGCGAAACGATCGGTCATTTTCTAACAGAGACTAGTGCAAGATGATCATTTGTGGTTAAACAGTATATACTTTTTTTTTTTTAAGAAAAATGAACGATCATTTCACTAGATAAGACCATTGTCTGTGATTGTGTAGAATGCTTTGAAGCTGCACTGAAACTGCAATTCGGACCTTCAACCTGTTGAACCCCACTGAAGTCTACTTTATGGAGAAAAATCCTGGAATGTTTTCCTCAAAAACCTTAATTTCTTTTCGCCTGAAGAAAGAAAGGCATGAACATCTTGGATGACATGGGGGTAAATTAAATCTTTCTAAAAGAGTAAATTATCAGGAAATTTTATTTCTGAAGTGAACTTATCCTTTAATTATATATTATCACACAGTTGTGCTACTTAATATTTTTTTGTGGAAACTGTGATACTTTTTTCAGTATTCTTTGATAAATAGAAGGTTCAAAAGAACAGCATATACTTGAAACAGAAATCTTTCGTAACATTATAAATGTCTGTATTGTCATTTTTTTATCAATTTAATGCAGCCTTACTAAATAATCTAATTAATTTTCTTTTTAAAAAAACACTGAACTTTTGAATGATAGTGTGCATATTTTGTAAACCTTCTAATATAGCTGAAACAATTGACCAATGCTCACGATATGTGAATCAGTAACATTATTTTTTATCTATTTAGATATTAATGAGTGTGAGCGAGCCTCCAATTGTCAACGAGGACGTTGTATCAACTCGATGGGCTCTTACCGTTGTGAGTGCCAGAAAGGATACATGCTTGTCAGTGGCCGAAGGTGCCAGGGTATGGTATTTCACACTTTTAACATCTCCCAATTCTCCGTCCCAGGCCCAGCTTTGGTCCTCTGTTCACCCTTTCAATCTTTCTGTTTCAGACATAGATGAGTGTGCTGTGGAAAGGAGTCTGTGTCAGCCTCACGGCGTATGTGAAAACAGACAGGGTGGATATGTGTGCGTGTGCAACGATGGTTTCATACTGTCTGAAGACAAACACAGCTGTGAGAGTAAGAGCTGGTCTATTTAATAAGTGCATTTGGTGATCACATTAAATTGCTTTTGTATTTTTTTTTTACGTTTGTTCTTTCCCCAAATAGAGGTTGAGATGGATGATAAAAAGGAGTGCTACCTAAATCTGGATGACACTGTGTTCTGTGACAGTGTCCTGGCAACCAACGTTACTAAGCAGGAGTGCTGCTGCTCTATTGGTGTTGGATGGGGAGATCACTGTGAGATCTATCCCTGTCCCGTCTACCACTCAGGTTAGATAACAGACAAATACATGGATTTATTGATGGATAAAAGAGGCATTGGTCCATCAATGGATGTATAGGTGTTTGATTGATGTTGTCTGTTGTTTTCAGCGGAGTATCACTCTCTATGTCCAGTCGGCAGAGGATTTTACCATGAGGAAGGAAAGATAGAATATGGATTACCCTTGCACAGAGGTAAATGCACACAAATATATGTGTATTCACGCACATAAACACATACTCATTCAAATAATAACTGAATTATCTCGCTCTCTTGTAGATATCGATGAGTGTGTATTGTTCTCCAATGAGATCTGTAAGGAGGGACGCTGTATGAACACACAGCCTGGCTTTGAATGCTACTGCCAACAGGGATTTTACTATGACAGCAATCTGCTGGAATGTATCGGTAAAATCACATTACACGCACTTGACTGTCCAAATACACACTTGCGTGGGTTAAGTACATTTTTTTTAAAGAAAATAATATTCAGCAAGGATTGACAGTGCAGACATTTACATTGCTCCCCAAAAAATTACCAGAGTTAAAATTGTACCAAAGTACATGCTGATCTTTTGAACTTTCTAAATGTATCATGTATCATTTCCACAAAAATATTAAGCATCACAACTGTTTTTAACATTGATAATGTTTCTTGAACAGCAAATCATCATATTAGAATGATTTTTGAATTATGCTGAAAATTCAGCTTAGCTATCATAGTAATAAATTCAATTTTAAATGGGACCCATTATGCCCCTTTTTACAAGATGTAATATAAGTCTCAGGTGTCCCCAGAATGTAACTGTAAATTTTCAGCTCGAAATACCCCACAGATCATTTATTATACCATGTTGTAAATGCCCGCTTTTGAGAGGAGGCAAAAGCATGTGGTTTTCGTGCATGTGTCTTTAAATGAGCTGCTGCTCCCCGCCCCCCTATCTAGAATAGTGCTGTGCCTTTACAGCTTGTGGTTTTGATTATGGCTGCACGATTTATCACACAATATGAAAAATAACATTGAACTTAAACGCGATTCTTAGTGCGATTATGAAAACGCAAAGGCTGCGATTATTTTTTTATGCGCAGCTTATCAATGAAGTAAGGCTCCAAATACTAATCCATCTGAGTTTAAGTCGCTTATAATGCACATTTGAAAAAGCAACACGCATCAAACATCTTTGCAGACATGAGAAGCATTTATTAACATCTTGTCTGACAAAAGAACATTTAATAACACGTTTTTACTCCAAACTCACTTCATAACGACAGTTGAGCATCCTTCTGTGAGATGATGTGGCTTCTTACACAGAATAAGGCAGTCGTGTGTTTATTAGTCATGTTTAATCAATCAAAGCGGTTCAATCTTCTGTTTATGCAGCTACAGATATGATGCGTGTTATCTTCTTCTGCGGCAGGGCATATTTGGAGTTTCTGCGCAAGAGCGCCCTCTGGCTTTCAGATGGAGAAGCATTTACTACTGATCACAGAGCCTTACAGCTCTGACAAGCTGCGCAGCCTTTGCCAAATCGTGTGCAGTTGAATTGCGATAAATCGTGCAGCCCTAGTTATGATGATCAAAATAATCATCTCTATCACAGACATTGTAGTTCTTTGTCATCATGAAAGTTTATTATTTGCATACGTTTTAAAGCCATATCAATTTAAACTTCTGGTATGGTTTTCTGAGCGCACACATCCAAAAAATGCTGGCTGTCAGACTGCGCGTCCTGTGAGTATTAATCTAATTTCTTTTTCACGTCTTATTGCGCTTAAACTGTCAAATACACAGGTTATGTCAAAAACACACAAAATTCACATAAACACAATCTGTTAAGTCTGTGAATGTAATCATCAGTGTAATATAGAGTACCTACTTAATATGAATCAAACAACAAAAGAAAAACAGTAAACCACTCATTGCTCTTGATTAAGTAACTTTAGTAGCTTTAATAAGAATACATTTCTTACTTGAATGCTGCTGTTAAATGCTCTGGCGAGGAGATAAACATGGCAGAGCAAATAAACGTTTGAACAGTAGTGTATAAAGGCACAATACAATGCTATAATTTGTTTACAAATACAAAATAATGACTTTTTCTACTTATTTTTTAATGCATTGTCATTTATATTTTTAGAAAATTACAGTGGTTCAAATAGTGGATGTTTTATTAGATTATTTTATAAAAGACAAAAAAAATAAGAATAAAAGTAATTTTCATAAAACCAGTGTGATAGTTATGTTGAAAGCCAGGTTTTTATTTCTGTGCTGCTGTACTGCCCGCTAGTGGTAGAAAGAAGGATTTTTTTGTGTGTACCACTAGAGAGCAGTAGAACGACACAGGTACAGCAGTTCTGGCTCACAAAACACCAATTAACCTTAAATCTCTCATACTTGTGGAACTCAAAGACACTGTAAAATTCCTTAACAATATTCTTTTTCTCTCTTTCCCTCTGTAGATGTGGATGAATGTCATGACGAGTCCCTGTGTACCAACGGTCATTGTGTAAACACTCGAGGCTCATTCTACTGCACCTGCAACCCACCCTGGGTCCCTGATACCGTCAACAAGAAGTGTATCTTTCCCACAGTTACAGGTATGTCTTTCTAACAGAGTGTGACACACTTAATATTTAAGCTACACTTATCAAAAGTCTTTTGCCCCGTGTGAGGCTCGAACTCACGACCTTCAGATTATGAGACTGACGCGCTGCCTACTGCGCCAACGAGGCTCTGACTCACATTTGCACAGAAGTCTTTATATAGTGAAAATAAGAAAAATAATTTGCTTGCTTATTTGAGCAGATTTTGACTCATTTCCTTTTTTCACCTTTTAAACATTCAAAAAATGGTTCAAAAAGTTTCAGTAATTTGTTTCAAAAGCAGAAATATAATATTTATACACCATCATTTTCATACATCTATCAAACATTTACTGTCAGTATAATCTTTTTAAAGGATTGAATACTTTATTCAGCATTAAATTCATTAAAAGTGACAGTAAGGACATTTATAATGTTTCCAAAATTTCTATATCAAATAATTAATCACAAACACATACACACATTTGACTATCTATATACACACTTACATGTAGACTTCTGTTCAAAAGTTTGGGTTAGGTATTTTCTTTTAAAAAAAAAAAATAAAATTAAGGATTCATCAAGGATTGACAGTACAGACATTTGTACAGCACAACTGTTTTCAACAATGATAAAATAATAAGAAATATTTCTTGTGCAGCAAATCGGGATATTAATATGATTATGTGACACTGAAGACTGGAGAATGATGCTGAAAATTCAGCTTTCCATCACAGGAATAAATTACATTTTAAAATATATTCACATAGAAAACAGTTATTTTAAATTGTAATAATATTTTACAATTTTCCTGTAGTTTTAATACTGTATTATTTATTACTGTAGTAATAATGCAGCCTTGGTGAGAATAGGAGACTTCTTTCAGAAACATAAAAAATTAAAATTACTAACCCCAAACCTTTGAACAGTCATGAATTTTTGCTTTAATTATAAATGAAAATGATTGTGATTATTTAATTATTTTAGGCGAATGTTTACGTTGTAATGTTTTAATGGTCATATTTCACTGTTTCAAACGTTTTTTGCTGTAGGTGTGGATGAATGTCAGGACCCTGCTAATTGCAAAAATGGCCACTGTGTAAACACCCAAGACTCCTATTATTGCATCTGCACTCCTCCCTGGATTCTGGCAACTGACCGTAACAGCTGTGTAACACCTGAGGAACATGCGGGTGAGTATAGATTTATGAGATCATCACCGTCATAATAACAGATGCTATGACTTCTTACAACGTAACACACAAAAGGTAAAGCATAGTTCTAAAGGGCAGAGGATTGGACTGTTCTTCCTGGAATAGTAAAGATGAAATAACTCCAAACATTTATTGAAGTTCCCACCCAAGACTGTGTGCTTCTGATCTCTCTCTCCTTGTCTTCCTCCCTCCTTCTTTTTTCTCTCTATCTGTCCTTCTCTCTGTATATCTCTTTAGTAACGGGTGTGTCTGTGGTGCACCTTTCAGATGTGAATGAGTGTGAGGATCCCTCCTACTGTAGGAACGGGAGATGTGTCAACACTCCCGGCTCCTTCCACTGCATTTGCGAGCAGCCACTCACCTTCAGTGCAGCCCTCAAGCAGTGCGTCTATGATGGTGGGTATCACAAGTAGTCAGCATGCAGACTTGTGATTGGTGGAAAAAGTTTTTGTTAATTGATTAGATTTCATGTAGCTTGGCAATCCGTAAGCTTTTGCTCTGAGCGTCGGTTGACCACATGACTGCAGAGCATGAACCATTAAAGATGTTTTAGCGGTGTTAGCCTTTGAGTTGGCTTTGTTTCCACCTACTTTTCCATTTCTTTCTTCTTCTGTGAACCTTGTGTATTTTGTTTGTATTTTTATGTCCTCCATCATCTCCCCATCTCTGTCTTTCTCAGACCGCACCGCAGCACATAAGGACATATGTTTCCAGGAGGTCGATGAGGATCTTATGTGCACTTTGCCGCGGAATGAGCTAACGGTGACGTACTCCGAGTGCTGCTGTCACTACGGTCGAGGCTGGGGCCCAGAGTGCCGGACATGTCCTAACAGAAATTCAGGTATTGCAAAGAAGTCTCTTCTGCTCAGCAAGCCTAATTTTATTTGATCAAAGATTATAAAAGTATTTACTGTCAATTTTGATCAATTTTATGCATCTTTGCTGAATAAAAGGTATTAATTTCTTTAAAAAAAAAAATGGTAATGTTGATGTAATTTTACATTTACATGCAGGGCCTAAAACTAACTTTTTGCCACACCTGCCAATGGCCGGTGACTTAAGAAAATGTACTGGCCAAAACTATTTTTTACCAGCCATGAAACAAAAACAGGCAGTTATGACACCAGTATTTTAGATATTAGTGAAGTAAACGGTCAGTAATAAAATAAATAATCAAATTACAAGCAATAGCACAAATAAATAGAATACAACAAAGATACAAATGAAATACACAGTGCTTTTCAGGCAGGTCTAACAGTAGTTCTCAGGTACAGAAATTTATTTAATAAAGTAGTCTAATCAAATAAATAACACTGCATAGTCTTCATATCCTTTTTAAAGTTCAAGAGCAGCGAGTGATTTTTTTTTTTCTTTTGTTGTTTAGTTAACATTAAAAACGCAGACAGCACAGCAGTAGGATTATTAGGATGCTGTCACTTTAAGAGTGAATGCACGCATGGATCGTCATTTTTCTTTCTCAGCCGACCATAGAGACAGAGCTACACGCGTCAATCTGAAAACCACGGCCACACTGCCTCCTTGTCATTTCTGACTTATAACAAAAAACAGAACAATGTCTGAAAGCTGCTATGTGACAGGATGTACAGCAAACAAGCTAAAAAAACCCAGAACCAAGAACACAGAAGTTTTTATAAGCTGTCGACCCCATAAAAACGAGCATTTAAGGACACAAAAGTGCATACAAGCAATTGAGACAGAGCACAACGTGTCCTATTACTCTGAGAACTACGCCCACTGGAGGAATGTAATCGGCGACAGGAAATGTAATATATAAAACTGACATTTGGATATTTGACTTACCAGTAACAAAATGTTTACTGCACACGTAGGCATACTGAGTGTCAAATCCCACAGTTTACCGATTCTTTCTGCTGATGCTTCACGTCTTATTGCCTGTATCCACTTTTGTCTCCTTAAAGGCTGGCTTTTACGGTTCGGTAGCTTATAAAAACTTAGTTCTGGGTTTTTTTTTAGCTTGTTTGCTGTACACCCTGTCACACAGCAGCTTTTAGACACTGTTCTGTCTTTTGTTAGAAGCAAGAAATGACAAGGAGGCAGCTCCACGCAATACAAAGTCAATGGACATGGTTGGATTGTTTTCCACTCCGGTGTGGGCGTGGCCCAAATGTGCTCTGTCTCTATGTTTACTTGGATACTCAACTTTTTTTTTTTTTACATAATTTTGTGTGAATTTGTCCGTTCAAGCACGGGAAGGCATGAAACAGAGCTCCACTTAGTGTTTGCGCACTGTCTAAGATGCTTTCAGGGTGTGCGCTTAGGATGTTTTTTACTCGCATTTGGCGCTTTAGGCCGTTTACATGTATTCATGTGTAATAATAAATCCACTTTACATTCTACATTTGTGTTTGGTAAAGGTGGAGAAGGCTGAATTTAGATTTTGGTGCAAAGAAAAAAGCTAGACAATTGTAGAACACAAAAATACAGTTGCGTTGTATTTGTTATATAACATGTTATGAAGGTTAACATAAATAAAATATCAAAAGTGATGTCCCTTTATTTATAGTTTTATTATAGTTTATAGTTTTGGTGTGTGTGTGTGCAGTGCTTTTTAACAGGTTATGTGAGATGCATTTGGAGACGGAGTCTGATGGAGAGGGGGACTTCCTGGCAGCTTTCTCCTACAACCCAGGTGATCTTAACAGTGTCATTCACCTTGAGCTTAACAGAAAGACTCAAAAACATCGCAGTGTTTCATGATCCGTTCTGTCACGCTCATGTGTTCAGAGGGAGACAGTTCAGAAGAAGACTCAGATGAGTGTAGCTGTGCTAATGGACGGTGTGTACGGTCCTATCTGGGTATGATGTGCGAGTGCAATACTGGATTTGTACTGGACCACTCACGAACACGCTGTACAGGTGAGTGTTAAAGCAGATAGTCAAGCACATACACTCTTGCTTATTTTTTCTGAAACTGAGGTCATGCTCCTGAAATCAACACATTTAATCACTAAATGTATGGACAGACATCAATTAAGGCTCCATCTCTCTCTCTCTTCCTCTAGATATCGATGAGTGTGCGGGCCGAGGGACACGGTCGAGCCCCTGCAAGAATGCACGCTGTATTAACACCAATGGTTCATTCAGATGTCACTGTAAGCAGGGATTTGTAGCACGCCAACCTAACGTGTGTATACGCGCTAGGGCTCAACACTTCCGCAGCACACACACTTTCTCTCATGTACATACATGAATATGATATTCCACCACTAATACATGTCATCAAATCTACTATAACTGCAGTTATGAACATTTACCCACAAATACAACAAAGCATTTCATTTCATTTTCACCTCCTCATGTCCTGTTAATCATTTTCTTACTTTGGGAATTAATCATCATTAACTTCTTAAATATTAATATGTTATGTTGCTTTTATTGTATACTTTTATTCATATCCCTCCTAATCTGCTGGCACCCATTTGAAAATGTGTTAGTTGTTGTGTTGGATGAGGGATTGTCATTGGATCAAATGTCTTTTAACTTAAGTGGACTCTTTTTTTCTTCTTCTTTTTTTTAATTATCTTGCTGCTCGGCACGTTTTGGCTAACTTTATTATCACTCACCATTTTGTTAAATATTGTGCTTTTTCTGTTTCTCTTCATTTTTCTTTTTTTTAAGGCTTAGCTTTGTAAGACTTAGTTCTTTTTTTTTCCCTTATTGCTTTTCCACCCTCTTTCAAATAGTTTGATATCAACGATCATTTGGTTTGTGATATTCCTTTGTTTGTATTAATGTCTGTTTGTTGTTCACCATTGATAGTGTTTTGTTCTAATAATTTGTGTTGTACATTGTTTGTACATTTGTTTTCTTTATTTGATAATGCAGCCATTGTCATCTTTCTTTGGCGCCACTGAGCTCATTGCGTGTTTATATGAAGTTAGTCATTGACAGATGGCAATGATGATTTTGGTTTTTTAAACCATTCAAAATGCATTCATGCTAAAATGTTCTACTGAAACAGAATGAAAAAAGTTTAATTTCTCAGTTTCTTAAATACTTTTTGCTTTCTTTGAGACAGAACTGTGAGAAGTTATTTTTCACAAAAAACCCAGACTTAATAAATAACTACAGAAGCGAAATATAGCAGTAAGAAAGACGATATCTACCAAAGAAATGAAGATAAATTAATAAACAAACAAACAAACAAACAAAAAAGAGTCAAACTCTCAATGCTGAGTGCTAGCTGAATGTGATTCTCTCTGTACATTTAATCGTTTTAGTTCATTAATTATGTTTGAGATCCAGCAGGGTGCTTTGGTAAATTTATAAACAATAAGGCTGAGAAAACTGGGGATAATTGTTGCACTATGAAAATACACGGGGAGAGAAGCCATGCTTGGTTATTTTCTATAGACATTATTTCCAAGTGAACACAACATATTAGTCCACCTCTTAATCATATCGACCACTTGATTCCAAAAACTGGTCTAATTTTCCTTTAATAATGACAGCTGCTTTGAAATTTTAAATCATTCATTTACAAATTACCAGCTGTAATATCATCTGCACAGACATAGGGGGGGAAGTCAAGTACCTGCATACCTGACACACTCTGAGGAAGGCTGAAGGCCGAAATGCATCAGTGTGCAGTGTTTTAGCTATTTTTAATGTTTCTATTGTGATTAGCCATGATGTGAATAAAGACTTTTTAACTTTTTTGGACCGGAAGAAGTGCCTTGGATTCTTTTATAAAGTACAGGCCTATGAATTGAAACCCAACCAAAGAGCACCTTATGGGATTACTGGGGTCCTTACAACAAGTAGCGTTTCAAGATGCTTTCTTTGATCTACCATCAATATAGAGGAGTTACAGACAAAGAGTTACAAAGTGCTACGAAGAACAAAATGGTCGGCACTTAGATTTGTTACATGATGTGCCTGGTTTGCAGACTGTCAATAACCCGTGTACACAGAAAGACAGAACAGGCTTTTCATAACAACGTGCCAAACTGAAATCTAAAATGTTTTAGTGGAACTTAAAAAAAAAAAAAAAATTCAAAGCGCCTTATGTGAGGCCAGTTTACAATTTTCTTCACATTTAAAAAAATTACTTCTTTAGCGAGTCAATGTTAGTATAATCATACAAATTTTGAAAGTCTGCCTCCACCTAGTGGCCAAAACAAAAACGATCACAAACAAAAACAACAGGGGGCAGTAGAACGGCACCATTTTGTGCGCCCTTTAATAAACTTTAAACGCTCACATTTTATACGTTTTTTTTCTTCTTTCCACATTATATAAAGCTTTATACTGCATTTCCAGTTGCTGTTTTTCTGCCTGTAGATGTAGATAAAGTCTCTGTGTAGTACATTCGGACTGGGTACTGTGTGAGTTTACTGCATTTACGATCTACCCTGTTTATCTGACGCAGCAAAAAATGTGCTCCTTAACCACTGGTGGACTGTACACTCGCAGTGTGATAATTAAAAGCTTTTGCCCCGTGTGAGGCTCGAACTCACGACCTTCAGATTATGAGACTGACGCGCTGCCTACTAAAGCAAACATAAGAGGCACAGCGACCACTCCGACCGGTGATCAGAATTCGCGGAACGTTTCCGTTTGACGCCGCCGGTGCACGCGTGTGTCATCGTCATTGCACTCTCCAACGTAAAAGCTCTCACGTTGTGTATGTTTCGTTCATACTGGACGCCGGAGGGCGCTCTCTTGCAAAAAAGCCCAAAACGGACTCTAAAGTACTAATTTGTGACGCTCCAGGAAATGCTTTAGATGAACAAAGGCATCCAGCTGTCACTGGATAAAAAAGCCGACATGTTTTGACATAAAAAACGTGAAGACAATAAACACACGGCAATAACTATAGCCATCTTCTTGGTGCATTTTCATAACAAAATATATGGATAACTAATTGATAACTTTTTTTCTTACAGTATAGAAACTATAAATTATATTTTCTGCCTCATTCTTACTGTTTTTATTGTGTGTTTTACAGTTATGTAATACTGGAAGACTTTTTTTTTTAATGTGTCCACAGCTACAAATATTGTGAGAATACAAATAGGCACAAAAACAATAATGTGAGGGCAAAGATTAACAACCTTTTTATTTGCATTGATTTTTAGTCAATAAAAAAAAAATTATAACAGCAGTGCAATTTTGACACATCAATCTAAAATAATAAACCAAAACAAACATTTACAGTGCAATTTTGACATAACACCCTAAAATAATAATAAATAATAAACCAAAACAAACATTTACAGTGCAATTTTGACATAACACCCTAAAATAATAATAAATAATAAACCAAAACAAACATTTGCAGAGCAATTTTGACCTAACAGCCTGAGAAAATAATAAATAATAAACCAAAACAAATATTTGCAGTGCAATTTTGACATAACAGCCTGAGAAAATAATAAATAATAAACCAAAACAAATATTTGCAGTGCAATTTTGACATAACAGCCTGAGAAAATAATAAATAATAAACCAAAACAAATATTTGCAGTGCAATTTTGACATAACAGCCTGAGAAAATAATAAATAATAAACCAAAACAAATATTTGCAGTGCAATTTTGACATAACAGCCTAAAATAATAATAAATAATAAACCAAAACAAACATTTGCAGAGCAATTTTGACCTAACAGCCTGAGAAAATAATAAATAATAAACCAAAACAAACATTTACAGTGCAATTTTGACCTAACAGCCTGAGAAAATAATAAATAATAAACAAAAACAAATATTTGCAGTGCAATTTTGACATAGCCTAAAATAATAATAAATAATAAACCAAAACAAACATTTACAGTGCAATTTTGACCTAACAGCCTGAGAAAATAATAAATAATAAACCAAAACAAATATTTGCAGTGCAATTTTGACATAACAGCCTGAGAAAATAATAAATAATAAACCAAAACAAATATTTGCAGTGCAATTTTGACATAACAGCCTGAGAAAATAATAAATAATAAACCAAAACAAATATTTGCAGTGCAATTTTGACATAACAGCCTGAGAAAATAATAAATAATAAACCAAAAACATTTACAGTGCAATTTTGACATAACAGCCTGAGAAAATAATAAACCAAAAACATTTACAGTACAATTTTGACATAACAGCCTGAGAAAATAATAAATAATAAACCAAAACAAATATTTGCAGTGCAATTTTGACATAACAGCCTAAAATAATAATAAATAATAAACCAAAACAAACATTTGCAGTGCAATTTTGACCTAACAGCCTGAGAAAATAAATAAACCAAAACAAACATGCACAATAGTGCAATTTTGACCTAACAGCCTGAGAAAATAATAAATAATAAACCAAAACAAACATGCACACTGTCAGGGAGTCTACACAGCCACCACCATCTCCACCCACCACAATCATCAGATCCCAATCACCCGACTTCTAATCACCTGCACCTGTCATCAATCACTCACCAGCACTATAAAGCAGCACTTCTCCCCTTCACTCACTGTTGGGTCTCAACCTTGATACTCACCTGTTCCTTGGATTCCCCTTTGCATTTGCTAGTGATCGTCATCAGCTTCTTCTGCTCCTCTCTGCTCCATGCCCTGGAATAGAGAAAGACTTTAAGACATTATCAAAGACTTTCCATCGATACGTCTGCTTACCTGGATTTTCCTTCGTTTGTGTTGATCTTCTTCAGTGTACAATAAACCTGCCATATTACCTTCACTTACCTCGGTGTCCTGTGTATACCTGCTGACACACAGTAGTGCAATTTTGACGTAACAGCCTAAAATAATAAACCAAAACAAACATGCACAATAGTGCAATTTTGACGACATAGCCTGAGAAAATAATAAAAAATTCACACATAAATAAGGTAAACTTACCATTAATTATATATATATATATATATAACATTTATACCTGAAATATTTTCCCAACAGAGGCATGCAGCAGAGGAAACAAGCAGTAAAGAAAAAAAAAGAACCGTTTTTTTTTTTTTTTTTTTTAGAGAACTATTATACATTTTAGAGACAACTGTCATTGTTGGAGACTTGTAAATTGCTCTGTAATGCAAACATTAACCAAATAAATAAACAAAAATAACGTGCTGAAAGAGCAATTTTACGAAGCTGGAGGGTTGTCATTTCCTGGCTTATAGCCCTGCATTCACCATATGACGGAGTCTCAGACTCTTTGCAGTACCAGTTAAGTACTGAAGATGTGACGGTGGCTTTCTTTCTTTTTTACACTTTTTACAAAGAATGACGTCTGTCTTCCTCACATATTTTCTTGTGACCGTTCCAGTGTGCTAACTCTCCTGTTTTCTCTTTCTGTGTTGCTGAATGGAGTAAGGAACAGCTTGACTGGATGTCTGTGTCTGAGCTGATGGTGGCATAGCTGAAGGTAAAGGGAGGTTGAAGAACATCATCTGTGAGGTACCAGGCACTGTAGAGGACGGCGCACATGCGTCTACCACTGTAGGAAGCTGCACAGATGGTAAAATGAAAGGGAGAGAGACGGGTAGTACTGGTGCAATAGGACATGCAATGACAGGACGTCCTTGATGTGATGGTGGAGCCTGGGAGATGGCCTGAGGATGCGACCTCCCCTTGAGTTTTGCCTCCCCAGCAGTGTTTGGTGGCAGGATAAAAAGGTGAGGCTCAGCCAAATTGCCTGAATAGAGAGTGGGTCCTTTCTGTATAGCCGCAGGAAGTTTCTCAGGTCCTGCCATGGGTGCGTCTGGGGCTTGGATACTCTGCTTTAAAATCTCCTGTTCCTGAGACTTGCAACGCCTGCTGAACCTGGGAAAACACAAAACAACCAATATTAATAAACATTTAAGCAATAATACAAAAGATGGTGTGATCAACTACTATTTGATCACGACTATGATGCAGAAGCATGACACAGCTGAGATCACATAGCAATTGATCACACCCTCGTCTCATGTATTACTGCTTTTGTAAAATGGCTACTTAATTGAGATTAACATTCTATTATGGATTATGGATTTTTGCAGTCTGTTGAAGACCATGTAATTTACTCACCACTGTGTGACTGTTGCAGCGTTCACTTCTGGGAGCTGGATGGTGGTCTCGCTCATCACTCTCAGATGTGCTTTTGTAAGCACGTGCTACCATTGTGAAGCGGGACACCCTCACTCCATCACAGCGCACCGCATTTGGGTAGAGAGCACAGAGCCTTATGAAGATGGCCTCCACCACTCGGTTGCAGTCAGGCCACTGTGCAGGACTATGAGCCCCAACGAAACACCTGCAAGTTACAACAGAATACATATTATTAATGTAGGATTGTTTTCGATGTGTGGTCCTTACTCTGTTATTTTTGTTTTATTTTCCCTTTTCTATTCTGTGTGTTTTGCTTTGTGTTGTCTAGATGATAATTTTTAATATCTGTGCATAGTTATGTTGTCTTGTTTGTTTTCTAGGTCGATGTTGAAATATCATATAAATAAATTAGGTCTCTACTGGGTTACTGTGTTGTGGCATTATTACAGCTTTATACTGCATTATACGGTGTCGTTAGTCAGCCTGTCTGGGGTTTTTTTTCACAATAATGACTGCACATTATTCCACTTATTACACAGCTACTTACTAAAAGACAGCAAGACAAATCATTTGACACAAAATATTGATCCAAAATGACTTTACTGATTAAGAAATAATTGTGTTGCTTCTGCTAAATAAAATAGTCCGATATATGGTTGGATCTGTGTCCATAGCAACGTAACTTACTTAGCAACATAAAGTCAGCATTAAATGTAAATCACAACTAATTATGTTATAACTAGGCTAGGTTTGAACTTAACAGGCTGCAGGAAGATAAGCTAGCTATGAAGGCTTTAGGTTTTAATAATTTTACTAGAAATCCTTACTAAACAAATAAAGCTGGAGATGATATTTCAGCCAGTTATATATATATATTTAAACACAACTTTTTAGACAATCAAGACCCTGTGTTTGCTAAATTTAAGATACCTTTTAGTGCTCTCCACACCTGGTGCCACAATCTTCTTAGAGGCCCTTAATCGTCCCTGTTTTAGGGTGGTTTGATGACGTGGTGGGTAAATGGTCTTCTTGTCATACTCCCCCAGTGCCTGCCATAGGGTGATGATCTTGGCACACTCTTCTCCAGTCAAGGCCAGATGGTGGTCTACCAAAAACTCTGCCAAGTCCTGCATGGCTCCATACCCCTCAATATTATCAGGACCAACAGAATCCTAAAATGAAAGATAATTTAGGAACTTTTGATAGCAGCAATGAATATAAATATTCACATGTAAATGTACATTAAAAAAGAAACTGTGCCCTTATGTCATGTGAAATATTCTCTTCAGATGTTGGAAGATCAGTTTCTGCAGATAATTGGTCCACTGGGACTACATGAAAAGGATAAATATTTAGTTTAAATTTGTATTTATGTCTTTCAATATGACAAATGTACATTTAGAGTTAGTTTGACAACAAATACGGAAACCTCTATGAATAATTTGGTAAAACTCACAGCTATGTGCCACAGGAGAGAGTGATGGCTTTGACTGGAGATTGACAGGAGATGTCACCGGTGATGGAGGGACCACAGACAGTGATGACATG
Organism: Elopichthys bambusa; assembly: GCA_037101425.1. Classification (NCBI taxonomy): domain Eukaryota; kingdom Metazoa; phylum Chordata; class Actinopteri; order Cypriniformes; family Xenocyprididae; genus Elopichthys; species Elopichthys bambusa. Next base: position 22,312,334 of record CM074434.1, read on the forward strand.
GAGCTGGTTGCTGGAGGGGTTGGAGATGATGCTGCAGACATTGATGTTTGTGAAGAAGCAGCAGGTGTCCGTTCTGTGTCAACAGTGGGGACAGTGATGTCCTGAAACTCCTCAAGTTCAGCATAACCTTCATCCTCCTCTATAACAACCTCAGTGGTCTCTAACTCTTCAACTTGTAGTCCTGCAGAACGTTACCAGTTTGCTGGTAAAGGTATTCACTCCAATAAACTCACCTTTAAGATATTAAAACATTGACAATTAGATAATATACCAGGATATTATATTATAACTCAGTGGTTAAATGGTACACTTGAATGAAGCTGTCACCAAAAACAACAAATAGTTATCTACCAGTGTACTTTCTTGGCCCAACATAAGGGATGATTTTCTTGCCCATAACCTTCTCTGCAAGAGTATTGACAGCATGACGCAGAAGATGATTGTAGGAATGTGGCTGCTGCTCATCAGTTGTTGCTGCCACAGCCCGGTCCTCATTCCAACTTGCAAGTCCATCCAAAAGATACGCCTGGAAGAAGGTGTCACTAGCCAGCGTACCTGTAAACTCAAAAAAGAAAAAGAAAAAAGACCACAAAAATTTCATATAAATACACAAATAGCTGTTCTTGCAATTCTCATTATTATTTCAATATATAATTAAATCAAATCTTATTTTAATAATTCAGCTAAGTCACTTATTTACCTGGGATGAATCTGTTAAGGTGCAGGTGAAATGACTCAAGCGAAGTGGAACCTCTGGCACAGCGGTAGGTTGCAAAACGGTGCCCTCCCTTCACTACAGTGCCTGTCTGCATCTAGAGCTGCACACCTAGAGGATCCTGGATGCAGGCCACATGCTTCAGCTGGGACTTTAAGATCTCTCTCATCCGGGCTGAGTTTATTAGGGCTTTAACAGGGCTTTGGATTTCCACCTCTGGTCCACTTCAGGCAGGGTGTGTATCCATCCAGCTGGAAGACAGACTCGTCGTGCTGGAAAAAACAAAACAAAAACAGAAATAAACACAGAAATAAACAAATATAAATTCACATTGCTTCACTTTACTTTATTATACCTGGAAAGGAAAATATTTTATTGTATGTTTTAAATAAGTATAAAAGTACATGCCACATATGCCTCCTCAAACTCAGTTGTCTCTGCCAGCAGTGTGCTGTCATCTCAGTGGGGAGGGGTAGGGTGGCTGAGGGCCCTGTGGCTCCCACAATGGACACGGTGAGGCGGGTGAGGGTGGCTGAGGGCTGCGCACGTGCATGGGCCAAAGCTACAAAACAAAACACAGGACAAACAGATAAACATGACTACTGAACAGCAATAAATCCTAAACAAACCAAAAAAGTGTTATAAAAATAAATGTTTGCTTACAAGGTGTGGCTTTGAGGGGGGAAACCAGCCTTTCTACAGTCTTGGTCGAATTCTTCTGGTTAGACAACTTCCTAACCAAGAGGGAGCGGAGAGAGGCGGTGGAAGTATGGGTGGTGGCAGCATGCTGGGTCGTGGGAGTGAGCTGGGTGGTGGCAGCGTGCTGGTGGGAAGAGTGAGCTGGGTGGCGGCAGCGTGCTGGGGAGCTTTCCCAGCATATTGCTCTTCCTTCATGGCAATGGCAATTCTGCCAGAAGGAAAGAGCTCAATATACTCCCTAAAACTCCCCTTGTTGTGGGCATGCTCTTGGGAGTCTTTGCTGCCTCCTGTGGGGTCCCTCTTCATAGCTGCCACCAGGTAAGCAGCATACCCCAGGGCATTTTCAGCCACCCACCTGAATGTTTGCCCGCGAAATACAGCAAACTGGATTTCAAAGAAACCCAGCAGGTGCTTTCGGTTCGCTAGATCTCCGTGGTGCAGAATTAAGCTTTTCTTGGCCTTGCCCAGCACTACCTCCGGGGACAGGGGTCTTGTGTACGGCTTTCCTTTGTTGGCCTCCTTCACCTTTGCCGCTTCCAATGTATCGGCCAGATTCAGGCTGCCATCAGCCCGTCTCCTGAAGCAAGGTTCCATCAAAATTAAAATGTGAAGATATAAAGACTATAGAGAAACAGACAAACACATTTGGTAACACATTAGTTAATGCAGCTGTGTATATTACATTACTATATTTACTCATGATACACTTGTAATGTTGATTTTATATAATGCTTTGCCTGTATATATTTTTCCAACAGGCTCAAAATGTAGAAGAGTAAGAGGTAATTTTTTCAATAATTATTATATATGAGTAGTGGATAAAGTTTAGTCTATTCTATCTCCTTTTGAAGTCAAATTTTTATTCTTGAAGACGGATTTTTCACTTCCATTCACTGAACCTCCCCTGAAATGATTTTCCCCAATTTGAAACCCTCTGCTCTATAACATGTAAAGGTCATGCATTCGAAATTTTACTTAGCTAAAACAACTAAGTTTAGCATCAAAACATACTTAAAGTACTAAAAGTAGAAGCATAATATACACTATATTATTGGATTATAATTAGTGATGCATTACTGTGTAAGAATCATTTTAATATTGCAACTGGTAAAGCTGTAGTAAACTATAACATTATATACTTTATATTCTTTAAATAATATTTTTTATTAATTACCTGAATTATTAGCTAGTCTGAGCTTCAGGTTATTCATTTAAAACAAAGGTAACACTTTAAAACAAGGTTCATTAGTTAACATTAGTGAACTACATTAGTAAATATGAACTAATAGTGAACTGCACATATACAGCATTTATTAATCTTTGTTAATGTTCATTTCAACATTTACTAATACATTATTAAAATCGTATTAACATTAGTTAATGCACTGTGAACTAACATGAACAAACAATGAACAGCTGGATTTTCATTAACTAACGTTAACGAAGATTAGTAAATACAGTAACAAATGTATTGCTCATGGTTAGTTTATGTTAGTTATACATTAACTAATGCCGGGTTTCTCAACCTTTTGCAAGCTGGGCCCCCCCAAAGCTGGTTCATTGCAGTTGGGAAATCAAACAAATGAGCGCCGTTTTCTAAAGTCTATGAGCGCAGCACACACAAATAAACTAAATTGACATACTGCAGTTAAATTTCAAAATGTGGTGTTTTTATATTTATAACATTTGAATACAGTTCAGCAACATACATCACACGACCTGACGACCAAGAGAGCTGACAATTGACACTTAATCTACCATCACCTCGCGATTGAAAATGTGACACTGATATGACAGTTCAACAAACAAGTTAATAATATTAAGTCACTTACATTTTAGACGAAATAATGACTGTTTTGGTCTATTTTAGCAGCGAAAATAGATCCGATGAATCCAAACAAAGATCACAACATAGCGCATCTCACAGCAACACTCAATCGTGTTTTGAATGATTCAGTGTTTTGAACAAGTCGGGAGTAAGGGCGCAGTTTGATGTCGAGCTGGAAGTCTGCCCGTCAAACATCACCCGAGGTGCAGAAGACAAGCGCTGCGATTCCAGTGCCTGGATCCTGTTGTCCATGTCGGTTTGTTCAGTTCCTTGAATTGACTAAAAGATTTATGTATACATAAAAATTTATGTATCTAAAAGATACATTGCCTGTTTGTTTTAAAGCGCTCTCCAGCAGCATATGTCTTCATTATTTCTAGGCCCATTTGCTTGTTAAATTATTCCTGTAACCTACTGATCCAAAATATTTGTTATTCCCTCTTCTATAACTCACTTCTTTATCAACAGAACATGCACTAGCCTCCAGCCACTGTGTTTTACATTATGCTAACGCAAGGTAAATAACCATCCTTCTATTGTCTGCCCCCCTTATGGGAGAAGCCCCCTGATACAGGCCTGATTTCCATTTATACTACATGTTACTCCAGGGTAGATTTTTTTCAGTGTTACTGGAGATGGCTGCAATGTTAGGGAAAAACAGCAAATACATTCATTCTGCAGTGACACTGCATTTTTCTCAACAACTGTAACGAATGCAGAAAAATGCCAGCGTGTGTGAGTCTGTGGGCATAGCATTTGTTATAGCATGCAGGCGTGTTTTTGTGCCTGAATGCATGTGTGTGTTTGTGTGTACACATCATATAGCGGCTGTCACTGCTACAAGTGGGCACAGGGAATATAATGGCCTCCCGATGGGAAAGGAACAATTACTCCAACACTGCTTTTTAATATCTGCTGACGTGTAAGGAGGAAATGCATTCAACTGAGGTATTTAAGAGTGATACCACTTCCGACAGAAAGAGAGGAGACTTCTTTCTCTGGGAGGCTTGGGAAGTGTTTTTCCAAGAGAGCTGAAGAGCTGCGAGGGGCAGACCTCATCTATAGTTAGCAGGCATCAGTTGACAAAGGCAATCGAAACGTAAAGGAGTTAAGGGAAGGAGAAAGAGAGAGCTGTCAATCTCATCCCAACCTACTCCAGCCAGTTAGGACAAAGCTGAGGTTAGGGTGGAAATGTCTGTTGGTATCCATTGCTGTCGGCAGCTGCCTTTCAGGTAGGCCCAACAGATTGAGTCCAGCTCTCCAATGGCCACTACAGGTTATGTACAGTACCAATCATCAGCAATTTAACTAATTTAACTTCTAAACGCCTCAAAAAGTCAAAGATATTTTGGTCAGTGATGTGATACTTATAAGGCTGGAGCTAATGTTTTGTTTTTTTTCCCCCAATCGATGGATCTATTGATTATTTTTGATCAAATAATTATCAATTATTAAGAATTATTTTCTGAATTATTATTTTAATATTTACCAATAATTTACTAATAAATAATAACCAAAACTAATCTATGTATGAACTTTTACCTAATGATACTGTTTATCATAAAAGATTTTTATAATTAGAAAAGGTGTTTACTATGGCTGCGTTCACAGTCACTTTTTTGATATTTAAAGCAGCAATTGCTTACAAGTGTGAATCCTAAAAATGTTTTGTTAATTCAGGAGATTAAAAAACCTCTCGGATTTCATCATTTTATTGGTCTTGTTTAAAAAAAAAAAAACTTTACAAACTTTAGATTGGGCTTGATATCGCTGTAACAGCGGCTGATGTTCAACATGCCTAGTTGGAGCTGGGCATGAACATAAACAGTGCAACAAATCGACACATTTACATAATCGAAGTAGTGCTGCCGATTTAATTAATTACGGTAAAAAATAACGCGTTACATTTTTTAACGCACTTGTCCCGCCCCAGACCTATGTAGTTCATCTGACATTACATAAAGTTGATTGATGACGAATATGATGCAGGACAACACCTCACTGTGTGATGGAGCCTATATAATGTAGAATATCCTTAAAATTCAAGGTATGGGGGCAAAAATGCCCGTTTGAGTTTTTGTCTCATATTTAGATCATATGTGTTAAGCAATATCACACAAGTAAGGAGTGCAATATTACACAAGTACTGTTTTTGTCCCATAGCCTATAGGTCTATAACAAGTGCAAATGCAATACTGATTTTATACAACAGTTCTGTAAATAAGGTGTTAAAATAGATACACATACACACATATTATATATATATATATATATATATATATATATATATATATATATATATACACACACACACACACACTTGTCTGTTGCCTGGCTACCAGTTTCTCTGTAATGGGCATAGCGCTCTATTTGAGCAACGTAAAAAATGTAATTAAAAAAAGTAAAAGAAATATCGGATTATCCTCCATCATGCGGTCATTATTTACATCATCAGTAAAACCAAAGTCCCTTTAAGACAAGTCATTTCACTCGGCGGCCATCTTTGAAACGCCTCGGGCATTCAAGTGCAGCTCCTATCTCTTTGAATAGGGAAACATCAAATTCTCCAAAGCTGGCCAAGCTTTCGATTAAATGTAATATTTGAAATTACCAATGAAATCTGACAACAACTGTCTCATAAATTTTGTTTCTAAACACTCGAATCATGACAAAAAAACAAAACAAAAAAAACGGTATTTTTCAGACCAGATCAAGCTAATGCGTTTGCGCAGTCCTAAATGCGCGTCTCGCATCTCATTTCGGAGGCGCACTTCTGAATGTTTCTATAGGAACCGGAGCTTCTAACTGCCGCTGCAGTGACGCGATGACTTTACTAATCAGCGATTGGCTCTTATTTAGAAGGCGGGATTTATTGCGCGTTGCACTTTCTCCCATTCAAAACAATAAGAGTGACGCGTCTTGTGTCATTCTATAGTCTTTGGTAAAACGTTGCGGTAGCAAGGCAACGACTGACGCGTTTGTACTACATTCCAAAGAGAGGCACGGAATGATACGGTTACGTTCCCGGTTCCCGACGAAGGAAAAGCGGCTTATGTCATTTTACCAATCTCTCAGCCCTTCTCTTCTTCATGTTTCTAAAGGGTGGTACTAGTTTATTACTCATCTTTCACTCTCTACAATGCTCGCTCAATGGCTTACAACTGACAAAAAGCCCACATTCAAACATCAGTGGGAGGAAAATGACTAAAGCATTCTCAACACTATTGAGGCAGGCCCACATCAGGCCAAAAATAATAATAATAATAAAATAAAATAACAGTTATTCGTAATCTTCTTTAGCATAATCATTGTCTGAAGGGAGAAACAGGAAAATAAGAGAGCTATGCGTCAGAGAACACAAACAAGACTCTCAGGTAAACAAACCAGCCTGCTGTGCATGCAAATGCTGCTGCACAGACAAAAGCGCTTGTCAGAATGTCCTTCCATTGGGTATTTCTTTGAGAACAGATTACTCTTATCTCTCATGTCACTTCAGTCACATCTTATACTTGTGATTTGTAACTCATTTAGACTGGCAGTCAGTGGCAAATTAAAACATGGCTCCTGAAATTTACATTCATCAAACTAATGCAATACAGCGGGTTCATTGCACCGCAAAGCTGAGCATTATTTTGCATCTGTAAAGCATAGCGTAAACATACGGAGCCCCGCACATGACATGCAAGAAAAAAAAATTAAATTGTGCGCATGATTTACTAATTCATCCCTTGATTTAGTAAATCGAGGGAACGAAATAGTAAATCGCGTGCACGATTTAGCCTACAATTTTTTTCCCTGCATGTCATGTGCGGGGCTCCATATAAACTATAATTTTTGATGATGCGACACAACCACTGACTTCCGAGGTCCATTAATTGTTTGTTTGTTTTTTCTCTGAAGAGTACATTAAAACTTTGGGCCCTATCATAGACCCGGCATGATGCGGCGCCAGGCCGACGCAAGTATTTTTTTTTTTTTTTTTTTTTTTTTCTGATAGATCATTTTCACGTCCTGAGCCACGTTGTTTAAATAGCAAATGCATTTGAGCCCATTTGTGTTGGTCTGAAAATGAGGTGTGTTCAGAAGCATTGTTGGCGTGTTGCTATTTTAAGGCAACTGAAATAGACTATATATTTGTTATTTAAAGAGCGCCAACAGTAATATGCGCCAATAGGCGTGCATACACTCTGTTTATTACACACACAGGGATGTGCAGCAGCACACAAACATGCCAAATATTAAAAATAAAAGGATCCGTTCCCTCGCTAGAGAAGCGTTGGTAACACTTTAGAATAATGGTCCATCATTAAGAAGTAACTATGCAGAAAGTAATGCAGGACAAATCAGTAGTAGCACTTCAGCAACTACTATTAAATAATATAGAAACAAGCTTAACTAATCAGTAAGTAATATAAAATTTAGATTACTAATTAATTAATAATCACAACATTAATGTGTCTGAGATGTGAGCAATTATATTTTTTTACTCTCAACATGGTCATGAAATGCATCATTAATTACTCAGCTGTTACCTAGTCACTATGCAGGAACTACTAGCGATCTGGACCATAATTTTAAACATCTTTTTCACTTTTAAAATAATGGTCAATAGTAGTTCTTGAAGATTGTCCTTTTTTACTCGGAACATGGTCATAAAATGCATCACTTATTACTCAAGTACCTAGTCATTCTTCAAGAAGTACTAGTGATCTGGACCATTATTTTAAAGTGAAAAAGATGTTTTTCACTTTAAAATAATGTTAATTTTGTCAAAAGTACAGTATAGCACAGTACATTTTACACTCCTATTATTTAGTTATTTTAAACTAAATGATTAGCCTGTTATTGTAGTAATTAATAAATTCAAAATGTCAAATACTTCACTTCACCATAGCACTGCATCAAGTTTGTTCCTGATGTCAAAATAGGGACTACAGATATCAGAAGTCGGAGGGGATGGAATAATATTCTGACCATATAAAGTTTTCAGAACAAAAATAACAATTTAGTCTGCCTAGACTGATGCAAAACAACACTAGAGTGATCCCAATAAAATCAGCCAGAATGTCTCCATGTCTACAAGCTGAGAAAAAGGCCCTGTTGTGCTTCCCTTCCATCACAAATCAACATATGACCTTTAGAAAAGATTTACATTATGCAGTCCATATCGATTCACACAAGCCTTTTCATTTATTCCCTTTAGCATATTTTATATTAATTGTTGAAAGGTCTCACTAGAACTGCCACAACTAGAGCTTATTTGCATGCAAGTGGAGTAAGAAATGAAAAAGGAGGTGAGAACATTGTTCTGCATCAAACACACCAATCTGACTGATCTCATGTACTTATAGTGGGTACGGAAAGTATTCAGACCCCCTTAAATTTTTCACTCTGTGTTATATTGCAGCCATTTGCTAAAATCATTTAAGTTTTTTTCCTCAATAATGTACACACAGCACCCCATATTGACAGAAAAACACAGAATTGTTGACATTTTTGCTGATTTATTAAAAAAGAAAAACTGAAATATCACATGGTCTTAAGTATTCAGACCCTTTGCTCAGTATTTAGTAGAAGCACCCTTTTGATCTAATACAGCCATGAGTCTTTTTGGGAAAGATGCAACAAGTTTTTCACACCTGGATTTGGGGATCCTCTGCCATTCCTCCTTGCAGATCCTCTCCAGTTCTGTCAGGTTGGATGGTAAACGTTGGTGGACAGCCATTTTTAGGTCTCTCCAGAGATGCTCAATTGGGTTTAAGTCAGGGCTCTGGCTGGGCCATTCAAGAACAGTCACGGAGTTGTTGTGAAGCCACTCCTTCGTTATTTTAGCTGTGTGCTTAGGGTCATTGTCTTGTTGGAAGGTAAACCTTCGGCCCAGTCTGAGGTCCTGAGCACTCTGGAGAAGGTTTTCGTCCAGAATATCCCTGTACTTGGCCGCATTCATCTTTCCCTCGATTACAACCAGTCGTCCTGTCCCTGCAGCTGAAAAACACCCCCACAGCATGATGCTGCCACCACCATGCTTCACTGTTGGGACTGTATTGGACAGGTGATGAGCAGTGCCTGGTTTTCTCCACACATACCGCTTAGAATTAAGGCCAAAAAGTTCTATCTTGGTCTCATCAGACCTGAGAATCTTATTTCTCACCATCTTGGAGTTCTTCAGGTGTTTTTTAGCAAACTCCATGCGGGCTTTCATGTGTCTTGCACTGAGGAGAGGCTTCCGTCGAGCCACTCTGCCATAAAGCCCCGACCGGTGGAGGGCTGCAGTGATGGTTGACTTTATGCAACTTTCTCCCATCTCCTGACTGCATCTCTGGAGCTCAGCCACAGTGATCTTTGGGTTCTTCTTTACCTCTCTCACCAAAGGCTCTTCTCCCCCGATAGCTCAGTTTGGTCGGACGGCCAGCTCTAGGAAGGGTTTCTGGTCGTCCCAAACGTCTTCCATTTAAGGATTATGGAGGCCACTGTGCTTTTAGGAACCTTAAGTGCAGCAGAATTTTTTTTGTAACCTTGGCCAGATCTGTGCCTTGCCACAGTTCTGTCTCTGAGCTTTTCAGGCAGCTCCTTTGACCTCATCATTCTCATTTGTTCTGACATGCACTGTGAGCTGTAAGGTCTTATATAGACAGGTGTGTGGCTTTCCTAATCAAGTCCAATCAGTAAAATCAAACACAGCTGGACTCAAATGATGGTATAGAACCATCTCAAGGATGATCAGAAGAAATGGACAGCACCTGAGTTAAATATATGAGTGTCACAGCAAAGGGTCTGAATACTACACCATGTGATATTTCAGTTTTTCTTTTTTAATAAATCTGCAAAAATGTCAACAATTTTTTTCTGTCAATATGGGGTGCTGTGTGTACATTAATGAGGAAAAAACTTAAATGATTTTAGCAAATGGCTGCAATATAACAAAGAGTGAAAAATTTAAGGGGGTCTGAATACTTTCTGTAACCACTGTATGTGTGTATTCATGCATAAACACATACTCATTCAAATAATAACTGAATCATCTCGCTCTCTTTGTAGATATTGATGAGTGTGTATTGTTCTCCAATGAGATCTGTAAGGAGGGACGCTGTATGAACACACAGCCTGGCTTTGAATGCTACTGCCAACAGGGATTTTACTATGACAGCAATCTGCTGGAATGTATCGGTAAAATCACATTACACGCACTTGACTGTCCAAATACACACTTGCGTGGGTTAAGTACATTTTTTTTAAAGAAAACAATATTCAGCAAGGATTGACAGTGCAGACATTTACATTGCTCCCCAAAAAATTACCAGAGTTAAAATTGTACCAAAGTACATGCTGATCTTTTGAACTTTCTAAATGTATCATGATTTCCACAAAAATATTAAGCATCACAACTGTTTTTAACATTGATAATGTTTCTTGAACAGCAAATCATCATATTAGAATGATTTTTGAATTATGCTGAAAATTCAGTTTAGTCATCATAGTAATAAATTCAATTTTAAATGGGACCCATTATGCCCCTTTTTACAAGATGTAATATAAGTCTCAGGTGTCCCCAGAATGTAACTGTAAATTTTCAGCTCGAAATACCCCACAGATCATTTATTATACCATGTTGTAAATGCCCGTTTTTGAGAGGAGGCAAAAGCATGCGGTTTTCGTGCATGTGTCTTTAAATGCAAATGAGCTGCTGCTCCCCGCCCCCCTATCTAGAATAGTGCTGTGCCTTTACAGCTTGTGGTTTGATTAGGGCTGCACGATTTATCGCACAATATGAAAAATAACATTGAGCTTAGTGCGATTATGAAAACGCAAAGGCTGCGATTATTTTTTTTATGCGCAGCTTATCAATGAAGTAAGGCTCCAAATACTAATCCATCTGAAAGCACTGCGACTTTAAGTTGCTTATAATGCACATTTGAAAAAGCAACAAGCTGACAAGCTGCGCAGCCTTTGCCAAATCGTGTGCAGTTGAATTGCGATAAATCGTGCAGCCCTAGTTATGATGATCAAAATAATCATCTCTATCACAGACATTGTAGTTCTTTGTCATCATGAAAGTTTATTATTTGCATACGTTTTAAAGCCATATCAATTTAAACTTCTGGTATGGTTTTCTGAGCGCACACATCCAAAAAATGCTGGCTGTCAGACTGCGCGTCCTGTGAGTATTAATCTAATTTCTTTTTCACGTCTTATTGCGCTTAAACTGTCAAATACACAGGTTATGTCAAAAACACACAAAATTCACATAAACACAATCTGTTAAGTCTGTGAATGTAATCATCAGTGTAATATAGAGTACCTACTTAATATGAATCAAACAACAAAAGAAAAACAGTAAACCACTCATTGCTCTTGATTAAGTAACTTTAGTAGCTTTAATAAGAATACATTTCTTACTTGAATGCTGCTGTTAAATGCTCTGGCGAGGAGATAAACATGGCAGAGCAAATAAACGTTTGAACAGTAGTGTATAAAGGCACAATACAATGCTATAATTTGTTTACAAATACAAAATAATGACTTTTTCTACTTATTTTTTAATGCATTGTCATTTATATTTTTAGAAAATTACAGTGGTTCAAATAGTGGATGTTTTATTAGATTATTTTATAAAAGACAAAAAAAATAAGAATAAAAGTAATTTTCATAAAACCAGTGTGATAGTTATGTTGAAAGCCAGGTTTTTATTTCTGTGCTGCTGTACTGCCCGCTAGTGGTAGAAAGAAGGATTTTTTTGTGTGTACCACTAGAGAGCAGTAGAACGACACAGGTACAGCAGTTCTGGCTCACAAAACACCAATTAACCTTAAATCTCTCATACTTGTGGAACTCAAAGACACTGTAAAATTCCTTAACAATATTCTTTTTCTCTCTTTCCCTCTGTAGATGTGGATGAATGTCATGACGAGTCCCTGTGTACCAACGGTCATTGTGTAAACACTCGAGGCTCATTCTACTGCACCTGCAACCCACCCTGGGTCCCTGATACCGTCAACAAGAAGTGTATCTTTCCCACAGTTACAGGTATGTCTTTCTAACAGAGTGTGACACACTTAATATTTAAGCTACACTTATCAAAAGTCTTTTGCCCCGTGTGAGGCTCGAACTCACGACCTTCAGATTATGAGACTGACGCGCTGCCTACTGCGCCAACGAGGCTCTGACTCACATTTGCACAGAAGTCTTTATATAGTGAAAATAAGAAAAATAATTTGCTTGCTTATTTGAGCAGATTTTGACTCATTTCCTTTTTTCACCTTTTAAACATTCAAAAAATGGTTCAAAAAGTTTCAGTAATTTGTTTCAAAAGCAGTTTGTCTGTTATATTACAAATTATTTATTTAATGTTTTATACATTGTTTCATATTAAATATAAGAAATATAATATTTATACACTATGATTTTCATACACACATCATACATCTATCAAACATTTACTGTCAGTATGATCTTTTTAAAGGATTAAATACTTTATTCAGCATTAAATTCATTAAAAGTGACAGTAAGGACATTTATAATGTTTGATGTTATAATGTTTGATTTATAATGTTGAAATGTGTCAACACTCCCGGCTCCTTCCACTGCATTTGCGAGCAGCCACTCACCTTCAGTGCAGCCCTCAAGCAGTGCGTCTATGATGGTGGGTATCACAAGTAGTCAGCATGCAGACTTGTGATTGGTGGAAAAAGTTTTTGTTAATTGATTAGATTTCATGTAGCTTGGCAATCCGTAAGCTTTTGCTCTGAGCGTCGGTTGACCACATGACTGCAGAGCATGAACCATTAAAGATGTTTTAGCGGTGTTAGCCTTTGAGTTGGCTTTGTTTCCACCTACTTTTCCATTTCTTTCTTCTTCTGTGAACCTTGTGTATTTTGTTTGTATTTTTATGTCCTCCATCATCTCCCCATCTCTGTCTTTCTCAGACCGCACCGCAGCACATAAGGACATATGTTTCCAGGAGGTCGATGAGGATCTTATGTGCACTTTGCCGCGGAATGAGCTAACGGTGACGTACTCCGAGTGCTGCTGTCACTACGGTCGAGGCTGGGGCCCAGAGTGCCGGACATGTCCTAACAGAAATTCAGGTATTGCAAAGAAGTCTCTTCTGCTCAGCAAGCCTAATTTTATTTGATCAAAGATTATAAAAGTATTTACTGTCAATTTTGATCAATTTTATGCATCTTTGCTGAATAAAAGGTATTAATTTCTTTAAAAAAAAAAATGGTAATGTTGATGTAATTTTACATTTACATGCAGGGCCTAAAACTAACTTTTTGCCACACCTGCCAATGGCCGGTGACTTAAGAAAATGTACTGGCCAAAACTATTTTTTACCAGCCATGAAACAAAAACAGGCAGTTATGACACCAGTATTTTAGATATTAGTGAAGTAAACGGTCAGTAATAAAATAAATAATCAAATTACAAGCAATAGCACAAATAAATAGAATACAACAAAGATACAAATGAAATACACAGTGCTTTTCAGGCAGGTCTAACAGTAGTTCTCAGGTACAGAAATTTATTTAATAAAGTAGTCTAATCAAATAAAAAAAAAAACACTGCATAGTCTTCATATCCTTTTTAAAGTTCAAGAGCAGCGAGTGATTTTTTTTTCTTTTGTTGTTTAGTTAACATTAAAAACGCAGACAGCACAGCAGTAGGATTATTAGGATGCTGTCACTTTAAGAGTGAATGCACGCATGGATCGTCATTTTTCTTTCTCAGCCGACCATAGAGACAGAGCTACACGCGTCAATCTGAAAACCACGGCCACACTGCCTCCTTGTCATTTCTGACTTATAACAAAAAACAGAACAATGTCTGAAAGCTGCTATGTGACAGGATGTACAGCAAACAAGCTAAAAAAACCCAGAACCAAGAACACAGAAGTTTTTATAAGCTGTCGACCCCATAAAAACGAGCGTTTAAGGACACAAAAGTGCATACAAGCAATTGAGACAGAGCACAACGTGTCCTATTACTCTGAGAACTACGCCCACTGGAGGAATGTAATCGGCGACAGGAAATTTAATATATAAAACTGACATTTGGATATTTGACTTACCAGTAACAAAATGTTTACTGCACACGTAGGCATACTGAGTGTCAGAATCCCACAGTTTACCGATTCTTTCTGCTGATGCTTCACGTCTTATTGCCTGTATCCACTTTTGTCTCCTTAAAGGCTGGCTTTTACGGTTCGGTAGCTTATAAAAACTTAGTTCTGGGTTTTTTTTTTAGCTTGTTTGCTGTACACCCTGTCACACAGCAGCTTTTAGACACCGTTCTGTCTTTTGTTAGAAGCAAGAAATGACAAGGAGGCAGCTCCACGCAATACAAAGTCAATGGACATGGTTGGATTGTTTTCCACTCCGGTGTGGGCATGGCCCAAATGTGCTCTGTCTCTATGTTTACTTGGATACTGAACTTTTTTTTTTTTTTTACATAATTTTGTGTGAATTTGTCCGTTCAAGCACGGGAAGGCATGAAACAGAGCTCCACTTAGTGTTTGCGCACTGTCTAAGATGCTTTCAGGGTGTGCGCTTAGGATGTTTTTTACTCGCATTTGGCGCTTTAGGCCGTTTACATGTATTCATGTGTAATAATAAATCCACTTTACATTCTACATTTGTGTTTGGTAAAGGTGGAGAAGGCTGAATTTAGATTTTGGTCCAAAGAAAAAAGCTAGACAATTGTAGAACACAAAAATACAGTTGCGTTGTATTTGTTATATAACATGTTATGAAGGTTAACATAAATAAAATATCAAAAGTGATGTCCCTTTATTTATAGTTTTATTATAGTTTAGGTGTGTGAGTGTGCAGTGCTTTTTAACAGGTTATGTGAGATGCATTTGGAGACGGAGTCTGATGGAGAGGGGGACTTCCTGGCAGCTTTCTCCTACAACCCAGGTGATCTTAACAGTGTCATTCACCTTGAGCTTAACAGAAAGACTCAAAAACATCGCAGTGTTTCATGATCCGTTCTGTCACGCTCATGTGTTCAGAGGGAGACAGTTCAGAAGAAGACTCAGATGAGTGTAGCTGTGCTAATGGACGGTGTGTACGGTCCTATCTGGGTATGATGTGCGAGTGCAATACTGGATTTGTACTGGACCACTCACGAACACGCTGTACAGGTGAGTGTTAAAGCAGATAGTCAAGCACATACACTCTTGCTTATTTTTTCTGAAACTGAGGTCATGCTCCTGAAATCAACACATTTAATCACTAAATGTATGGACAGACATCAATTAAGGCTCCATCTCTCTCTCTCTTCCTCTAGATATCGATAAGTGTGCGGGCCGAGGGACACGGTCGAGCCCCTGCAAGAATTAAAAAATATAAAATAAAAAAAAAATTCAAAGCGCCTTATGTGAGGCCAGTTTACAATTTTCTTCACATTTAAAAAAATTACTTCTTTAGCGAGTCAATGTTAGTATAATCATACAAATTTTGAAAGTCTGCCTCCACCTAGTGGCCAAAACAAAAACGATCACAAACAAAAACAACAGGGGGCAGTAGAACGGCACCATTTTGTGCGCCCTTTAATAAACTTTAAACGCTCACATTTTATACGTTTTTTTTCTTCTTTCCACATTATATAAAGCTTTACACTGCATTTCCAGTTGCTGTTTTTCTGCCTGTAGATGTAGATAAAGTCTCTGTGTAGTACATTCGGACTGGGTACTGTGTGAGTTTACTGCATTTACGATCTACCCTGTTTATCTGACGCAGCAAAAAATGTGCTCCTTAACCACTGGTGGACTGTACACTCGCAGTGTGATAATTAAAAGCTTTTGCCCCGTGTGAGGCTCGAACTCACGACGTTCAGATTATGAGACTGACGCGCTGCCTACTGTATTACTGCTTTTGTAAAATGGCTACTTAATTGAGATTAACATTCTATTATGGATTATGGATTTTTGCAGTCTGTTGAAGACCATGTAATTTACTCACCACTGTGTGACTGTTGCAGCGTTCACTTCTGGGAGCTGGATGGTGGTCTCGCTCATCACTCTCAGATGTGCTTTTGTAAGCACGTGCTACCATTGTGAAGCGGGACACCCTCACTCCATCACAGCGCACCGCATTTGGGTAGAGAGCACAGAGCCTTATGAAGATGGCCTCCACCACTCGGTTGCAGTCAGGCCACTGTGCAGGACTATGAGCCCCAACGAAACTAATGAATCTTATTGTAAAGTGTTACCAAAACAACTATATATAATTGCGCCTTTATTTTTATCAACAAAAGACTGACTTACTTTGCAAATGTTGGTCAGAAATTAATCGATGAACGTTATCAATCGGCTAATTTATAGAGATATAACATAACTTATTTTTTTTAAAAATATTTTGTATTAATTACCTGAATTATTAGCTAGTCTGAGTTACAGATTATTCATTTAAAACAACTATATATATTTGCCACTTTATTTTTATCGACAAAAGACTCACTTACTTTGCAAATGTTGGTCAGAAATTAATCGATGAACGTTATCAATCGGCTAATTTATAGAGATATAACATAACTTATTTTTTTTAAAAATATTTTGTATTAATTACCTGAATTATTAGCTAGTCTGAGTTACAGATTATTCATTTAAAACAACTATATATATTTGCCACTTTATTTTTATCGACAAAAGACTCACTTACTTTGCAAATGTTTCTCAGAAGTTAATTGATGAACGTCATCACCTTCTCCAGCCATAAATGCAGGTCTCCGACGTTGATTGGTCGATTCCTGGTTGTTACTGGGGGAATCGTGGTTGTGATACGAGCGCTGATTGGCCATAGCATTCGATTCTTGGTTGCAACCGGGAACGTGATTGGCTGTCATAACCATGAATAACCACGATCTACAGGTGGCAGAGAGCGCCAACGAGGCCATATGAGTATGCTCATACTCAGGGGCTTCCTGTGACTCTTGTGGTTAAAATCTATTGCGTTCTGTTGCACTTATGGGCTCGCAACACCTGTTTACATCTCAAATAATAATGCCACCCGTGAATCGTGAAAAATTGTTTGGGTCAAGAATCAAATATAGTCCAGCTTGCAACTAAAACTCTACCATCTAATACAGGTGACCAATCCGTTACAAGGCATTCCGCCAATCAGTGGACTTCTCGGGGGTGGAGAATTTTCGCGGTTAGATTTTGAGCAGTGAGGACCATCTCATTGACTTATTATATGGACAAAACCAGTTCTTCAAAATATTTTCTTTTGTGTCCCATAGAAGAAAAACAACAGGTTTGAAATGACATGAGGGTGAGTAAATAATGACAGAATTTTTTGGATGTACTGCCCTTTTAAGACCTTATGCTGGGAAGAAAAAAAAAATCAACAGTCATATTTGGAATTAATTTTAATGAATTAGTTTTTTTATTTAATCAGTTGTTTATTTACATTCCAAAACAAATTATTTTTATTCACGATTAACCAACATCTGTATAGGCTGAGTATCTTAGCACCCAATAAAATCCTTTATAAACACAATAAGTGCTAGCAGGGCACATATAACTAGGATGCAACCCATAGTGATGGCAGAATACAAAGTTTTATCATGGGACGGGGGTGTCTTCTCCTGGCCACGTTTGCCTTTTCTTGTAATGCCTCTACCTGCTGTACTTAATCGTTTTCCCACTGTTTTCCCTTTGATTCCAATGGCAGTTTGAATCTTAGTTATAAGATTTATACCAGTAGCCCCATTTATTTTTGTTGGACCATTTGAAGTTTTTATAGCTTGAGTAGATTCTTGTGGTCTGACTGTGGTTGTTTCACTTGTTTCTACTTTAGATGGCTCTGTTCCTGCTGTTTTTAGCATTTTTATGAATGTGCTTGGTGCCGGTTTTCCTTCAGTTAAATCTACTTTTGCTTCAGTTATAAATGCTGCCGTTTTAAATGTAGCAGCTGGTCTAGTTTCTGTTGTTTCTTTATTTTCAGATGTAGTTTCTGAAGTTTTCAAATGGCTGGTAATGAAATTTGTTGCTCCATCTGTCCTTGGTTCTGGTATTGGAGATGCACTCTTGATATTAGCTGTAGTTGTAGTATGAGCAAAACTGGTTGTCCCTGATTCTTGTTTTGGTACTGTGATGCCTACTTCTGTTGGTTTCCCAAATATTTCCACATCTGTTTCACTTTTATGTGTTTGTTTAAAATCACTAACACTTAAACTCTCAGGTTTGGGTGTTTTTTGAGCTGTATTTGTCGATGATTCCACATGGGTACTTTCTTTTATTTGTGTACATGTGGTGACTGTTTCACCTAGAGTTGATTTTGCTGTTTCTAGAGATTCTGCCTTTTTTGTTACAGGTAAAACGGATGTCGTAACTTTCTCTATAGTCTCAGACAAGGTGACTGTTCTCCCAGCTGTAGTTTCCACTGACCCAGCTGCACTCACTGCTGCTGTCTCAGCTGTTGTTTGCCGAGAGAGTTCAGCTAAAGCAACGGCAGATGATGCTCTTGATGTTCCAGACATCTTTTTCATTGGGGCAGTTCCAAGAAAGTCTGTGATTACTTGTGCCTTCGGCGTGTTGGACACACCTTCAGTCACAGCTAATGCACCCGCTAATGTCGTCGTCTCTGTTTGAGCTGCATCTGAGCTGATTTTGAATGGATTTATGGAAGACTTTTTTTTTATCTCAGTTTGTTCAAACCTAGACAAAAACAGAAAACCTGTAATTATGAAGAATTCTTACTAGACTGTCACATATTTTTAAAGGACTATAAAAATTCATACCCCATCATCCAAGATGCCAGCAGTCCAGTCACACTGATCACCCCTACATAAAGAACGTAAGTACTGAAGAGCTTAGTAAGAAGGAAAAGGGATTAATTTTAATGATTTTGTTGTGTTTATGAATTTACTGTGATGTGAAGCCACCAACCTGTGAAGATGATCAGTGCACAGACATATCTGGGAGCCATCTTGTCTTTCTCTCTTTGTGTCACCTGTGGAACATGAAAATAACTTGCATAATTACTCTTTACAGCATCCAAAACATAAACTGTGTTTGTTCATTGTGGAATTTAGTTCTCAAGAATGATTATTTTTCTCTTCTGTTCTTTTTTATCTACTAGTGAGTTACCAAACTATATTTTGACATTGATGTGATAGATTTTTTTTTTTTTTTTTTGCTATTTAGGACTTTCTATAAATTAAGCATGAACTTTTTCATTTAAAGTTTTAGCTCGCATATCCAGCTAAACACGCCAATCAAAGAAGTTGATTTTGAAGTGAATTTTTTTCAGAGCTTTTTAAAGAAATGTTTAGTGTTTCCTCAAAGATTTGGATAAAAATTATAGTATCTTTAGGCTGATGTTGCAAACAGATGGGTGCAGATGTGAATCCAGATATGACATAATGTGTACAGTATATCTGTATCTGCAAACTTGGACTTTTTTCCAATTAGTCATATATTGAATAGAGCTCACTAAAATGACAGTCCACTCGTGTCTCAAGCATTTGTTTGGGCATTTTTCAACATATTATAAATGGATGTTTTGCATAAACTCATTCATACTGATTAGAGCTAAACAACTTAATAAGCCTTAAAAGTCTTTTTTTTTTTAAAGTATTTACACATCATATCAAAAACACATATACTATAACTATCATAATATATAACATGTAATGAAGTGAGCAGTATATATCATGTTTCTTTAGATATATTCTTATATTTCAAGATTGTAGGATTTCTGTAATAGTTCTTCGTTCATTGTACCATATGTCCCATATGTTAAATCCCCTCTATCACCAAACAGCCTTCAAACATTTTTAATACCACTCATGTCACAAATTGCAGATTTTGTTTTAAAATCGCAGGTATAGTGTTATGTCCAAGATGTAATAATTAATAAACATATTTACCTGTTGGACTATATGCAAGGAAGACCGATAGCACTGTCTCCAATGGTCCTGTGACACTGAATGTTAGGACACGTGTATGTCATTCGATTTGCATGTTAAATACAAGTATCAAGGCACCTTGTCCTCCAAGAACTAGGACTATGCATGTGTCAGTTAGATTGCTGCTCTTAGTCTATCCATCCCTCGTATTTATTTAGATGTCAGATTGTAGCCAGATGATCTAAATGAAAAATGACTCTCAGTACACTAATTGCAGAGATGGTTTTGTGGAAACACCTGATGTTTGGTGCTTTGCTCAAGGACACAGTATGACAAAGCAGGATTCTGATCTCTATATTTCATCAATTCATGATGTAGGAAGGGATATAAAGTGCCACAGAGCCTCAGTTACATAGCGGTGTTACAGTCACAGCCAAGTATTTTTGACTCAGAGGCTGGGTTCAGTACACAAGGTCATTATGGTAATCAGTTGCTCTAAATCAGTTTAGCCGCTCGGGGGAGCCATCGCCACGGCATATGGTGAACTCAACCGAGTGCTGCACTGGGATGCTATTGTTAGAGAAAAAGAAATCGGTGAAACTGAGATGATATTAGTAACAGTTTGACTGAAACAACATATTAAAATGTAGGTTATTAGTATCCTTTCTTATTTATTCTTCCATTCATCAGCTTCCGCATCCCACTTGTCACCTGTATCTTTCTCTTTTTGTCTTCCCTGAGTATAGCATGTGATTAGGTCTATTGTTGTGAGTCATTCTCCAGCTCAGAAATACTTTCTCTTTTTCTTGCAGTGCAGTATGACTCACGGTCCTTAATCGGGTATAGAGAAGAGCCTGTGTTTGTCAATCTGTTTAACTGTAGCTGTATCTCTTGTATTCAGTGGGACTGCTGTCATTAGTTTTTGAATTATCCTGTGTCTGCGTCAGATTATTTTACTGGTTGCTGTCAGGATCCAGACCACAGCAGACATTCAAACACCATTTCTGTGAATGTGTTTGAATGAATCATTAGGGTGAATGATTTAATGACTCACTGCATGCAATCACATACAAAGTATGTGCTACATTTGATAAAGAATTTACTTTGTGACCATTAAACATGTTCTATAGACAGAGTATGCATGTGTGTAGTATGAATGCACTCTGGACGTACTACATATGCCATGTTGGCATTGTCATGTGACCTCTTCACTTCCATCTCCTCCTCTTGTGTGTACTCATGGGTTAATGTCTGTATATGAAATTGCATACTCTATTGAGTAGGTACTTGTTTTGAATAATTAATTACTTTGCAACCAATAAAAAAATGTTCTATGTAGTATCAATGTGTGTAGTATGAATGCAATCCAGATATACTACATCTGCCATGTTGTCATTATCATGTGACTTACCAGCGTCAATTGCATGGCGTTACTTTCATTCACAAATCCTCTCTTGTGGCCTCATGGGATAATAAATTTGTGTCCAGTGTATGTACACTTAGAATCTCGCCGTGAATAGTAGGTCGTCTGGGAATTTTTTGCCTACTCTTTTATGAGTACTGTGAATTCGGATGTACTTCTTTTGTCACATACTGTTTTTCACCTACTATATAGTGGGGAAGTATGCTATTTCGGATGCAGTTGTTATCCTGTAAATGCAGCCATTAGTAGGAAAATATCCATATACTTTGTGCAACACATCAGTTATTGAACATCTATTTTTTTTTTCATTGCCCTTACTCTCTCACTCTCTCTCTTCGAATTGACTTTAAAATGGACATGACAGAAAAGTAAAAATAAAAGCTGAAATGTAGAACCTTTGATATTTTAGTTTATTTACAAAACCTAAAGTTTTGTGGGGAAAAAAAAGAAAAAAGACTAATCTTTTATTTCAGCAAAATTTTACATTCACAAGAAAAGAATAACTAAAGAAAACTAACAATCATGTAAGTAACAATCTAACCCTTTCAATCATGAAAACAAACAACTTTTAACTTTTATTTAAATGTTTTTATATATTGTTTATAACATCACATTTTCTGAACTGTTATATATATGAAAAGTTTAAGTTGGACTTAAATCTGCATGATAGTGGCCCTCCAGGACCAAGTTTGGGCACCTCTGATAATATAACTATTTTATTAATAAAACAAAATAATAAAAAAAAAAACAATAATTTAAAAATTTGGATGCTCACTCATCATACATATTGATTTTCACATTCTCTATATAGTATGGAAATATTTGGTTTTGGAATGCAGTTAGTCACTTGTTTCGTTTCATAATTAATTAGTGAGTTTGAACGAATGGTTTGAGTTGATTCAGAATCTCAAACAAAGTCACTTACTGGCATAACAATGCAACCTGTAGAAAGATTCACTGAGAAATTCTCTCCATTAATGCACAGACTGACAGTTTGCCTGGAAGGCACAAACACACTGTATCAAATTTGAGGACCAGAAGTAACTGTTGTATAATTTTCCTCATATATAGTCTCAATTTTAGAATATAAATTGACATATAAACTATAAGCATTGAAATAAGAATACTTGCTCATTGTGGTGCTTCCTGAATTCATATTGATCATTATAAACAACAACTTACACAAATCTTAATTTTATGCCGTTTTTATTCTTCTCTAATTACAGTTCTATTTGCAACATCTTTCAAAGAGCTGCAGCACTGAATGACAGTCCTTTTAGAGTCTATCTCGCATTTATTTAAGGATCTCACATGCATTACCTAATTGTGTAAATGATGCAGATGGATCTGTGTTTCAGTAGCTATGTAGTGCCACACACAGCACAGAATAATCCACCATCCCATATACCGGTTGCATAGCAACAAGAAACATCTCATGTTCTGATAGCCTGTTCTTATTCCAGTTGCAGAGAGAGAGAAGAGAGAGAGGTGGGGCAAGTGATATTTTAACATGGGAAAGACACAACTTGGTTATATAAGCTGCACGCTCTGTTGCGTGGTGTTATATGTGTTTAAATGTATAAATATATGTGTTATTAATAATATTACATTCATATTATTGTGACTATGTGTACAGCTCATCCTCATGAGATAATGCTTGGCTTTGCAGGCCTTAGCCCTGTTATGTCTTAATTAGCATAATCAGAAAGGTGCTCATGAATAGGTCAGCAAGTCCCTTGGTACCAAACCCAGAGGTGCCTAAAATATAGGACACACACACATTCAAGTGACTTAAATGCTCTTAGTAAGTTAAACAAACATGCTGACACACATGCAAGGGGAGAGTTGAATGAATTGACATGGTTTTCATTTGTTCGAAATATATGAAATTAAGTTTTGGGAAATCAAGTGATGTTTGGTCACTGGGAAATCCCAGAATGCATGAATTCATGTTTCATGCTGCAGAAAGACTGAGCCGAACAAACCTCACGACCCATCTTGCTAAATCTCAGTTGACCTGATTCATCTACAGCACAGCCTCAAACTCGATCTGTTTCTCTTTCTCTGTGTTGTTTAATTCTCTTTCTCTTTATCCCTCTGCCACTCTATCTTTCTAATGAGGTCAGAGATTGAGTTTGTATCAAAGTCAGAGCTATCCAGCGAGTGAATCATGCAGCGCGTGTCTCCAGGCATATAGTATTAATGAAAACAGCATCAATGTCACTACCTGTATACTACAGAATTCAGAATGGGATGCTCTAATGAACTTGTGTATAGAGAGAGAGGGATTGTATCTGTGCGTCCTGGTTTCAGATGGCTATTTTAGGTCGGTGATTGATTAAAATAGTTCTTAGCTAAAGTTTGAGGGCAGAACTTTTTTGGAGGATATCTGGGTTATTTCATGTAACTTTGTCTAAACTGACTGTGCTTAGGGAATAACGCCGCCCAGTACACACGGCGGAATGTATGTCCTTTTTCTCATCACTTCCTCCTCTCATCTGTTCATCAGTTTTAATTCTTTGTGTAGTTTTATCCACTGTCAGATATCTAGATTAGTGTTCTGGTGAGTGATAGCACAATCTAAGGATTATGTAATGTAGCCTACACACATTTGTTTTTCTATTATAATGTGGACTATTGTTTTTGTCCTGAGCTAATTACATTTTCTATCTCATAATCTTACTCCTAAACCTCACAGAAATCGTTCTGCATTTTTATGTTTTCACTAAAACATTATTTAGTATGTTTATAGAGCTGTTTTCCTTGTGGGGAGCATTGGCTGCATTCTGCTTCCCATAATGTAGGTGATTTCAGGGTTTACTATCCTTGTGGGGACATTTGGTTTTCACAACGTAGGCAAAACTTGCCCCCCACACTCTTGCGCAGCCATCTGTAGCATCTTGTAAGGGCTATATCATTTGACACTGTCTACACAGTGCATTCTGGGAAGGAGCCTGAGATAAACATACCAGAGAAATAACCTATTTGTCATCCTCTCACTCTTCCCATCCAGTTTCCCATTCTTTCTCCTTCTATTTTCCTTTTAGTTCTTTTGCCAATTTTGTCTACCTCTTCTCGTTCCTTCTTTATTTATTCGATCCTCTCTCCTGTCATTTGGATTCCTAGCCATCACAACATAGATACTCACAATATCCACTAAGACACTTAATAATAGCTGTAACACCTTCACAACAAACTACACTGCACAAACACAAAGATCAAAATGTGTGAATAAACAGATATATCATAGGCAGGATCGCTTTGCTGTTTTATTGTTACAGTTGTTTATGAATGTTTCTGAGGAACTACTGCTAGCTGTTTTTAGTGTTGAGGATAGCCTGGATTCTTTAGTTAAATCTACTTCAAAAGTCGTCACCTAAATTACAGTGCAGTCTCTTTGGTTTCTTCCTTATCTATTTTTCATTCACTCTTCCTCTATATCTCCTACATCTATTTTATGTCCTATTTTTATGCCAACAATTCTTGTGGTCTAAACTGGAACAGCTAGGTGACCTTCAAAAGCTTGTTTCTGGAGGATAGGTAGAACTTGGTGGTGTGAGAATGAGAAAGAGAGAGAGAGAGAGAGAGAGAGAACAGAAATAGTTTGCTTGTCCCAGTGAGATGACTTGAGGAGGTTGTGAGAGGAATATAAATATCTTTTAGTAGGTCGGAGAGAGAGAGAGAGTGTGGAAGAGAGAAAGATACAGGGGATAATAAGGAGAGAAAGGGAAAAGGAGAGATATGATAGTTTATATTTGCGTTTAATCATATGGTTTCTCTTGGGTGCAATTGTGACTTTAGCATCAGAGTACATCATCAGTCAATGGTATCAAGAAGCAAGAGCTCATAAACTACACAGTCATCTACTTAATCTACGCATGCATCAGTGCTGTGTGAGTCGACCACAGACTTGAAAGTCTCCATCTGTCTTTGCACAGTCTCTCCGGTGGTCAGCCAACAGATTTGGAGACCCAAAACTAGACACAATGAGCCTGAGGAAAAATAATGGCTTCTGCACATGAAACACAAACAAATACACACAGACTGAGCTTTGCAACAATAAAAATTAATATAGTTTTTGATAAATATATATATATATATATATATATATATATATATATATATATATATATATATATATATATATATATATATATATATATATATATATATATATATATATATATATATATATATATATATTTTAAGAAAGTCTCTTCTGCTCACCAAGGCTACATTTATTTGATCCAAAATACAGCAAAACAGTAATATTGTGAAATATTTTTACAGTTTAAAATAACTGTTTTCTATTTGAATATATTTTAAAATGCAGTTTATGATTTGCTGCTCAGGAAACATTTATTATTATTATTATTATCGATGATGAAAACGGTTTTCTTTGATGTATAGAAAGTTCAAAAGAACAGCATTTATCTGAAATAGAAAGCTTTTGTAACATTTTGTAACATTGTCTTTACTGTCAGCTGTTTTACTGTTTACGATCAATTTAATGCATCCTTGCTGAATGAAAGTGTTAATTTCTTTCAAAAAATTTTTTTAACAAAATCTTACAGACTCCAAACTTTTGAGCGGTAGTGTATAATGTTATAAAAACGTTCTATATCAGATAAATGCTTTCATGTTTTCATCATTGATAATAATAATAAATGCTTCTTGATCAGCAAATCAGCATATTACAATGAATTCTGAAGGATCATGTGACACTGAAGACTGGAGTAATGATGCTGAAAATTCAGCTTTGCCATCAGTTATTTTAAATTGTAAAAATATTTCACAGTATTTTGGATCAAATAAATGCAGCCTTTGTGAGCAGAAGAGACTTCTTTTAAAAATGTTAAAAAATCTTACTGATCTAAAACTTTTGAACAGTGTATATATATATATATATATATATATATATATATATATATATTAGATAGATATATATATATATAGAGATATATAGATAGATATATATATATAGATATATAGATAGATAGATAGATAGATATATAATACACACACACTTTGACAACCTCACAACCTGTCCCTGTACCTTAACCTCTCCACACCCACAGTGCCATGTGTTTGAGGATGAGGCGGAGAGTAGGACAGATTTAATGGAAGTACAGAAAAACTGTAGACAGACAGACAGACAGACATTAAAAGAGAAAACTAAATAAGAGTGAGAGACAGAGTGAGAGACTGAATGTGCTGTAGTGAGCAGAAAGCAGTTCTATGTAAGCAGAGCTTCAGCCAGTCTGTCCCAGCTACAGAGGGCCCCATGTGCACAGACACACAGTGCTGCCCACTCAGCTCTTTTCCTTTGTCTCACAAACTATTGTGTGTTCTTTCAAAAGAGGGGACCAGGTAGGGATGGGGACCATTATAGGTGGAGGTTTAGAGAGAAAAAGAGAGAGTCAGACAGACATTAGTAATAGAGAGACATTTTTGCACTGCATAAAAAAGAATATTCAACTCCTGAGTCAGGAAGAAAGCTGATCTGACTAATCTATGATCAGAAATCAGTTTTCATCATCTGGTTTATTTTGTTCATATTTGTATCCGTATCAAAAGAATACTTGAGCATAAGAATTGTGCTTGTATTGTGTGTCTTTATAAGACCATTATGAGAGTGTGTGAGAGTTCATGTCTTTTCCGACTGAGCAATAGTCTCATTCCCACTTCTGCAACACAGAACTCAGATAATGAGCAATGGCTAAAAAGATCAGTACATGTAAATTTATAAGTAAATAACACATGAGACCCAATGGAGCGAGATAATGACATGAGCAAATAATATGTTTGAATACCTATCTGCTGTTATGTAAATGTCATTTGACAAAGTCCATTATATGCTCCATTGGCAAGAATATTTATATATGTGGGAACATTACAGACTAATGTTCAGTAATCTCCATGTGGACCAGTTTAGACCTGTGTTTACACGTGTTTTTAAGATCTTCTTTATCATCTGCAATATGTTTAATTCATATCCATGTAACCATTAACCATCAGATCTGGCATGTGATGGATGTAGCACATGCATGTCCTGATGCATTGTTTATGTACTGGGTTTGCGATTACAGACCAGCATGTGAGGCACATGCCCAGAGGCACCGAGCAGTCTGACCCCCCCATCCCCAAATGGATCGAAGTCCCCATCCCCCAGTGCCAATCACCCATCTGGAAAAACACAAGAGCCCCTGATTCTTTCATGTATCTATGCAAGCCTATGTAATTGAGGTCCCCATATGTCACAAAAAAAACAAAAAAAAAGAGCAAGGGGCCTCTGAACTTCTATTATTTCATGATACTAATTAGTCAGAGACATCCCTTCCCAATAATAAAATATAAGAGTGGATGGATACTGTTTATTTATAAGTACCGCAGGCAAAATCTGTAGAGGCTCCATTGTCCATTGTTGTTAAAGTCTGCATAAAATGGAAATTACGATTATCTTTCCTTTCCTTACTGTGATGTATATCTGAGTGAAATGGCTTCACGAATGAAAAAATAACTGTTGGGCATAATTTTGTCTGTTAGAAATTGATTGGATCGTGGGATTGTTGTCGTTTGCTTATTGCTGTGAGTAATCATGTGAGTGACAGGTTGCTGAAAAGAAGGGATTATTGTCCCGCCCTCGCACCGGTGCACACGTCATCAGAAAAGAGATGCCATTGCAAGATGGTAGAGGAACGTTACTTTTATTAAAGATTATGAAGGCGCATGAATTGGAAGAAAAAAAAAAATGTTTATGGATAAATCATGTATAGGCTATATTAAATCTGGCAATACTCCATAAAAATTAAGATTTGTCCATTTTGATTTTGTTTTAATTTCAACATTGTTAAGTAAAGCCTAATGCCATGTCCAACCAGACAGAAGGTGATACGATTCCAGCGACAAGCAATTTGTCTGTCCATTCCACACCTGATTGAGATGTCCGATTGCAGAGCTGAAGCCATTATGTGACAGCAGCTTAAGGACAACCGTGCCATGTTGGTTCGGACACGATATAAGAAGTACAAAATCCTTTTTTCAAAAGTCAGATGTGCAGGCCTTGTGACATTTTGTCCCATGCCCTGTAAATTTGAGCAGTTACCCAACAAAGGGCCCTCGGATCTAGCCTTGTAGGCTAACAGTGTCCCAAACCTGTGGACCAACCTTTAAGCATACAGTAGCCTACATGACCAATTAGACTATTAAATAGTATAATATTAACAGCCCAAATTACAGTCTGTCACACATGGTAGCTAAGTTTGCTTATCTCACTCTCTTTCTATATCTAACTTGCATAATGGTGGCAAATATCCATCCGCAGACAGGCAAGTAGTGTACGCTGTCGTTATGATGTTCACTGGCACAAGGCTTTACAAACACTGTATTTACGACAGAGAAAAAGAAGAGCTAAATTAATTCGCTCCCTGTGCGTCCGTGGGCGCGAAATGCGTTAAACATACTAATCAGATGTGGTCCCACTCGCGCTGCTGTCTCTCGTGTGTAGGCGCTCGCTCGCGCTGTATGTATGAGAGCGATGATGCGACTGGGCCCCCGCAACCCCCCCTCGATCATTCATTCTTTCGTCTATCAGTCGGACTAAAGAAAGGCGAGAGCGACACGCCGAAGGTCGCGTGGACACCAAGGCTGTATGACAATTACGAAGGATTTCAAAACAAATCGAAGAGAACTGAAATAACGGATTGAAATCGGCGTGTGGTTACCTGAGCTCACCGTCACGCGAGGGATTCGCTTTATGTTTCATAACCGCCCGCGCTGCTTGGGCTGAAAAAAAAAAAAAATACTCACACAAGGATGCGGATTTAAATGAATATTATCGAGTTATCGGGCTTTTTAAACGGGAGGAAAACAGAAACACCTATGTGATTTGGACGAAACCATTCCGCTTTGTCTTCGCCCAGGAGAAACGTTGAGATTCGTCGGATTTGAAAATACAGCCACGCCATCGGTAAGTCTGCGTATCTGTAACGGTCTGTTTGTTAGAGAGATTAAGATTTAGTCCTCACGAATTAATAGAGGCCACCACATGTTATACGGCTGTCAAAATTGTGAGGTAATCTAACGCTCAGTTATCTCACACTGGTCCCGTGTGTGTGTGAGAGAGAGCGTGAGTGAGTGTGAATGACCATGCTGCTCGCCTTTTGTTTCGGCGTGTGTCTGTGCGTCCACCGCACACATTCACTCCTACCCAGACTATCATGTGGGCTTTCCACCCAAACATCACGGTCCAACACACTAATGTGAGGGATATCTGTGCGAGCGGATGCTAACTAGCGTTTTAAATGCAATGCAATGTGATGTAGGTCGCATCTTGGGCTTCTTGCACACTATCTGCTGTGTTATTTTGATTGGTCATAGGCGGTGGAGGGGGATGCATGGCCTCGCTAGCTGTTGCGCTGTCTGAATCCAACACTAGAAAAAGAATCACCGCGATATTACCAAATTATCATGGAAGGAGAGGACAGGTAGCTACTAAACCTTATGCACTGTGTTCTGCACAACAACCTTTAATGCCAGTGTTTTGGACGTATATCTTTGTAGATTAGAGCGATTAATGATTGAATCAAATCGGACATGGCATATAAATGTTGTAATGGAGTGATAGGGCGAGAACGCGGGATTTGATGACATTAACGCAGCATGCGACGGAGGATGGAGGGGGATTACAGCCGGATCTGCGGTCAGCGCTCGTGCTGCTGTTGACCGTCAGTGTCTCGTTCATTTGGACAGGCTCTCATCTCGTATAGATGGGGATTTCGAGTCGCAACATATTATCCCTGTTGGTTTGAGCACATTTGATTTATTTTTTTGTCCCTGTACTGGACTTTGAGTCATTTCTCAGGTAACATGACAAAATATTCCTCCAATTGTACAGTAGCTAGTGCAGCTGAATGTTGTTGAAGTTCTCTCTCTGTTTCTTCCATGCTAAACTGCTTGAGTACGAAATGTACTGTCTGTGTGTTCTGTCTAAACAGTTAATTTGGGAAGTGTTGAGATATGATTCTTATGTAATCGCTCTCGGTAGTCCTTTCATTTTTGTTAAAAGGGAAGGGTTACTTTTGTCTTTGTGTGTAAATATTGGTTTAAATCGCATTTGTCTTTATATGATGTTCAAGGATAGGTCTTCAAGTGGTACTTAACTTGCATCTCTCTTTCTCACATGCTGACCTATTTCAGCATCTCATTAATTATTAGCTTATCATTAGCAATACCCACAATGCAACTGTTCCTGTTGGATGTTATTGAAATGACTAGGGCTGCATATGCTAAATATGAAATGCGATATAAACCTTTAAGAAAGAGTTCAACCAAAAATTGTCAATTTACTCGCCCTCATGTAGCTCCAAACCTGTTACTTTCTTCTGCAGAACTCAAAAGAAGATATTTAAAATGGGAACAAAGTTTTGATTGCCAAATGGCCAAAAACATTTATCAAAATATCTTCTCTTATGTTCCACAGAAGAAAGTAATACAGGTTTGGAACATCATGATGGTGAGTAAATGATTTTTATTAAAAATTTATTTTATTTTTGTCTCTTTAACATTTCATATTTTTGCTCTGAATATATCAAGGGTAATAGAACAAATAAATAAAAGGAAACAGGAGCTCTCAAACTAGCAAGGTTGCCCATAATCTGCTGCCAACAGGAAGTTCTTTAAAAGAACAGAACTCAGGACATGTTTCATTTGAGCCAAACGTGAAAATAGGGAACATAACTTAGCTATGGTTTCAATTTGTGTCTGGACTGATCTCTTTTGGTCCACTTTTCATTTACCCCATTATTTTTAGTCAATTTGAATATTGTAAAATTGTAATGCAATGCTAAATTATTATTATTATAGTCAAATAGTAATGATAATAATATAAAATATTAGAAAAATGTATTCCAATAAAAATAATTGTTTAGCATTTCTTTTGGTGTAGGATGAAGAAAGATCAATAGTTTTAGTGTGCTTCTCATTCCAAATCTGAACTCTGGAGACATACTGTCAACTCCTCCTGTTCTCAGTATTTTACCTTATATTTTTATATTAAAGTAAAAAAATTGGAATTGCACAAATGGGTCATTCCTGTTATGCAATACCTTTTGAACTCTTTGATTTAATTGCGCTGACTCAGAAATTGCTGAGATCTTGAACCCCATTGATTGTTGTGGATGGATGGACAGATTGAAAGAAAGACAAATACATTGTTGGATTCATACTAGCTGACAGATGGACAGACAGATCTGCTCAGATGTACTGATGAATCATTGGCTGGAAGTGGCTGTGTTGATGAATGGATGAAGAGATAAATGGATGGATGCATCAGTGTAGAGGCAGAGATGAGAGGAATGCAACATTGGCCCCCTAGAGTGCTGACGGTCTAAATCCCCCCCATATAGTGAGACCACTATTGTCCCGACGCACAGGACTCTGTGTTTCTGTAAGCCAAGTCATCATTACCACTGCCGGTGCTTTTGTTTCCACTAACGCCCCTACATTCCTACCCACCGCCACACTAGGGCACGGAGAGCTGAGATGGGCATGGTGATAATATGATCTGTATCAGCATTTAGGGTTAGTGTGACTAAAGCTTTAGGTCAGCTGGATGCTCAGCCAACACGCAACCATCTAGAATCAGGTCCAGAATCTCAGCTAGCCTTCAGAGTTTAAAGTTGTATATGAACTGTTTGTTATTTTTGATATGGTGTTGGGTACCCTCTGTCAGAGCAAAAGATAAAAGGGAGACTTTCATCCAGTGTAAGATCAGCTGGACAGCTGCCCACACATCTTTTAGTACCTCCATTTGCTTGGAGGAAATGTCTTTAAGTGATACCTGCCACAAAACCTAATGTCTGTGTCAGGGATATTTGAGTCACTCTAATCTACTTCATCTTGCAAATATTTTAACTCTCTTAGCAGTTTTGCAAGGATAAATTCTGCCATGTTCAATAAGTGCAGTAAATATGATATTTGGGTCTCCCTATGCAGTGCAACTAACTGGGTGGATCTGACATGTTGACAGTGACATGCCCATTAGAAGTTTGTGTTTACTAATGGCAACAAGGTAGCAAATAAACAGCCGATTGCACATTTGTTTTTGCAGTATCATTTAATTTAGATGTGGCTGATGGCCTTTTACACATCTCATATTGATATTGCTTGGCAGAAATGAAACACATTTATATATCAAACACGTTTGTATCTGGAAAAGAAGGAACGGTTGTGAGTGCTTCTTCATAGCATGTAAGGTTTTTTACTTTTTCGTTTTAGAGGACTCAGAGCTTGTAGAAATTTTTGGCTTAAATATTTTTGCATCAAAAGTCAAGTCAATGGCATGTGCAATTTTTTTTTTTTTTTTTTTTTTTTTTTAACAATACACATTGTAAGCAGCTTTATGAAAATTCCTGATGTTAGTGTTTATTGTACTTTGATGCCTAATTGTGCAGATTTAGTTTACAGCCAGGTGATATTATAGTTTACATTTAATAACCATATAAATAATCGAGCAGTTGAGATTATAGTATATTTCACTTTAATGGTGTAATGTGTGAAATTTGGGAGGATCTATTGACAGAAATGCAATATAATATACATAACTATGTTTTCAGTGGTGCATAAAAACCTTACATAATGAATCGTTATGTTTTTATTACCTTAGAACAGTAGTTCTTAATAAACTCACATTACACATTGCCCTGATATACAGTATGTCACAGAAAATGAGAACAATGTATTCCACCAAATGAAGACTAACTTACTGACACTACAGTAATCAGATAATAATGCTCAATGATCATACACAAAATGTTTACAAGCACTTTAAGTAACTATTTAACTCTGAATGTAAATTTTCTTCAACAGCATTGACAAGTCACCAAACAATGACAATTGTTATATAGGCCACAAACGCCTTTAATAAGCAAATGTTACTCAACTCTTTGTAATTACAATCTCTGACAATATCAAACATTCTGTCATGTCGCAATCCCTCACGCAGCATCCGCGGTTGCGCCGATTTTTATCGATTTAAAATACAAGTACATCAAACAAACATATCGAATTCCCATGTCTTTTGACATTGTAGGTTTTGCAAATGCCAAGTACTTTACTACAGAGCAAACAAAGGCTGCCCGTCTCGCTCATTGACAGCAAACTGATTTATTCTTCATTTTTCTTACCTTCGTTACTGATTAGGGCTGGGCGATATATTGAATATTAACGATAATATCGCAATAATTTTGACGACGATGTAAAATTTGAAAAAATTCAAGCATACTTTCCCAAAAGAACATGCAGAACATACAATATTATGTCCTCTTGCGTATTACCGTGCAAGAGACATGAGGTAGGGGAGTTTTTTTATTTATTTATTTATTTTTTATAAACATTAGCAAAATGGAGACTACAAACAACACAGGTGTGGAAAAAGACACAGGAGAGGATGATGAGTTCCAAAGGAACACACAATCTGTAATATGGGGGTGGTCTGGTTTTCAGATAACAGATACAAATCAAAAAAATGTCATTTGCAAGGTGTGCAAGAAGATAATAGCTACAAAGGGTGGTAGCACCACTAATCTCTTTCAGCAGCCTGTGCAGTATGAGCAATGCATGAAACTCCGTGAGCCATCATCACTAGCCTCGGCCTCTTCATCTGCTGAAAAATCTGGTAGGCCTGTCGTCCCTAAACAAATAAAGCTGGTCGATTCTTTCTCTTGCAGTGTGCCATCTGCGAGAAATAGTAAAAAGTGGGAAGAAATTAGCCAAAGATATGATACCTGTCAGTACTATGGAAAAACCTGGTTTCTAACGGCTGCTAAAGACAATCAACCCCTGATACAATTTGCCTTGCCGTAAATACTTTGCCCAGGATGCGCTCCCGAAACTGTATTTTAAAGTTCGCGAACAGCTGTCACAGAAGCTTTCTCAGACCACTTCAGATCTATGGATGAGCCGAACTGCGAACCCTACATCAATCAGTCATACCATTCATTTTATTGATGGCTGGGAGTGGGAGCTGAAATCCGCTTGTCTGCAAACCAGTTAACATACTTTCCGAATGAACACACCGGGGAGATCATCGCAGATGGATTACGTGACACGCACACTTGGAATTTGAGAGCGGAGCAACAAGTTTGCATCACAACTGATAACGGGAGCAATATTGTCAAAGCGGCTGAATTGAATATGTGGACGAGGCTGCAGTGTTTCGGGCATAGCCCACTAAATTTTTAATGGGGGCAAAAGAAAATCATGTTTTTTTTATTATTTAAAAGTAAATGCAAACATATCGAGATGTGTATCGAATATCGTCAATTTTTGACAATATCGAGATATTATTTTTTTTATTTTTTTTATATCGCCCAGCCCTACTGCTGATGCTATGACTCTTCTTGTTTGCAATGTGTTCCTTCATTGGTATGTTCCTCATTTAGTTTTTCTCTTCTAATAACAAATTTGTCCATTTTGATCCTTAAATTTACAAAAATAATGGCTACTATTGGAAATCTGCCAAAGCTTGCACTTGGAAGTGTTCGTTAACTGAGTACTCAGTATATAGTAGGTCTGTGCATGTCTGATGATAATAATATATGATCACTAAATTGATTTAATATGACAAAAAACATTATAGTTCAAACTTCTATTCATTTAATCCATTTTAATTTAATTTAAAACAAAAATAAATTGTAAAACTGGAATTTATTTTTTATTTTTTAAATGTGGGCAGCATATTGTGGGCCGCATTTGCATTCGTGACGGGCTGCAGGTTGAGAACCACTGCGGGTCCCCCCCCTCCATGTCAAGTCACCATTATGCATCGGCATGTTTGTACAGCAGCCCTAAACGGACAAACACTCTACAGAGCGCGTTTAGTTACTATGTTGTGATTCTAAATCGTTCGTGTTCTTAGAGGCAGCTTGCATCGTCACTACGTTGAATATGTACAAAGTAGTAGTTGTCGTCTGGTTTATTAGAAGCAGAGACTGTTCTTTGTTAGAAGTAAGAAGAAACCTCATTGCTTCACTCTCTACTCTGCTGTCTCAGACGACGACATCTTTGTCTTGTGTCGGCCAGATGGCCACTGTAGCTTCTCCAAAAGGGAGGGGTGTGCGCCGTTAGTTGCAGTTCGCAACCTCACCGCTAGATGCTGCTAAAATGTACACATTGCACCTTTAAGTGAGTGTATTGTATGCAGAGAGACGTTGGTTACATTGTTAGATGTACAAATGAAATAAATAGTGCTTTATATTTTTCAGGTAATTCTAATAGTATTCAGGTACAGAGATTGAATAATCAAATGTTAAAATAACTCTGCATGGTCTTCACTGTCTAAATATAATTAATCTGTGTTAAAGGTACAAAAGTGAATTTTCTCTTTGTCTTTTGTTGTTTGATTGACATTCACACAAGCAGCAGGGGCTGCTGTCACTTTAAGACCGAATGCGTGGATCCAAAATATTGTTACACATCCAGTTTTCTTAAGCCACAAGCAACTGTGTTTATGAGGATATGCAACATTTATGTGTATTTTAATGTTGTTTTTGTTTTTTTTGCATGTATGTGTCCGTTCAATCACAAATAGATGCAGAAGAGAACGGCATTTGGTGTTCACATACATCTGCGTGTGCGTGTGTGTGTGTGTGTGCACAGAAAACAGCCGCACGTTCAGAATTGAGTTCTTTCGCGTCTTCGTGCGCTCAAATGGTTTTAAGTCGCTTGAACGTTTAAACTGACAGGACCCCTATAACACCTTCAAATGATAAACTTTCATTGTATGATGGTCAAACTTTGCAATTAATCCGAAAATAGTTTTGAACTATGTTGTCTGGTCTGTACAGATTAACGATCCCTATACTTGACATCACACATCCTGCGATATGACTATCGCGGATGCGCACATCGCGATATTGATGCTAAAACGATCTATTGTGCAGTCCTAGTTAGATGTATGTGGTATTTTTGTGGTACACACTTTGCCCAGGAGTGCCCCAGGATCACATTAATTTGACAGTTGCATGATTCCAAATATATGTGGCAGAACATGTTATCATACAAAACAATACAGCATTGAGGCTATTGCTACATTGTCATCTGTTATCATCATTCTTTGCTGCCACACATTTAAACTTGTACAAAACTTTTCTTCTTGTTGTTTGAATTAAAAATCCTGGAACAGTGTGAAAGCAAAAAGAACTAAATGTTCTCTTTCACACAT
The DNA here is from genome assembly GCA_037101425.1 of Elopichthys bambusa. NCBI lineage: Eukaryota > Metazoa > Chordata > Actinopteri > Cypriniformes > Xenocyprididae > Elopichthys > Elopichthys bambusa. The sequence goes on from CM074434.1 coordinate 22,349,076, forward strand.
TTACATATGGTCCATGTAAAGAGATTTTTTTTCTCATTATGATGTTTTTTTCCCACAAAGAAGTGAATAGTACTTAAATCATTTATACTCTCATGATATAATCAGTGGCTTAGAAAATGCTCTTTTGTTTCCCTATACACCATGAAAGGCCTCTATCACAGCCACGCCATCCACTGCATGCAGACAGTCAGTATAAAGTCAAAAGACCACTGGGACATATAAGTGAAATGTAAACAAAAATTACTGAATACACCTTTTAACGGTTATTTTCCCCTTCAGCACTAAACTGGACCAGGCTAAGGTTTAGTGTTAATTATAGGAATGGCTCTCTTGTGTACAGTCTGTTTTTAGTAAGCAAGAATAATTGAAATGCAGACAGTCTTATGATTAGCATGCTCATACATACCGCTGTAAAGTCATACAGTAAGCAAAATAAATGTAATTTACTCAATGAATGCTAGTCATTTACATTGGCAGGTGTTATTTTGATCTGTTACCTTATGAACAGTAGCATTTAAACATGATGTAGATGCTACTTTTCTTCAAAGGAACTAGATACATTATCACTAACAAAAATGTTAAAAACACAGTGCATTTGTGTCCAGTGTCCAGTTTTTTTAGTCTTGTCCCCTGGTCCTGTTTAGAATTCTATATTTAGAACTTCACCTCTCTCATTCTGCCTAGTCGAGAGTTCATAGATCTGCGTATTCTCTCTGGAGAAGACCACTCAAACCCCTCTGAGATTCCTGAATCACATCTAGCAATGAAATTCCATGCAAGAACTGAATTTCTTTTTTTCTTTTTTTTTTTTACTTTTTACTCTTCTTGATGTTGGATTGTGGTGTTTGCAAACCTTTTATTATTTTGTTCTATGTGGCAGAAAAAAAAATTAAATACTTTTTTTTTTATAAGAAAAAAGAACAAATGGGAAAATCTTAAAAAGGATATGCGCAAGTAGATTAATAATTTTTACAGAAATATTTTGCGCAGTTTATTCCTTATATAATAGACCGTATTCAGGGTAGCGCCATATTTATTTTTTGATAGGAATGAAAGCAAGGCTGTGAAGGAAATAGGGGTGGGAATCTCTAGGCACCTAATGATTCGATTCCATTACGATTCAGAGGGCTGCGATGCAATTATGATGAAAATGATTATCGATGCATCTTTTTTTTTTTTTTTTTTTTTTTTTTTTTAATATACAGATTTTATTTTTTGCCATATTGGAAGTAATTTATTAATAAAACAAATGGAAGTGATTTTGCAAGTCAATTGCAAGGTTACATTTGCCAGAATATGTCCCAGCATTGCAAAGAACCAACAGGAAAAGAAATGTGTGCCTGTAGCAGCATACCTAGTAGTAAATGAATACAGACTTCAGTATATTCTGAATCACTAACATAAAATAAGACTTCTAACAACAGCCGCATGTTATGTGCAATAAGAAATATAACAATATTATATAATATTAATAATCTAGCATGCATCTAAGAATAAAATTTTTCCCCCACCCCTAGAAGGATAGAAGTACAGTGTATTCAATGGATTATACTGTTGTTTAACAGCATACTTATTGTCTAGCTGACAAAAAAAAAATCCTTCACTAGACCAAAACTCCGTAAGTCTATCCCTGACAGCCTCATTTTCATGTTAAATTCAATATGGCGTCTAACCTGTCTAAGTTCTATTCAGTCACAAGGGCCTACATGCACACACAGAATGTCACCATCATTGTACAGACATAGTATGAATCACATAATACAGAATCCTTTATTGAGAATTATTAATCCCTGTTATAATTCTGTTGCTCAGTGTCTCGTGATCTGTTATGATCTCATAATCTCGTCCTGGATACTCTTTGGTGTTTGTTTACACTAGTTTTTTTTTTTTTTTTTTTTTTTAACTGCGCCACCGCTCTCACCCTTCTGTGCAACAGCAGCTACTCTGGGCGCGTGATCTGAAGCTCAAATCTAATTGGACTGCCCGTTTCATCATGGAGCAATGGGAAAAATAATTAAAAACACAGGAAAAATCTTGGAGGAAAAAAAAAAAATCTTGCTTTTTCACACCTCGAATGTTCATGCCCAGTGTGAAAGGCTCCATAGAGAACAGTTGTTTTGATTTAAGAGCGACATCGCACAATTTTTGCATTCAGTGTGAAAAGGGCCTTAACTTGTAACGTGGGCTCACAAGCTCTCGAGTGTTTAGACTCACACAGTGTACGCCCAGCTTAAGGCTGAGACCAGCTGAAATGTGCAGTGGTCTCTGATACCTTGATAAACGGGCATATAATCTATAATCTCTTGTCTCTTAAAGTTGTTGATCGGTTGTTTACTTTTGAAAAAAAAAAAAAAAAAAATCATACTCATTATGACCATGACCATGGGTTTAAATATACACACTACCTCCTTTCATTATAAAGATGTCCTTGTGAACCCTATTGGATCCAGGTAGCTTAGTGGGTAAGAATCTAGGTTTTTAACACAGTGCTGGTTTCAATTAAGGTAGGGGCAACCCCATTACAAAGATCACTCTTGGCTGCTCCAGGTTGTAGTCATGCCAGAGGCAGACTAGCAACCCATGTCAACTGAAGTGTCTCTCTCAGTTTAAACTGTTATCTAATTTAAGTTCTGAAAAGGACCACTAGTGTTCAGAGGGTGTAGAAATGTTGCTGATATTGAATGAGATCTAGCATAATGCTCAGTTCATATTTTGGCACAGCGGGATGATGAAACCATCTCATCTGCTCTTGATGTACCTGCTCAGGCAGCAGGACGAATTTGTCTGTGTCTAGTGTGCTGTGTGTTAATGCTCTAGTCCTAACAGGGTCAGTGTGTGTGTGTGTGTGTGTGTGTGTGTGTGTTTGAGGCAGACTAATCTTATTACTGGACGTCTGAATGTGCATATACGTGATGCTTTGCATTATGCTGGCTCTCAACTTAATAATAACTTACTAATAGGCATGTGACTGTATCAAATTTTCATGTTGCGATAATTGCTGAAGCTTTTATCACAGTATACGTTATTATCACGATGTTGCAAAAAAATTGTCATGGTATAACTGGTTTAAGAACTCTTTTTTTTCTTACAACAAAAAGAACTCTGAACATTTAAATACAACGCAATACACACACACACAAAAGTAAAAGGTTTCAAACAGATTAAAGTGCAAAAGAATTATAAAAACACTTTATAATAAGGTCTCATTATTTAGCAATACATTAACTAAGATTAAGAATGAGCAATAGCTACATTTGTTACAGAAGGTATTATTTTTTGTTAATGTTAGTTCTGGGGAAAATCTGTAAAAAAATACATCTGATCATTTTTAGTTTTAGCTCATGGCACTAAGTGTTACTGAACAATAACAAATAATCAGAAAACACAACCATTATAGGGCAGTGGTTTTCAACCTGTGGGTTGCGGCCCACTAGAGGTCCTCAGTGATCCTCCAGGTGGGCTGCGAGATAACTTAAAATTAATTTAAATATTTTAATATAATTAATTAAAAAAAGATTAATTAAATTAATTTAAAAATAAATTTAAAACAAAGCACCATCTCTCGTAAGTATTCTGTGATTGTTTCGAATTCGATCAGCCCAGTCCATTTCTCATTGTACTGCTGTGAAATACAGACTGAACGGTGGCTCAAAACGCCCAACTGCTTCATGAACATAGGATACGCAATCTAACTCTCTCAGTTGGAAAAAGAAAACCAGCATCGCTAAAAAAGGTTTTGATGGATGATGATTGTAATGAAGGTAAAGACGATTACAGTGACATACAGCAGTCAGGCAAACGCGAGTCCGATATTATTGATGCGCAAACAAACCGCACATGCACTCTCGACTCACTGATCGCTATAACATCGTATTTCTGCATAAACACAGTTCAATATATTCGCGTAGTTGCCAAAATTAATGTACTGTGAATGTTTTCTAACTGATGCTCGTTGAACAAACGTGTTTTGGAGAAGTTAGTGAGGATCGGTGGTGTTTATACTTAAGTGTTTAATTTTGAATGGATCCGCATATGATCTAAATTCAGTCCTTTGGTGTCTGCCTGTGGTCTTGTTTGTTATGGCAGGTTGACTTGTACTTATTTGTTTAAGTTACTGTATTACTGAGCAGAGTAAATAAGTTGTAAAGAATGTCTCAATGCAAAGTATGTTTTCAAAAAAAATCACTGAAGGTTTAAATCGATCTTGACTTTCTTCTTTAAAAAATAATAACATGGGTTTGAAAAGTAATAATACAAATGTTTTTGTAAATTAAATTTAAAAAACAAAAGGGGGGGGGTTGCAGTATTGTTTCGAGAGAAGGGGGGTCTTGGCGTAAAAAAGGTTGAGAACCACTGTTATAGGGAATGTTGTAGTCCAGATTAAAATATAAAAATGTTTAAGTTTAAAAATAAATAGCCTATTAAGTCTTTAAGTGTTTGGTGCTGTGATAAACAACATGGCGAATACAAAAAACTGAATGGCTGTTTAAAGCATTTTAAATCAGTAGTGCAGCTGCTTTGTTTACGAGGTTTCCGGGGTAACCGCTGCATTTCTGCTGTCAGTGAGTGAATGTGCACTTTCATTCAGCGCGTCTTCTACACTCGTTCCGCGATGTGCTTCTCATGTTGGGCTTGTTTACATCTGAGTGCGCGTGTCCCTTTGACGCAGCATACAGCGGTGTTGTGCATTTTATATGGCTGGTGGGGAAAGTATTCTTAAAATGTATTATAAAAATTTGAATAATTCGTAATAAATAATAATTCACGGTATTTTGAAGTGCCCACGGTAACAATATTGTGCATATATATTATCGTGATCTATCGTATTACCGAATATCGGCACGTCTACATACTAACAGAGATTTTAGTTGAAACGTCGTATTATTTTGACAGATGAAAGCATTGAATAGACATTACAAAAAGTCACTTTAGAAATTTTATTTTAGAAGTGTTTTATTTCCATATCATTCCATATCACTTTTTATTTTATTGCTCTATATTAAGGCTACGTTGCATTTATTGATTTCTCAGTTTTAACTGGTTCTTATTTTGATGAACCAATATGGATTTTAAATCCCCAGAACTGATCTTTTAGCCTATGCTGTTTTTAGTGGATGTGTGAACAAAACTTTACTAAACATTATTCAGTGTTTCCCACATGATTTTGTGAGACTGTGGTGGGTGGACAGCAGTCCCTCTAAGGGGGTCCGGGGGCATGCCCCCCTGGAGGAAAATTTTGTACATTTTAAATTTAAATGCTTAAATCTAGTGCATTCTGAGAGCAAAATTCAAGTGACTAGATCAATGAAGAAATGTGTTCTCTTGTAAACAATTTTGTGCTCTAATAGTAATTTATTTATTGGTGATGGTAGGGCACATTAGTCATGTACACAACTTATAGTAGGCTAAATTATAGTTCATAAGTGTTTAAACATGTAGAGTATACATTTAAACCATTAAAAAATGTAGCAAAAGAGGTTACCTTTGTTGAATTAATTTATTTCTAGAATAATTAGTCCAGAATGCACTAAACACATTACTTCATTATAGAGAAAAATAACAAATGAATAAAAATATATCATAAGCTGACCAAAAAAAACAAAAAAAAAAACTAGGTGACTATATAATTCAGCAGCAAAAAGTATTCTAGCCTAATTCTTTAAAAAAAAAACTTTGCACAGTAATTTTATGAAATCTAAATGTAAATAAAAAAGTTTAAAATTATTATTTGTATTCTTATGAAATGAAAAAACTTAGATTTATATTTATATATGAATGTAATGAATCATATGTATTTATAATAATCTTAAGATTAAAAGACGTTTATTTTAAATGTATTGTGCAGCTTTTTAATGAGGCAACAAGATATGATTGATACAACAGAACAAAATAGGTTATTAATAATCTTTCAGTGTGCAAAACCATGATAATTTGAAACGCTTCAAAACAGCAGCACAAACCGCTTATGCGCATCCCGGGTGCAGTATGATGTGCTTAAAGCAATATGGAGTCACAAGTTCACGGCACAATGAGAATCCCTGTGTATATCTGCATCTAACTGTTTATTGATCATATGTTTCTTCTCACTTTTAATTCCAGTTATTGTGTGTGTGTTGCTAATTCATAGTCCTTGTGTTGTGCAACTCCCATTTTTGCCGTAAATAAGAGCGCACTTAACAATCGGTTATTTAAATATCGCTACAGGTCTAGTTTCCGTTTAATTTGAATGTATGGAAAACACTGATTATTTGTAGCCTGCCTCCCATCCCATAAATCACAATAAACTTTGTGCTTTGTTACTTTTAATAAAACGAAGTCTCAGATTTCAAATTCTGTCAGTTTTATGAACTCAAACAATAAATGCCATTTTCTCTAGCGTGAATATCTCTTTCTGTTTATTACTAATTATAGCATGAATGAATATCAAAAGGTATGATGTTTGTACATCAATTTTTTAAATACAAATCAGTTGTTGATTTTTAAGCTTTAATGGTAATATACCAACCTGTGAAGTAGTGATTAGTGTAATTTCTTTTGTATTGTGACACATAGCTGAGTAAAATGGAATGATGAAAAAATGTAGGACGGAGATTCTATCTATTGGTTGTTGTTGTTGTTGTTGATTGGATGGAGGCACATCTGAATACAATCTTGCTGTTGATTGATAAGAAAGAGGTAGAGTTTGAGCAGACTAAATGATTGGAGAAGTCCAGCATACATCACCAGAGAGAAGTCTGTTGTTTCACATGTCTACATTGGATGCGACTATTAAGAGCAACTGATAAGAGCTGCCATTTCTGTTGCATATGATTAACATCTAACGGCAAACAATACGAAAGCAGAATGAAACTGCGCTACTCATTTGAGCTACTCAGCGCAGACCATTTATCAGCTCGGACCAATAATAGACAGTGCAGAGCAAGGTCAGAACAGGTTTAAGCCACGGTCACACTAGACTTTGAGTATAAGAAAAATTCTTCGTATACTGCAACGGTTGTGATATCATTGGATGCTCTGCGGCTTCTTTTTAAAAAACATAAATTCAACCTGAAACAAATAATAATAAATCCAAAATTTAAAAACATCCAATCTACTGCACTCCGCAACTCTGCAGTTTTAAAATTAGGCCCTATCAGGGCTCCAGACTTAACTTTTTTTACTAGGAGCACTGTAGCCCCTTACTGAAAATTTTAGGCGCACACCTTAAATCAGCGCAGTTATTCACATTTTCCCCCATTTTGACACTATTACTGACAAAAGCCTTGGTAATAAATAGAATTAACTTAAAGAAATTACAATGTGCAATTTTATTTTAAGTTTGCAAGGCTCCAAATTAACATTTGAGGGGCAGCATTATCATTCATAATGTCTAAATAATAATTCAAAAGCAAAATGATTGAAAATATATATTAGGAAGTGGAAATGGCAGCCACCTACTGGTTGCAGTGGTAATTTAATGTCTTTTTTTATTTTTAAATAAGTGCGAGGTTTTTCTACATGTTGAAACTATAAATTTGTTGAAATTTTATAAATGGTGATAATCTATGAAGGATGAACAAATAACGTTTTGGTCATCACATTAAAAATAACATTTAAATATGATGGCATTAGAGTTTTGAAGTGCTGGAAAAAGATGTGTAAATTACTTGAAAGCATTTTACTATTCCTGCCAAAATTCCATGGTTACATCTCTGTTTGATCTGATATATGTGGTTTATAACTGAATTTGAATGCTTCTCACTAGATCTTGCAGCGATGTTATTAATTCAGTGGTGAATTCAAATGCTTTCTTTACTGGATCTCCCAGCGCTGTGTAGTAACATTGGTCCAAACTGATAAATGGTCCGTGAAGCACAAATGAGTAGCGCGGTTTTGTTCTGTTTTCATTACGTTTGCCATTTGATGTTGGGCAACATTATGGTGGTCACGCCAGTATGACTGCTAACAAATTTTAATTGCACCGGCAGGAAAAGTCACAGTCTGGAGCCCTGCCTATGTTCTTTTAATTCAGCTATGAGGTCACACTGTGACATATCGATCATCTATTGTACACAAAGCAGCGCTGCACCTATGTATACACTACTTTATACAGAGGTGAAAGGAAAAGAAAATGCTATCAACTTTTCTGAAGACAGTCAGTTTCCTTTCAGAGATGCATTCATATAAACCCACATCCCCAATTCAGTATTTATATTTTTCTTCCTATATTCTGAGCATTGTAAACCGTGAACTTGCTGTGCCTGGTACAGTATTGTATCTTCAGCATGTCCCGTCCCTGGCTCATGTTAGTGTCCTGTTTACGACAAGAATACTTTTGCGCCAAAAAAACTAAATAACGACTTTTCAGCAACATCTCATGATTTGCTTTACAAATCTTTTGTTTCGAATCAGTGATTCGGATCTCCTATTAAACAGCTAAACTGCTGAAATCATGTGACTTTGGCGCTCAGAACCACTGATTCGATTTGTAAAGCTGCGAAGCAGTGTTTTGAAATCTGCTCATGTAGATATTGTTGAAGTCGTCATTTTGTTATTTTGGCACACAAAAAGTATTCTGGTCGCTTTATAACTGTTAAGTATGTTTTTAGTACCTTTATGGACCTCGAGAGGTTCAGTGGCTTTGCTTTCAATAGACGTCACTAAGCCATCGGATTTTTCATCAAAAATATCTTAATTTGTGTTCTGAAGATGAACGAAGGTCGAGTAGGGGTGTAGAATGACATGAGGGTAAGTAATTAATGACATTATTTTCATTTTGGGTGAACTAACCCTTTAAGGCCAAAATGTTCTGAAACTAGAAATTGTTTTTCACCTTATGGTGGATTTTTCCAAATTGTGTGTATGCACGTGAAAGTGGTGTGCTGGAGTGTGGGTGGAGGAGGGGAAGGTGGTGTTCATGTGTGTAGGAGTGAAGCTGATGAAAAAAAAACTGATGTTTTTTTTTTTTTTCCCATTCTCTACTATCACATACATACATCCATTCAGCGTAATGGTCGTGTACTCTAGCTGTACTCTAATCAATTACGAGAGATAGAGGATGTAAAAAGCGATAAAATAGAGGCTGTTTCTGTGGCAGTGGGGTGCCAATATGAAAGACCATCAAGAGGAGGACAACAGAGAACACACACGCGCACACACACATAATGCCCAGGAGGCATATGGTCTCTTATTTGATCTCTTTTATTAAAAGGGTGCAGCCAAAAACAGATCAGCCAGCTGAGACACAGAGAAAGGAAAGTTAGATTAATGAGGGTAAGGCTGTGAAGAAACGATTTTCCACTGAAAAATAATGGCTGTAATGTTTGTTGATGATGGTGCTCTTAAGTCCATTTATGTATAAAAATATTATTTAAAAAGAAATTAGGATATTAAACATGAATACAATATCAAGTGTAAATTGAATATTGTGTTAACATCAGTAAAAGCTGTTATGATGTAACACAATAATTCATCACATCTGCACAGAGCTCCAGAAATGGTCACAAGTGCAAAAAAATAAATAAAAAAATCTAGGAGCCATTGGCAACAGACAAGAAAACTTAATCCGTTTTCAGCTGGTGAGGAAGCGTTGGTTAATTGGCATATATCTTTAGACATGAGCAAGAGTTTTCTGCACCTCTATTCAGAAGCTTTCTATTGCCAACAACGAACATCTGATTCGCTATTGAATGATTCCTGATTCAATGACTTAATCTCAAACTCAGGAGTAATATCTAATTTGGAAAAATTCTAATTTGAATGTAATTTAAGTGGGCAGCATTTTTAGACTGAACAGAAACAAAAACGATAAAGCAGAAATGGATGAATGGAAAGAAAAATACGAACCTTAAAACAGCCCTTGTTTTGCAATTGAATTGAAAACTATGATAAACAGCACTTTCCCTTTGTTTTTAATTTAACTTGAAAATGCTTGTTTGTGCTTTTAAATCTCTTTATCTCTACTTTTACATCCCTCTAATGCTGCCATTCATATTCTACAAGGCTCTTAAGATGAACTGTTAAAAATGTAAAGTTAAATTTGAAAATGTAAGTCTTGGTAGACAGTCCAGATAAATAGTTTTTTTTTTTCTTTCTACCCATATGCCACTAATACAGTTATAGATAGGTAAGAATGGCATGCAGGATTCTATCTGAAGGATGGATGCCCTGAGTATGTGCGTTTGTGTCTCATGCAGTCTGGACCCTGCAGGCACACTCTGCACACGAGGAGCCGCCAGACACACACACACACACACACACACACATTTGCCCCTAAAACTTTATTGATTTCCTCTCCTTCTTTTGTTGTCTTGTCTGTAGTAGCAGGAATCAAACAGCCAATTAGAAATGGCCAAGTGTGTATGTCTGTCTCTGACAGTTTGTGACAGTCTTGTTTCATTTTATATGTGTACAGAAGTGAAATGACCTTTTAAAATGAAATCTATTTGCAGATACCTTCAGTTAGATAAACATAAAACCTATTGTTGCTGTCGGTATTTTCAGGAAATGAAGGGAAAACAATGTTTTTTTTTTTTTGTTTTTAAATAATGATTATTCTTGTTCGCTGATTTTTCTAGCAAGATCTGGCAACTTGAGTGAGTCCAGGCTTGTGCTTTCCATGTGATTCACCGTGCATACAGAAAAGAGACACATCTCTGATGAATGTTAAAAAACGTCATTAACAACTAGTTCAGTTCAGTTCTGTACACACTGCATAGAATTTCTGTAAAAGCGGTTGTCACTACCTGTATTTTTCGGGAGTTAATTCGGTTGTAGAATGCGGTTGTCACTCCCGTATTTTACTGAACTGTGTGTGTACAGAATGCGATTAAGCACTAAAAGCTGAACTGACAACCGAATTTTAGCTGCAGTGTGTACGTGGCCAAAAATACAGGTAGTGACAACCGCATTTACAGAAATTCCACACAGTGTGTACGGAACGGAACCGAACTGAACAACTAGTTGTTAATGACGTTAACATACATTGGAGATATGTCTCTCTTCTGTATGCGTGGTGAATCACAGAAAGCACGAGCCTTGACTCATGCGTGTTGCCAGATCTTGCCAGAAAATTCTGTGAATAAGAACAAGCCCAAAATAAACTGAAATAAATCGGAATGCTTTATGCTGAAAATAAGACCAAAATATCGCGATTCATGTCTGCTCACATTAATAACTCCATAAACCGTTCACTTTGAGACAAGTTTAAACAACAAACCCAAAAACGCTTATAATGAGTGATCATGGCAACACAGAGAGTGCTCTCTGCGTGAAACAGGCTGTACAATTATAAACAAAACATGACGTCTCCGTCGACTGTGTTAGTGTGTTTAGTTAAATTGCTGAAAATAAAATAATTTTGTCACTGTAATATTACTTTGGTCACAATAATGGATACCAAACACTGTTTTCAAGCTGTCAATCATCGCATTTTCGAGAGTGAGTTGTGTAACGTAACATGTAACGATAATTTAGGGGGTTCACTCCTGCATTTAAATGCGGTTGTCACACCTGAAATTTACAGTGTATACGTGGCCTAAGACACTTACTTGGTACATGTGTCCTGTTGTATCTGGCACCAAGACGTTTGCAGCAGATCCTTCAAGTCCTGTAGGTTGCGAGGTGGAGCTACTATGGATCGAATTTGTTGGTCCAGCACATCCAAGGAACACCATTGTCATGTTACCTCCACACGAATGGCCAGACCTAGGGTACATTGCCCAGAGCATCACACTCCATCTACCATGCCATCACTTCCCCAGGTAAATGGCACATACGTACATGGCTGTCCACGTAATGTAAAAGAAAACGGGAACCTTCTTCCACAGCTCTAAGGTCCAGTTCCGACACTCGCATGCTCTTTGTACGTGCTTTCAATAGCCTTCATTGTCCCTGTGCATCGATGACCCTGTCGCTGGTTTGTGGATTGTCCCTCCTCAGACCACTGTTGATAAATTCTCACCACTGCTGACCTGGAGCAACCTTGTCACTTCAGAGATACTCTGAACCCAGTCGCCTTGCCATAAAAAGTCGATCAGATCTTTATTCCTGCCCATTTCTCCTGCATCCAACACATTGATTGTGAGGACTGATTGTTTGCTTACCATCTGATCTACCCTGACCTTAATTTGGCATTGTTAGATGATCAACGATACTCGCTTTGCCTGTGACTGGTCGTAATCTTTTGGCTCATCAGTGTACATAACACATTAGACTTTATAGTGTTTCTTGAGTAAAGTACTTATTCAAAGAACCAGTTCTTTATTTACCCTTGCACTGCAAACCAGCAGAGTCAATCCAATCTGCATCGGCGTTAATGAGTTAATGAGGTTTGACAAATAGTTTGAGTATGGAGTTACAAGGTTTAGGCACAAGCTCTTTTTTTTTTTTTTTTTTTTTTTAAATACTTTTTGTTTAATAAAAAAAAAAAAAAAAAAAAAAAAATATATATATATATACACACACACACACACACACACACACACACACACACACACACACACACACACACACACAAACCCAGCCACAGACATAAAGTGTGACCAATAGTAATGTGGAGATTCAAGGTTTTGGCCTGACAGTGCCGCTATGAAAAGAATCTGAGCTGAAATCCCAGAGTTTGTGGCTAATGGTGGCAAATATTTTCAGAAATATAATAGGTGTGTTTTGTGCTCACATTGATGTCATATGTTCCAGATTCTTTCTGTGGGCTAGTGTCAGAATATTATCATATTGATGTCTCTGCATACTTGTGTGACTATAGCTGATGGCTATTGTGATAGAAGTACTCTGATAAATCCTGCCAAATGCTCTCCACCAAACAATAAGCAAAATTGTATTTGTATATGTAATAATAATTAATGTATGCTATACTTTGGGTGTAAAAAAAGATATAGTTTGAATGCAGCAGAGCAATTTAAATAACCAAAGATTACCAAAAGGGCAGAACGTTCTGCAGGCAAGCATACATATTCTTTATATATACTCTGAATAAACCAGTGCAAAATAAATAAATAATTTTCTTTATTTTTCATCAGTCCATTTTAAAAATACTGTTCATATAAAATATCTTTACTTTTGTTGCATGTAGGATTTCATGATTCAGTTGTTAATTTGAAAACGTTTAACTGCAAATGTTGTGCTCCCTTTCTCTTTTGCACTGTTTGATTGATGTGTGCACTGCCCTCTATAAAGAACTTGACATTTAACGATTACAATAGCCTGCAGATAGGTGACCTGTTTTGCATAACTGAAATGCTTGATTTATAAGAATATAACAGTAAAATATAAAAGTAAATTAACATTATTTATGTTAATTTACCCCCCCCCCATATTATTGATTTTATCATTTAAGTTTTTGTAGCTGCATTTGTGACTGGTTTTGATTGCTATGGGCTGTACTGTGTTTGTAGGCCGACTGTGTGTGTGTGTGTGTGTTTGTGTGCTCTCAAGCTGACTAATAGTGTGATTGTGTAAAAGGCATGGTTTTTAGGACCTGGTTAGTGTCTTTTTTTTTTCTTTTCTTTTTTTTTTGTTAATTTTTTATTTCTCTTCCTCATTCTATCTTTTAACGTTAATACAATCCTACTTAGCCCCTTCTACTCTTTTCTTCACAGACACACAGTGTCATGGGCTGGAGTGGGATGGGTGTGTCTTACCTGCTGTTACAGCACCCCTACCAGATTGGGATTATAACACACTTCAGATTTTAACACTCCTCAGCACCCTTAAGGCAGCTTTTTGGAGATGTACACTAGAGCGGGTTAAAGAGATTTGGAAGGAGGGACCTGCTTTGTGTCTGGAAACGCTGCACCTGAGTCCCTGTCCTCAGGGGAGTTTCTGTGTGTGTGCATGTTTGGGTATATGCATGGACGTAATATGTTCATTAGAGGTACAAACACATGGTTGACTGGCCCGCCATGTCTGTCCTGGGATAGGGAACTGTCTATCATGAGAGTCTTTAATGATGCGGTACAGGCTTGGCCTTGGCTCATTTTAATGACAAACAAAAGTCTTTTGTATGGTGCTTTTTGTTCTTTTTGGATCTTTGCAGTATAAATCACCTTAAATTTTCATTGTGGAAAATGCAGCTTGGACATTCTGCATTAGATCGTATCATGTGCTTCACAGTAGAAAGATAGAGGTTTGGATCAGTATGAGATTGGAATGTTCATTTTCCAGAAGAGGAAGTGTTTTATTTTGGAATGTTCATTTTTGATTGAACTATTGCTTAAATTTCCATTTAAGTGAGTAATAGTATGAATGCTTTGATGAATAGAGCTACAAGAGGGAAACGGAGAAGAGGAAGTGCTTTATGTTCTGCAAGAATTTGCCAAGATATAACTGAAACTGTATTATGTCTGAAAAAAATAAAGTTGTTATAAATTAGCTCATAATTTTTGAATCGGGTAACTAAAATACAGAAAGGAAAAATCTGAAATACAAATGGTCATCAAAGACTTTGTCTTAAGTGTGAAACCCTGTCTGACAAAATATGTTAAAATATGCTCCACAATTTGTTAAATTTGCTGTACAATAATTTTTATGGTCATAGTGTGACTAGGTGTAAATTATGAACAACCTAAAATAATGCATGAAACCCTGTTTCATTGAAACAGTGATATGAAGCATCTGTCACTGGTGTTATGAAACTGCTGCTGAGAGCAAATCAAAATGCTGATTTTAGTAACATGCCTGATAGATGGACAGAAGTTGTGTGTGTGTGGGGTGTGTGTGTGTGTGGTGTGTGTGTGTGGTGTGTGTGTGGTGTGTGTGTGGTGTGTGTGTGGTGTGTGTGTGGGGTGTGTGTGGGGTGTGTGTGGGGTGTGTGTGGGGTGTGTGTGGGGTGTGTGTGTGGGGTGTGTGTGTGGGGTGTGTGTGTGTGTGTGTTGTGTCAGTAACTGAGGCACTAGAGGAGTGTGTGGGTGTAATCCAGGATAACTGCTCTATGTCCAGTCTCTATTTTCAGCACTTCCTTATTCTACACGCTAATGGGATTTGAAACAGCCCCCCTCCTTTCTTTGTTTAGGTTGAGATCCCTCCAAAATTTGGGTTTATCTCGCTGTGTGTGCCTCATGCACATGAACTCCCGCTCACACACATTCATTGAGCTGTATCACAGAAATATGCTTGTTTTCTGTCTTCTCAGACCATATAATGATGCAACATATACACTCTGTCTGTCTGTCTGTCTGTCCATCTATATCTATATCATTTAAACTCTAGAGTTTGATTGACTCAGTGTGTTTTCACTATTTATATGCTCATATGAAGACCATCTTGATGGTGACGCCCACATCTGTAGTCAGTATTCTTAGAGCTGCAGTGTATAGTTATGGCACCCACAGATTTCCCAAACACTCCTCTGTCAAGTCAACCTACACAGGAAAAAAATCACTATCAAACACTGTTATACATTATCACTATCAAACACTGAATACTATTAAAACAGTCAAAGAGCATCTATCAGTCTTTTTCATAAATCTCCGTTCAGAGTCATGTTTGCTAATTTATCTAGGTTCTTACTGGATTGCACCAATTAAATACATGAAACCAGGTCTATAATTTCACATTATATAAATAACTATAATACACTGTAAATCTGATCCCTCCATAAGGTCATCAGTAAATCCGAATTTCACCGTCATGAGCACCTGGGGTTCCTTTTGTTTGTGTGTCCCTGGAAGGCCTTTTGTATCCTCTAGAGTCTAGCCCCCCACCCTTCCTGCTCCCCTTATGACTGATGGAGCTGTCGGTGAAGTGATGCTCAGGGTGAGGCGAGTGGATTAAAGCTGGACCCTGCTGGGAGAGAACAGACACATAGACACATGCTTGCTCACACTGATTCAGGCCACCACACCGATCACCATACAGCCATACACAAAGACCTCATAAATCACTTCATTTGAGGTACATTACCATGTAAGGATGCACACGCTGGCTCTGTTCCACCTATTGAGGTGCCTTGCTGTCTACCGCTAACATCTAAGGTAGCTGAAATTAAGTGAAACCTTATAAGGGACTGATTTAGAAATGTTCTTCATAGAGGACATAAAAAACCAACCTACAAATAGCACACAGAAGTAAACAGGAGACTCCAAACTTAATTGTTTGGACTTAGTGTTAGCATGTTGGTAAGCTAAAAATACAATACTTCAATTGTAAAATTACATATTTACAAAAATCCAAGTAAATGATTAGATTATTTTATAATCAACATTGCTCCTACTTTGTCATCTTGGGTAGATTTTTTTCACTAAGCTTGTCAAACTGCATTATGGTAGTGCATTCTCTGTAAAGGATACATGCAATGCTGCCTTACAATTTTAAATGTTTCTTAGAAAAAAGCAATAATTTTGGCAAGTGTCTCTTTGTTTTCTTAAAATGCTCACTAGGTTTGGAGCCATCAACTTCATTTGAAGTTGCACTGATGCTCTGAATTTGCTGAAACAAAGGGATATGTACTCCAAATAAAGTTTAGTTATAATATTTATACCAATAAGTCTTAAGCAATATGTCAGTAAATATGGTAATGTATTTTATAGTATACTTAGTATGAAATAAATGTATTTTAAATAAGTTTTGGTATTGTTTTTTTTTTTTTCTTTACTAGGCTATGCATACTATCTCAGAGAGAGTGTCCAGTGTCCTAAGTACAATACAGTCTAGGCGTATGTTTCAGTGCAAAACAGAGAAAGAAAGAGCAGTGTATGAGGGATGCACATTTTACCTGATCTTCTGGCCCTGGAGGTTTGTAATGCCCTAAACAATTATGGGATAAACTTTGTCCTACAGGCAATTCTCTTTTTCCTTCCAGAATCTCTGGATTCTAAGAACTCATCTTTATGGTGGGATTAGCACGAGGGATTGCTCAGTCTGAAGGAGGGCATGAGGGATTTCATTTAATCTGTGTTTTGGTTTAGGTTTGAATTAATCTTAGCTTATCTTCATGTTAACTATTTCTTCCTGCACTGAGAATTGTTTTGTGCTTTTTTTTTTTCCTTGATGGAAAAAAAAAGTTTGTTGCATTTTGTAATATTTTGTTGTGCCATAACATTTCAGCAGCACAAAGGTCACATGCAGGGTCCAAAATTAACTTTTGCCATATCTGGCAAAAATGGGTCAATTAAGAACATTTTATAATGTATTAATTAAAAAAAATAAGCAATTTATTTAATATCAGTGAGGACTAGAATAAATTTCTTTAAATGAAAAAATTACTTCTTTAGCAAAGCTCTTTGTTTCCATTTGGCACTTGTTAATTCTGGCCCCTGTTCTAATGTCAGGAATAAGTACTACTGCTGCTGCAGCAAACGTTGGAGAAATCAGCTGAAACAAAAAATATCTGACTATATCAATGCAAGTTTAATCGGTTTAAATAATTAGCTGTAAAATTCTTTCACTCTAAACTGCTTTAATTTTTACAGTGAGAGATACAGGGGGTATGGCTTTATTGAATCAGATATGTCACTTAATTGGACCAATCAGCTGTGAGTATTGGTTTGCCCAAGAATAAAAAAAAAGGTTAGCTGTGTAGCGCATGTCCACCATGGTGATGAACCCTGCTGAAAAACAGTCCACCTTCTTGAGCCTAAAAAACTAGAGTTTGCTCAAACTTACCTGGGTAGCATCTTAAACCAGCTTCATGCAACAGGCCACAGGTGGGCCCAATTTTGCTGTACCAGGCTGGACTAACCTCATCCGCTTACTGTCTGCTGCTAACCTTTTTTTTTTTTTTTTTTTTTTTTTTTCCCCTTCCCTCCCTCAATATGCTTTCTGCCATATTTGAACGTTGTTTATACTTTTTTTTTTTTTTTTTTTTGTTATAAATATATTTTAATGTTATGTTTTGACCCACCTTGTCCAGCATAAGGCTTTGCAGCCAAATGTGCAGCAACTGTGATGTAGTGTCCTTTCCTCTGTCACATTTACTGAGATCACTAATAAAGATTTTTTTGTCATTTGTCTTACTTTGTTTTCTGAATTTCAGGGCAGCTGTTGAGTTTCCAGCTGTGACCATGAGCACCATCTCACCGACTGATTTCGACAGCGTCGAGATCCAGCAGCAGTACAACGACATCAACAACCGCTGGGACATCGCAGCCGAAACAGAGTGGGATAATGAGAACAGTTCTGCACGTCTGTTCGAACGTTCCCGCATCAAAGCTCTCGCAGGTCAGTTTCATTTTTTTATTCCAATGTGTGTGAGTTGAGGTTTGGTTTTTGCACCCATGTGCTTCATGTGTTTGTGTTTGTGTTTTTGTTTGTTTGCATGCTTTCTTTTTTTATCTGCTAGTTTTCAACAGGTTGCATCATGTGATTGTGTCCAGTAGGGGGTAGCATAAGGCAATGTAAATAAAACACACAAAAAAAACACTTAAACACCTTGAACGCAAACACCTTTTACATGCTCTTATCAGTAATCTTAGAGACCTGTATGCATGATAGTATAGTTATAATAATAAAACAGTTTGAAGTGTATGTTTTTTAGAATGGCTTGGCTTTACATTGTTGAAAAGGCATTCTACACAATGGACATCAGTGCGTAACAGTAGTTGATGTGTGTTATGGTGCAGTAAGATACCATCTTTTGACAAGCAGTGACTTGATATACACATTCTTCCAGTGCTTTTATTCACCCTGTGACGCCCCCTCATTCTCGCTCATCTCCAGGGATTTTCTAATGTCATATTTATGACTTGCTGTATCTCTTACTTGTTTTCTTTCTGCTGACAATGGATGTTAAAGCCAGTCATTGTCATGCTCTCTCACAATAATGAATCAATTTATGCATGCTTTTAAAAGATGTCCTCAAAGCTGCAGATTTTAACTTCATTGAGTGTACATATATAGTAGTGGGACTGAGAAAATTGTCCACAGGAGTTAGCTAAATATAAGAAACCTCCCTTTGGGGATATCTAGGGTGAAATGTTTCATAAATAAAGTAATTAATGGCTGGAAAACATGAGGTAACATGAGGCTTAATAGAATTCATAACAGCACCTGCTGGTCTATAGGGTGTCATTTGAGAGAAGTTTAATTCACTCTGTTGTCTTGATGCATCAAACCCGGCATGTGAAGCACCATATCAATCACAATAACACCAGGCAAAACATTCATTCCTTAAAGTGTTGACAGGGGAAGGGAAACTGAAAATACTGAGCTAGAATGTCTCTTGAAGGACAGAGCAGAGGAGGGGTCTCGGAGGCCCAGCGCTCATGTCTCTCACACCCATACACGGTTAACTTTAGCTGTTCTCAGACATTTATGTTCACCTCTGTCCCTCTCTCACGCTCATGTCTTTTTTTTTTCTTTTTTTTTGTTATATAAACAACACACATATACATCAAGTATTCTCATTATAACAAACACATTTTATTACAGCTAAATGCAAGCCATAGATCGTCAGTATAGCAAGTGGTTATGAAAATTCTTAAAAATGAAACGTTCTTCCATTTCCTTTTATTTACATTTATGTTGTTAGCTGGCACTTTTTTTGCCAGTGCAACCTTGTTTCATATAATTATTTCAACTACTACAGTAACATTTAAAAAATATCAAATTCATATCACAGTCTAGCAGTACTACAATACGTTGTCCATTTTTCCTCTCGCTATCTGTCTTTATCCTCCTCTTCCTTCCATTTTGTGTGGGTTTAGAGTTTGCTTTGATAAAATGCTTTCTTCCAGTGACACGCTGGCTGACTGTTGGCCTAGTGCTTCTGGCCATGCTTTGACCTGTGACCTCTGCTCTTTGATGGTCACTGCTGGTGTCAGTTGCTAATCAGCACAACCTGCTACTGGACTGGTCTTCATTACTCCATTTCCTCTTGTAAAATCTGCACACACATGAAATGCACATGCGAGTATGTGTTTGTGAGGAGTAGAAATTCCCTGAAGTTTTTTATAATGTATTTGCACTTTGCATAGAATAGATTCTGTTTTCTGATCCATTAGAAGGCATTACATCATGAGATGAGTTTTCTGTCACCGACAGCATTGCCACTTCATGGGTGTGAGGTGGTGCACACACTTGCACAGGAAGAAAGGCAGCGCTCACTTGTTGAGTCTTTCTCAAGTACTTCCTTCCTGCCTTAACGTCTTATTTTATCTGTGCACATGCTTAAAAAAGGCGAGAGAGGGACTTTGACATGATTAATTGAACAACCCCTTAACACCCATAGAAATCACTAAAACATGAAAATCCAGGCAGGCATAAAATAAACTCCTTTTTTTCAATGGTTTCTGCTGTATATCCGATCAGCTCCTGAGGTTGGTCCCACACGCCCATCTCTCCTATGAAACTATTTATCTCTTGACCACTTCTCCACCCCCAGTCCACCTTTAGAAATGGTTCAGCCCACACCTCCATACCCTCACCCTCCCTCTGTCTGTCTTTCTTGCTCGCTCAGCCTAGGATTTGCTCCTCCCACACACACACCTTATGCAAATGCCAAAGCTCAGAATTCGAGAGAGAGAGAGTAGGAGGCTTTGTTTACTTAGGAAGCTGAGCGCAGCTAGTTCTGCAGGCTTACTCAAACAAGGTGTGTGTGTGTACGCGAGAGAGAGAGCAAGAAGAGTTTTGCACTGAGAGAAAAGTGCATTTGAAGAAGAGAAGAACAGAGAACGAGGTGAAAAGAGTATTTTGTACCTTTTTCTCGCTTTTTCAACTGCATGTGGGTTCCTTTTTTGCTAGAAAAAAGAAAAAAGAGAGAGTCAATTAAAGGAAGAGGGTGTTTTTTCAAACGGATGAAGCAGTATGGCGCGGTTTAGCATGCACTGAAACGCTCGGATGCATGCACACACCTGGAGGGTTTCTGTTTCTAAACCCAACTTCTTTTTGGACCCTTTGAGGAAAGTTTAACATTTGGCCATTTTTTTTTTTTTTTTTTCTCTTTTTATTTTTCAACCTTAAATTTTATGTGCCATGCTCATGACTTCTGGCTTTACTCTTGTGGAGTGATCGATTGTTTTGGATGAAAGTTTAAGAGTGAGGATCGGAGGAACGGTTCACAGTGAAAGCAAGTGAGCAATACAGTGAAAGAAAAGAGACATGGATTTTGATCCACGCGAACCTGAGCAATGTCTCTCGCCAGCTGCCTTTGTAAACCAGGTGCAATATTCCAACATCCTGGAAGGCCGTTTCAAACAGCTGCAAGGTAAGACTGTTTGTTCTCGGCTCATACCTCATATTCTCGCTCTTTTTTTCTTTTCTTTTTTTTCTTTCTCAGATTCATCTGTGAAAGAGTAGCTCAGCCTCTCAGATAACCTTTAAACCATGTCAAGCAAAAACTTGCCTTTTGTCTTTTGAGCTGCTTAAACATTATGAATCCCCTGAGACAGTCAACAACCTTGAATGTCACAATCAAAAAGTTCATATGACCTAATCCAGATCTAACTAGAAGACACATTTCCCTTGACAGACTGAACCCCATCATCATGGGCGTCACTTATTTTAAGGTTTAGTGGTGCACATATGTGGTGGTTATGAAATAACAAGTGGTGAAGGGTTAACTCATGAATATTAAACTGTTCTAAATTGTTTTGACAAGTCATCTTTGTGATGTATTGATCCATATACTAGCACTGTAGTATTTGCTGTTAAAGCAACATTATAAGAAAAGTATGAAAATCACTTCAATGATGGTTTTATTTGTCCAACCATAAATCTGTCCTCTGCAGATGCTGATGAATTTAGTTATAGTAATGAACAACTTTCCTCTTATCTCTCTCTCTGCTCCAAAGATGGTGCAGATGAGAAAATAGGCCTACAATGATTTATTTTTATGCCCGTGCGTGAGAGAGAGAGACACAGAGACCTGTGCTGGTCTCCTAGAGAGTGGCCTTATTTCAGGTACCGCAGGGCTTTTGCCCCAGATCCAAATTACACTGTTAAAATGGGAGCGAGAGGAGAGGACGAGAGGGAAGTTCAGAACGGAAAGATGTAGGAGAGGGAGGATAAGGGGGGAGAGGGGAAGATAACAGGGTTGGAAAGGAGTGGAGAGGAACAGACGGGAAGGGAAGAGGATAAGAAGGGGAGTGCAAAGGATAATAGGACAGAAAAGGATAGAAACTCCTATTGTGTGTATTAATATAAAGTTCATTCGGAAGAATGTTCTTGATTGTTTTTTTTTTTGTTTTGTTTTTTTGTGTGTGGGTGTCATCATCCATTCAAATTGTTTTTCCTTCTTTGAAACCACACTTTTTAGTCAGGCGCCACATAGCATGTATGAACTCTTCTAATCCCCCCCACACGACACGAGATCTGATCTGCTGTGTGTTTGTGTGTGCGCTTGAGGTCATAGGGAGTGTTTCTCAGTTAACAGAGAGATAATGACTCAAGCATTGTACTTTTCAGGCCTATTATCTGTTGTATAGGAAGAATGACATCTGCAAAACAGGCCTATCTAAGCAGATACCTAAGTTAACCCTGAAAAATGGAAGCAAAGTTTCTATTAGTCCAGTCATCTTTTTTTAAATTACTATTTAAAATTATTACGTGGGGTTGTTTGTTTGACGTATTTGATCCATGTTATATTTTCACTGAAAGTTCTAGACCAGTGGTTCTCAAACTTTTTGACTCCAAGGCCCCCCATTTTCCATAACAATATTCAAACTTTTCAAGTTGTTAGTGAATTACTGCATAAAGATTTTTTTTTTTTTTTACTCAGAATTTCTACCCAATAAAATATTTCAGAGGGTGTTCCTTTTGTATTTATAGAATGTATGAAATGCCTATAAAGTGATAAGATTTTATTAATTTAAATGACTTTAAATGACTCCAGGTCTATAAATCAGCCTTTTAAAATTGGGCTTCCATATATCCCCACGTTTTTCAAGACCACGTGAATCCTGGTTCTTTAAAGAAAAAAATATTTGTTCAGGGAGTAAATTAAAATAAGAATTAGTTCTTTTTAGTAAATTTTAAATAATTTTAAGTAATCTTGAGGCCCCTTTGAAAGTTTGCTGAGGCCCCCTGGTTTAGGCAGTGCAGGCTGATTGATGTCAATCATCAATGTTCTGTGCGTAATGCATGATAGTGTTTTTATATAGGCCTATAAGGACACTTAAGAAGAGAGAGCTGCTGTACGTACGTGTTAGTGATTACTGTGGTTGCGTCATTTGCACCTGTCTGAAATCTGGTGCATACCTTCAGCTGCTTTTTGACATACATTCACAGACACACACACACACACACACACACACACACACACACACACACACACACACACACACATACAGTGTATCTCATGTATCTTTTCTGCCCGAGCTGCCTGTGATCCTCCCCTCTTCTCACGTACTCACTCTCACAAACACTGGTAATTCCGGTCAGGTTACCCTTAGGCTGAATTTTTTTTTTTTTTTTTTTTTTTTTTTTTTTTATTATAAACATTTTACAGAAGTACAGGTGCATCGTATTGGGGGGCTTGCTCAGGCATGGTCTTCATGCTTAGTCAGGGTGGTTCTCCTCAGTGTATGTGTTTGATGCGACACCAGTTCCTCTGTTGTGGTTCTAATTATCTTTATTTAAATAAGTCCCTGCAACAAGGTAATAGTGCATGTGTGCCTGCAGGTGTTTGTGTGTGTGATTGCAGTGAAATAGAATGGGATACAAGTAATTATTTACAAGGTAGTGTCACCGCTTCAGAAGAACTAAATGTGTCACTGTCATTGCAAAACAGTGTGGATAAATCAGCGATCCATTTCTCCATTACACACATTCTTCTTTTCCCGTCTTTTTTCCCCGTCTTTTTGTAAACTCGGCGTGTAATGTGAAATGTTGTAAAGAGTGTTTGCATGCACAGTGTATTGCTCATAAATCAGTTTATAAAATCCTGATGATACAAGAAAGCCCCATTTACATGAGATTTTGAAACCAAAGTATACATAATTAGCTGTGCATGTGCATCCCAACAGAGCTCTAAGCAACAGAAACAGGCGGAAATGGTGACCCAGAGCTTTAGGAGTATGAGCTGATAGGAGCTGGAGAACATCAGCATGGATAAAAATTTCATTCTTAAATCTCAGTGAAATTCTACTGATAAGCAGAGTGTTTGTGAGTGTGCTTGGGTTTAAAAGGTTTTCTACCCCAGTGTCAGTCACCTTGAAGAGGTAAACATGTTCTCCTCCCCACCTCTCGTTCTCAGTCATTACACAGAGATGCACAGAAATTCTTTACACACAGACACAAACACAGATTTATAAAGTCCCAGGCAGAGAATTCAACGGTGCCAAACACAAACTCTAGTAGACATACATGATCACATCACACAGTGTAAGTGACAAATAGCCCAGTTTAGGTGGTGAACAGCCATCTGAAATAAGGGTGATTTGTGTAGCAGTATAGATGATAGATATGTGTGTATGTGAAGGGGTAGAAACTCAAAAACAGCATTATCACAGAAACACCAGCACATACATACTTTCACGTTCACTTTATCAGATTGAGATAATGTACTTCAAATGAGATATAGATTTTTATGAATATCATCAGTTGTGATCTCTTTGGCTGTTCTTACATGTAAATGAACCATTACATTTTACACTTTATTTCTCTCCACCCAGATGTAGAGTTATGGGACAGTTCACCCCAAAATAAAAAATTTTCAATATTTACAATCATATATGCATTTCTGTATTCTGTGGAACATAAAAGAAAATAGTTTGAAATATGAAGATATTTTTCCCATACCAGGAAATTAAGGACAGTGTAGGGCTGGACGATTAAAAACCAAAATTTAGAACCTATAACCGACATGGGAAAATTACGTCGGTTAGTTCGTTTTTTTTTTTTTTTTAATCCTGTTAATAATTCTCACTTAAAAACATACTACTGTGTGTGTAGTCACGTGACTCTGCCCCGTCCAGTCAACAGCAGGTGAACGCAGTCAACACACAGAGACGGTGCGCAGGCGGTGAGCCTGGCATCTTCACTAAACTTTGTCAGTTGTATGTGTTTTAAGGTATGCCAGTTTAGACATTCAAGCGATTTAGACGATCGGATGTGTATTATTCTATCGAGCTACCGTGCTCGCGCAGCTGCATTGTGGCACGAACACTCATACAAACAGTAGCTGCACAAAACGTGAAGATCGCGCGCACTGAGGAGCAGAAACTAGTTGTCAGCGCTGTCCTGTGATTTATCACTAAAGTAGCTTAGAAACTCTATATATGCTATAATAACTTTTCCTACTTTTTAAGTAATTATTTGCAACCCACAGCTTCACAATTAATAGAGAGACGGTGTGACTAACTCACACACGCAATCACTCTCATTACATACTGGTACTGAGCTAATTTATCTTTATCTGATTTACAGCGAGCAGAAATGTTACGAACCATAGATAAAATAACTGCTGATAGTGAGTGGTTATGTTAGATCGCTCTTTCAAAAGAAAAAAATATCCCACCTTTAATAGTCAATCATATTTACAGTACAAACCTTGTAAGTGAACTATAAGTGAAACCCCCCCCCCCCCCCCCCCCCCCCACAGAAACAAAATAATCGTTCATTAATCGTAATTGAGGTAAAGTGTTCAATTAATCGTCATGGTCTAGACCAGCTGAAACATTCTAAAGCCTGGGACACACCAAGCCAGCTTGAAAGAGCTAGTGGAATAGTCTATATTCGTCATTCAAAAGGAGAAACTGAAACAAGGATATAAGATATTTATATATATATATGCAGATATGCGAAACCTAAACAAAGAAGCGCTTGCTTACCATTTTGAATATCAGTTATGTTGATAACTTTCTTCATTTTAAGCAGCTCATGTTGTTATGAAAACATTCACGTTTGTATATGCTTGGGTAGGATAACATAACATTAGATCAGCCTTCTGTCTGTGCCATCTTGACTTACTTGCTCTCTTTCATGGCCGATCATCCATCGACTGGAGCAAATTTTAGTCTTTGACATTCAGAGAAGTGCACAAACCTAATGACTGAGTCATGTCCACTACACTTTACGACTGGTGAGTCAAGACGGGACATTCTGTCGAACATAACTGTGCGAGATCTTGTAAAGAAACAAACAATAATCTCAACAGACAGCTGCTGCTACTGCCACTAGGCTGTTTGCATTGCAATTTGTGCAGAGAAAAACTGCATAAACCCTACCAACAACACTTATTTATGAAACCTTAAACATAACATCCTGTTATGTTGCCATTGTCACCTGAGTAGACACATTTCATTGGGTCTTTCTTGATTAATTTCATTACAATTTATTAATTACATTTTCTAGTACCATTTTATTTTATTTCTTTTTTTTAACCTATAATCAAGCAATAATGTAGTTAACAATAATTTGTTATTCTCAAATCAGGAATTAAAAATGAATTGGTTCATTCTGAGCAAAAATGCTAGGCTATTTTTATTTGTTAGACCAACATAAAATAGTTTTATTTTTTCAAATAAATGTAAGTCATTTAAAATGTACAATGCTCCCAATATGCAATTTGTCAACAGGACTGTTCAAGGCACTGTATTTTCTTATTTCCTCAAATATATTAGATATAATTAAATTGAATAGCTGATATAAAAAATATTTTATTTACAAATGTCATGTTTTTTTTTGTTTTTTTTATAATTTTATAATTTTTATAATATTATAATAATACATTAATACATTAGGCTATTTAAATTAATACATATTCCAAAACAAGTGCCCTACATAAGCTACCATTTTATTTTTTCTGTTTAACTTCTACTTTTTAATATAGACTCCAGATCAAAATAAAGGAATACTTAATAGGCCTATTATTTTTAAAATGAGAGAGATCACTTCTTATTCTAAATTTTTACAGAATGCAGTTTCACTTTTTTTTTTTTTTTTGTCTGCAGAACAAAATGAATAGCCCATTACCTTGAAATGTTAACTTATGAAATAATATTAAAAAAAAAAAAAAACCTTAAAAAGATGTGCATGTCAAAATTAGAAAAAGAAAGATGAATGATGTTTGACAGGGAATGCATCTCCACTAGGGCTGTGAATCTTTGGGTAGACAGTGAATCAATATCGAAATTGATTCATGATTCATAGGTGTTCAAGAACTATTTTTGCAAATTCAGAACGATTCGATTCGAGATGATTCACATTAAAATCTGATGCGATTCGGTTCTGCATTTTTATATGCATTCATAGTGTTATTGAAATGCTTTCCCCAATGTGTCTTAGTCAGGGTGCGAATTACTCAGCGACCTTCAGGAGGTCAGAGTGTTATGGCAGAAAACAACCTTTTGTCCTTTGTTAATGTTAGTTCATGTTATTCCTAATGATGCCACATAACTTTATTTTAATAGCCTAAAAATTTGCATTTGTAGAAATTTACATAAGCCAAAATTTTAAAAGGCTTTAAAAGTATTATTAGATCATGTTAATTACTGTAGGATAGTGTTAATGGCTACACAACCTTATTAAAGTGTTCCAGGTACATTAAACATACTAATGCTTACATGCAGAGACAACCCTAGAATATCATTCACTTTCGCGCATGTAGTAATTTAATGTTAATATATTTTAAAGTACTGAATTGCTATCGAATCGCAATTAATCTGATTCTTAGCATTTTACATCGATTATTGACCGAAATAAATGATTCATGATTCAAAAACATGTTTCAAGATCGATGCATATGCATCATCAGGATTTGTAATCGATGCATCGAGAAAACGAGTGAATCATTACACCCCTAATCTCCGCAATCTGCGGTGTCAATCGCAAATATTAAACAAAAAAATCTTTGTGTGGTTGACTGGCAACAGCAGAGTCATGTAGTATGTTCCCAGCTTAAGTGTTGTTTTATACTACATTGACTTTCATTGTATGGACAAAATATCAAATATCAAAATATCATCTGTTGTGTTCTGTGGAAGAAAGTAAGTCTTGTGGAAGTCAAAGTAAGGTTTGAAACCACACGAGGGTGAGTAAATGGTAACAGAATATTCATTTTTGAGTGAAGTGTCCGCAGACTCTCGCACTGTCCCTGTTATCACTTTGTTGATGTTACGGTCATCTTATTTTACTCTTTGTACTTATTTACTGTTCTGCACTTGGGAAACTCGTGGTAATGGGTTGCTCCCAATCCTCCCTTCTCCCAGTCTTCCGCAATCCAGATGTCCTTACTCTGCTGTGTGTGCATGTAAATGACAGTGCATGTTGAGCAATTATACATGAATATATGGACTTGGATGGGTTTTGTTTACATACTAACATTTACATATAACTGCTCTCCTCAGCCAGTAGCAATACACAGTTGATAAGGCCAATAAAGGCTTCTTTTATTGTGTAAAGAAACTTTAACAACAACTTAAGTTAAACACACTTTCACAAAGCCCAATAAAAGCAGGAGATATTTACATGGGTTTAAAACGGGCATTTCAATTTGCAGGAAGTGTGTGTAATGCGGTTTGGCAAGACACATGATTTTAAACATGTGAAAAATGTCAATGCGTTAATGTTCAAAGCAGAAAGATCCAACAGCTCACCATGTTATTATATATATATATATATATATATATATATATATATATATATATATATATATATATATATATATATAAAATAAATTTAAAAATACAATATTATTCCCTTTGGTCTTCTATTGCTCTAGCTGTGCTGAGCAGATATTTTTAAGCAGTGGATGTCAGATGGGGTAATAGTTGAACTGTACAGTAAAGTACACTCTTACTGGCACCTTAAGTGAAGTAAGTGTTTTTACCCATGGCACAACTAGTGGCTTCAACAGCATGCTACAGAGCTTTTTTTTGGGCTAGTTCATGCATGTTTATTTTGACGCAACAGATGCAACATAAATCTCATAGCTCTCAGCTCTGATAATCTAAAACACAGAGAATAAACAGTGTAGTGTGTCTCCAGAAGTGTGTGCCTCTCTGCATACATGTATCTTGACTTCCTCTTTCTGAAGTTTGTGTTAAACTGTCATTTTTACACAGACACATGGTGTGTTATGGTGAAATCAATTCTTTAGTGTTGTGTTTTTTAGAGGGAAAAAACCCTTTTAGTTTCAAATGTCATAGCAGCATTGGCTGTAGTCACTGAGTTATGTAGATGGTAGGTTAGGTACTTTCTGATGACTGAATTGAGGTCCTTTGCATTCGTTTTCTCTTGACTTCTGGAAAATGATGTTCATGTTCTATAGTGAGTCAAAGTTGCTTTTGTGTGAACATTTTTGAATCCTTTTAGAAACTAGTGAATGGTGAAAATGAATTTTGCCTAAGAGTCTTTCAGTTTGTCAAGGAAATCAAATTTCTAGAGTGCTCCATGATGACTGTTTAGCCTGGAGGTTAAGTACTGATGTAGTCAAATTTGGGTAAAAAATAAACATTTTGAGTGTCTTAACAGGACACTGCTGTCACTGTTCTGTTCTCCGTTCTCCAGTGTCCCTTACATTCTCCAGACATCTCAAATACCTCTGAACCCATCATTTTCATCCCTCTGTGTGTGCGTGCATTCATAAGAGTGGGGTTGTGCAAGATATTTTTCCTCTCTCTTTGTGCCTACATATAAGCTGAATTCCTTTAAGAACCTGGAAGTCAACATTTAGACAACATCTTATTAAGATTGCTGAATAAAAGCATTGCAGCAAGGCTGATGTCAGGGGGGAAACATGAAGATGGCAGGTTTCTATTTAAGATGCCTTCACAGGTGGAAAAACCCCTTAGTTATAGCCATTAGGTGTATGTCTTCATTCTTTCTTAGTCTTTCAGTAACTATTGGGTAGGGATGTGTAACAGCGATCAAGTACTCGACCGTGACAACGATGATCGATCATGTAAACGACGAATGAAATGTTTTTTTGTTTTTTTTCTTCATCTCTGATTAGTTATAGCAGCCCTTAGCTCTGATTGTTTAGCTTGCCACAGCATGCGTCAAAAGATGCGAGACAAGATAGATGAAAATACAGTTCAATGCAAGCTGTGCAGTGCCAAGCTTTTATCTTCTGCTGAAAATATCCTTTAAATTATATTCATAATTAACTTAACAATAATCATCAGCACAGGCGCTGAGCCCTCGGACACGGATTTCATTTTGGACACGATCAAACTTTGTCCTGTCACGAATGTCAACGTGCTTTTTCTCATGGAGAGTGGGCACCCACCGGCAGAAACATAAATCGGCGCCTATGATCATCAGATTTTCATAAAATAACATTTTGGTTGATCAGAAAGTGCAAATTAAATCCAAAATATTGCTGAAATATTAGAATAAAAAAATCTAATCACCTGTTCGTTTTCATAGACAGGTTTTCATGTCATATTTTTATTTTTAACATTCATTTTCATAACAGTCTTCAGATAGGTTTCAAAAACGAGTAATCGAGTACTATATATGATCGAAATGAAAAATTGTCAAAAATGCCCATCCCTACTATTGTGTGTGTTGTGTGTGTGCCGTAATAAGTATTGCTTTAACAACAGGCCGCTGTAAACAGGTCTGTTCTTTGGTGTGCTAATTGACGTCACACACACACACACATGCGTGCACAAGCATTTTGTGCCAGTTTCAGTAGAAACTTAAATTTTTTAATATGCATTGAATGTAGTAGTTCAGTTAAGAAAAATGAGTTGTCAAATACAAAAAAGTCATTCATCAATGTTTTATAAGTTAAGGCAATAAATTGACAAGTTTTTTTTAGGTGGTTTTTCATTTCATCTGACCCACAGTGAGTTTCTGGACTCACATGAACATGTGAAGAACTGTGACAGACGAAACGTATTGTTTCGAGGAAGTAGTCACTGCAGGAAGATGTTTCTGTCTCATCAATGCACGTGCCTATCAGGTGATTACAGGACACACCTCTGTGATTTAAAGTTAAATCAATAGTTCATCCGAAAAAGACAGTTGTCATCATTTACTTATCGCATGTTGTTCCAAACCTGTGTGACTTTCTTCCGTGTAACACAGAAGATGTTTTGAAGAACTTCTGAGCTGCTCTGTTCCATACAGTGACAGCATACAGTGTCCATGGGCCGTTATGCTCACAAAAGGGTGAGTAAATTGTGACTGAACTTTCGTTTTGAGTGAACTTTCCCTTTTGAAACTGGTTTGCACCACACATTGCAGTGCAGAAGCTTCTTAATTGCTCAGGAAAGGGCTGTCAAACTGCCACATTCCTCCAGTGATGAAGGGTAGGGCGGCTCGTGTCTGCCAGGTAATCTGTAACCATGACAACAGCAATAGTTGCTACTGTAGTGATTATTAGTGACCAGAGATGGAAAAATGGGCAGGAACAGGAGCAGAAGAAAAAGGCCTGGATGATGTAGGGGTTAAAAATAATGACAGGACCGAGAGATGAAAGGATAGAATATACGGCTCCTTGCAGCACGCCCAAACAGCAGCTAGACAGCAGCAATTACACCACTGCTACCAGGGGTGTGTGTGTGTGTGTGTGTGTGTGTGTGTGTGTGTGTGTTGTGAAACTAACATGTTTTTAGTTTTGTACACTCAGCAAGTGAGTTTTGTCTGTTTATTATACAGACAATGTGTTCTCTGAATTCCTGTAATTCTTTCATTCATAGCTGTTTATTATGATTTTACTTTGTTTTATCAGTCTAATTCTATATTCAATCTAATAATTGTTTTAAATAAATATTGTCTGTATTCAACTAGGATGCATTAAATTGATAAAAAATGACAGAAAAGACTTTTACATTATTACAACAACAAAAAAAAAGGGATGCACCGATGTCGGCTTTAGCAGGAAAAAGGCCGATATAATAAACCGATGGTTTATTAATTAATTGAGTGAAGGCACTGAGCTGTATAAGGACTGTTGCGTAGTCCTAGCACTGCTGTCTGCGCTTTAATGCTAATCAAATTGCAGTAATAAACTGACAAACCTTAAATCTGCAATATATCTCTGAAGAACTGCGTGCTCTCCTCAGACCGTAGACGAGAACACCCATCAAAATAAGAGTCCCGCCTTAGTAAAGGAGATGGTGCAGATCTCATACATATTTAAACTTACAAAAAATATTAAAATGTATACAAAAACAAATGAAGATTAATCATAATAAAGTCTGTTACAATAAAGGATTAATATGCATTTAATTTATACGGTGAAGAATATGCAGTGCTATTTTATATTTGTTTACTTTATTTCTGTAGGCTACCTGAAAACTATTAAACCTACCTAAAAATTTCATATATATCTTTGTTCTATTGTATGTATGTAGGCCTGCTGAATATTAAATGGATCCAATCGATGTTCATTAGAAATTATTTGATGGTGCAGCAATAAACCTGCTAGTATAATTTAATGCCTGTGTTTTATATGAGGATTATGATGGTGATGGTGATGATGATTTCTGAAGGATCATGTGACACTGAAGACTGGAGTAATGGCTGCTGGAAATTTAGCTTTGATATAACAAATCATTTACATTTTAGAACATTTTAAAATAGAAAACAGTTATTCAGTTGTAATATTTTTAATATTACTGTTTTACTGCATTTTTGATCAAATAAATCCTTGTGAGCACAAGAGACTTCTTTCAAAAAGAAAAATCTACTGACCCCAGACTTTTAAACAGAAGTGAAAGTTGAAATTGCATGAAAATTCACCATTTCCATACTGGTTTTATACCATTGGATTTCTGTTGAAAATCACCTAGGATTGTTTATTTTATTTTTTATTTCATTTTATTGTATTGTTATTTCTCAGGCTAAATTAAGTATGTTTAGCCTCAAGCTAGAAAATCAGGTGTAAAAAAAACAAACAGAAGTCAGCTACCACAGTGCATCACTATGACAAGTTTGGATCACAGGAGAACATTAGTGAACACTCCGAGATGATGTCTAGCTTGGATGTGTAGATACAGTATGAGATGATATTTTAGCATGAAAACATACAGATATTTGAGGTTAAAATGTTTATCTTCAGAACATCAGAGCTAATGCATTCCAGTTGTTATTTGCAAAGTGATCTTGTGAGATCTCTGATATTGTTTTCTCATCTGTATTATCCAGAAAAGAAGGGTGTAGAGATGTGCGTGTGTGTGTGTGTGTGTGTTTGCAGATAAATATGTTGTGTACACAGTTTAATAACTCTGTCAGTGTGCTGTCAACATTGCATTAGCCATTGCGGGAAAAACTCCAGACTCACACACATACATCAGCTTTCAGACATACCTGAACTGCTTATAGTAGTGTAGTACAGAGCGTTTGTGCTAACCTAATATTTGTAGAAAACAGGACAATATAAGGACATTTCCATGTGATTATGAAAGAGGAAGATTGCAAGCGAAGGATTAGACCAGTTTCTTGTCCAGTATTCACGTTTGACACTTTAACTCCCCGTCAGTAGTTTTTGTTAAGTTTTGACTCCATGTCAGCAAGCATGTGGCTGTGCTGTCTCTCTCTCTCTCACCCTGTCTCACGCTCTGTTTCTCCTGAACATCACCTCGGGAAAGCAGCCCTGTCACAACATGACCAGCTGCCTACTGTGGAATTTGCACACATGTTATAGATTCACACAAATACATGTAGAGTTTAGTAGTATCTCTCAGGTGTCCACCAGGACAGAAAATGTCCCAGACAGAAGCATGTCCAAAAGAGATGATGGAAACTGTTCTGTGCACATTCCATGTATTTCAGTGTATTTTAATTTTTGCATCAGGCAAAAGACAGTTGATATCCGGTTGAATGCGTTTTTCGACTACCTCCTGGAAGTGGTCAAAAGTAGACAAGCTAAAAACGCTTTAGATCCCATTTACACCTGTATTTAGTGTCGTCCACTTGTGATCCAATTAACCAAAATGCATATTAATACCAGGTGTAAACAGGTCAAAGTGACAAAGCACCCTTAATAAATTACAAATAGAAACTGTTTTGAATCAGTCTGATGAATGAACTGAATGACTCAATGAATCAATCATTGTTCACTTTTACTGATGCCTGTCTTGACACCATACTGACTGATTGTGTGTCTATGTGTGTATACACACGACACACATATATGTATATATGTATGTATGTGTGTGTGTATATGTCAGGGTTCGACAATAAGGACTGCCCGATGGCCTGGGACCAGCGTGAATGATGGTTGGGACAGTTGATGGAACTGCCACTTTCCCAATCTTTGCACTAGGGCTGTCACTAATGATTGTTCTAGAAATCGAGTAATTGGTTGATTATTTTGATGATTAATTGAGTAATTGGATTTTTTTTTTTTTTTTTTTTTTTTTTTGTGGTAATAAAAATAGACCTAGGCAAACAATAACCTTTAAAATGACTTAAAATACATATATAATAACAATGAGGCAATAATTTTTGGTTTAAATAAAAGTATCTAAAGCTAGTAACAATATGGTTTTATAGAACAACACTGTTAAAATACATAATATAATATACAAAATATAAACAATCAACTTGGGTAAATTACGTATTTTAACAAATGCCTGCAGAGTGTAACAGTGTTGTTTTACATGTAATCATTCAATTTCTGTACCTGAAAACAGCTGTCAGACCAAACTGAAAAACATGAAAAGCCCCATTTTATTTGTATGTTTGTTCGATTGTATTTGTTTGTGCTATTGCTCATAATTTGATTATTTGTTATTTTATTGCTGACTGTTTACTTGTCTTTAACAATATTTGAAATTGATATAGTTAGGCTAGTAGTTTTTGGTGTCATAACCTTATTCATTATGGTAACATGGTTAAAAAGCAATAACTAGGTGGCCTTTTTATTATTATTTTTATTTTTTAAATTATTTTTCGTGTGCATGGGGCCAGTGAAAATTTTGCAGGACAAGTACAAATTTGAACAACTGGGCCAGTAAAAAAAAATCCTTAGCGTTGAGTCCTGTATGTGCATGAATATAGACTTCTTTTTCAGGAAATTCTGTTTGATTTTCACATCCTCCAAAACTTGAGTGTATATGCATGCAGCCTTGCATTTTTTTGTCCTTCCATCACTTCATCTGCTTACTGTTTTCCATGATGCACTTAATGTTTTCTCATAATTTTGCCAATGCTATTCCATTGTTTCCTCAATGTTTGAGGCAATGTCTCAATATTGAGATTGTTTGAGCAACAGCAGTTAACAGCAGCAATTAACATTCTCTCTCTCTCTCTCTCTCTCTCTCTCTCTCTCTCTCTCTCTCTCTCTCTCTCTCTCTCTCTCTCTCTCTCTCTCTATCTCTCTCTCTCTCTCTCTATCTCTCTCTATCTCTATCTCTCTCTATCTCTCTCTCTATCACTCCTTCTCATGTACATAATTGATAACTAGAAAGACATTGACCTCCAAAGGACACTGTTAATGTCCACAGACTTTTGTTTTACATATTGAAGTGACCTTTGTTTCTATGGTAACTCTTTCCCTATACTGGGAATAATGCCATGCAAGTTAATGAATATGAGCTCATTGTGTTTGTTAGTGATGAAATCTAAGTACAGACTCATGTGACGTTCTTCTGTTAGAAAGGTTTGTCTGAGATTGACATCAGCACAAGTGATATCAATGCAATAATGAGAACAGAGCTGTGCACAAGTAGTGATGTGAGTGTGTGTTCTGTTATCTGGTTAAAAGCTGTTTACTGTGGTTCAGACCAGAAACGGACACCTCAATATACGCTATGTGTCGTCGAGATGTAGTAGTAATGATCATGTGTAAACTCACACAGATATCATTCACATTCACACACATGCTTAGACATCTCTCTTACAACAAAGTTATTTTTGGCTCTCAGTAGATCTCTTTGTTGGTGTTGTAAACACCCTTTTCTTGACTGCATGTGTGTCTCTTCTGCAGGCTTGGTAGATATATGCAAAGCTTGTGTGGAGTGACTCTATTGGTCTCAATGGGTTTCCTGTCTGCCAATCACCTCATTTGTGGGGTTTTTTTTTCCCATTTGTTCACTGGAAGCTCATGAAGGTGCAGCTTTAGAGATCCTTGTCCTGTGTGTGTGTGTTTGTGTGTTTGTGTGTTTTCAGGTTAATCTGTAATTGATGGATTAGTCAGCAGTGAAGATCTACAGATTTACAGGAAACATTTACACTGAAAACACCATAAAAACAATATTTCCCTGTTTTAAACAAATATAATATGAAAAATCTTCACCTAGTATCAATAGTCAACAACCTTTTTAACATGATGTGCCACTTTTTTTTATATTTTATTGTAACATCAGCTGTCCCTTAAAGTCTGAAAAAGATTAAAAGGTCTCAGCCGGGACTTAAGGAAACATGAAGTGAAACGTTTCATGATCATCAATGACTGTGAGCTGCTCCAGATGAGGGACACAGATCATCATCAGTCACGCCTGACCCTGAACTCTGAGACAGTCCCGAAAGCCTCTTCAAAACCTTGTAGACTGAGAAACTTCTACGAAATGTAGTAGTGAAAATAGTTCATCCCAGAAGGTTGCAATGTATTGAGAACAGCCATGGACTGTCAGATCACATCTCATTACCTCTTCCTTGTTCATTGTGTAATGTAGGTCATAGGTGTATGCTGTAACTATAAGAACTATTAGACAGATGGGTGTGTGTAAATCGCTTTGAATAGCAGGCAGGTATGTGTGCTGATTATCTGTTCATTTTTACCATCCATCCTAATGGTCAAATTACTGCTGTACCCTCTCATTCCTATTTGCATTGTAAAGCAGGTCAGAGTCCTCGGACTCCCTTCTGCTTTCTGTGTGTGTGGGTGTGTGAGTGGGTGTCCTCCTCCTCCTCCTCGGTGTGGAATGCTCAAGGTCTCCTCATTTCTAAACAGATCAAGGCTGAAGAACCAGAACTCCACAACTCTGATAACACACACACACACACACACACTGACCCTTCACTGCAATTTTGGGCCTGTTTGGTCAACACACAAATTCCTTTTATTTGGTAAAAGCTAAATATGTATCCTCTCAAAGCACAATGCCCTTGAACACCTCATGTAGTGTGTGGGTGTGTGAGTTACTACTGGCAGTTATATCCCGAAATTCCATTCAAATATTTCACATTTGAATACATTTTCATATGTAAATAAAACATCATTATCAAATACTGCACACTATATCCAGGTGTATAATGTGTTTTTCATTCACTTATGAGAGGCCAAAATATGCTGCAATATGAGCTTAATGTTTTTTTTATAGTAGTAGAATACGTTGCAACAAACTGGCCAGAGGGTGAAATTATCTAGGCGTATAATCAAAGTCCGGCTAGTTCAGGTCTCTGCACCTAAACCAGTAAAGCGTAGCATTTTCTGTCATTATGTGCATATGAGCATATTTGTGTGCTTGAAAGCATCGTCCCTCCTCTCATTGCTGGTGACCAGCAGAACAGGTTTCCTCAGCTGATGTGTGGAGATTTTGGGCGAGAGTTTGATCAAATCAGTGGAAGCAAAAGGACCAAGCCCTGTTCTCTATTCTAAATTCTTTGGAAATCATCTGACTCTGTGGCTTTATATATATCTGCTAGGGAGAAATTAAATGTAACAAATCATGTAAACATTTCTTTATTGTAAAATGAAACATTTTATCAAACGTCTCAATGTTTTAAACAACTGAGAAGATAGTGATCAAACTACATTTTATAAAAAAAATCATCTGTCAAGTTTATAATATACATTTCATCAGCATATAAGAGTCAATTTGGACCACTACAGGGACTCATCTCAAGATTACTAATTTAACAGTTCATCTATTGCCTAAATTATGAAAAAAAAAAGATCAGTCAAGAATAGAAAGTTATTGAAAATATTCAAATCAGGATTGTCAGAATCAGAATGTGTAACAAAAAAAAAATGTTTGTCAAAACATTTTGTGAACTAGTCAAACCAAAAATTATTCAGACACTAGATATCATTTTTTTTTAATATATATATATAAATAAGGATAGCAAAATCTGTGACATCATATACCCAAAGATTCTTCATACAGTGGACTACCAGTAAAATGTATAAAAATTTGGAACCAAAAATTATTCAGACACATTGACCTGACCATGTTTTGCTTAAGTGTTATCTGACATAATTAAGATTATTTATTTTTTTCGGATACAGTTTAACTCTGAGATCTTGTCATTATTTTATTACCATATTTTTGAACTATAGTGAATAAACTGTAATAATGAATGAAATGTTCAAGGTGCCTGAGTAAATTTTGGTTGACTGTATGTTTGATTTTTGGGTAATTATAAAACATGCTGGAGACTTTCAAAATGCTTAGTTCATTATACTTATTTTACGGAATTACGTTTATTTTATGGCTTAAATAAATTACATGTTACTCAGAGACCGACATGTTTGGCTTGTCAAAATGTTACATTCAGCTGTCACAAATTTGGTGACTTGAAAATCAAGAAAGGAGTGGTTTTGATGCACAAAGTTGTTTTTATTGCCTCTTACAAAATTTTTTTTTATGTAAACCCATGAAAATACAGATCCTGTTGGTTTTGCTTCAAGATTGTGGACATCAAGGGGCAGCCCAAATCTGTACTAAATGTAACCTGTATGTAATAGTCTGGGTTGTGTTTTGTTCACGGTTGTGTTATACATCATGTCCATGTTGGCATTTTGATTCAACGCATAGCCATTTGTATGTGATTGCCTCACTGTTAGAGATACAAGCAATTTCTGAAAGAAACTATAGAAAAGGGAGTTTCATTGATGAAATTTCGAGAGAAAGAGAAAGTAATGATAAAAAGACAGATGAGAATTTAATCAGGGATGAGAGAGAGCCTTTAAGGTTTTACCATCTGTGAAGAGTGTTTTGTTCTGTAATGGGTTTCTAACCATGATCAGGCCTCTACAGACACCCACACTGGCTTCTCAGATCTTGTGTCCTTTACTATTCAGCTACCTTTTTAGCAGCACAGAAGTCAATCACTGTGGTTTTCAGTCGTACATGTACAGGTGTTTCTGAGTGTTACCGTATTATCCAATTCCCTGTGAAATAACAAGCTCAGCCCTAATGGAAGAGTGTGTGTGTGTGTGTGTGTGTGTGTGGTGGGTGTGTGTGAGAGAGAGAAGATCTGTGACCAGATGGCTCTGAGGCTGACCTTGTGTTGCCTCTCACTGCTATTGTGCTCTTGCATTATTTTGTGTGCTTGTTTTCAGCGTTTACGGGGGAGCGTGTTTGTTTAATGACTGAGGCGTTTTGTGCTCATGACATTTTTCTTATCAGCAATTAAATTACCATGCTTAATTTAAATTTGTTAAGGGAATTATCTTGTATTAGCTCATACGACACAACATGCAGCTCTTGCTTGGTCTTTCTGAATATAGGTGGTAGTGAGGGGGAGCGTGTAGTTGTAGTAGAGTTTGTGATAAACAGCTTGTTGTTCCTCTGTAAAGGTCATCCAGCTGACAGCAGTGGGTTGAGCCTCTTACTGACCAGCCCCATATGCTTTCACACAAGTTCCTGTGACGTTAATACTGTACTCTTAGTAGACACTTATCAGTCTGTAGTCATATCAAGCATTCCTGCTTCTAGTCTTTTTCCATCTGTCCGTTGGTGTCATTTTTTTGATTTAGATTATTATGGGCAGACAAACATTAATAAAAAACAGGATGCTTTATCTGGTAACAGTGCTCTGTGCCATTGAGTCCCGCCCCTTCCATCACATAATTGGCTGGCTGTGAGTGAGGTCTGCTCTGATTAATGTGGACAGCCATCAGTCAAGCTGTCAGTGTGCTGCAGTAATTGAGTTACTTTAATAGAGTTTAGAGTTACAGTCAGTCCTCGGTCACTGCACGTCTTTCTTGAATGTTCATTTTATGCACAGTTGTAAAATACAGGTCTTGACATGGCTTGTTGCAGTAAAATTTATGGTGTCTTGTTTTTCTGCCTTTAAATCAGGGACCTAATGTTTTTTTAATATTATGTGTATTTTGGGGATAATTTTGAGATGCATTTGCAATCTTTGTGGTTTATGAATGTTTATCTGTGTCCAAATTGTTGTGTGTGCGTGCAGGGGCTTAAGTGTACCTGAGTGAATGTTACAAGTTTGTTGTTTGACCTCCAAACCTCTTTTTTTTTTTTTTTTTTTTTTTCTCTCTCTCTTCCAGATGAGAGAGAGGCAGTGCAGAAGAAGACGTTCACTAAATGGGTGAATTCTCACCTGGGCCGTGTGACCTGCAGAATCGGTGACCTCTACACTGACCTCCGCGATGGACGCATGCTCATCCGACTGCTGGAGGTTCTCTCCAGTGAACAACTGGTCAGCATCCATCCATCTATCTATCCATCCATCCATCCTCAAAAGTGCTGATTCGGTACTGAAATTTAAAAAATGTGACACTTTGAGCGCTGTTGAACAGATTCGTAAACACCTCTGATTGGCCTTTGTATTCACGCGCTCATCAGATATGTCTGTGATTGGCTACAATGATCAACGCTTCAAAAGAATCCACTCAACCGCACTCAAAGCATTACATTTTTAAAATTTCAGTACCGACTTGGTATTGAAGTCAGTAGTTTTGACAACACTCCGTCCGTCCGTCCGTCCATCCATCCATCCATCCATCCATCCAATTTTTCTTGTTCTCTTCATCATATATTCATCAGTTTCGAAAATTGCAATGTGATTTAACCATACACTTTCATTTTAGTCATTTAATTTCTTGTTCTCTCTCTCAGCCAAAGCCCACCAAGGGCCGTATGCGCATCCACTGTCTGGAGAACGTGGACAAGGCTCTGCAGTTCCTAAAGGAACAAAAGGTTCATCTGGAGAATATGGGTTCTCACGACATAGTCGATGGAAACCACCGCCTCACACTCGGACTCATCTGGACTATAATCCTTCGCTTCCAGGTAGGATGGTGTGGCTTTGACTAGACTTAGGTATGCATCTTTCACCTGTCACTGATAATTTGACTCCTAGACTCATTTGACTCAAAAAAAAAAAAAAGTTTTAGGCAGTGTGTGTGATTATTTCTCATTTACTGTGATCTTTTGTCTTCTTTTAACCCAGTTCTGTTCTATTTGTTTGTCCTTCAAATGGATTTATCAGTCTGTCATCTAATCATAATAAAGTATAATTAGCATATTTTTGTCTGCCACTTCATTGTCCTGTTTTGATTGGCCTGTCCTTTTTTTTTTAATCAGCTCAAAATTCCTTCTATTGAAACAAGCTAATTATCAAAGTTTACCCAGTGATCCAGCCTGCTTTCTACGTTTCATCACTGCTTCTGATTAGTTTGTGAAGATGTTGCTGAAATTATGAGATTTCAATTAAAAAGATTTTATTTTTTTATATTTTTATTATTATTTTGCTGAATGAATTGAATTGGAATTGGAATGGATCAAGATTACTTTTTTTTTTTTTTTTTTTTTTACTTTTATTCAGCAGTGAATTGATCAAAAGTGACAGTAATGCATCAAAGACATTGATATTGAGACAAATTATTTTACTTTTGAACTACATTCATGCTGAAAAATATTAAACAGAATAGCTGTTTAATAACATCAAAAGTAATAAATGTTTCTTGAGCACCAAATCAGCATATTAGAATGATTTATCAATAATCGTGTGACACTGAAAACTGGAGTAATGATGCTGAAAATTCAGCTTTGTCATCACAGAAATAATTTTAAAATGTATTCAAATAGAATTTCAAATTGTAATAGTATTTCTCAATATTACTGTTTTTACTGTATTTTTGATCAAATAACTGACTGCAAAATTTTCAAAGGTAGTGTATGAATAATACCAGTAAAAGATGTGATTGGCAGCAAAGATTTAATTGGTTTATACAGTTGGTTTGTGTTAAATGACTTATAGGCCATGAACACACAGGTCACAGCACTAAATACAACGGTCACAGCACTTCTGAGTGCTAAATCATGTTTAGTACACAGTGTTTGGTTATTTATATGACAACTGCATTCTACAACTGGATTTACTCCCAAAAAATCAGGTAGTGAATACAGTATTTATGTTAACTTCTCAGTAGTGTATACAAAAAAAACTGAACTAAACAACAACTTATAGAACATAAACAAAAAAATGGCATCTGTGTTGACAGGTGTCTACTAAAAATGGTTAAAAACCCAAACCTCAAAACTTAAAATCTAAACTAAGAGGTAAAGATAAGCAGTTTGCACAGTAAAATGTTTTACGTCTTACTTGTTTGAACAGATCCAAGACATTAGCGTTGAGACAGAGGACAACAAGGAGAAGAAATCTGCTAAAGACGCTCTGCTGCTGTGGTGTCAGATGAAGACTGCAGGGTAAGAGAAGAAGAGAGAGAAATGAAGTGAATCGGTGTCTGTATGATGCTTTATTGAACAAACACTAGTTGTGGTTCTGTATTAATGAACCCTACTCTCCTTTCAGGTACCCGAATGTCAATGTCCACAACTTCACCACCAGCTGGAGAGATGGTCTAGCGTTCAGTGCCATAGTGCACAAACACAGGTATCGATCTGAGCTCACAAACTGACATACAAGTACACTGGTACACGGCCTTTGTTCTCAAACACATTACAAGCTTTGGTATGACTGCAATTTCCACATAGTACCACAGTGCTTCCCACAGGTTTGAAATATACTTGCGGTGGTAGCTGGGTCAAAAATACTCCTAATACCCACGGCACAAAAATGGTCTACTACATGCGAAAAACAACAAATAATATGTGATTTTTAACACTATTTTTATTTTTTCAAATTAATTTTAATTACAAAGCCTACTATTACATACTAATATTATGCACTGTAAATTATGCAAAATTACGGCATTTAAATGGAGTTCTCCCATCTTTTTCATATAGTGTCTTTCAGTAAATGGGACAGATTTTACTAGTAAAATGTATATAATGAATAATATACATGTCAAATAATGTTCTTAGTCTTTTCTTCTTGTGGGGGAGACTACA
This sequence comes from Elopichthys bambusa, assembly GCA_037101425.1. Classification (NCBI taxonomy): domain Eukaryota; kingdom Metazoa; phylum Chordata; class Actinopteri; order Cypriniformes; family Xenocyprididae; genus Elopichthys; species Elopichthys bambusa. The sequence goes on from CM074434.1 coordinate 22,391,891, forward strand.
ATAAATTACTATGAATTAAATGGAAATCAAATTAAATACAATTTATTGTGTAACCGAAATACTAATAATGCCCAGAAGGGAAAAAAACCTAGCGTGTGAATTTTAATTATAAACAAGCCCGAAATACACAGGGACTCTTTTTTTGAAATGTCTGTACAGTTGCGGGCTGATCCTTCAGATGAGAGAGATAAAAATGTGCACTCTTACAACCATCTAAAACATATTATATAAAGGCCATAAAGTAGACATTGTCTTAATTCATCAACTAAAGTTCATTAGCAATCGCTTGGCATAAATGTGCACTATTCATTGCTTAAAATGATCACTTTGAAGCAGTATGAAGCGCCGCCTTGTGACTTTGCAACATGCAGCGCTCTTTGTGAAATATCCACCGCGTCTCTGCAGTGCACGGGGGAATGTCAGCGGGAGTAAACAGTTCTCTCGCACAGAACAAGCAGGTGCGAAATGCATAGGGCAAGGGGATATTGGATGGATGGATATATGGATGGATGGACTAGTTAATCGATCGCGGATGGTTTCATTATCTTGGGCAGATACAAAATTATAAGAGGATAAAAATAATAAAAGCATAAATGTATCTCCAAATATACTTGGGCGGTCGTTAATATACCTGGGCGGACCGCCTAAGTAAAGTCTATGTGTGGGAAGCACTGTACCATGTGCTCATGCACCTCACAGCCCTTCATTCTTCAGCATGTTCCCACACATACAGAGAGGCCTGCAGGGGCTTCAGCTACCATTCTGGCACTTTAACTTTGTTCTGTAGAAGTGTGTATAAATAAATACTTAGGTTAATTGAAGGAATCATTTTACTCTAAGTTTGCAAGTTGTGAGATGTGTAAATTGTGTTCTCCTGTTCACTCCTTTGTCATTACAGCAAATTAATTCATTAATTTCATACTAAGACATTATGAAATAATGTTAATTTTTTAATTTTTTATTTAATTTAGCTTTTCACTTTTATGTTATGATCATATAATTTTATTTAAAATGTATTTATTATTAAGTAAAAAAAACATGAAAAATGGAAGCATGTGCTTTCAGATTTTTGGGCCCAGCTGTATTTACTTTATATTGTACTGTATTATATGATTTGTATATTTGAGTTGAGATTCCTCTTTCGTCTTCCTGTGAAATAATTTCATTATAAACTAATTAAGCCATGTAGAATCTCTTGCTGTTCACATCCTCATCAGTCCCACCAGCCCCTCATTTTTGCTCTCTTCCTCTCAACTGTCGCCCAGCAGCTTTGTTCTTTCAGATTTTTTTAATTTTATTTAGCATAACAGGAAAAAAAGAAAAGTTGAATTAAGTTGACCTAAATAAGGAGAGAAAAATCCCTCACTCCCTCTTTGCAGTGTTGAAGTGCTTCCCTCTTTTGTTGGAGAAGTGTATTGCAGTGTTCTTACAGTGTCAAACTGAAATGTCATCTTGGCAAAGAGTTTTAAAACCTCAAAAAACATTCATGTTGATTTTCTTCTTTCTTTCTCATTCTTAGGTCAGACTTGATTGACTTTGATAATCTTAAGCGCTCTAATGCCCACTATAACCTGCAGAATGCCTTTAATGTGGCTGAGAAGGAGCTGGGTCTTACCAAGCTACTGGATCCTGAGGGTGAGATTCAGATATGTTCATAAAAAGCAAATACATGCATCATTTTTAATCAGATAATAAAGACACATCTACTCTCAGACACTCTATAAAAACAAGACACTGAGATACACACAGAACCTTTGGGTGGAAGGTGTCCAGACCAAATCAAGATGCAATCTACAGAATAAAAAGAATGAGCAAAAGAGCGTGTTATTATTTATTATTAACTAACTAATGTATTTCTGTCATATCTCTTGCTCTCTAGATGTGAATGTTGATCAGCCTGATGAAAAGTCCATCATCACATATGTGGCCACATACTACCACTACTTCAGCAAGATGAAGGCGCTCGCTGTAGAGGGCAAGAGAATCGGCAAGGTACATGGAGAGCGAGAGAGAATTACAGTCTACCCTTATGTTTACATAGACATTTCCTGAAGTGTTTCTGTAAGTGCGGGTCATTAGTCTGTAAAGTGAATAAGGGTTTATTCAACTGTTTCTGCAGGTGCTGGACTATGCTATTGAGGCGGATCAGCTGATAGAGAAATACGAGACTCTGGCCTCAGAGCTGCTGCAGTGGATTGAACAAACTATCGTTACCCTTAATGACCGTCAACTCGCTAACTCACTCAGTGCGGTTCAGAACCAGCTACAGGCCTTCAATACCTATCGCACTGTGGAGAAACCACCTAAGTGAGTGATCAAGTAAAAACATGAAGTCAAGTTTGACCCTATTTTGACCTTATCTTATTGATCAATTGGTGCATGTTATTCCATAGCAGAAAATTCTTTGTAATCTTTAGTTAAAACAGATTAACTTGCTCTTACTCTGAAATGTCTTGACTTTTCCACTGACATCAGCTAGGCTGTGCAGGCTGTTCATGCAGAAAATGATTTGCCTTCTTGGTATATTTGGCTTGTTATCCAGTTTAAATATATAAACATTCTTAAATCAAGAAGAAATCTGTCTCAAAATATTATGGATTGATTTCACAGACAGGGCTTAGATTAAGCCAGAATTAGGCCTTAATTCAATTAGGACATTTAAGTATCTTCTATAAACATGCCTTAGAAGTAAAAACATTACTGGTATGCATCTTGAGACAAACAATGGCACTGTATTTTAAGAAACTGGCACATATTTTAAGAAATGTCAGTGCAAGTTGCTTTCAGTTTAGTCTGGGACTAAGCTTAAGCCTTATCTTTGAAACGGGGGTAAGTCTTGTTTACTGCCAATGGGGGAAAACCTTGTTTTCCATGTCAATTAAGTTTATTTTTCTTACCCCACTGGCAGATATTTTTTCTTGTCTTAAACATAATCTCACATAATTTTGACTTTTTTGACTGAATATGTTTTAATTTTGTGCCAGATTTCATTAAATAATCTGCAAGATATTTTTGTATTGTTTTCCAGTACATGTTATCTAAACATTTTTAAATGTTGATAATCAAACAGTTAAAGGGCCCCTATTGACTTCTATAGTCTTTTTTCTTTCTTTCTCCATACTATGGAAGTCAGTGGGGCCCATCAACTCTTCGGTAACCCATATTCTTCAAAAATAAATAAGTAAATGATGACAGAATTTTCATTTTTGGGTGATCTATCCCTTTAAATCAGGAAGCTTGAGAAGCAAACTGATTGAAATTATTAATTCTTGTTTTTTTAAGAAATATAAAAAAATTATTTATTTCCCCTGTTGAATTAAATTTATTACCCCATTGGCAGATATTCTTTCTTGTTTTAAGCATAAACTTTATTTTGATACATTTTTCCAGAAAACAATATTTTAAGTATTTTAAAACTTCTCAGGTAAATATATCTTGATTTAAGAATGTACTGGAAAACAATAAAAAATATAGCAAGTAAATAATTGTTTGCACTGTTGGATAATGTTTACCAATAGCTCAATAGATTTGTAGGCATTGTTTTAGCAAACTCAGATTTAATCTGGCTGTATTCTGGTAATGTAACACCCACTTTTCACCAACCAATCAATTCCCAATAGATAAAATCGAGTTCTGTTCAACAGTTTTTCTCACTGAATATCCTGTTTAACTTGTGTATACACACAACAATCACATTACAAGAGTAAACTGTATTTTTATGTTGACTTTAAACGTTTGATACCTAGAATTCATTCTAGATGCATCCCTTTATTTTTGTATGTGTTTTGACAGGTTCACTGAAAAGGGAAATTTGGAAGTTTTGCTCTTCACCATTCAGAGTAAAATGAGAGCAAACAATCAAAAAGTTTACATGCCAAGAGAGGGAAAACTCATCTCTGACATCAACAAGGTATATACACCTCAAATGCTGCTGTATATGTGAATATACACAATTCTAGCTTGAGTTTTGAGTGATGCTCATGGCCGGATGTGTTTGCTGTTTGTCTGAGAAGGCGTGGGAGAGGCTGGAGAAAGCAGAACACGAGAGAGAGTTGGCACTCAGAAACGAGCTGATTCGTCAGGAGAAGCTGGAGATGTTGGCCGCACGCTTTGACCGCAAAGCAGCCATGAGAGAAACCTGGCTCAGCGAAAACCAGCGGCTAGTGTCACAGGTGAAGTAGATTGACACTTAGAAGAAAATATTTATGGTTTAATGTGAGATGATGACTAATATAATACATTGTCTCCACCTTTAGGACAATTTTGGTGTTGACCTGGGCGCTGTGGAGGCAGCCACTCGCAAACACGAGGCCATCGAGACCGACATCCAGGCGTACGGTGAGCGCGTAGCAGCTGTAGAGGCTGTTGCTCGAGAACTGGAAGCGGAGAGATATCATGAAGTGCGCCGCATACTGGCACGGAGGGATAACGTGCTCAGACTGTGGGAGTATCTGAAGGAACTACTTGCGGCACGGCGCGAGAGGCTAATGGCACACAGAGACCTGCAGCGCCTCCTACAGGAGATGAGCTACATCATGGACTGGATGGAAGAGATGAAGGTATGGACTCATTCAGACCAACATACTACATTTATTTTCCAGTTCTACATTAAAAATAGTGTTTGTTTTTGAGTGCTTACTTCTTGAGTGCTACTTTTTTATTATTTGATGCCATGGACCCCAACATATGATGCTTCTCTTGTGAGATACCTAATTTTATGTATAAAGACACATTTATACTGTGAAAAATACATTTTTATAAATATTTGCAAAATATATATACTTGATATTGAGTTGAGTTGCTGTTGTAAAATAATATGGGATTAACCTCATGATATCCCACCATTGTTTAGAAAACAGAATGCAACTGTAAAAATGTAACTAACATTTGATCATTCTTTATTATTAATATTATTATTATTATTATTATTATTTTACCAATTTGTAATGTGGAAAAAATATTATTATTATTATTATTAATGATGATAATAATAATAATATTTATTTCTTTAATAATACTATAATTTTTTTTCCACCTGAACTTTCCACTTTCTAGCACTCCCTTGCAGCCTCCCGTATGTTGTAATGTCTTTTAGATCAGTCCTTTGTGTTTTTGTTTGTGTGTTTAGAGTCGCCTGCAATCCCAGGACAGTGGAAAACACCTTCATGATGTGGAGGACTTGCTGCAGAAACACACACTAGTGGAAGCTGATATATCTGCACAGGCAGAGAGAGTCAAAGCTGTGCAGGCCGCTGCGAAGAGATTTACTTCAAATGAACAGAGTGAGGATACACCCTACACATAAACAAACATGTGCTGGTCTTGAGCTCAAAATTAAAACACAGTCGGTTCTCTTCTCTCTTTAGATTATAAGCCGTGCGACCCTGCGCTGGTTGAAGAGAAGGTGGACCTGCTGGGCCGAGCATATGGAGAATTGGTCCAGTTGGCAGCAGATCGACGAGCTCGACTGGATGACTCGCGCAGGCTGTGGCAGTTCCTGTGGGAGCTGGGAGAGGAGGCTGCCTGGATTCGAGAGCAGGAGCAGATCCTGTCCGGAGGAGATAATGGAAAGGACCTGAGCTCCGCCCTTCACTTCCTGTCTAAACATGAGGCCTTCAGGGACGAAATGGCAGCCCGGTATGGCCCTCTGGGGAATAGCATTGCTGGTGGAGAAGCCCTGGTAAGGGAAGGCCACTTTGGAGCACCTGAGGTGACAGAGCGGATCAAGGACGTGAAAGCACAGTGGTCACACCTGGAGGAGGTACAGAACCAAAGAATGGCTCAAACTTTAAAGTGGAATGTGTGTCTTTACACGGCATCACAATTTTATTCCACATTTCACACACTCTCTTTCCACAGGCCTCACAGTTGCGTGAGCAGAGGCTGAAAGAGTCTGTAGCTTTCCATCAATTCCAGACAGACGCTAACGACATGGAAGCCTGGATAATGGAGACACTAAGACAGGTAAAACAAACACAAATGTGTTTAACTGACTGTTTGCTATGACTGAATTACAAATGTCTATTTTGCCCAGTTCTATTTCAAAGGTATTCATCATGGTGTAGCTTTGCTGCTGAGTTTAGTCGTCAGACTGAATTTTTTGTTATTCTGTTTTTAGGTGTCTAGTCAAGAACTGGGCCATGATGAGTTTTCTACACAGACTCTGGCCAGAAAGCAGAGAGAGGTGGAAGAGGAGATTCAAAGTCACCGACCACTCATCGACTCACTACATGAACAGGCCTCAACCCTGCCTGAAGCGTACGCACAGTCCCCACAGGTACACACAACACATACACATTAGAAAGAAATGATGCATTAACTACAGATTGATAACCAATATTCACCATGATTTATATATTTGAATCCATTGACACTCCTATTAATATATTCAAAAGTTCAAAAGTTTGGGGTCATTAAAAGTTTTGTTAACACTTTAGTTTAGGATCCAGTTCTCACTAGTAACTAGTTGCTTATTAGCATGCATATTACTTGAATATTGTCTGTTTATATATGCTTTGTTTGCTTATAAAGCACATATTAATGCCTTATTCTGCATGACCATATTCTACATCCCTTAATCCTACCCATTACCTAAACTCAACAACTACCTTACTAAATATTAATAAGAAGTAATTAGGAGTTTGAGGCAAAAGTCGTAGTTAATAGTCAGTTAATAGTGAGAATTGAACCCTAAACTATAGTGTGACCAAAGTTTTTTTTTTTTTTTTTTTTCTAAGAAATTCTTACTTTTATTCAGCACAAATGCATTTAGTTGATCAAATGACATTAAAGACATGTATAATGTTACAAAAGATTTGTATTTCAAATAAATTCTATTTTATTCATCAAAGAAATGGTTTCCACAAAATATTAAGTAGCACAACTTTTTTTCAACATTAATATTAATGTTTCTTGAGCACCAAATCAACATATTAGAATAATAACTGAAGCATCATGTGACATTGAAGACTGATGATGCTGAAAATTCAGCTTTGCCATCACAGGAATAAATTACAATTTAAAAAAAATATTATATAATATGTAATCCTATTTCACAGTTGTACTATTTTTACTGTATTTTTTTATCAAATAAATGCAGCCTTGCTTCTTTTAAAAACTTTTTTTTTTTTAATTGCTAAACCCAAACTTATGAACAGTAGTGTTTGTTACCCATATTATTTATTTAAAAGACTCTTGTTCTTGAACAGGTGGAGGGGCGTCTCCCAGCGATTGAGCAGCGCTATGAAGAGTTAGAGGGTTTGTCGTCGTCATGGCGACAGGCCTTAGACGGAGCACTTGCGTTGTATCGCATGTTTAGTGAAGCTAATGCATGCCAGCTGTGGGTTGGAGAAAAAGAACAGTGGCTGCACAACATGGAGATTCCCACCAAACTAGAGGACCTGGAGGTGGTCCAGCAGAGGTCAGAACAGATACAATAATGCTTGTGTAAGTTTTAATTATTAAACTTATTGATGTGTTGGTGTAATATGGCTTGTTTTGTTTTGACTGAAGGTTTGAAACTCTGGAGCCAGAGATGAACACACTGGGTGCTCGCATTTCTGATGTCAATCAAGTGGCACAACAGCTCCTTGGATCAGACAATCGCAACAAAGAGCAGATTGACCAGACCCAAAACCAACTCAATAACAGGTACAGTCGCCAACACAAAGAGCAGACTGACCACACCCAGAGTTATCACGCATGGTCTTACACAGACAAAACTATAACAAAGGAGAGATTAACAGCACACAGAACCAATTTAACACAGACATACACACAGAAAAAGTTCATAAGGTTAGATAATCAGATAATCAGAAATGGCCTCACGCTTCTCCTTTCTCATTCTTCTGTGAAGGTGGTCTGATTTCCAGAGTCTGGCCAACCAGCGTAAACAAGCTCTAGAATCGGCACTGAATATCCAGAACTATCATCTAGAGTGTAATGAGATCAAGAGCTGGATGAAGGAGAAGACCAAGGTCATTGAGTCCACGCAGAGCCTTGGAAACGACCTGGCTGGAGTCATGGCCCTGCAGCGCAAGCTCACTGGTATGGAGAGAGACCTGGAGGCTATACAGGTAAAAAACAAAACAAAATTACCCCACATCATTGTCTAATACAACCATTAAGAAATTGTAGCTTTTATACTTTTTTTTTTACTTGTTCTCTTCCCTTTGTCTTCCACAGGGTAAGTTGGATGACCTGCGTTCTGAGGCCGAGAAGTTGGCATCCGAGCATCCTGAGCAGGAGGAGGAGATCAAGGGTCGACTGGCTGAAATCCAAGAGGTGTGGGAGGAGCTTCGAGCCACCATGAAGAGGCGTGAGGAGTCTTTGGGTGAAGCCTCAAAGCTTCAGGGCTTCCTCAGAGATCTCGATGACTTCCAGGCCTGGCTTTCTCGTACACAGACCACCGTGGCTTCCGAGGACACGCCCACCTCTCTGGCCGAAGCAGAGCGTCTGTTGGGACAGCATGAGGCCATAAAGAATGAAGTAGATAATTACAGGGAAGATTATGAGAAGATGAGAGCTACTGGAGCTGAGGTCAGTTAGTGTAAACTTGAAATTTAAAATAAAGCTTCATTAATGTACACTACCGTTTGCCGTAAGATTTTTATGTTTTTGAAAGAAGTCTCTTACGCTTTATTTATTTGATCAAAAATATTGTGAAATATTCCATTTAAAAAAAAACAACTTTCTTTTAAAGACTTTTGACAAAAAACCTGAAAAAAGATACTTAAACCATTTTATCTTTGACTCCATTTGTGATTGTGTGTTTAGGTAACTCAGGGACAGACTGATGCCCAGTACATGTTCTTAGCCCAGCGACTGCAAGCTTTGGACACCGGTTGGCATGAGTTGAGGAGAATGTGGGAGAGCCGCCACTGTGTCCTTGCCCAGGCCTTCGATTTCCAAACCTTGCTACGAGATGCAAAACAGGCAGAGGGCTTCCTCAATAGCCAGGTGTGTATATGCAATACTTCTTGTACTTTTCTTGGTATTATACAACTAAATACTGTACAATCCATATCTTTCTACCTTTTGGAGAATGACACTGTTTTAGTTGAATAATCTGCAAATAAGGACTCCTGATTGGTGGGTGAAACCTTAATGAGAGCTAATAACCCAGTCTCATTTCTCTTTGCCTGCAGGAATATGTTCTGTCACACACAGAGATGCCCTCCAGCCTGCAAGGGGCTGTGGAGGCCATCAAGAAACATGAGGATTTCCTTACTACCATGGAGGCCAGTGAAGAAAAGATCAATGGTGTGGTCGAGTCTGGACGGAGACTTGTATCTGACGGCAACACCTATGCAGACAAGATCCAAGAGAAGACAGACTCCATTCAGGAGAGGTGAGCAGGAACAGAACAAATAAAAAGACATGGTTAGAAGATCAGTGTGACCAAAATCATCATGTTATGAGTATTTTTTATTTAGTAATTGAATCACTGTAATAGTACAACAATGCCACAATCTACTGTAGCTATTTTCCCATACATTAAGTATGTTAGTATTGTTATATAAATTTACACAGAGGTTTGGCATCAGTAAGATTTTTTTATATTACATTTTTTAATTGATCAAAAGAGACAGTAAAGACATTTATAATGCTACAATAGATTTCTTTTCCTAATAAATGCTGTTCTTTTGAACTTTTTATTCATTATTTGAGTTCAGTATTTAATAATAAATAAATTTAATAATAATACATGTTTGAGCAGCAAATCATCGTATTAGAATGATATCTGAAGGATCATGTGACACTGAAGACTCAAGTAATGATGTTGAAAATTCAGCTTATACAGTCAAACCAAAAATTATTCAGACACTAGATATAATTTTTTTTATTTTTTTTTACTAGTGGGTGCAGGACACTATAGTTAATTTATGTAAGTGAGGATAGCAAAATAAAGTAAACTGTGACATATTATACCCAAAGATTCTTCATACAGTGGACTACCAGTACAACTGATACAAATTTGGGACAAAAATTATATTCAGACACTTTGACCTGACCATGTTTTGCTTAAGTGTTATCTGACATAATTAAGATTATTTTTTTCTGACACAGTTTAACTCTGAGATCTTGTCATATTCTATTACCATTTTTTTAAACTATAGTGAATAAACTGTAATAATGAACGAAAAGTTTAAGGTCTAAATAACTGTTTTAACTGTATGTTTTTTTTTGTTTGTTTGTTTTTTGTTTGTTTTTTAAATAAATGTATCCTTGGAGAGCATAAGACCTTCTTTCAAAAACATTAAAAACATTTTTTAAATCTTACTGACCACAAACATTTGAACTGTAGAGTACATACTACAATAAATACTTTATTAATGCAATGTCATACTTAAGAAGCTGCACTCTATTGGAAATGTGTTGTATTCATCGCTATGGTTCCTGGCAATGATGTGCGTTAAATAAGTCCCCATCCCCCAATAACCCCATTAAATCCAGTCCAGATAACATCATGTTTTTAATCTCATGTTCTTTCTCAATTTCCTTCAGACACCATAAGAACAAACAAGCTGCCAATGAGCTGCTGACCAAACTGAAGGATAATAGAGAGCTGCAGCACTTCCTTCAGGATGGACAAGAGGTAATAATACAAAATACAGAGTAATTATTATAAGACAAAGTCCTTCCGTCTGACGTTGAGAAAGATAACACACTCATATAAACTACACCAGTGAACCACAGCACCTCCTACAGGATGAATCCAGTGGTGTCACATTCAGGCCTTTGTGTGATTTAATAAGTCTTCTTTTCCTTCCCCGTCTCTGTAGCTGACTTTGTGGATTAATGAGAAGATGTTGACGGCTCAGGACATGTCCTATGATGAGGCCAGAAACCTCCACAGCAAGTGGCAGAAGCACCAGGCCTTCATGGCTGAGCTGGCCTCCAATAAAGACTGGCTGGACAAGATTGACAAGGTATATTCCCATCATCTCTCACTGCTTTTAGGTATCTTATGTACCTCTAAATACCAGTACATTTTTTTGAAATTAGAATATCTAGACCTGGAAACGTAATGGAAATTAATAAAAATTCTAAAAAGTCATGGAAATGCTCAGCTCTAAAGTATATTATTTGCTAGAAATTGCTCTTTGTGTGGAAAGTCTGGAAATATCATGGAAATGCATTGGTCATCCAGGGTTCATCAAATAACTTCATAATTTCTTGTTCTCGCAGGAGGGTCAGGTGTTGGTGAAGGAGAAGCCTGAGCTGGAGCAGACGGTATCAGAGACTCTAAGCGGCCTGCAGAAGCAGTGGGAGGAGTTGGAGAACACCACTCAAGCCAAAGCTCAGTGTCTATTCGACGCCAACCGAGCTGAGCTTTTCACGCAGAGCTGTTCAGCGCTGGACTCCTGGCTCCAGAACATCTCCTCTCAACTCCAGAGCGATGACTTTGGAAAAGATCTCACCAGTGTCAACATCCTGCTCAAGAAACACCAGGTAAATCCAAGGCCAAGAAAGATCACAACTCCAGATACTCACAGATCACTTTTGTGTGAAATTAAACCATCCTGTAGTCTGTGGGACAGAACATTTGAATGTGTAGTCCTTCTCTCTGGAAACAGTCCCCAAAAATGTGAAAAATGTTTTATTCTGTGTAAGTAGACAAGTTTTCAAACTAATGACCCCCTATGTGACCCTGTACCTGTGTGTGTCTCAGATGCTGGAGCATCAGATGGAGGTGCGTGAGAAAGAGGTCCAGTCTCTGCAGTCACAGGCTCTGGCCTTGGCCCAGGAGGATTCTGGGACAGTGGAGGTGGATGGTCAGCAGAGAAGGGTGACAGACAGCTTTGCTCAGCTGCAGGACCCTCTAAAACAGCGGAGGCAGCATCTTCTTGCTTCAAAAGAGGCTCATCAGTTCAACAGAGACCTTGAGGATGAGATTGTGAGTCATAAGCAAGAACAGCTGCACAAGTTGTAAATAATATTCAAGCACATTTAGCACACATACTATTTCAGTCTTTCTACTTTCAATAAATAAATTTCACATTTATTTTAATGTGTTAATTGACATTTATTTGTAATGTAAAATGTACTAGCAATTTCTGAGTGAAAAACGTTTTTTTTTCTAAAGTTATGGGTGAAGGAAAGGATGCCCCTCGCTACCTCCACAGACCACGGTAAAGATCTCCCTAGTGTTCAGCTGCTCATCAAAAAGAATCAGGTAATTGATTGTTTAATGTTTTTGAAGCTATAAAAAAAGTGTTTACTTTTGATCATTTCCAGTCTTTTCCACTTTCTTTTTCACTGTCTGACTGATATTCCATTATCCCCCAGACTCTACAGAAGGAGATTCAGGGTCATCAGCCCCGTATAGATGACATACAGGCTCACGGTAGAAACATGTCTCCTGGGAAGGAGTCAGAGATGGACAAGGAGAGGAAAGCTGCTCTTGATGGACGTCTGGCAGAGCTGAGGGAATTGTGGGCCCTTATGATTTCTGAGACGGAGAAGAGAAACGTGAGGCTAGCAGAAGCTAACCGAGCACAGCAATTTTACGCAGATGCTGCGGAGGCTGAGGCCTGGATGGGAGAACAAGAGCTTCATATGATGTCAGAGGAGAAGGCGAAGGTCAGTGAGACTGAACTATGTAGGAGTTTTTAACAGTTATTCAAACATCCTTGAAAGAGATTTGCACATGGAGGAACAATGAGACACACTGCCGTTCTTTGAAAGAAATGAATATTTTTATTCAGCAAGGACACATTAAACTGATCAAAAGTGACAGTAAAGTCATTTATATTTCAAATAAATGCTGTTCTTTTTGATTCCTGAAAAAATGTATCTCTGTTTCCACAAAAAATATTACGCAGCACTGTTTTCAACATGTATAATAAGAAGAAATGTTTCTTGAGCAGCAAATAATCATATTAGAATGATTTCTGAAGGATTATGTGACACTGAAGACTGGAATAGCTATTCTCTGCTAAAAACTCAGCTTTGCCGTCACAGGGAGATATATATATATATATATATATATATGTATGTGTGTATATATATGTATGTGTGTATATATATGTGTGTATATATATATTATGCATAAATACATGCAACTAATCCTAAGCCAAACCCTAAGTCTTACCCTATCCATATAGTAAGTACATGTTTGTTAATTAATATTACTCAGTACTTGTACTATTACACTGTATCAAGGACACCTTAAAATAGAGGGTAACCAAAATGAGTTCTTTAGACAAATATAGATTATGCCTATCTATGACAATTTTTATAAAACTAACAGTTTGATTATATTTTTCATTATGGATGATTTTTTCAGATGAAGTGAAGAAAAATCAGCCATTAAGAGCCCAGCATACATTAGACCTCTTTCAGTACTGTTTAAATGCATCCCAGTTTGCAAGTCATGTTTTGAAGAAGCGAAGATGTGAGATAGTTTGATTTAACATTTTAGTCCCCACAAAATCCTCATGTAGTAGTTCAGTCATTCTTTAGTTCTGATGAGTTTAAGTACTTTGCCAAAGTGCTGTGTTGTTATTGATGTGTTTATGCATGCAATGTTTAAAGTTTTTATGGTTGTTGTAGGATGAGCAGAGTGCTCTGGTGATGGTGAAGAAACACCAGATTCTGGAGCAGGCTCTAGAGGACTACGCTCAGACTATCCACCAGCTGGCCAACAGCAGCAGACTCATGGTGAACAGCGAACACCCAGAGAGGTGGGGAGCATACTAGTATTGGTGAATTGTCAGATAAAGAGTATGAAGTTAAGTATTGATATAATCCATTTTCTTTCTCCTCTTGTAGTGAAAGAATCACTCTGAGGCAGGCCCAGGTGGATAAACTGTATGCAGGGTTGAAGGATCTGGCAGAAGAGAGAAGGGGCAAATTGCAGGAGAGACTGAGACTGACCCAGCTGAAGAGAGAGGTGGATGATTTAGAGCAGTGGATCGCTGAGAGAGAGGTCGTTGCAGGGTCTCATGAACTTGGACAAGACTACGAACATGTGACGGTATAAAATCCATTTTTCCTCCTCACTTTCTAAATCTTCAATACTGGGATTGCAAAAACTTTGTTCAGTTTATCATAATTATGTGAACAACTTCTTTAGGTTACATCTACACTAATCTGGATACATTTGAAAGCTTTTTCCTCTACGTTTTGGCCTTCCGACACACAGATGTCTTGTGAAAACTGAACTTTTTTTAAGACGCTCTCTCATGTAGATACATTTTTAAAAAAAAAGTTTTCGCATTGTTTAGTGCAACCAAATCGCATCAGTAAGTTGTGAGATATTTTGCTAATAAAGTGATTGTGCCAGAAGAATGTCTTGGGAACCTTATTATGTTTGGTTTCTCTGCATCACCTCAGTGAGCTTTTATTACATTTTACGCATGTGCAGTATGATGATTTTAACGTTTTACGACGTTTTAGTGTGGTGAAAATCGCTTGAAAATGGAAGTGTTTGAGGGCATTTTTAAATAAAAACGCCTTTTTCAAATGTATCTGGATTAATGTAGATGTTAAACTTTCTTTAAAGATTATACAGTGGGATTATCGTCTATAATCCTGGATGTTCTCTCTCGACCCTTCAGATGTTGCGTGATAAGTTCCGGGAATTTGCGCGGGACACCAGCACAATTGGCCAGGAGCGTGTGGATGCCGTGAACGCTCAGGCAGATGAACTTATCGAGTCAGGTCACCCAGAAAATGCCAGTGTAGCTGAGTGGAAGGATGGGCTCAATGAGGCCTGGGCCGACCTGCTGGAGCTCATCGACACACGCACACAGATGCTGGCCGCCTCGTACGAACTACACCGCTTCCATCAGGATGCCCGGGAAGCTCTTGGGCTCATAAGGGAGAAGAAGGAGACACTAGCTGGAGCCGAACTCGGACGGGACCTGAACACTGTCCAGCACTTGCTTAGACAGCATACGGCCTATGAGCATGATGTGCAGGCACTCAGTGGACAGGTGAGAGCCTTCCTTTAACCTTTTCCCATTTATGTTGTATATTTTCTGATGCCATGATTTTGACTGTTTGATTATGTGTCTAAAGGTTAAACGTCTTTCTTTGTCCCTTCACTGCAGGTCACACAGGTGCAGGACGATGCTGCACGTCTGCAGAAAGCATACGCTGGAGAGAAAGCTGATGATATCAATCGCCATGAGCGTGCAGTCACAGAGGCCTGGGAGGGGCTTCAATCTGCCACTCAAGCCAGACGGCTGCTCCTGCTGGACACAGTGGAGAAGTTCAGATACTTAAACATGGTCAGAGACCTTATGCTGTGGATGGAGGGAATCAACTTACAGATCCAGTCACATGACAGTCCGAGGTACTTGCAAACATACACATTGTGAAGTCTAAATCAAACATACGCTACCGTTCAAATGTTTGGGGTCGATACGATTTCTTAATGTTTTTGAACGAAGTCTCTTATGGTCAACAAGGCTGCATTAATTTGATCATACAGTACAGTAAAGTACAGTACAAGCAGTAATATTGTGAAGTATTGTTACAAATTTAAAATAACGGTTTTCTATTTTACTATATTTTAAAACGTATGGCAAAGCTGAATTTTAAGCAGCCTTTACTCCAGTCTTCAGTGTCACATGATCCTTCAGAAATCATTCTAATATTGATTTGGTGCTCAAAAAGCATTTCTTCTTATTATTATTATCAATGTTGAAAACATTTGTGTTGTGGATACTTGTGGGTTTTTTCAGGATTCTTTGAGTTCAGAATAACGGCATTTATTTGAAATGGAAATCCTTTGTAACATTATAAATGTCTTTACTGACACAGTTGATCATTTTAATGCATCCTTGCCTAATAAAAGTTTTTTCCTTTAAAAAAACAAACAAAAAACTTTTGAACGGTAGTGAATATAAACTGACATGCTAAAAAATTCATACATACAGTTAAGTACACATAATAATAATAATATAATGATATATGGTATAATGACTCACAATTGTACAAGTACAGTTGTTGGAAATCTGTTTAAGAAGGAATTACATACATGAATAAGTAAAGAACTGATGAGCCATATATTCTCTGTTGTTGTAGGGATGTCTCCTCAGCTGGTCTGGTCATCGCCAACCATCAAGACATTAAGTCTGAGATAGACACTAGAGCAGACAGCTTCACTGCTTGCAGTGAAATGGGACGGACCCTCATCAATAACAACCACTATGCTTCAGATGAGGTTTGTCCACGCCACATACACACAAATGAACATGCACATTCACATATTAATCACTGCATGTTAGCCAAGGAAACCCACATATACCCACTCACACACTGTGAGGTAATTGGATGTCTGTGATTTCTAGATTCAAGAGAAATTGGATCAGCTTCAGGCCAAACGCACAGAAATTAATCAGAAGTGGCAAGAGAAAATGGACCACTTACAGATTGGTGAGTATGTGGGAGGAAGCTTGTTTCTGTGGCTCATAGCATGCTAAAGAGATTTACATTAAAGGTGGAAGTTTTGATGTACATGTTTTTTCTAATTATGGTACTGTTTGAACATATGACATCCTTGCATTCATGTAAAATCTTATCTTATTCCTCTGCTTCTGTGTGTATGTCAGTTCTGGAGGTATTACAGTTTAGTAGGGATGCGTCTATGGCCGAATCGTGGCTGGCTGGACAGGAGCCGCTGGTCAGGGCAGCAGAATTGGGCTCTAACGTAGACGAGGTTGAGAGTCTTATCAAACGCCACGAAGCCTTTGAAAAACTGGCAGCAGGCTGGGAAGATCGTTTCACACAGCTAGAGAAGCTCACCACGGTTTGTTAACTACACACCTACACCTATAAAAGTGCAGGTTTTGTAATGATAACACATCCTTTTAATGTTCTCACTTTCTCATGTTATGCTCTGTCAGCTGGAGGAACAGGAAATTCAAAGGAGAAGAGAAGAGGAAGAGAGGGCCAGACGACCACCCACACCTCCCCCCGTGGAGGAAGTAGTACCATCTGAGATTAATGATTCTGCTGCAAGGTAAGAAACAGACTGTACCATTCTTTTCAGCTAGAGTGGTGGTCATTTTTTTCCACTCGTTTTTACCTCTTACCTTTTCTGCTTGTTACTCTATTTTTTTTTTTAAACCTTGTAACCAGTGTCAAAAACAAAAATACTCACCAACTGCAAAATGCAAGTAAAAATAGGATTTGTCAATGAAATACAGCCAATTTTTACACTACCATTCAAAAGTTTAAGGTCAGTGAATTTTTTTTTTAATAGAAATTGATACTTTTATTCAGCAAGGACGCATTAAATTGACCAGAAGTGACAGTCAAATTTTACATTGTTACAAGATTTCTATTTTAAATAAATGCTGTTCTTTTGAACTTTCTATTAGGCAAAGAATCCTGAAAAAATGTATGACTGTTTCCACAAAAATGTTAAGCAGCTCTGAAATAAATGTTTCTTGAGCAGCAAATCAGCATATTAGAATGATTTCTAAAGGTTCATGTGTAAATGAAGACTGGAGTAATGATGCTGAAAATTCAGCTTTGCCATCACAGAAATAAATTTAAATTAAAATATAATCAAATAGAAAATTGTACAAATATTTCACAATATTATTGTTTTACTGTATTTGTGATTTAAATAAAATGCAGCCTTGGTGAGCATAAGAGACTTCTTTCAAAAACATTAAGAAGTCTTACCAACCCCAACTTTTGAAAGGTTGTGTATCTATTTTTTTATGTTATTTTTAATGTGTACAAGTAACATTAAATCACATGATTTAAGTTGATTTAAGAAAAAAAAAACTGCTAAATAAGACATTGCTATGGCCAGGTGTGGCAAAAAGATACTTTTAAACCATAGTTGCAACTTTCTTTTTTTAATGACGTGTTTACACTTGTATGTTGGCTTCTCTTTAAGGACGAGTCTGGACCAGACTACATTAAACCAGTCAGTATCTGTCAATGGTGTCTACAGTGACCAGGAAACATCACAGGTCAGATATGGTCAACACTGTGCTTGCATTAAATTCTCTATTCATATTGATCCAGTTACGCATTCACTTTCATACATGTTTACATCATGTGTTAGTATACAGACACAGTTTTAAAATTCATGTCAAGACACACGTGGCGTCACAGTCCCGGTCTCAGTTGTGCTGTCTTGTTGCGTGTTCAGTGTCTTTTTGCTTGTTCTTCTATATTATTCATGTTGATATCAATGTTCTGCTGTAAACTCTTGAGTCTCTTTGAGTGTGGGAGAATGTTGCAACAGATTGAGTGTCTAACAAAACTATCAGTATGTTTTCATGGTCATGCTGTGTGGATGTCCTTTTAACTGTCAGAACAATATTTCAAGACAAACATGTGCTAAATTCTAACACACTCACATGTTAACACATATTCTTGTGACGTCTCTTATCTGCAGTCATTATCGGTCTCTGTATCTGAACTCAAGAAAGCCGAACCTAAACCAGAGAGTAAACCTCAGTCTAACCCAGTTTCTAAGCCTGTGCCTAAACCCCACAAGGCACAGGAGCGTGTGAGTACTAACCCCGTAGTGCCAGCCTGTAGCCGCAGTGTAGCATCGCTGCCCCATCGCTGCTTGCGCTTAACAACCCAGTAGCCTCGCAGCATGATGGCAGCTATACCACACCTGCTAGAGGGCAAAGTCACAGCTCTGCTGCTTTCTATTGCTTTTAGTAGATCAGTCTTGTGCTTTTTTTTTTTAAATGTATACTGTAATTCTGAACTTTTGATATTTTTGTCTTGCTTGGGCCTGAGCTTCAACATCAGTGTTTGCGATGCACTAATATCACATACAAATTTCTATTTTATGATGTTAAAATGCAGCTTTGTTCTGTGAAGTGCTGTTGTTTTGCTGTTTGTTGTCAGGAGAGCTTAACTTACAGTAGGGCTAGTGTTTGTGTGCATCACAACAACTGACAACTAAATCCCTACTAATCCAACTCTCACATGAGACATTGTTTCTTTATTTCCTTCAGTTTCATCGGATTTTACTTTATTCCAAGGCAACTATTTTTCCTAACATTTGTATTTACGTATTTGGCTTAGAATATAAAATTAGTTTGAGTAACTGTTTTAGGCAGATGTGTCTTTGTGGCAGTGTTATTTCATTATTGCGTCCACATACCCACAGCTTTTCCATACTGCCCCTGTTTGTCTTTGGTGGAACATGTCAGTTTTTTTTTTTTTGTTGTTGTTGTTTTTTTTAAGTCTCCTTATGTCTTTGAGTATGCCTTTGCTTTCCTTTGTGTGCATGTACATATTGTGCTTATTGAGTTTGTATATTTTGATTAATCTTAGGATGATACAGTATTATCCTGGAATATTTGTTTGTCATTAGTGAGGGATTATACCTCAAAATTCAGTTAGTCACAAAAAAATAACCGTGCAAGTTAATTTATTAGATTTATGAGAATACTGAGACAGGACATTTTATGAAGGGTCAGTAGTTTTTTGTTGTTGTTGTTGTTGTTGTTGTTGTTGTTTTTAAAGAAATTATTACTTTTATTCAGCAAGGACACAATAAAATTGTGCAAATAAAAGTGACAGCAAAGACTTTTACATTGTTACAAAAGATTTATATTTCAAATAAATGCTGTCAACATTGATAATAATATTATTAATATCCCCATAGACTAAAATGCATGTTTGAGCTGTTTTAACTGAACGTAACTTAAACGTACATATCTTAAAATATATCAGTGGCATTGTTTTGTATCAAGATGCACACCAGTTCATTTTCTAGGGCATGTTTGTTAAAGCTACTTAAATATCCTAATTGAACTCAGGCCTAATCCTAGCTTAACCTAAGCCCTGTCTGTGAAACCAGGCCTATAATTAATGTTTCTTGAGCATATTAGAATGATTTCTGAATCATGTGACACTGAAGACTGGAGTAATGATGCTGAAAATTCAGCTTTGAATACATTACGTTTTAAAATGTTCAATTAGAAAACAGTTATTTAAAATTGTAATAATATTTCACAATATTAAAATTTTGTGATGTATTTGTGATCAAATAAAATGCAGTTTTGGTGAGCATAAGAGACTTAAAAAAACAAAAAAATCTTAAACCTTTGAATGGTAGTCAGTGTGAGAGTGTAGTATTTTTAATGAACAGTTTAAAGTATTTTTGTTGCCTATTAATATGGCATGTAATTGTGAACAAGTTACATAAAGCCTTTAATGAATAAAAATAGTATTGACCAGTACGATAGTGACCTAATCACTATTTGAGTGCATTATTGTAACTGTGGCTTGTTTTGGTCAACCAGGGATCAGAATCGGAATCCGTTAACGGTCCGGGCCGTGACAGTGGTCTGGACTCAGCATCACGGCAAGACCCTTCAGCAACACTGCCAGGGCGAGGAGGAGCAGAGGCGGCCACAGAAGCCATGGAGGGCATCCTTTGCAGGAAACAGGAAATGGAATCGCACAACAAAAAAGCAGCCACCAGGTGACACAGGAGGCAGAAAAATTATGAAAGAATGATTGAGCGAATCTAATCAGGGTTTGTCATGTAAATGGTGTGTTTTTCTTCCTGTGCATTTGTAGATCGTGGCAGAATGTATATTGCGTTTTACGTAAAGGAAGTATGGGTTTCTATAAGGACAACAAGAGTGCCTCTAATGGAATCCCCTACCATGGAGAAGTTCCCATCAGCCTCAGCGAGGCTGTCTGTGAGGTAGCCCATGACTACAAGAAGAGGAAACATGTATTTAAACTTAGGTGAGAAAGAGATGAGGGGAGAAATTATGAAACTCAAGAAAATTAATGAAGTTCTTAGTGTGTGACATTATGGTGTTTTCTTTTTTTAAAGGCTTGGGGATGGAAAAGAGTTCTTGTTCCAAGCGAAGGATGAGGTACGTTTTGCAAAGGATGAAAAGATAATGTTTTTAGGTCATACTCTTGTATTAAGTTTTAGAAAGATAGCTTCCTGTTGTACTCTTATATTGTGACTCAATCATTCTCTCTCAGGCTGAGATGAGTTCATGGATTCGAGCAATCCAGTCATCCCTGCCGTCCACCGAGCGTTCGCCGGGTGGCCCACGAGGTCTGAGTCGGGCGATGACCATGCCGCCAATGTCTCCCAGCTCAGGCGAGGGTGGAGGCGTGACCATGCGCAACAAAGACGGCAAAGAGAGAGGCGGAGAGAAGCGCTTCAGTTTCTTTGGCAAAAAGAAATAAGCACCAAAATATGCCACAGATCTCCACAGTGAGCCAAACAAGAGATGAAAGTTTGTCAACACTCAAAAGAAACTGATTAGAAAAGGCAAAGAAAACTCGCATGTCACTTTTGTGATAGGTTTTTAGTTTTTGCCCTTTATTTTTCTTCCACTCGTTTTTTTTTTTTTTTTTAATTCATCTCATTTCGCACTTCTTTGGATCTTCCTCAATCTCGCCTCCTAGATGGAACATCACTTTTGGCCGGATGGTGAACTCTGAGCCGAGAGAGTGGCGTCCCTGACCGAGAGCCATCCTGAAAGTTTAGCTCATACCTTTCAATTTGAGTAGTTTCCTTTTAACTTTTTCCCTAAAAATAATTTTATCTTTGGGTTAAACGGCATTTTACATACTGTAATGACCAAGAGTGCTATTTTGTCTCTTTCCCCTGATGATTTCCATTTCCTGACCTTTCTTTGTGAAGGACTACGGTCCCTTTTTTTTTTTTTTGTTTTTTTTGGTATTATTATACTTATAGCTAAAGATTTTATTGTTATTGCTATTATTAATATTGTTTTTGCTGTTTTGTTTTTGAGTCAATTTAAAGTAAAATATTTAAAGAAAATGTAAGTATAGTTGGTATGATCTCATGTTCAGAGAGGACAAAGCAGAAAGAAGCCCATAAATCAGAGGTGGGAGTTCATGCTGGTCTTTTTCCTTTCCTTTTTATTTTTTCTTGATATGACTGTCGAATGTTTTTTTTTTTTTTTGTTTTTTTTTTAAGTGTAGTGTTTTTCAGCTTGAAGAAAAAAAACACTGTTTATGATGGTTTTATTATTTTTGTTTATTTTTTTTGTTCTCTCTTTCATTTCCATTAAGAAATACTTTAAGTATGTGTTCTTATTCTGTGGCTTGTTCCTTTAGCTCATCAAGTTCCTTTAACCTCTTTAATCTTGTTCTTTTCTTAGACCAGAAAAGTGTTTGTTGTGAAGATTGAAATTGAGGTGTGATGCTGTGGTTTGGACTTTGGTTTTACAATTGCTTGAAAGCAAACAGACACAACACAAGAATCACTTGCACAAGCCAACATTAAACTCACGTTAAACGAAGAATTTGAGGACAGCATATATTTTTCTCCATTTTCAAGTAACTTTGATTTGAATATGTAGTTGACCAAGTTTCCTATCGGAATGTATTCTCAGGCGTCAGTTTTACCATTCACACACCGACGGACATGCGCACATGCGTTTCTCTCTCCTAACCCTACACTTTAAATACTTTCCAGGGATGAACCTCTATTATTGGGATTGGTGTCAGTGATGCTCTTGAGGTTGATGCTGTATTTTTAGGTGTGTGTGAGCGTGCGTGTGCTCTGAAGAGGTTGCTTTCAGGTATATCGGTTGTGAATGTGCTTCAACTCTGAATGAGAAACAAAATTACTGAGGTATTCTTAATGTGGACCAAATCAACAGTTTTTCCCCCAAGCATGGTGATTGAGATAATCTCTTCCCTTTATTTGTACATCACGAGTTACTATAAATTATCTTCCTTGGAAGAATGTGAAATTTTTACCACATACTTATATAATTGTATGTTTTATACTTGCGGTCAACAAGAGATAACTCTCTCCTGTCCCGTAAGTAGCGTACACAGAGGCAGAATCAACGGCAACCTAGCTGACATGATTTCAGATATACTTTTGCAGTTAAACGCATGATGTCCTGGTGTAACAAGTGTACCCACTGTGGCATGAAAGCAGTATTTTTGTAGGATAAAGATTTTTCAGCCTCATATGATTGTGTGAAAGCTTGCCTTGGTGTGTTAATATTAGCGTGACTTTTTTTGACGTCATACATTGAAATCCCTTCCTCTGAGGTGTGTGGAGTATTGAGCCATGTCCACTCTTATGTCAATTATCTCTTCATTTCCTTTGGAGACGCATTTAAGGGGTTGGCACGAAGACGCAGTAAACTGAACTTTTTTTGCTGTGACAATTGATGTGAAGGAAAATGATGCAGACTCTCTACTGAACCTTGTCCAGCCCTCAAAAACAGCCTCTTTCCAGTTTTCAGTGATTGGACAATGTCACTGAAACTCATTTTCCGCTCTGTTCAGTGACATGAATTGTGACTTGGTCCGAATGAGAAATTAGGAGCTTGGAGTCCCCTTTGTGAAACATTCTCTGGATCGGTCTGATGTTTTCCATCCTAAAGGATAAAATCACTGCGGTAGAATGATCTAGTTGTGCTTTTGTTCACACAGAATACCGTCATTGAGCTGGTAAGATGATTCATTTGGATTAGTCTCTCATATTTGTGCTGTTGATTTTTTTTCTATTTCTATTCATAGTTGCCTAATCTGAAAACGTTTTCTTCCTCTCACATTTTACACTTTCCAGTGTGGTTGGTTTTAAACCAGTTTGTTCAGATGGTCAGTTACATTATGGCAAATAAGCCAGTCTAAGATAATTGAGTCTGTTTGTGTACATTTCAGTGGACTGGTGAAGAAAATTGTAAGGAAAATGAAATGTAATTATATTGCAATACATGAATACAGTGAATTCAATGGGAAGAAACTCCTTTCAGTAAAAGTGAGTGGACTGAGCATTAGATTTGATGAATCTGGGTTTTTTTTAAAGCAGACCCCCCCTCAATAGTAGTGTATTTTACAACGTTTTAATGCGTCTTCAAAAATATTCCCACCAAACCCATTAAAAATACCGTTTATTACAGAATGTTAATTCCATTCTTGATTTTAAACCTGAGTTGTTAATATCACTACTATTATCTGTTGTTATTATTGTTATTATTATTATTATAAAAGTCATAATATTAATAACTATTATTAATACTACTGTTGCAACTGCACCTCGTGTAAAACTGCAGCCTATTCCTGCTGAGTTTCTCGTCTGTAATACCAAACCCCGCCACTTGGGGGCAAGTGTGCTGTGGAGCATTTTTCATTACTGATCTAAACAAGAAGACTTGTTTGTTGACTTGTGTATCTATATCTAATATTAGGAATAAAAACATGATTTGAAAAGAAAAAAAATGTGTGGCATTCTTTTCTATAAATTATGTAGATGTATAAATAGAAGATTAATATTCATGCAGGGGAGACTGGGGGAGTGTTGTAACACGGGTTCAGTTGTAACTGTCAGTTTGAAAAGTCAGAAAACGGCTGTGGTGATGGAGAAGTGGTGTGTGTGTGACTGTGATAAACATGGTAGATTATGACCAATGAAAAAAAAAAAATCAAGATAATTTTTAGTCTAACAATCATTGTATTGTAGTTACAATTACTTGATTCACATAACCTAAAGTAGTTGTTTCTGTAGTTTAATTTGATGCTTTGCATTCATGCTAACATTAAACCCACATGCTAAAACCGTTAGCTTATGGTTGTTTGGGGTGGGGATCATTGTAACAGTTACAATAAAAATGTTACAACCAACCCCTGTGATGATTCCAATGAGTCCAGTTATCAATCACATCCTCTACTGAGGCGCAGTCAACTTTTTTTGTAGCACGTGGAGGGATTTATCCCATTATAGTTTATGCACACATCATCTTATCAGATAAAAACTTTATTCTTCTCAATTGAGCGTTTCCATCCATCCATTTTTGATATCCCAAAAATGACACAAAAATAGGTGGATAGCTACCGTGTATCAAAGTTTGAGAGATCCAGCACAAACAACCTCTGAGTTATTGATGCTCAATAAAAAGTGTTACTTCCATCTCCGGTCTCACCTGTGTCAACAACAAAAAATCAGACTTTCAAAAGCTTCTGACAGTCAAAGACATTATTTGGTTATAACTGTGGTTAGTCTTGCCTTTTTAAATATTTTCAGTTCCTATACATGTCTAAGCACAAAGCAGACCTCTTTCTCTGTCTGCTCTCCCAGCTACGTCACTGACAGGTCATGAACTTTGACCTTAACCCATCCACATATATGAAGTTTACCATCTTAACAAGAATCAGCTTGCCTCAAATGCAAATCTCTCCTCTTCCTACTCCCTCCTGTTCCTCCGCAAGACACAACAGTTTCTGACTTTCAGATTCTTGTGCTTTTAGAGCTGACTTGGATGTTATGTTCTGCAATAATGAGCTGAAATAATTATGATAACGCACTATAACAAATGATAGAATGAGAATGAGATACGTTCATTATCTTGACCACTTCTGTGTCATGCAGAGAACAAGTTGTTCTGAATCTGGCTTTGAAACTCAACCAGAAAGCTTTCAACTGCCTACAGGCTTCCAACTACTAACAAAGCCAGCAGGAAATACCCATGTAGGACTCTCGGTCCCTTTATACTCTTGTTACTTGCCCCACGTTCAGATGCTCACTTTTAAAAACAAATACCCGCTAATTTTTTGTTATATACTGACTAATGGTCCTTCCTCCTCCTGTGCTTATTATGTTTTAAAATTTCAGGCCCGATGAGTGCCATTTATCAAATCTATCAAGTGTTCAGAATCGCTTGGCAACGCAGCACCAATATGTTTAGACCGATTTAAAAGCGCGACGGCGGCCTCACCTCCAGCCATCCCGGGCCCCCGCTTTGTGTTCAATCACAATGGCGCGTTACCCAGCGACCGTTAAAACCGCCTGAGCACAGCGCGAGGGGCTGGACCCTCACTAAATTGTCACCAACGCCTCAAACTGTTGCCAAATTGTCTTTGAGCCCCCAACGGACTGATATAAGATGTAAAGAACATCGTTACTGAACCACAGAATCTGACACTGGATATCAGCAGTTCTTATTGTAAGTAAATTCTTATATATAATGGTTTTACGTATTATTAACTGTCCGTAACGTATTGTTTTGTTGTTGTTTTTTGTTTTTGTTAAACTTCGTCACTGTTCTGTGGCGTTTTGTTGCGTGTAGCCCTACTATGGGCTTGTTCTAGAATTTGAGTCAAACAAAACGGCGTTTTTTCTATTTAGAAGATCTCCTCGATTATTCAGGCTAATTTAACTGTTAAGTTGAACTGATAACTGTTTGCGCAATAGTTTCGAGGAAAGGCGTGAATGTTCAGGATACTTATCATGGTTATGAGAAAATTCTCGATAACATTCACAGAGTGAAAATTCTGGTCTGTGTCTCTTGTCATTCGCGGTTTCAGTGTAGATAAACCAATATTTCATTGCGTGTTCCGTCTGTCTGTGCGTGTTCAAGGGAAGAGAATGTAGAGTCAGCATACTGCAGTGCGCGTGACCGAGAGCGCTCAGCTCCACTGGGAAAAGCTTGCATGAGTTTGATCATTAGCGTAATCGAGTTATATATGAGTTTTCAAAGAATAAGAAGAACAGACTATGAAGGAATGACCTGGAAAAACATAGACGGGCGAGTGGTCAAAATGGATTAAAATGGTATTGATGCATATTTATGTATGTATGTGTATTTACCAGACATTTATGTGATCTCAACATTTAAGTTGTTTTCTCAAGATATCAATGTAAAAGTTTTTATTTTATTTTTTTTATCAAGTATCAGAAGCCAGTTCTACATGTATTAGGCCTATCTACTGTCTCTGATAGTTCACTTTCAAATCAGTGTCCGACACTTTGAAAAGGTGGCAACAAATTTATCATGACATGTAAATACAGTGAATTTCAGTGCCAGCCAACTCATGGGACTGGGACATCTGCATGATTATAGAATGAAGTTTAACAGATGCCAATTAAATGGTTTGCGGCTAACCACAGAAATTGTGAGCGATGTGACAGAAAAAATAATGCATGTGAGGGTTTCTATACACGTGAACCGAAGACTGTTCAACTTATTCTACCTTTTGACTGCTGAATTTGCAAATAACTCTGCTTCAGGGAGGTAGATATTATGTATTCTAGTAAAATTAGCTAATTAGACCCACTCCCATTACCCTACAATCCTAAAATGCTTTCACTTACTGAAAGCATCTTGTATTTCTGGTGTGTGTGTGTGTGTGTTTCTATAAGTTTGTGTTCAAGAATCATTTCTGCTCTATAAAATGCACATCACATCTGGAGTGGATTTGGCAAACAAAGAAAGATGGATAATAGTTGGCCCTGCTTCCCAATCAAAGCTACACACACACACAGCATTATGACCCCGGATTGTTTTTCTGCAGGCAGATATGTAATGCTGAGGGCATGTGGTTCATAAGATCAGATAAGGTCATGAGGGCAGATAAGCAGATAGACAAAGCAAGAAAAATATGTGAAGAGAAGAGTTTGGAGCATGAATCTATATCAGACTGGGATGAAGTGACCAAATGAAAGATGATTTAGCTTCACTCTGGTCTCCATATGTTGAACAGAACCATCCAATGATGCTGTAATTAGTATTGAATGAAAAAAGAAAAGAGAAAAATGAGAGAGACAGTTTTAGAATGTCAAATCACGCCTTTGAATGTGTTCATGAAAATAAAAAAACATCTAAATGTGAGAACTGGCAGAATCCAAACGTTAACATTTTAAAGTCTGATTATCAGTATTATCAGAGAGATAAACAGAATTTTTACTATAACCATTATGTTTAATTGTAAGAATAACAGCTATTACAAATGGAAGTTAGAACATAAGGTTATGGTGAAGACTTGCATTTAGCTGGTCTGGAGTCTCTGGACCCACATTGTGGATTAGAGAAATTCCCCCATGTAAAGCAACAATGGAACACAGAGAGCTGTGAAATAAAAATGGGGAGATAGGGAAGATGAGAAGAGATTGCAAGTGGGTAGATGATGTGTTTCATAAAGCCTCTCTAAGTACATGAGTGTCCTAACCTCAGCAACTCTAAACTAGGGTTGGAGATTGAACAGTTTTTGTCCAATATGTAATATTAGAAGAAGGGCATATCATAGATATAGAATATACTTAGTTGTCTTTTGTCACTACAATCTGCATGACATAAATTTCCTTTGGACATCCTGCCATTGTCACTGCGTGATGAACGTTGGAGCACATTAAGAGCAGTAAGAATATTAAAACTTATAAATTGTTAAAGACAAGTCAATTATAAGCTATTAAAAGGATGCAATATGCAAGAACAGTATTAACAGCACTTTAAAATAAAGGTTCTTTGTTGGCGTTTATGGTTCCTTGAAGAACCGTCAACATCCATGGAACCTTTTTTCATTCCACAAAAGGTTCTCTATAGTAGAAAAGGGGTCTTTAGATTATTAAAATGTTCTTCACACTAAGAAAAAAAGGGGTTCTTTTAAAAGCTGTTCATTAAAAAGTTTCCTTTGGGGAACCCACTGTTCTTCTATGGCAGCAACATCAGTCATGGAGAGCCACTGTCCACAGCCCACTTTCACTTCAGATTGATAGTAGACCTTCTCATAGTGTCTCTCAAACAATATCAGGACTGTCTGATGTATAATTCCAGAATAAAAGCCCTCCAAAAACTCATATAAAAGCTGTTTTGTATAAAACATAAACTTCCTGTTTCTATCTGTATTTGAAATAGACAAAACTGATTATATAGTATGAGATTTTGGAGGGCTTTTATTTTATAATACAACATCAGACAGTCCTGACATTGGGCGAATGACAGGGAGTTTCCTTTTAGAGCTATGTGAATTTACAGATAGAACAGGTTATATATTAGTTTACGAAAGACTATTATATTTTGTTATTCCACATCAGACAGTTATTTTGATATTATTTTGAAATTCTACATTTAATACTGCTCAACATTTAAAGTCTTTTCATGTTATCAGGCCTCATTTGTATTTTATATCTATTTATGATATGTCATGTATTTTTTAATTTACTTATTCATTAGTGACAAACTGTCTGAATAAATGAATGCAAAATATCAGCAGAAGTTTATTTTGAAACGAGTTTTTACACACTATTACAGTAACGCCTATATATGCATACCACAAAACAACGTGGGGGCTAGAATGATTGTGTTTTTCAAAGTGGAGGCTGGCCTGAACGCAGTCCAAAAGCAGCCAGACAAGCAGGCCAATCATTGTCAATCATTTATTGTGCATGCTTAAAGGGATTGCTTAAATCACAAAAGTATTGCCTTCTTTTTTGAAAAGTTGAATATGTATGTAACAAAGTTCAAGTTCAGGGATGGAGGAGGCGGGAACCAGCAAATGTTAACGTAAAACCGGTGTGCCTCGCTCCTGCTTCTCGCCACAATACTTCTAAATGTAATATCTAAATATCTGGAGCTTCCACAGTATAAACGACAGACTTCTCTCTAATGATGTATGCAGGACTTCTTCAGTCATTTAGTCTGCTTAAACCCCGGCGAGCAAGTATACTTTTATCTACCTCCACTTTTGAGTGCAATGCCCACATCCCAATATCCAATCAAGTCCCCGCTCTACACTCTTAAATATGAAGCTTCCTAAAGTGGGTTTTTGCAGCAAAGCCATAGAAGAACCATTTTGGGTTCCCCAAAGAGCCTTTCGGTGGACAGTTCTTAAAAGAATTTTTTTTTTTTTTTTTTTTTTTCTTAGTTTGAAGAACATTTTAATAACCTGAAGAACCTTTTTCCACTGTAAAGAACCTTTTGTGCATGGGAAAGGTTTCATGGATATTAGGCTAAAGGTTCTTCATGGAACCACAGATGCAAATAAAGAACCTTTGTTTTTGAGAATGTGTGTGTGTGTGTATATATATATATATATATATATATATATATAATTTTTTTTTTTTTTTAAGGTTTATAGGATAAAACAATGATGAGAGTTGGAGTAAGTTTATTGACAAAAAGAAAATGTTTTTTGTTTTTAGTTATTTTATATTTTTCTGTAAGGAAATGCACAGAAAAATATAAAATCTTTTTAATCTTTTGAAGATGTGCTTTTGTGCGATGAGTTGGCTAGCTCTAAGAGATTAGAGGTTTAGAGAGGGAGACAGATGTTTGTTTTGATATGGTTTAGAGGAGTGTGGAGGGTGTGATAACTTCAAATCATGAGTCATCGCAACGTGTGCTTACCGCTGCGTGCGTGCGCGTGATGCGCTACAGACTCACTCCGCTGTCCTGCTGGAATCTTCAGCAAACACGGAAGAAGCGGAACAACACAGCGGTAAATGCCAAATAATGGTCTGGATAACACAATTGTAGATGTCAACAGCGATCCAGATCCATTGAGTCCAGTCCTGTGCGCTCTACTTCAGCAGTGATGTGAGGTGGGCTTACAGCGCTCTATAGCGCGGCTCTATTTCTACTGGATCAGCAAATACTCTCTGTATAGGTATGCGGTATCAAGTGTAAGGGTTATTTTTGTACTTCTGTCAGTTCTGCAGATTTTCGCGCTGGAAGAAGTATATATGACCGAGCAGAATTGGCATTGATTAATTTTGACCTGAAAGACCTGCGCATAGATGCGTTTTGGAAAGGAGTTGATCACACGGGAATCCCAACGGTAGGCAAAATATAGTATTTGCATGTGGAGTTTAAAAAATGGCAAGCCTATTGAACACAAAATGTGAATCGTATGGGAGCGTTTTTACGGGGAAGTTAGGCACAGTTGCCTATTTCTTCACATCAGTGTTTTGTAGTATAAATTATCATTTTAGAACACGATGACATGTTCGATAATTTCTCTCGAACATTTAAGAAAATGCCTATTGTGTCCGCCAGTGCTAAATGTAATGTCGCTCTGAATGCCAAAAGCGCGCGGGGTGGTGCGCGCACACTGCCATGATGACACTGGGCTGCTGCCATGTGATTTGTAGGGAGTTAGATATTCCTGTTATATTACTCTTTTTCAATAACAAAAATATCGTCTACTTTTTAAAAAAGTTGAACATCAACTAAATTTGATATGTAAATGAGTGAAATGACTAAAACGTGCCCGGAGTAGATTGTATAGTTTTGAAGAGTGAGTACGCGCACATAACAGCTTTGAACAGAGGGAATGAAAGGCAGACCACTGCCTCCACAACAGAGCTGCCAGTTTTTTAAAATTATATTGATTTTAAATTCGAGATTGCAAACAGAATTGTGTGGATTAATGGGCTTTACAGTCAGATAGGTAGATAGGAACATAAAACATTTTGTTTGGAATTGGGGTACATTTATTTATTTATTTTAAAAAAGGTTCATGTTTGTTTCTTTTGTGAAATTTTTTGGTTTTAGTATTTTTCTGTGAGGAAAGGGTAGGGAAACGTACTGTAAAAGAAGTGTAACATGATCACATGTGCCTCGTACGCTAATCATATACAGATAAACTGTAATGGCCATGTCCTTACTGAATCCCTTTCAGAGTTTTGTAGTGTTTGAGGATCCCATAGAAGTAAATGTGTAGTTCCATAAAACGAATCACACCTATTAAAATTGTTCAGGAGTTAACGTATAAAGCAGCTATTTTTGGATATCAGATTAAAATTATAGCTCATTCCAAATGAATATAACATTCCACATGTGTTTATGACAATTAGCAGACAGGAAGTCAATTTATTATATGACGAGCTGTTTCCAAACAAGAGCAGTGTATTCAGTTTATTCTCCTCCACTGACTTCCATTCAAACAGAACTGCTTCTGCATTACACATTTTTAAGCCTTAAAGGGCCCCTGGGGGAGGTGCTCTGGGGGCCCATCTCAATGGCCGCGCTGTGTTCGCTCAGTCTGTAAACCATCAATTACTTTCTTAATTGTTTATTTGTTGTTGAGCGTTGTCAGATAGTCTTCTATGGTGTATTCTCGATTTTGGGCTGTTACGTTCTAATTCATACAGATGTTTGTCTAATAATATTTTAGACAGAATATTTGTATGTGATTGTCCTGATAATGTTTTACCTAGTCAAATCTGTTGTAAATGAAATTTTATAGGTTTACCTCACTGCCATTTACTGCAATTGGTTTTGTAAATGTTTATATAATTGGAGCCAGATTTTAATTGGAGTGTAATTTTTTTTTTTTTTAATGGATTCCTTGTGCTTTTGTTCATTCACAGCCAAAGAAAAATGGCCCATTGTGCTGTTTTTTACACCAAGGTTGATTAAGTTACTTCAGTGTTTCTGTTTGATAATAAAAATGTGAGACCTGG
The DNA here is from genome assembly GCA_037101425.1 of Elopichthys bambusa. Lineage (NCBI taxonomy): Eukaryota > Metazoa > Chordata > Actinopteri > Cypriniformes > Xenocyprididae > Elopichthys > Elopichthys bambusa. The sequence continues at coordinate 22,424,034 of CM074434.1, forward strand.
ACCGTTTTTCAAAGATCATGGTGTTCATGTTTTGATAGTTTACTGTCAGGTCAATAACTCAATAACAAGGACAATAACTCTCTCTGTTAAAAAAAAGGCAAAAGCGGCTGTGTTTTTGTGTCACTGTGTTCTCTGCATTGTCTAACAAACAGAGCGGTCTGTTGAAGGGCTTGTCTGAGCACAGCACCCCTTTTACACTTTCTAGCAAAATTGTTCACTTCTGCTCTGAAACTAATAAATAACCTCAGGCCTTCAGAGGAGTGGCATAGTTCATTTCCACATTGTAAAATGTCTTTTTTATTAACATGACTTTAACTAATAATTTAGTTAAATGATGATACACATCATATTCTCAAGACTCAGAGTTTTACTGAATTGTTTAATATCTATGATTGGACTATTATAAACACAGAGATATCGGAATAACATAAACATTGTTTTTTTTTGTTTTTTTTAAAAAACATTCACACTTCCTGACACTTTTCTGCGAGTCTGAACAGGACTCGCCTGATTCCTTCTCTGGAAAAAACAGTTGTTATACAGTTGTGGTTTGATTAGAGCCTTTCTGAGATCCAGAGTTGTTATCCAAAGAGCAGTCTTGCTAATGTTGATTAATGCAGTATTCACTTAAATGTTATATTATAAAGGTGATGCTTCTGATAGATCTTATGCTGATTAGTTTATGTAATTAAATTAATTGCTTGTGTGTTTTAAGTGCTGGTTGGTCTGGTTGTCTCATTCTAATTTTAAACTGAAATTTAAGACTATCCTAACAACACTTATTTCATTCTTATTTATACTTATACCTATATATGTCTTATTTATACCTAATATGCAAATACATAACTTGTAAATGGTCTAAAAAGTTACTTGGTGTTTGTAATAAAACTAAATACGCAGCTTGCAATGTAATCTAATGAATCACTTCATCTGTTGGTTCAGTCAGGGCTAGAACTGATGTGATAATTGCTCTCTGACTGTTTATCTATGGTTCATCATTATCTTGCTCAGTTTAGTGAGTGCACACTCAACATTGACATGCTTCCATTTGTGTCTTTCACGTGCATATGTGTAAAAATAACCTGAACAATGAATAGCTGATGCCAACTTTTACTGTTTGAAAAAGAAAATAGACATTTTTCTAAACAAATCAAGTTACAGGGAGTCTCATGAAAAAGACAGCCCCTTGGTTTCCAAGTTCCCCTTGTTGTATAGCACATTTTGAACAGAAATATGTAAATAAAAGATAGAATTTTGTATACCTGTATATTTCTATATGTTAGGTGACATAATGCTTTATAGAAATGACTTGTTATAATAAAAGTTTCCCCTTGCGGGGACAGTTCACCCAAATATGATAATTCTGTCATCATTTACTCTCTCATGTCATTCCAAACCTGTGTGAAGATATTTTGAATAACATTTGGAACCAAAAAATATTGGTTACCACTGACTTTGCGTTGTATGTAAAAAAAAAACGAAACAAAAAAAAAAAACACTGAGACTGAGAAAATATCTTTTTTATGATCTTAAGTCATACAGCATTAAAATGACATGAGATTGGTAAATGATGACTATTCCTTTAATAATACAAGTCAATGAATAGAACCAAAGACTATAGAATAACACAAGACGCGTCACTCGCATTGTTTTGAATGGGAGAAAGTGCAACGCGCAATATGGCGGAATAAGTCCCGCCTTCTAAATAAGAGCCTATCGCCGATTGGAAAAAAGTCATCGCGTCACTGCAGCGGCTGTTAGAAGCTCCGGTTTCTATAGAAGTTTCTATTCTCAGACGCACGTCTCCGAAATGAGACACAAGAGACGCGCACTTAGGATTGTGCATGCGCATCAGCTTGATCCAGCCTGAAAAATACAGTTTTTGTAATGATTCAAGCATTTAGAAACAAAATTTATGAGACAGTTGTTGTCAGATTTCATTGGTTCTTTCAAATATGAAATTTAATCGAAAGCTTGGCAAACAGCTTTTCCCCATTCAAAGAGATAGGAGCTGCACTTGCATGCCCGAGAGGTGTTTCAAAGATGGCCACTGAATTAAATGACTTTGATAGAACTTAACTATATGATAAACCTCTCATAAAGACATCTTTTTTAATTAACTCTCCAAGTTTCCTATATTTTTTATAACTAAATCTTATGCTTTGCTACATTTGTCAGAAGGAGCAATCTGAAAATGTCAACCGTTGCCATGATTTTGTATAAAAATTGTGTTTTTATTATTTGTATAATAGAATGTTTACAAAAATGTACTTTACAAATCACATAATCAAACTGGATTAGGCACATGTTTGAATGGCCCACATACAGTACTTTGTTGATTAAATCTGTTAGGCAAGACACAACACTCAATTGACATATCTAGGATCAGTATTATTTGAGGGAAATGATGTGTAAACACACATTGTAGTTTATTCCCTGGAACTTTTCAGAGCCTCTCTGGCTTTAGCTGGGTCACTTATGCAACAGCGAGATGGCTTTTCCCACACTTGAGATGGAAATACTGGCCTTTGTTTTTAGTCGGAGTGTGCGCTGGTTAAGCTAACCGTGATAAAAGTCAAGGTTGAAGGAAATACACACACACACACACACACACACACCAGGATATAGTTAACTGATTCAACTCCAGAAGTATGATTTAATGCGAAAGGTATGTGTTTCGAGTCATGCTCTGGAGCCCCTGATGTATTGTCACACACATACAGGTCTTACGGTCTGTTAAACCTTTCAGCACACAAACAAACACACTAACACATGCACTCAAATGTTCCCATTATACCGCTGCTGTACCTTTATAAGTTTTGACAGATGAGTCCACTATCAGCAGACACATGGAGACATGATATAGTTCTATGTGTGCAAGTCAAACATGCCAATACTAACAACCCATGATTATTTGCTCTGACTCTTTTCCAAATTATAGTTTGTTTATCATCTCTCATTTTGTAACATTTTTTCTGTTGTCTTCCCCTCTCCAAGTAAATCCCACTTTTAACTTTGACCTAAAGAACTCATGTGTTATATAAGATGTGCTGGTCGCTTTGAGTTTGGATGGGTTTCATCTTTTTGTAATGTGATATAGCCGTTTTGTTTTTTTTGTTTTTTTTTTTACTTTGAAGGTTGTCTCAGTTCAGTTGTAAATAAAAAGAAGCAAACAAAAAGATCAGATTTTGGGGTCCAATTTTAAAATAAGTCTTTTATGTATAAAAATGCAGTAAAATCAGTAATATTGTGAAATATGATTACAATTTAAAATAACTGTTTTCTATTTTAATATATTTCAGAATGTCATTTATTCTTATGAAGGGAAAGTCTATGATTAAATCAGTGCTACTTTGTGTCAAACTTATTCAGTTAGTATGTACTACAGTGTATGTGCTAAATACTCTTTCTGTTTCTCTCCAAAACTGCAGGCAGACGGGACCGACAGTGTCTATAAGGATGTCAGAATTGCAAATCTGAATTCTGGATTTTAAATATGAAGAGACACTCTGAACCAATTAAGAGTTTTTTATGAGAATACATCAAAAAAGCATCCCGACTCTGTCCAGTTGGATTGATTTTGAATGCTAAGTGCATTGTGATTTCTTTCTTTACCTTTCCTCTCATCAATTCATCCTGCTGCAAGGTCTGTCTCTCTGTTGTGCTGGAGGACGCAGTGGGTCAGACATGTCTGCCAAGGCTCCCATTTACCTTAAACGACGAAGCCGTAAAGGAAAGAAGGAAAAGCTCCGTGACCTTCTTTCATCTGACATGATCAGCCCTCCGCTGGGAGACTTCAGACACACCATCCACATCGGCAGTGGGGGAGGCGCCGATGATCTTTTCGGTGACTTGTCTTTCCTACAAGGTAAATTTCACCTGTTACCAGGGCAGCAAGGTCATCAAGGGTCATTCCAACTAAGTCGCACAGCGAGTGTAAGCAGTCATCCAGTGCCAGCCAGTGAGAGCTCACCTCTGCTGAAAAACGCCCTGTCGCTTCCTATCATTGGAGGGGTGCAGGCCCTTACACTTCCGACTGTGACTTCAGCAGCAACGGTGACCGCTGAGGTCCCAACAGCCCCAACCACAACCCAATCTCCCCCAACATCTCCGTCTCTCGCTCCACCTCCCAAACCTCCCAGACTGCACCTGGAAGAGAGGACAGTGTCACGACATACATCGCTTCCTGCATCTCCAAACCGCTGTCCACTTAATTTGCACACATTTGGGCAGAGTCCAGATACTAAGGAAGATGAAAAATTTGTGAAGGATGGAGATGGGGAGGAAAGGCCATTTCTGTCCAACGCCGGCTCTATGCTTTCCCTCCATCTGGACCTGGGGCCATCCATCCTAGAGGATGTGCTACAGATCATGGACAACCAGAGAACAGGGACATTCAGTGGGCGACTTACACCCAGTGGACGACAAGAGATATATACCTAAAAGTGAACAAAGACATGTGAGTCAAAGCTTCATGGTACATAAATGGGCTAATCACACTTTTCTTCATGTATCAAAACATTTTGCCAACTCGTTTACCTGCTGTACAATGGCATTTCCTGGAGACTTTGACCTTTTTTGCTCATTATGCATATAATCTTTGGAAAAGATCTTTGGAAACTACAGGATTTTGAACCTGTATCACAATTGAAACTATTTCATCATTGGATTTCTCTGTATTCAAATGGATTATTTTTGGACTACAAGCAATTCTGGCATTAGATCTACTCTTAGATACATTTTGAAATCTGAAAGCATTTTAGCAAGCACATCTCAAAGTACCTGTGTTGAGTGTACAGTATGAACTATTACAGAGCAACATCCTACAGGCCTCCTGGTTTCACTACAGGAAAAGAAAAACTGACATTTTCCTCTTTCATAGCGGCTATGACATCATCTCCCCCCTCTGTGTTGTTGCAATTTGTGTAATCGGGTAAAAATGCGCAGCTCCTCCCTAACGATCTGGACACACACACGCGCCAGGAGGCCTGTGCGTCTACACCCTGGGATTTTAACGTTCTCTTTTTGTTGGGAGTAGTCTTCATTGTTCAGAACAAAAAGGCTGTTTTTTCAACTGAGCGGGAGTATGAAATGTTTTCCTTTCATGAAATTCACCTTTTTTTATTGTGTTTGTTTGTTGGTGAGGTGTCTGCGATCCCTCCGGCTTTGACAGATGATCGCTTTTTAGGCAGAAGTAGTTTTCTCTGACTGAGCGTGAGTGATGGGGCCTAAAGAAGGGCTTGTGCTACCTTGGTGTCCCCCATGTAACCCACCCCACACGAGTTAATAATGCTCTATGCTTTCCGTTCACAGATTTAGACTGTAGTATTATTTTCTTGTCAGGTTATAAATTAAAACAAATAACTCTTTACTTTTTCTAACTTACCACAAAGTGCATCAACCTGTCTACAAGAAGTGGGCTTAAAAGAGCAAACACATTTATTTTGCAATCAGTTTTATGTGATGCTACCTTTGCACTTTTTATATGATGCTAACAGCACTAAGAAAACCTACTGTATTCATTTAAACTCATCAGTTCTCATATTTAAAGGCACAGTATGCAACTTCTGATGCTCTAGCAGTTAATAAACAAAACTGCATGCATCTTCCAGAAGAACATTGTAGCCGGATCTACTTTCTGTATATGATGAGTCACACAGGTGCTGGGCTACTCTGCAGCGTTTGTCGTCCCGCTCGGTTTGAAATAGTCCAAATATAAACACTTATTATAGGCGTACCATACTCGCTCATTATATACATTTAGAACATAAAAAGTTACATAGTGTACCTTTAAAAAAAATCTATTCGAGATTTGAAACAAAATCCAAAAAAAGTTTTGTTCTAAATAGTCATTGTTTCTGACACTGTGTCTACATGTACCTTTAAAAAAAATCTATTCGAGATTTGAAACAAAATCCAAAAAAAGTTTTGTTCTAAATAGTCATTGTTTCTGACACTGTGTCTACATGGGACGCCACCGTTGTCATTTCACACCGTATCAGCTAGAAGCTATCCACACTGGATGCAACAAAGAGACCATTGCAAATCCATTTATCCTTCGTAGCAGAAGTAGAAGTAGTGCGAGCGCTTGGAGTACATCAGAAATAGAACAGGGCATCAGTTTTCTGTCAGAAATTAGTTGTCACTCAAATTATGTTGAGTATTAGTGGTTGTTTCTTTAGGATTCTTGGTTCCTTATTTATTTTTGTTACAAGTGGATTATCTTACAATTTTATCCTTACATTGTGAAATCCATTTCCAAAGCTGAGTCTATTTACAAAATCATAGTTCTGTGCACTTAACTTCATTGCTGACATACATCTGATCTAAAAACCGATCAAATCCACAAACAGATTAAATCCTATGGTGTACCTTTCTATTCGGCCAAGTATTTATTTTTGTAAGACTAATTTCGTTACATTTATTATTATCATACTCAACAGGGACCTGAATGTTAGACTTAGAATGAATAGATTTTATTACTAGTCATAACTTTTTTTTTTTTTTTTTTACATTAGCAGTTCTCATAGCCACTTTACATACATCAATGTGTATAATTTTAAGACCACATGTATAACTCATATGCAGTTGTATTTAATTAAGGGTAATCAGGGTTATTGAGGATCTTATGATTTTACATCACTGAAGCACAATTATAGCAATAATACAAAAAACAAATAAAAGTACAAGACCATATTAAAGGTCAGACTATTTAACAAGCAATTGGGTAAATATAGCTGGGTAGATGTAAATTTAAATAGAGAGATGCATTGCTAAAAACCACACATGCCTTAACAAGCATCTCTAAAATACCTGTACTTTCTACTCCACCACAGCAAAGTACTGTGATGATTCATGTTGATTAATATTAATGCTATATTTAGTTTATGACAAATATAGACTTGAATTGTAACTCGGATTTTGACTATTAAGCTCAAAATTGCATAAATATATGACATTCCTGACAAAGACTTTTTACCATAAAAAATGCATCATGTTTAGACTGAAGGGGAAACAGCTGCATCTCTATATTATCTCTATATTATAGCATTGCTGCCTTGTCAATAAAAGTGAATCATTAATAACTTTGGCTACACTTCTTAGCTGAGCAACATGTGCCTATAACAGCTGTTCAGATTTGCACCAAAAGACATTTTAGCCCATTTCTTGGTTTTTATTGGGCTTTGTATGATTCTATACTGGATGTTAAGTAGATGTTTGTTGTTGCTGCTGTACACACTACAATAGACTTGGGATAAGACGTAGAAACAGAAACATAATGATCAATAAATGCTGATTTCTGATTAAAGTATGGCTGGGGTTTTTTATCCATATAAACACAAAGGCAGTTAAACAATGCATACTTTATGTGGATTGTGTGTGAAACTAGATGTACTGACTTATCCTGTGCTTTGTATTGCTACAGAACTCTTTAGCTAAGACTAGAATTTATTATGGGTGAAAGAATGAGCAGAATTGCAGGTCAGTGCATGAATGACTCGGGTATTATTGCACTTAACTGAGATACTTTTTTCATCGCAAGTCTTAGCACGCATGCCTCTATTACTTGAATCTGTTTTGAATACAAGCAATGTCTTGAATTTGCCATTTTGAGCCTACCTTGTGGCTGGGAGCCAGCCTTGTGGTTTTGTGTATGTGTTCCAGGCACATTAAGAGTTTGAGAGTGTGTGTCTGTGTACTCTGCTTATTTGCAGTAGCTTCTCTATTTTCTGCAGGCCCTGGGAATCTTTCCAACTGGCTTTATTAACACAGAGCAGTCCGAGTCCCTGACCTCACGATCACAATACCATGGGAACACCAGCTAGAAAGAGGGGAACAGTTGGAGAGAGTAGGAGGAAGGGAGTATAAGGAAAAGGGTTGATGGAAGGTGAACAAGGGCCAGGATAAAGGAAAAGAGGGAGTGAAGAATTGCAGAAGAGCATATTTATTTGATATCAGAGAGGAGATCATAGATCACAACCCATGATTCATTTGTTGCACTTTCATGCATATTATGTTCAAGAAAAAAGGGTCAGATGCAACTTCTCAGACAAAAGGTGATCATCATAACCAGCTAATATGCATTCTAATTGTTATTAATCTATAGGAACTAATGTTTCACAGCACAGTATTGGGTAATAATAAATAAATAATTTCTGTTTTGATTTGTAAAGCCAGTTGCTTCAAGTGATCCATTGTCCCCATCAAATCTAAATAAAAGAAATAGTTTGCCCAAACATCTAAATTGTCATTATTTCTGACCCTCATGTCATTCCAAATCTGTATGACTTTCTTTGTGCAACACACACACACACAAAAAGATAAATTGGTACAAGGCACATTTCATTGACTTATCTCCAGGAAATGAAACCCAATATGTTCCAGTGTTCTTTTGGACCTACTGACTTTCATTGTATAGACAAAAGCAGTTCTTTAACAACATAATGACGAAAAAATTATGACAAAATGTACATTTTTGGTTGATCTGTCCCTTTAATATTTGAAAATGATCAAACTTGATCACTGTTTTCCTGTGCCAGTCGAAACCGCTGTTGAAAACTCTCAAACAAATTCAGTTGAATTTAGCTCTGTTCCTCAAGCTTCTCGGATGTGCACCAAAACAATCGCTCTGAGATTGCCTGAATGAGGTGGTCTCGGCCTGATTGAAAACGAAATCTGTGGCAGTTCAGTTGAGGTGAGAGAGCAATCTGACCCAACGGACCAACAAACCAAGCGGTATCATAATTCATAACGATAAATGTTACATAAAAAAGCAGCAGTGTCTGATTCTGTGAGTGAGCACATTAGTTATCACAAATGAAAACCAAGAGCACCTCTTCATCTTAATGTTTTCTCTGTGCATTGCAGGAATGCTGTCCCGACAAAGCCTTGATTCCCGCTCTAACGGCATTATAAATGAAAAAAGGCTTGATTTTACTCTATATTTTCATTTTTATATATATTTTGTGAAATATTTAAGTTCAGTATGTCAGAAAACATTCTATGATATGAATGCAGCCTTTTGGAAGATTCAGCTTGAAGGCCAGTAAGCGCCCTCTGGAGCAAGACACCATATTGCATCTTTGCCGATGATAGGGGACAGATAGGCTTGTGCGCATCAATGAATTAAGGCCGCGGAACGAAAGATTCCACAAATACAAAAGTGCATATATTGACATTCTTAAGGTAGAACACCAATGCAAAAGACTTGTGATTTGTTGTGCATGAAGTTACAGTTACAGGTACAGATAGGCTAAAGCATTTGTGGACTGTGAGCAAAGACACTCATGACAATAATGTTGGATTGCTGTGTGTGTGTGTGGATCTCTTGCGTGCATTTGTGGGAGGTTCTGATACTGTTTTCACCCCATAGTTTCCAATGTACAGGGTGTGATTTAGTAGGAGGGAATTACAGCCCTTATATCACGGACTGGCTCTAATGTGTTCCTTTCTCAATCCTCACTCCTATACTCACAGAATGTAACAGATAATAACCACCCTGGCAGCTTCTGCAAACACACACACGCACACATGAAAAACATTTCCATGAAATATTCTGAAAGTGCTCTGAGGAAGGGAGGATACTGAAAAGTATTCAGCATGTGCTCTTTCTTCAGTGCAGCCTTTGTGAATGTGTCAAAGGCTTTGCTCTGTGTGTGGCTACTATTCACAACCTGTTGTTATTGAGCAAGAAGAATAAAGGAGAGAAAGCAAAGAAAAAACAAGAAAACATGAAGAGATTTGTAGAGGTGGAATAAAAGTTGATAGCCTACCTAAAATTGGCTGGGTTCTGCCTTTTGGGTCATTTTGTTGGCTTATTTTCAAAGTGTTGGATAGTTTTAGCATGTTTCACTGGCAGTATATGCACCAAGGCGACAAGCTTTACACTTTAAGTTGATAGGTGTATTTTTTTTTTTACGTGTTTTAATATGCCTTTGGACATAAAGCTTTTTAGATGGATGCTGAGGCTTTTCAGGTCGGGTAAAATCTGTGATCTCTGACCTAGTTTGTTTGCTGGTTTCTGTAAACACACAGTCCAAAATAAAAACAGTCGTTCCAACACGGAACGCACATTTCAAAGTAGAATAACTGGCTGTAGCACTGTTTTTTTTAGAGAAACAAGTATGTAAACTTAGCATGTTTCCTAAATCTCTGCAAAAATATTATGGTATTTTGTGCTTTAGTACAGTCAAAAAAAAAAAAATTACATACAGCACCTTTAAAATCAGCTGCCATAGCCGTACTTGCAGCAGTGTGAACATCTCCGTTGATTATAATGGGATCGATGGTTGTGCCACGTGTTTGACAGAAGATGAGATGGTAATGTCCGACAGAGGAGACAAGCTGTTTTTCTTTATCACCTAGCAAAAGCAAATATTGTCATCTATTGAACTAAAGTTGACGGTTCATATCATGTTTTCTTCTTCCCACAGATACCAGGCAGAAGCACACTGAATCTGCTCCTATTGCTCCTGTCACTTCCTGATGATTTAGCAGAGAACTTAGAACATTTTCCACATAACATTAAACTGGGAGTAATCAGTATTTTCTGCATATTCTGCAGACCTTTTCAACACTAAAAACAAAGCCAGCTGCTGAGGTCCCAGACCAGCATATCCATCTCATAATCAGATATTCTCTCTTGAACTGCACCTTCACTTCCATTTTATCTTTCCTTCTCTTCATTTGTGTACCTGTCACTTCTTCACTAGCAGGTCTACTCTTATGAACAAAACTGTCTCCACTTTGTTGCAAAACAACCACCTCATTGTAATTTGTTTGCACAGAATCTAAATTCATTTTAGTTCAAATCAAAGTATTGCATTAGGACAATGGGTTTTTTTTTTTAAAGGGATAGTTCACCCAAAAATGAAAATTATCTCATGATTTACTCAACCTCAAGCCATCCTATGTGTATATGACTATCTTCTTTCTGACGAACACAATCAAAGATATATTTAAAAAATATCCTAGTCCTCCAAGGTTTACAATAGCTGTGAATGGTAATCCAAATTCTGAAGACAAAAAAAAATTCATCCATCTAGGGCTGCACGATAATGGTTAAACTGATAATCACGATTATTTTGCTTAAAATTATAATCACGATTATTCTATCAAAAAGGGTAATGTAGTTTTGGCCATTTTGCACGTTCTTTACCAACCTACGCTTCACCCAAAAGGCCTGTAGGTGGCACACCGACTTCATTTAACCAACTATGTCTTTAGATAAATAAATACAAAACACACTTTGTAATCTGTATTCACATTAGATTTTTAAAGCAACACAATTTGTTTGCAAATGAGACAAACCACAGATGCTCTTTGACTGATATATATATATATATATATATATATATATATATATATATATATATATATATGTATATGTGTGTGTGTGTGTGTGTCCCAGTGGCGATATCATTTTCAACTGATTAACATCATGAAAACTGGTAAAACCTTTAGGAACTTCAAATGATAAAACGGCGAAACTCTTAATATTATTTCCAATAATTACAAATTATGTTGACTTTTCCGATTGAATTGTCACATAGGTTGCAAAAGTGCATTCTGCAAACAGTAAGGTCGAGATCCATGTTGCATTTGCTGAAATTCATCGCTGAAGGTTTGATCATGGCATATTTAGTCATGGCACATGTTTGTTTTCAGATCATCAGCGCTGCCTTCTTCCGTATTTAGAGGTAGCGCGTGCACACAGAGTTGCCAGATTGCACTGATTAGGTAAAACACCGGGAAGAAAGTATATCCTTTTAAGGGAAAAGTTCTATTTGGGGGATTTAAGCTCTTTGCATCTGGCAACCACAAGCATATCCCAAAGAAAAAACACGTTTTCGGGATAAATAACGAGCGGGCCAATATCGTGACGATTATTTGTAATCAGTGGAGAGAAGCATATTGTTATCACTATTAAAATACGATTAATTGTGCAGCTCTACATCCATCCATAAAAAAATAAATCAATACAACTTCAGGGGGTTAATAAAGCACGTTGTACATCATGTCATTGTGTAGAAAGTCATGGCATTGGGCACTACTTTGCGGAAGTTGACGATTTTTGGACGTATGTCGAATGTGTATGGCCGTCGAGCCGGAAGCTCGTTATTTTACTTTATAAGGTTTTAAATAAGGGTACTTGTTTTACACAAAAGCATTTTTTTTAACTACCCCTTTAATCTTAGAATTACTTAAATATCCAAGATTTAACAAAAGCCTATTTTATACAAATATAGTAAAACACATTTTCTAAATGTCAAAATTAGTAGGCTACAACAATAACTACATCATAATATATTTTTTAAATCCTAATACTTAACATGTTATTGCACTATGACGACTCATATTTTGTGTTATTGTCTGCCCTCGCTCTCTAACTTTACTATAAACTGATGTGAACATTTGTCCATATATCCTAACATTTGCTAGCATTTAATACTTAGCTGGGGACACACTTAACGACTAGCTGAAACATTCTAAGACTAAACTCAACACATTTAGCTAAGTTAACGAAGACAAAACTACAGTAGCCTATTTTCAGATGGAACTGTCCTGCACTTGAAACCCTGAATAGGTCAGTTATTTGGCTACATTTCGCTGGTTCTTCTTGGAGACTATTTTGTTAGCATGCCCTTTTCTTTCTGCTCCACCTGACTGCTTTCTTCATCCTCGAGACAAAGTAACAATAATCAGACTCGAGGCTCGAGTCCCTCGCATTTATTACTTGTTAACTTCAAACCGTTTGGCGGAGGCGCAGAGCGAACGTGAGCCGAATCGTAGCTTTGCTAGTCAAGACTACAGATTAATGATTTATTATCGATTTATTATTGAATGCCGAAATGATCACTTTGGTACATTGGGCTGGCAACAATATAAAATAATAATAATTTTTAAAAAGCAGAGCAGCGGGCCAAATCAGTCACTAGCCTACACCTAGTGGCCGATTGCATAAGCTGCCTAGACCAGTCTTACAAGTTAGTCATCTAATTTTTTTTTCTTCTTCAAGACGGGTCTTTTTTTTCTTTTCTTTTTTTAAGTCAGTTACATAAAAAGATTGATTGGTCTAATTTAAATCCGAAAAGTAAGAATGACTAGCCATAATTAATTGCTGGTGGATCAGTCTATTTCCTAAGACACGGTCTTGAAAAGAAATTAGATGACCAACTTGTAACACTAGTCTTTGCGGTTTATGGAACCGGTCACTGCTTGTCTCGTCAGATTGACCACTAGTGCCACATTGTGTCCATTCGTGAACACTACAACACTAAAGCCTGGATTCACAGACAGGGCTTTGAGATTAAACCAGGATTAGGCCTTAGTTCAAATTAGGATATTTAAGTATCTTTTATAAACATGCCTTAGAAAAAAAACATTACTGGTGTGCATCTTGAGAGAAAACAATGGCACTGACATATAATTATTGACATTTAAGATATGACATATTTTGACATTATATGACATAAAACTGACATTTAAGATATGACATATTTTAAGATACTGACATATTTTAAGATATGTCAGTGCAAATTGCTTTTAGTTAAAACACCTCAAACATGCATTTTAGTCTGGGACTAGGCTAAGCCTTGTCTGTGAAACCAGGGCTGCGTTTAGCCCCGACAAAACGTTGCAAAATGTTTTTTAAACAGAAACGGTGGTGCGTTGAACACCCTGTTACATTCATACCCATTGTGCAAGCTGTCTCTTTAATACTGCATGGTTTATATAATAATTAAATAATAATAATAATTCCTTACATTTATATAGCGCTTTTCTGGGTACTCAAAGCGCTTTACATACGGAAGGGGGAATCTCCTCAACTACCACCAATGTGCAGCATGCACCTGGATGATGCGACGGCAGCCATATTGCACCAGAATGCCCACCACACACCAGCTTATTGGTGGAGAGGAGACAGAGTGATGAAGCCAATCAGTATATGGGGATGATTAGGAGGCCATGATTGACAGAGGTCAATGGGCAAATTTGGCCAGGATGTCAGGGTAACGCCCCTACTCTTTTCGAAGGACATCTTGGTTTTTTTTAATGACCACAGAGAGTCAGGACCTCGGTTTAACGTCTCATCCGAAGGACGGTGTTTTTTAACATTATAGTGTCCCCATCACTATACTGGGGTGTTAGGACACACACAGACCACAGGGTGAGCACCCCCTGCTGGCCTCACTAACACCTCTTCCAGCAGCAACCTAGTTTTCCTAGGTTTAGCTTCAGTGGGCAACCAGTCTTGGGCTACAGGGTGATACATGTTGTTGCTGATTGGGCTGACATTTTTGACACACCCACCAAACAAGAGAAAATGTATCTCAAACCCGTTGCACACCATTTCCAGGAAACATGTCGTTCAACCCGGAAACCATAGCAAGACGTTGTGTGCCGGTTTGAGCTTGAACGTGCCCCAGGGGTATGAGTTAGAATAAAAACGTAATAGGTGGAGCGTGAAGGTCCAACCACACCCTACCCAGAGCTCTATCCCTAAACATAACTAGCTCAAGCTCCACCCATTACTTCCGGAGAGAGGGTGCTGGACATCATTTGACTCTGCAGTGAGTTGGGATGTCAAGTCACAGTTTTCCCACGGAATTGGGCTACTTTTAAAATGTTGCCGTGGGTTGATTGAGCTGTTGCATACCTGGCAAGCCAGGCAATGAGCACTGCTTGCGAATTAAACTCACTGGCTTGATTTGCTGTAAAGGGAACAATGATTTAAATGTCATTCTCTATCTCAAACAACGCTTCAGAAGACTTTATTATAGCGCATGACGTTTTAGCCTCCTTTTGACTCTTCATTAGCAACCAGTACAGTATTTAAACTTTGTAAAGTTGTAAGGGTTTTGAAAGACAACAGATATTATTTTGCTGTTTAAAAGACAATAGATATTTTTGAATGATTGAAGCAATCTTCATACATTTTGGGAAAATAGCAATAGACAGTTCGGTGTATTTCACTGTCTATATCTGAACATGAAAAGAACCTTCATTTCTAGCTTCACGCGCCCGCCTCCTGAACGCCCCTGACCCGTGACCTTCCTCTAAGGTCCTTCATTCTGCGCAAGCGCAGAACTCCCGCTGCGAGCACAGTAGAGCCAAGATGGCGGCGGTTGTGGAGAATGTTGTCAAGCTGTGAGTATTTTTCATCCTTATTTGATTACATATGAGATTTTCATGTTGAACTTTGATATGTAACTGTAAAGTAAAAATACAACGTTATGGGCATTTGCGCTATTTGCTGAAAGAGAGCTAAATACACGTGTTTGGCAAGGTTATCCGAGCTCTGGTTAAGTTAGCTGTACTAGCAGCTGCTCTGCCCCGCTGGTGTGAATGCTTCATTTAGCTTCCGTCTTTCAGCATGATCAGGGAGCAACGCATGTAGGAGGCTTTCTCTGTTCCTCTAATGAGTGTGCTTATGTCAGTGGTGTAATAAAGTTTAGCGGGAACCATGTTAAGGTTCTCAAATGTTTGTTTCAGTTGTTTGTCAGTGCTGTTGTTAATTGGTTATTCTGGTCTTCAGTTTTGGAAGCACCAGCTGTTTTATTGGATTCCAGTTCTGTCATGTGTGGATTTGAACATGAAAGACTGACTGATTTATGTCACTTATTT
The DNA here is from genome assembly GCA_037101425.1 of Elopichthys bambusa. Lineage (NCBI taxonomy): Eukaryota > Metazoa > Chordata > Actinopteri > Cypriniformes > Xenocyprididae > Elopichthys > Elopichthys bambusa. The sequence continues at coordinate 22,439,661 of CM074434.1, forward strand.
TGAAGAAGGTTACATTTACCTGACCATTTCATATTATACTGTTTATGTTAATAACCAAATATTTGCTCTGACTGAAAAGTATTTTCATTTATAACCAATGGGATACACATATGATCTAACTATACCATTTTTCCTAGTTCTTTATCTGATTTTTGCCACATCACACTGTTCCGAAACCAGGAAGTGCTCTTGGTGCAGTTTAGGCTGTCATTATAGAAATTAGCTGTTCTTGTTCAATAAGGAGCTTTTAGATGAAGGGCAGTGAAATGGTGAGTGAGTTATTTGCGATGATTTCAGGCGATGCCGACAATTGCAAAGACATCAGATGACGCTAGCTTTGGATCGACATACAAAACTATCAAATATTATCCCTCTGTTGCATTGTAATATTATCCTTATATTGTATAGAAGTTGTAATTGCTGCCTAACACATTCGCTGTCTACTTAACTTAATATATACATAACCTGTATTATCTTATAGCTGTATATTACTGCCATATGGACATTACCTTGACACACATCTCTTTCTGATAACAGAATAAATTGTAACATTAAAACAAGCACTTTCTATAAAGCTGCTATGTAAGTATTGTAAAAAGTGCTATACAAATAAGCTTGACTTAAACTTGAATTATTAACCTCAAACCTGAGTTTGACAGCCCTGGTAACTCCTGGAGACACAGTTCCTTATTCAGCCCTCAACTTCCGACTGATTTAATTTGAGGAAGCTGTAGCCAAATCTGTGTCTGTCTTTGACCCTGTTTACACTTTTAGTGTTAAGATCCGACTCAGGTGAAAATGTAGTAAATTGGAAAAGCACATGCTAGAGCTGAATTATGGATAATTTGAGAATCACAATATTTGTTTAAAATAGAGATAACTATTCTCTTACAATACTCTGTAGACAACTAAATAAATTAACATGTAATTTACTAGAAGTTCTGACAAAATGTTAGTTGTTAGTAGGGATGGGCATTTTTCCAAAATATTGTATTCGACTATTTGGGCTCATAAAAAAACTAATATTCATTTATTTAAATGACGTTAAACGAGAAGGATGTTATTTTTTTAATTAATCAAGATTTTGTGACCATTTCTGAAGAAGCTTACGATTAGGCAATATACACAGCAAACCTATGTCATATACATAAGCTTAAGTTTCTTTTAGTTCAAAGCATTAAACACTACATGCAAACAAAAAAATATAAAGAACAAAAGCATTTAAACTCAAGCTGCGCGAACGGGAAAAACGCTAATAAAGTAGAGTAGTAAAAAGAATTCGAATAGTACTTTTATTTTTTGAATATTAATTACAGGTTTAATATTCGCCTGTTTGTGCACACCCTTAGTTGTTAGTTGCAGTCTATTAAATAAATATTAATTTGATTTCATTTTTTTTAATTGGTTTGAATGAATGATTCAATGACTTGCTCATAAAGACTTGATTTGTTTCATTAATGGATGAATCAGCATTTTTGAACGGATATATTGAATGATTCAATGACAACCTACTCGTGTATTGATTTAAGTAATACAGTCTTTTTTTGACGCGTCAAGTTATTTTCAAAAGGTGATTCACTCTATTTTGATCACTACTGTAGACATCACTGTTTATATCCGAACCATACATTTTTATCCCAGTACTTCTGTGATCATTTGAATTATTGTAACACAGAAATAATGAGAGACTGAGGCTGAAAAGACTATTTGTCAAGTTGTTTCATATCTAATACATAACAACTGCTCTCTGGATCAGCGGAAGCGCCAACACAGTTTTGAATGTTCTCTGTAATCGTACTTGTCAAAGGTTTAATAGACGTAGCAAATCAATGACATTTAGGAATAAGATTGCATGGGTGTTTGAATCGAGATCGCAATCTATTAACGATCATGCAGCTCTAGCACATGCATACTTTCACAGCATTCACGGCTGTTTATGATTGTGCATTTCTATTCATTTTACAGTGTGCCTCATCCAATATGAAATTAAACTTTTTAGCAGGTTGATAGGTGAATATTATCTGGGATGAATCTGAGTGCATTAATGTTTACACTATCAATTTAGTGTGGTCACATTTCTGATTCTGAGTGATTGGTTCACAAAACACTGGACCCCATTTTCACCTGTATTTAGTGCTGTCCATAAGGTGGATCTTAATAGCAGGTATTAACGCTGTCCGGGTTTCTAGTTTGTGGAATGTGAATCGCCTTTGAGCAAGTGCCTTTTGAAGCTGCAGCTCTGTGTTTTGGTGTCTTGGAGGCAGACAATCATCTCAGGGCTGTTTTGTTGTCTGGGCTCTAAACCCCTCAGAGCTCTTGGTTCTAACACAGCAAAGCTTTAAGCTTTTGTTTCATCCTCTGTGACATCAACGCCCGTCTGTGCTCTAATCTCACAGGCTTTAGCTAGCCTGTGCTCTCTCTGGGGCTCTTAGTGGTTGCCGGGGTGACGGGCGGCAGCGGCACCTGCTAAGTGGCTGGAGTGAGAGAGTTACAATGACTGAGCTGCATGCCTGCAAGACCTCCTGCTGCATACAAACACTCACGGGCGGGTAAGCTGAACAGGGTTGAGCTGGTTTCAGGGTGGCACTGGTAGGGTGTGTGTTGTTGACACACTATCGCTTATGCCCAACAGAAGATGGCTTCTCTGGACTCTGTGTGAGTTTCACCTCTGGTTAAACTTAGTTTTGATTCAAGCTGTTGCATTTATTGTCTTTTGCTATGTCTTTAGGCTGGGTGAGCAGTATTACAGGGATGCTATGGAGCAGTGTCACAACTATAATGCGCGTCTGTGCGCAGAAAGGAGCGTGAGGATGCCTTTTCTCGACTCTCAGACAGGTGTCGCCCAGAGCAACTGCTACTTCTGGATGGAGAAACGACACAGAGGACCAGGTGGGACACTCTCAGTCACAGTGGTCAGTTTACAGAACAGAATATTCTTTTTTTTTTTGCGTTGTCAATAGAGTTTTTAAAATGAAAATTAGTTATATATATTAATTATGTATATATATTTAATCACATATTATATATGTATATTTCTCAGTTAAGTAAATAGTAATAAATTTATTTATTTTTGTTGTCAATATTGCTGTTTGATTATGCTCATGTTAATGAAATAATCACGCTGCAAAGCCTAATGCACGGATTAGATTTTTTTGACATAAATATGTTTTTGTGCCTCTTTTTAAACATAAGGCATGACTGACTGCATGTATCTTTTTCATCTCACTCTCACCAAAGGTGTTGCCCCAGGTCAGTTGTACACTTATCCAGCACGACGCTGGAGAAAGAAGAGAAGAGCTCACCCTCCAGAGGACCCTCGTCTAGCCTTCCCATCTCTAAAAACCGGTATGCAGCCACTCTCTTCCTCCTGTGAAAGACTGTTTTAATAACAGTGCTGTTTGTGGTTGTGTTTATGTAATTCCCTATTTGTAGCCATTCATAGATTTGTGTCTAGGTATTTATGTGTTTCACTTTCATGTTATTTACATTTCTGTATGTTTTGATGACATTTTTATCCATCTCTGTGCAGTTGCCTATGGATGTGTATGTGCGTGTGTATGTTTCAGAGCTCGATCTGGGGCTTAAGAAGGACGTTTTCTCCAGTGATGGCAGCAGCTTAGAGGCTCTTCTGAAAGGAGAGCCGCTGGATAAAAGGTCCGGATTGGAGCTCCGCACAGGGGAGGAGGAGCCCAGCTCTACAGAGTTCTCCACCGGGGTACTAAACCCCAGCAGCAGGGTCCGTAAGGTACTGAAAACAGCTGATGATTTTGATTTCAGGTTTAATTGTTTTTGTTGAAATTTCACCTTGCTTGGTTATTCTGTCTGATTTGTTTGTGTGTGTGTGTGTGTGTGTAGAGAATTTTGGAGCCAGATGATTTTCTAGATGATCTGGACGATGAAGATTATGAGGAAGATACTCCAAAGAGAAGAGGAAAAGGCAAGGGAAAGGTGAGATCTTGATCTTATTAACTTGCATGCATGTAAATATCATGTACACATAATCTGTGTTAAGCAAAACCCTGTAAAAGGTTACAGTTATGGTGATGATAATGGTTTTACAGGGTCGTGGTGTCAGCAGTGCTCGGAAGAAGTTGGAAGCAGCAGCAGCTTTGGAAGACCGGGACAGACCGTACGCCTGTGACAGTGAGTCATATATGGCTTTCAGGGGAACCACATGACTTAGCCCGGTGACCTCTCTGTGATCTCATCTGGAGATCGACTTCTCTTTGCTATAAAAAGGCTTGAGCTATACTGTAGCTGTACTTACTGTATCTGACACACTAAACTTCAGAATAATTTCTCAGTCAGCTCTTTCTTGTCTATTCACGATTTATTTATTTATTTTATTTTTTTGAAAACATCTAAAAAAAGCCTACTATTCTGTAAGCTTTGGTTTATCAATCCCACATCTAGCCTGATTAAACTAGTTATCCTAATCTTAAATCTTAATCTTGTAAACCTGAGGATAAATACCTTGATGTCCAATTGATTTCAGGTTTTGTGTTGTTCTTTCATAGTTCTGGATCTCTATTCTCTGCATTTGTGTCTCTTAAATGTGTCATGATACTGTGATACAAATGTTCTCTATGAGTTTATTTCTTCTGATTTCCTGATTCTTGTTGTCAGTCTGTGAGTCTTTCTGTCTCTTCTTTCTCTCCTTTTTCTTTCTTTTTTTCTCTCTTTCAGACACTTTCAAACAAAAGCATATTTCAAAATCTTCTGAAAGAGGTATATTGCTCTTTCTCTCCGTCTAGTTCTGCTTTCCTGATTCTATTTGACTTTTTCTTCTCCTTCCCCATCCGCTCATGTCTTGGTTTTCCCTCTTTTTCCTTATTTTGTGTGCATTGCAAACATGATTTATGCCTGACAAGAATGTACTGAACTTTTATTTGAAATTAGGTGTTATTGATGGCTACAGTTAACATTTTTGGGGGGGTAAGGCAAACTGCCTGAACAGCGTTAAGTGTGACAGCAGCTTCACAGAAAGACATTTTCCACAGAATTAATTTCTTTTTTCCCCCCTAAACAAGCTGTACTGCCTCTGGGCCATGTGAAATGTTCAGACACGTTCAAGCAGGTTGTTCGCGGCAGCATGATTCAATATAACTTCCCAGTCCGAGGTGCTGTTATTGTGAACTGTTTGAAAAGCACTTTATACTTACAGCAACTCTTGGTTACTAACAATTTACTTGCATGCATCTTATGAATCAGCATCAGCAGGGACCTGCCAGTACAATATTACACTACTGGTCAAAAGTTTTTTTTTTTTTTTTCCTCGATAGAAGTCTCTCATGGTTACCGAGGCTGCGTTTATTTGATCAAAAATTATGTAAAAACAGTAAAAATTCAACAATTTAAAATAACTTTTCTATTTAAAATTATATTTTAAAATGTAATTTATTCTTGTGATGGCAAAGCTGAATTTTCAACAGCCATTAAAGTCTTCAGTGTCATATGATCCTTCAGAAATTATTCTAATATGCTGATTTAGTGCTTAAGAAACATTTCCTAATTTCTCAATGTTGATATCAATGTAGCATTTATTTCAAATAGAAATATTTAATAATAATGTAAAAGTCTCACGTTTGATCAGTTTAATGCATCCTTGCTGAATAAAAATATTCTTTCAAAAAAATTAACTGAACTCACTTCTGAACTCGTGTATATACATGTCTAGGTCGTAATAGAACACTATTGAAATTTGTTTGTGTTTCTTGTGTTAGTTAATCAACTGTGACACATTACGATCCTTTACTCTAGTGTTTCTCTTTCATCTGAATTAGGCTTCAGTGCTTTGCACAATTTATATTTTTAGCTCATTCTGATTTTTGGTCGAAAACAATTATTAACAATTATAACATTTCTCCTTTTCGCACACTTTCTCTGATCTCCTTTTATTTCAAAATAGTTGTGGGAACCAGGAAAACATTTACCTTAATTGGCTATTCTTGTCACAAAAAATTATAACAGTACTTTGAAATATCCCATCCCCAGTTAATACTTAGAAATTGTTTGACAATTGCTTTTATCTGCCCTCTATTATTCACCTCTTTATTCTTCATTACCTGCTCTGTGTTGTCTCTGTAACTCTGTTTCTTAGTTCTTTACATTGCTTCTTGTAATACTCATCTTTCTCTTCATCTTGAAGTCGCTCCCTGTTTTTCTCATTCCTTTTCTAAATAGATTCAAATAGTGCCTCTGTTTTTAAGTTGCTAAAGGGCTGATCAATCCCATTTCCCCAAATGTGTGATGCTTACAGTTTTAAAGGGATAGTTCACTCAAAAGTGAAAATTGGCATCATGCACTCACCAACATGTCAGTCAAATAACTCTCTAATGTTGATCAGTAAAGGTGTTGTCTAAAGCCGGGGAGCACACTGTATGGTTTATAGTAGATGAAATCATACATTATCCTATAAGCTGTGTCACACTGTGGGATCTCAGATGTCATTAATGTCAGACTGTACGGCAGTCAAGACTCGTTAACAGATGCACGCAAGTTGAGTTTTTTACATCATCAGTCCGTGACACATTTGGGGACTAAGAGCTGCGTTACATGCAGGATCTAAATGGTGGCTAGCAAAGAAAAAACAATCTCTAGTGTTCATTTTAATCATGGCTTCTCTTAAAAAGTGGTGGGTTGTTGTTGTTGTTGTTGTGCTAATTGTGCCATCAGGTTCCGTGCTCCTATTGGTTTTTGATTTAATGGTTGTCGTAGGAGAACTTGCACTGTAGGACTGCACTGCAAAACTTCTGACACTTGAATGCAGTAGTCATTAATCGGCTGTCTACGAACATGTCAAACTAGTGATCAAAGACTACAGATTTCATGCCAACACTCTAGGATCAGTGGAATCTTTTAGAATTCGCAAAATTTGTCTCAGACAGCCAAATCATGGTCAAAATCGTACAGCGTGCTACCGGCTTAACAGAATGACCAAGCTGCTCTTGTCCATACAATGAAATTGAATGGAAACCAATCGTGGCTGGTAATTATTTGCTTCCACTGCATGGAAAGGCTACTTGGTTATATACAAGGAAATAATACCTTTTTGGAACAACGTGGCTAAGTAAATGACAGAATGATTATTTTGTGGTGAACTATCACTGTTGTTTAAGCGAAACATACTTATGAGAAAACAAATGGTGTTGAAATGCCATGGTGTTGAAAAATGAGAATTTTATGAAGATCAGGAGAACCAGGAGCAGTGGAATGATCTTACAACTGTCCAGTAGCAAGAATGTGGGCATGAGACTGTAGGTGCATGCATGAGAGAGAGCTTTTGGTGTGTACAGATGATACAGACTGAAGTACAGACAGATGATGTTTTGGTGCATATGACCATTGCAGGCGCTTATAACCATCTTTGTGCTCTGTGTGTGTGTAGTCTGTGGGAAGCGCTATAAGAACAGGCCTGGTCTCAGTTATCATTACGCCCACTCTCACTTGGCCGAGGAAGAGGGGGAGGAGAAAGATGAGATGGACATTCGCGAACCAACTCCACCCCAGCAGGACGAACCAAAGAGTAAGAAATTGATCATGCTTGTTGTTGCACAAACTCTGGTAGCCAAATGAACAGAGGCCATTTAACTTTGTCACTTGGAGTGGCATGAAATATTTTAGCCAATATAATGGCAATAAAACAAATGATAGGTTTGATAAACTCTTAATTGACTTAATTATTAACAGCATGGCTTTATTTCAATACCTAGTGGGGTACCTTGCCTGCCGTTCTAAATAAAACCTCATAAGTGAGTGATTTGGAGTGCTCTACATAGGCAGCATGTCACAGCACCTTAAAATGCCATCTACATGGCAGCTAACTAGGTTTTGAACAGATGTTTTCGCTTCTAGGGACACTGTTGGATTGTATAATTTTCAATGAACGCTATGATTGGTGTGTTTTGAAGTAATGTAGGTATTCTCTGTTCTCTTTCTCTCTCTCGGGCAGCTCCAAAGAAGGGCCCAGATGGTTTGGCTCTGCCGAACAACTACTGTGATTTCTGTTTGGGAGATTCCAACCTGAACCAGAAAACTGGCCAATCAGAAGAGCTTGTGTCCTGCTCCGACTGTGGGCGTTCTGGTAAAATAAACAAACAAACACACACACACACTTTCAATTCCTGCTTGCTTTCTTTTAATTTTCTTGACCAAATGACCAAATTATCTCCATTCTCAGGTCACCCTTCATGTCTGCAGTTCACTCCAGTGATGATGGCTGCTGTGAAAACCTATCGCTGGCAGTGCATTGAATGCAAGTGCTGTAACATGTGTGGAACATCAGAAAATGATGTGAGTTGGTTTACCACTATATAGTAGGGGTGTAACGAATCATAGTTGATATCTGTATCTGAATATCACTATTTGGATTCTCAGTGATGTAGTTTTTATATGCTTTTCCACAGGACCAGCTGTTGTTCTGTGATGACTGTGACCGAGGTTATCACATGTACTGCCTCTCGCCCCCTATGTCTGAACCTCCTGAAGGTAAAGCAACATGCAGTAATGTCTCATAGACACATACACTACCGTTCAAGTTTGTGGTCAGTAAGATTTATTTATTTATTTATTTTTGAAGAAGAAATGAATAACTTTATATTACTAAAGGGTTAGTTCACCCAAAAATGAAAATAAATGTCATTTATTACTCACCCTCATGTCGTTCTACACCCGTAAGGCCTTCATTCATCTTCGGAACACAAATTAAGATATTTTGATTAAATCCGATGGCTCAGTGAGGTCTGCATGGCCAGGAATGACACTTCCTCTCTCAGGATCCATAAAGGTATTAAAAACATATTTAAAACAGTTCATGTGAGTTCAGTGGTTCAATATTAATATTATAAAGCGACAAGAATACTTTTTGTGCACCAAAAAAACAAAATAACGACTTTTCAACAATATAGTGATGGGCGATTTCAAAGCACTGGTTCGGAGCTTTACGAATGGAATCAGTGACTTGGAGCGCCAAAGTCACGTGGTTTCAGCAGTTTAGCCGTTTGATAGGAGATCCGAATCACTGATTCGATGTGAAGATGAACAAAGGTCTTACAGGTGTAGAACGACATGAGGTTGAGTAATAAATGACATTTATTTTCATTTTTGGGTGAACTAACCCTTTAACTTTAAAGTAACCATAAATGTTCATAATATTTCAAAAGATTTCTGTTTCAAATAAATGCTTTTTTAAAAAAATTCATCAAAGAATCCTGATCATTTTTGTGGAAACTTTTATACATTTAAGCAGCACAACAGTTTTCAACATTGATAATTGTAAGAATTGTTTCCCAAGCACCAAATCAGCATATCAGAATGTTTTCTGAAGGATCATACGACACTGAAAACTGGAGTAATAAATGTATTAAAACTTATTTAAATATTTAAGTTATTTAAAATTTTATTATTTTACAATATTACTGTTTTTGCTGTTTAAATGCAACATAAGGGACTATTTTTTTAAAAACCTTACTAACCACTCATTTTTGAGCCGTAGTGTATGCTCAATAAGGCGCATAGAATTGACTTACATAGTTTTATATCACGTTTGTATTTTGATAAAGATCATTTTATGTTTTACAGGAAGTTGGAGTTGTCATCTGTGTTTGGCCCTCCTGAAAGAGAAGGCCTCCATATACCAGAATCAGAATGCACCGCCTTCGTGATGGTCCTTTTGCAAAGACAGATCCTCAATCTCATAGTTCCTTCCAAGATTTGTTTGTTTGATTTAAGCAAACAAACGGGGTCGAACAAAAGTTGTAGTGGAACAATAAAGGGACGACCACCTTGCCCAGACCCACAGACACAAATGGCGGGAGAGAAAGAGAGAGGGAGTGAGAAAGAGTGGCCTCCTTCTCTTATTCCTCATTCACATCTCAGCAGGTTTGATCTCAGTATGACTGTTACACAGTTCCAAGTTTCAAACTACCCCTGCTCTTTGTTTTCAACTATTGGCCCCCCACAACTAACACAATACCTCCATACCAAACACAAACTCCCCTGACCCTTTCAGCAGTACATACTTGGAGGAAGTCACTATGAGAATATTATGACTCTGTTTTGGAGTTCCTGCTCATATTAGACCTAATATTTCCACCCATTTCTGCAGACACTGTTTAACAGAAAACAAATAATAAAATGCAGTTTATATCAGCCAAAATAAATATTGCATACTCAGCCATATCCAAAATACTCTGTACTGACACTGTGCTTATCATGGAGAGAAATAGTTGAAACCAATCAGCATGCCAATGCTTGTTCATAATAAGCGAAATAGAAAAGAAACAATAATGTGTTTTTGTATATTTATATATTTGTATAGCATATAAAGGTGTGTTGTATTTAAGATCTTGAACAATAGAGATGGTTCATTATTATGACGGGAGTTGCTTGGGGATTTTTTTCCGTAAGGATTGTGTCTGCAAATGCCACTGAAACAGTCTAGCAGTCAGTGCGTGAGCTCTTTAGTAACTGATGGATTTATGGTGCAGGAAAAAGTAGCGATTTTAAATTATATTTTTATAATGTTATTAATTTTTGCTTTTTTAGGGTGCCCTTTAGGTGTTAAGAAACTAGTTAAAATGTAGTGAAAGGTGGTTATTTAAGATGTCGGCTAAAGCAATGAGGAAGAGAGGGCTGAAAAAGTCCAGAAAATATAATAATTATTTGCAGTTAATTGAGATATAGTTAGAACAATGTATTACAGACCACACTGAGATAAGTTCGTCAATGTTTATGGTTTGATAGATTCTACCAAGAATGTTAAATCCCTTTCCAGGTAATTCTGAAGGATTTGTGTGGAGTACATGAAAGATTTATCTAGTATAAGGAAATACTTGGACAAAAACCTTTATGCCATAATTATCATGTTTACTGTGATTGGATTTCATTGATTACAGCCATGCATATATTACACAAGCATTTTACTCACATGTATTCATTTATCAGATTAAAATGAAATTGCCAATTGCTAGTTTGTGTAGTATAGTGAGCAAAGGTTCTTCCAGCACTCAAAAACTGAACGCTCTGCTTCTGGAGGTCCACTGTGTTAAATCACACATTTACAGAATTTTTCTTTTCAAAACTTTGATACCCACAAACCACCATTGATGAATAGAGATGTCAGAATGGTTTTGTTAGCGTCACATACTTGGTTATACGGTAAATTGATTTACTATTGCTTAACTGAAAGACTACCTTCAGTCCTTTAATCTGAGGTCTGTATTAGTGTCTTTATGGCATCAGATGTGTGCCATTTACATTAAATAGTCGGCCCTTAAAGGGATGGCTGACGCAAAGATAAAATTGTCGTCATTTACTCTTAAAACTATTACTTTTTTTTTTTTCTTCTGTAGAACATATTGTGAGATATTGTGAGTTTTGAGGATGATTGGCTTCCATTGTGTGGTCAAAAAAAAAACCCCAAAAAAACACACTGGTTCCCAACATTCTTCAAAATATCTTCATATGTGTTCCACAGAAGAAATTAAGTTATTAGTCAGGTTTGGAATGGCATGAGGGTGAGTTAATGATGAAAGAATTTATTGGTTGAACTGTCCCTTTAACTTAGAGGATTGAATTATAGTGAAGGCACTTTGCGAACAAGGTTGTTCAAGTGGCGCAGTGCTACATTCAATACAACACAGATGTGCAACTATGGTATTTGCTACATTTTCCAGAGCTTAGTTTGACTTCCTAGAGCAAGCTGAGGCAGATATACAGCCTGCTTCAAATATTCCCCTATTTTCCTGTCTTCTATTGCCATTTAACAATCCAGCCAAAACTTCCTTTGTTTAAAGAATAAATCTAGAGCAGTGCATGCAGCTGACTCTTTCAACCCTGTTCTTTGTAAATGTATACTGAAAGAAATGAATTGATCTGAGATGGGTTCTGTGTACTCTGTAAGTCTTCAGTTTTAAAATAACTGCAGACCTCCATAAAGGTTTAGGCTTATATCAGATGCTGATACATTAATTATTGCTCATTCATAACATGTACAGGATCTTATCGTTGTTTTATTTTTCATTCTCCGTTTAGTTACTGCATGTTTACCTTACATGGTTGTTTATACATTAACACATAACATTTAGCTTAAACTCACTCTGTAGTACTCTCACAGTACAGGCATAGTAAAGGATTATGGGGAATCTGATCATTTAGCTTTATGGTATCAGCCAACTATTATTGAAATATAACACATATAAAATATAACAGTTTACCTGAATCTTTCTAAAAAAAAACGACACAGTTTATCTAGAGAGAAAGTGGCCATTTATTGTTTTTTTTTTTTGTTTGTTTGTTTGTTTTTTTATTATTATTGTGGGTTTTTTTTTTTATTATTATTATTTGTATTGCTTTATTTTTGAAAAAAATAAATGTTTGTTAGGTTGCTTTCAGGGGATTTGTTCATTTTGTTTTTGATGTATGGTACTTTTTTCCCCTAGAAAAATAAAACTGTCACAAACCATACATGATTTGTTTTGAGTATACTGTTGTTCACTTGTTTAATGCCTGTACTGTTCATTTATATTCAATAGGTACACCCCCTTTTTGATTTACAGAAATGTTGAGTGTCCAAAAATGCAACTAAATACGTAACTAAAATAAATATAATTAAAAATTTAAATTGTAGACTTCCAGAAGATTGAGGGTGTATTAGTTAGAACTTTTAGATTATTTTAAGTCATCTTGAGGCCCCCTGATTGAGAACCACTGCTATAAAATATTTACTATTTAAAAATTTATATTCCATGCAATTTTGAAAAAGTACTATTTAATAAGCACATTGAAAATGTCATCAAAAGAATTTTTTAGTGGCTGTTGGATCTTTTTCTTTCTTTATTCCCTCTATACATAATGCAATTCCAAATTATACACAATTGATTTATTTTTATTTATTTATTTATTTGGATGTAAACGAAGTACAATTACAGCTTTTGATGTGGCCAAAGAGATATGACCACAAGGCTAAGTTACTTCTCATTGGTGTCTGACAAGATTCAAAATCAAGCAGTTTTGCATAATGACAGTATGTTATGTAAAAGCAGAGGCACACACAAATTTAATTATACAAATATAAAAGTAAAAGTTAATTCAGGCCTATTTAGAGTCAACACAAACCCTATGTTATTCCCTAGAAAATTGTCTGCCAATTGAAGCACTGTATCTGGATCATTGATCAATTAAAAGCACCCATACTGTAGAATAACAAATGATAAAGTGAAAAATTACACTGTACTACAAGGCTTATTCTGCCTCACAGAGGCATGGCGATTCCAGCTGTTTGTGTCCCACTTTCGTTTATCTCCACGCCGACAAAGTAGCAGAGCTTTGAAGGTGACCCGGAAGGACTCATTACATAAGGCATAGCACATGGGGTTTACAGTGCTGTTTACGTAGCAAAGCCAGTATCCCAGCTGCCAGAGCCTTTCAGGAACACAATATGAAATGGAAGCCAAAACCATAATGTTGTATGGTGTCCACGTGAGGATGAAAGCCAACAAGATGGCACTTAGCGTCCGGGCTGCTTTTTTTTCTTTAATGATTGCACTGATGCGATGTTTTGCTCTGAGCTGGTGGCCAATGCTGTGTTCTGACTTTCTGGGTGTTTTTAAGTGGGACTGTCTGGTGGGATGCCCAGCTGAAGAGTTGAACTGTTCTTGCACATCCTTGCTATCCTCTGATCTACTTTGCAGGTCCTTCAACTTAATCGCAACTTGATTGGATGAAGGTGCTTTTGCATTGATGTTCTGCTCATGTTCCTCATCTGTGGAAGAAGACAATGTGCTATCATCCTCATCCTCAATGTTCCAGCTGCTGTTGCAACTCTCATGAACTGACTTCTGCAAAATTGCTGCTGTTTTCTTTCTCGTTGTATTGAAGCACCCAACTGACATGCCTTTGGCAAAGCCTTGTCCCTTTCTGGAATTTCCTTCCTTTGAGCGACTCAAGTTGCTCTTGGTACTGGTTTTGTGCATTGATTGTTTGTCCAACCCATCCAGAACACCTGCAGTGTTTTTCACAGACCCAACAAAACCAGCAAGTCCTTTCGCTCTATTCTCAATTTCCCAATAAATTTGCCAGTACAGAATGATCATGATGCTGACAGGTAGGTAGAATGCTGCGATGGCCGTACCATATGTTATCAGAGGTACTTTCAAGAAGGGTATGGAACAGGCTTGAGCTTCATCTCCAGATGGCCGTCCCTCCGCATGAGGCCAAAACAAGATAGCGGGCCCCCATAGCACAAACGATACCACCCATGCCACAGTGATCAATACCACTGCCGTCTTCGGAGTTCGCTTGGTTCGATAAGTCAGCGGTCGTGTGACTGAGAAATACCGGTCAAAGCTTATGACCAGCAGGTTCATTACGGAGGCGTTGCTCACTACATAGTCAAGTGTCAACCACAGATCACAAGCTAAATGTCCCAATGTCCAGCGGCCCATGATTATGTATGCAGTATATAGGTTCATTGACACCGTACCCAAGATCAAGTCTGCCACCGCTAGACTCATGAGAAAGTAGTTACTGATGGTCCGTAGCTGACTGTTGACTCGGATGGAGATGACCACCAGTGAGTTGCCCAGGATGGTAATAAGGGAAAGAGGTCCAGTCACGAGCACAATCAGAACCACCTCCCATACCTGATGACCCCCGAGTGGGTCTGTGGTAAGGTTTGTTGCCTGTGAGGTGCAAGTATGGTTCATGTTCCCAGGGGAGACACAACATCAGATCCTTGAAGGGCCAAATACATTCTTCAGGGGGAAAACCAGAAAGTGTCTCCTGCATTACTGGTTGTGAACACCGCCGCTCTGTGACTCTGTTTTCAGGTAAGAAAGATAGAAAGGTTTAATTTTTTTAAAGCACTCTCAGTAATTTCTCAGGCCTGAGATTGGCTGTTTGATAACACTATAATTGTAATTGGTTCCCACTTAAACCTTTTCTTACATATGTGACCATGGACCACAAAACCAGGTATAAGTTGCACGGGTATATTTGTAGCAATAGCCAACAATACATTCTATGGGTCAAAATTATTGATTTTTTTCATTTTTTTTTTTATGCCAAAGATCATTAGGATATTAAGTAAATTGTCATGTTCAATGAAGATATTTTGGATTTTTTTGCACCCTCAGATTCTAGGTTTTCAAATAGTTGTATCTCGGCCAAATATTGTCCTATCCTAATAAACCATACAACAATGGAAAGCTTATTTATTCAGCGTTCAGATGTTGTATAAATCTGTTTAAATTGACTGGTTTTGTGGTGCAGGGTCACATATGTAGATAAGAAACATTTTTACTGTTTACTAGTGAGCCTCATTCTCTACTGAAGATATTATATCCCCGAATCTTTACATTTTGCATTCCCTTCATTTTTAGTACCAATATGTTGAGTGTGGAATGATTAGGGTCAAAAGTCTTTTGCCCACAAACCACATCAAAACTCATAATGATGTAAAGGGTTTCAATCTACTTTATTTTCTCTGTGTTTGATATAATTAATGCGTGTTGTTTGGGCTAACCTATACAGACACGTTTGAATTGATATGTATACGAGATGTACATCATCTTATGCACATCTGTTTCAGAATATTATTTAATTTAACATAATTTAGCAAAGCACAATGGGAAAACATTCAAAACTCACTCAAATGGTAATGTTGCTGCCTCATGTTTACCTTTGTAAGGACACTGAGTATAACATCATATCTGAATTTAAATAAAATGGATAATGATTCTAGTTTAGATAATTGTATTGTACAAAGTATTAAAGGATTAGTTCACTTTCAAATGTAAATTACCCCAAGCTTTACTCACCCTCAAGCCATCCTAGGTGTATATGAGTTTCTTCTTTCTGATGAACACAATCGGCAATATATTAATAAATATCCTGATGCATTCGAACTTTATAATGGCAGTGAACGGGATCAATGAGTATGAGCTGAAGAAAGTGCCTCCATGCACATCCATCCATCATAAACATACTCCACACAGCTCTGGGGGGTTAATAAAGGCCTTCTGAAGTGAAGCGATGTGTTTTGTGTAAAACAATATCCATATTTAACAAGTTATGAAGTAAAATATCTAGCTTATGCCAGACCGCCTTCTGTATTCAGCTTACGAAGAAAGTGTAAAATTCTCGCAGTTCAAAACGTTTACTCTATGTCCTACGCCTTCTCTATTCAACTTACAGAAAAAAACGTAACTGATGTGGCGCCAGTTTCTCCGATTGTGTTCACCAGAAAGAAGAAAGTCATATACACCTGTGGCTTGAGGATGAGTAAAGCTTGGGGTAATTTTCATTTGAAAGTGAACTAATCCTTTAAATTCCTGTCTTTACATTATTTGTTTTCAGATATTTATAAAAAAAAAAAATGTTCATTGACATTATGCAGCAATTGGTTGTGCTCCTTAAAGTTAAGAGCACAAATGAATTGTCTGTCTTTGGCTGTTAAAAATGTGTATTAGGCCTTCGAAAGATTCCAGCTGTGTCACGGTGGTAAATTTGTGTAGCCATATAAACTTAGAGGTTAAATTTAATTATCTGAATGCAGAAAGTGTACCATTATCACACATGTACGAGTACAGTTCCTCCTCAGTTTCTTTTTGGACTCTCATCTTCATCATATTATATATGAATTAGCTGGATACAGTCATCTATATGGCTTTCCAGTGGATGTAAATACAGCAAACTTTAAATAAAAGGCTGATTTACAGGCAATGCCCTGAATCCCTGTGTCTGACCTGAGGCTGAAACTCTCAAAAAAAAAAAAAAAAAATTTCCTAATGTATATGACAATTTAGTCTTAAATAGCAATGACCATGAAATGGTAATGTAAGTAGTTGACAATATGATTAACATAATAAGTGCATGATAAATGGACACTTACCTTTTTGGAAACCGCTTTTAAAACTTTTTTTAAAATAAGATGTGTATTTATCCATTTTTTCCAGGTGTCCACTGTACGATGATGTACCGCTGGATTTGAGGATCACCAATACTCAAATGACAGCTACATCCACAGTGTGTTTGACTTGTAAGATGTTCTGTTCATAGAAAACAATTTTTGTAGTATCGTAACATCATATACCCCACTGGCTCATCCACCTTGTCTGGCTAGAGGTGACAATGTGTCCTCCTCTTGCTGCAGCGGCGGAAATAGGCGACTGTCATAATACGTGTAAATACTGAATGAGAGGCTGCCAACTGTTCATACTCAAAGCACCGGTGACAATGTGCAGACACCTCTCTCCATGTTTACCTCAAATGAGCTCGGAGAGCTGATGAACTAGATTTGATGGTGACCATTCACCCTCATTTATAAACACGAATATGGTGTGTTACAACAATTGCTAGTCACACTGTTTTCTCTCTTTATTTATATATGATACTTGTACAAATGACCTGGGTTACATCTCAGTGATGGTTTAATAGATGTACACTATGAGGTTTACATTTAGAGTTGGTGAGGTAGCTGTACAATCCACAACAAGATTTAAAGAGAAACAACACAATAATGATAATAAAAATACATACGTTTCATTTAATTTTTGGAATTCTTTACTTCTCAGATTCTACATTCTGGAATGGTTACATTTAGAGATATTTTAATCAGCCAATAAGTCGTATAACATATTTTGTTTCATTTATGTAGTTTAAGACATTTAGTTTGTGGGGTTTTTTTTATGTACATGTGTACTCATTTGGATAGAATTATGACATAAACTAATAATACAGATGAGAGGAAAGAAGTTCATTAAGCCTGTTTATTGTATACTTAGCAAACAGTCTGCTCGTGTTTCGTGTAAAACAAATTTGAACAGTTTTCCGTTTTCACAATTTTTAATTTCCTTTGTTGTCATTTAATCTGACGCCATTGTGAGCAACTATTAGACTACATATATAAATATATGTGTGTGTGTGTGTGTTTGCCTTTATAGATCATTACACACCAAAACACCTTTGTAGTTAATCAGTAATCATCACAGTTTCTCACACCCCAGTCACTTCTGCAGTGCTGTTGTGGCAGAATACACACACACGCACACACACAAACCGCTCTTTTATTGATTAGAGGAGGATGAGGTAAGACTTGCTGCATTTAATTAAGGTGCCCTATAGGTGAGGAGAAATGAGACAGAGGTAAAACTAATATACCCAGTTGTGTTCTGATTATACGCTCAAATGCTAAGGACGCATTTATAACACTGAGCCATCTGTTGTCAGTTGAATAACACTTATTTTTTAACACAAAATTATTTTTTAAAGATATCATTTAACCATTAAGAAACATGTTTAATATTGATAGTGTTGTGATGTTGTACATTTTGATTTAAGTGAAGAATATCATCCAGAATTTTGGACAGTGAGCAAAGTTTTAGTAAGTTTAAAAAAAATTTCTTTAACTATTGTAATGGGTATCCTTGTGTATCTGTTCACCATTCCAACCAAGAATAAAGGGGAAGTATGATGTGTTGCTTCCTCCTTGCAGTTTTCTGGCTATGTAAGTGGGAGATGTCTTTTACTACAACTTATGTATGTGGGTAAAAAAAATCCTGCATCATTTTACTATAACCAAGTCATCAACTTCTTTCTTTCTAATTGTAAGATAATTGAAAATATCATTATATACAAGAGAGAATCATTTTGAAAGCTGAACCACTGTCTCTGAGTTTGGGAAAAGTGCTTTTTTAAGTCATTCTAATTTAGCCAAATTATATATTTGTTTATATATTTAATTAGATATTTTATTTTATTATAATCTTCACATATTATTTTACCTTCAATTTTGCTTCGATATTCAAAGAGCAAATAAAGTTTTAAACTGCTCTCTGGTTACTTAAAAATTGTGCACTGCTCCACAAGGTAACCACCATTTCACCTCACTCTCCCCTATGTATTAATGAATGTTTTTATTATTATTATTATTAAAGAATTATGTATTTAATGTACTTCCAATAAATACTAAAAGATGCCTAATTGTAGTCTGGGTAAATGACAATAAACGTCTGCTGTTTAGAGGATGGAAGTGTGAAAGACCATGAACATTGCAAGAGGTAGGAGCAAAAGGGAAAGAGGTGAGAAATGTTGTAAATAAATGTATGCTTAGGATGTCTGTGTTTTGTCTCGTAAAACAGGCTCGACAGTTGTGAGGCTGGTCACGCAAACTCTAAGGTAAAACTTTTACAGTGTTTCCTTTAGTTTTTAATAGGTTGTACATACACTGATGCATACATAAACTTACAAGCCAAGCAGCAAGTCACCATTTTTTCCAATAAGTAATACGTTTTTTATGTCACCTACAATGGACACCACGACGGAAGCAACATAAAAATCCTCATATTTTAACCATACTTATGAACTACAGTTGTAGAACAGAATGTGAACTAGCGTTGAAGATTTTGAAATATACATACTGTAATAGTGAGCAATGCAATAAGAATGTAGAAAAAAGGTAAGATGATAAAATTAAGTCAAAAAACTTGTTTAAAGGGTTAGTTCACCCAAAAATGAGATTTCTCAATTACTCACCCTCATGTCGTTCCATCTCATAAGACCTTCGTTCATCTTCAGAACACAATGTTTTTGGTGAAATCCAAGAGGTTTTTTTTTTTTATCTCCCATTGAAAGCAACATAATTACCACATTCAAGGTCCAGAAAAGTACTAAAGACATCATTAAAATAGTCAACGTGACTAGAGTTAATGTTATAAAGCGACGAGAATACTTTTTGTGCGCAAAAACAAAAATAATGACTTTATTCAACAATTTCGTCTCCTCTGTCAATTTCCTACGCTGTTTACGTTATAGACAGTGCAGTGGTTCTGTGTTCTCCGTCAGAACTTCGGCTCATAATAGAGTGGTGCAGGTATGATGTCAGAACCCGGAAGACTAATTCGCCACTGGTTCCTTTGAGATTTTCCTGTGGGATTTTATAATGGGGTTTTTCAATTTATGATTAAAATAAAGCCTGTGGCAGACATAACTTCACAATGCTTTGATGTTTTGTTCTATAATGTACACTCACACCCTCAGCTGTCTTCTCTAGTTGCTTATTAAAAACATACATTTTCAAAATTGAACATAACTGCTTAAAAAAATCACGTTTTCGGTATGGGTGTGTGTAATTTACATTGTAGAACAAAACGTCAAAGTATAGTTAAGTTGTTTACCACAGGCTTTATTTTACATAAATCGAAAAACCCCATTATAAAACCCTATAGGAAAATCTCGAAGGAACCAGCGGAGAATTAGTCTTCCGGGTTGTGACGTCATACCTGCACCACTGTATTGGCCGGCTTCTGCGTCAGCATCACACGCATTCACATGCTGCTCATGTGAACAGTATCGGCCAGTGCTGAGTCGCGTTCTGACGTAGAACCAGTAAGCGTTGTTCTGTCTATACAACGTAAACAGCGTAGGAGACTGACAGGGGAGAGACCAAATTGTTGAATAAAGTCGTTATTTTTGTTTCGTTTTTGTGTGCAAAAAGTATTCTCGTCACTTCATAACATTAAGGTTGAACCACTACAGTCACACTATTTTAATGATGTCTTTACTACCTTTCTTGGCCTTGAAAGTTGACATGACATTGCTGCCTATGTGTGAATCAGATACCCTTGGATTTGATCAAAAATATCTTAATTTGTGTTCTGAAGATGAACGAAGGTCTTACAGGTGTGGAATGACATGAGAGTAATTAATGACAGAAATTTCATTTTTGGGTGAACTAACTTTAATTCTTTTTGTTGGTTGCAGTGGATGAATCTGAGTATGTTTGTATATGTCTGTGGATGTTTGTAGGTGTTGTGTATTTGCTGGTTTTAATAAATATGATTGTATGCATATAGCATCAAGGCATCAGTGTGTTGCTGTGTATTCACTCTCATGTCACATTCACTGTTGCTGTTTTTCACTAAAACTACAGTTTATAGACATATTAACATCATATCAATAATAATCATATTAAGACATAAAATCATATAAATAATAAAAATAATAAATTCCACAACCTGGCACACAGCCAGTTATGAGTTCCTGAAGATGTCTTTCAAGACCTAATGTCCATTGCGATTGACATTAAGCTTTTACAAATTCCGTGTTCTACAGCTCTGAAAGATCTTCAGATTAACTTTAAATATTATCACTTATAATAACTGTTATAAAGATTATAATAGGTGCAAGTTGATGAGGCTACTTCTGTCAGTTGTAGGTCATATCTTCATTGTGATTGGTTGATCAGGGACCAATAAGTGACCAGGCATTACTCGTATTATGAAAGCTTAAAATTTGATTGGTTTACACACACACACACACACACACACACACACACACACACACACACACACACACACGTAATGTCTATTCCAATGGATGCAGGGTAATTCAATCACAGACAGCAGGGGGCGCCAGACTCTTTCTCCACACATACATCCCAAATGACTATTCTGACAGTTCTGCGTTCTCTTTTGAGTCCGGTATGTAGGCTATTATATACTGTAGTAAGCAGTGCAGTACTGTTTTTTTTTTTTTCTCTTTTCTGTCTACAAATGTTAATAAACCACTGCGCTCTGCACTTTAACGAAACGTTTGAGTCCTTGGGATGTTCTGGGGCGCCAGAGGGGCTGGACTGAAAATGGAAAACCATCTGAGAAAACAATTTTGTGGGGTGTGTGCGTTTCCCATTGTTTTAACCGCTCATCCGCGGGACAGGAATTCCACGGCTCCCGCCCACTGTCATTAGTAATGTTCGTAGAATATTAGGTAATTTGTTTATGTTTGTCTTCTTTCCTCTTTCTTCTATTCAGTCAGTTGTGTGCTCGCGCCACAGGTGGGCTGTGCTCTCTACACCTGTCTACAGGAATGACATGTGATGCCCGTGAAGCATCACTGAAGCGAAGCGGACCGTAGCTCGCGTCCTCTCTGCATAGCGCGAGCTTGACCTTTGGTGGACTTGAAGCTGCTGTGCTATTAAAACCAGACCAGAAAACTTGCAGGTAAGACAAATGGCTCCTAAATGTATTTATTAGCCTAATCTTTCCATCTAATCGATGATTGCTCCCTGAATTTGGTGAATTCTACAAAACCCTGTAGTTTGGCGGAAGTCAGTTTAACGTTCCTCACCGTGTCTCGCGCTCAATGCTGCCCGTTAGCTTATTTCTAAGCGTCTTGTGGCAAGAGTAATTAGGACTAAAGAGTAATTACACCTCGATTGAATTAGGTTAGATTATGTTTCGCCAAACCGAGAAGTAGCATAAAATAAAGCAACCCCAAACCTTTTTTTTTATTATTATTTTTTTTAGGTGAATTACACCTAACGGTTTTTTGTCCTCATAAAAGAAGGAAAACCATACCACTTTGCGTGCTCAAATGCCTCTTATTCAGAAATATTTAACTCATGGAAGAAAAAAAAAAACACACCTAATAACTTACGCAAACTGTAATGTGTATGGGTGTTTCTTCACTTTCAGACATTTTTATGTCCTAGGGATTGATTCTTCAATAAGATTTCAACTTTTTTTTGTTTTGATATGGGAATGTTACATTTAAACTGTCATGCAAACTTTTTATCATTTATTTTGCTTCATGAAATGACCACGTAGCATAGGCTACAGATTTACAGTGAAATAATTATAAACTATTTCGATCGGTGTTTTTGTTGACAAAGGATGCAACAGTATTAGTGAAGAGAAATGTATTTAGGATACATAAAATGCTAGCTTTGACACTAGCTTTAGCAACACTAGGGAGTGTCTCCGAAAAAGTTTAAAATGTAATTTCACCACAGAATTTACAAAACACACTACTACATAATTGGAAATGTGGTGATAAGTGACAATGTGGTGGAAATAAGAAAAAGTGACTGAAATGACAAATCTCTTGTCATGTATGTCCACTGTTAAAATGCTTTTAGCTGATAAATTAAATAAGTTTGTGATTATGTGAATTGCGTTTTAAGAGTTTCCTCTAGCATTGTCTAAAAATCCACAGACATGTTTGAAGAAACACCCATATAGCATATATCCCCCCGCCCACTTTTAGATAAACCAAATATGAAAATCATGTTCATAAGTGATCTATACAGTATGATCATTTACATGTTAATTTACACACAATTTGCATAGCTTAAAGCAATGCTGTACTTCATTACCTCTAGTGGACTGTTACAAAACAGTCTATAATAGAAATGTTAGATCTCAGTGTGTTTCAGAGTTTGACCTCTGTTGCATTATTATGTGTTTGCAGCCTAAACTAAGCTTCAGTGATTACATTACACATATGTGTCCTTGTCTGAGTTTCAAACTACTTCTCTCACGTTTCTTTTTCCATCATAGCTGTTCTAATGATTTTTATATTAACATCAGTTTTGATTATTCCCAAATTATTCATATAGTGTTGACTATCGTGAAAATGGAAACGGTAGGTATGGCAATTGCATGTGACACTTTTGCAGTCATTTTAGGATTTGTATCCTGGTAACTGCCTAAAGCATCTCTGAATGGGAGTTTTCATCTTGTATGTCCCAAACAAAACTACTTGCCCTTAGAACTAATTCCAACTGTCTTAAATCTTATGTGTGATGCAAGGAATTGCACAGTTTGTTGAGCAAGTTTACTTCACTGCCATATTGGTGACACCTGCAGGCAGCTACAGTATTTGCCTAATAACAAAAGTAGAACCCTATTAACTTTATCTAAATCAAATATAACACTGAAGTCAAATAAATGCAATATGAAAATTGCAGTTTGAACAAACCTGGGAAGTATTAATAACATATTCTTTATTGTCAGAGAAAGCATGTTTTGCCATCAACATGTGCAGTGCTATTTAATGGAATGTAGCACTTTTGCAACTATTGCAACAAAGTATTTCTGCATTGCTCTGTTCCAAGCCTATGATATTACCAGGGGTCAAGTCTCGCGTTGGGACAGGGTGGGATGCAATGTAGTTGGCTCCATGAAACTGTCTAAGCAGGGAGCATTTGTAAACAAGCATTAATACTTATCCATGCATGATGGGTCAAGTAGAAGAAGAAATTAAATATTGTTCTCTTGCTTTAGAGAAACTTGCAAGCATGATCTGCCATAGATGATGATTTGATAAATCCCATTATTTAAAGCAAGGAATTTGTTAAAGGGTTAGTTCACCCAAAAATGAAATTTCTGTCATTAATTACTCACTCTCATGTCTTTCCAAACGTGTAAGACCTTCGTTCATCAGATATTTTTGATGAAATCCAAGAGGTTTTTCTATCCTCAATAGAAAGCAACGAAATTACCAGGTTCAAGGTCCAGAAAAGAAGTAAAGACATTGTTAAAATAGTCAACGCGACTGCAGTGGTTCAGCCTTAATGTTATGAAGCAACGAGTATACTTTTTGTGTGCAAAAACAAAACAAAAAGAAACAACTTAATTCAAAAAAATCGTCTCTCCCCTGTCAGTCTCCTACGCTGTTTATGTTCAGCGCTTCCAGGTTCTACGTCAGAACGCCGGCTCAGTATTGGCTGATGCTGTTCAAGTGAGCAGCATGATGCATGCGTGTGATGCTGACGCAGGAGCCGGCCAATACTGAGCCAGTATTTTTATGTAATATTTTGTATTTCTTCAGGGGAATTTATGGTACTAAATTGTATTTATGCTGTAGTTATAATCCATTTATTCACTTTTTGAGCATAGACCTGAAAATAAAATTTCCAACTTAAACTTTTTTATAAATTTTGAATGCTTTAGAACACAGACTTAATTTTGATCTCTTTTCAAAGATGGTACTTGGCAAATTATTGCTGAAGTGAAAAGTTTAAAAAAGTTAACAAAAAAAGTTACAGAATTTTACGTTTGTTATGAAAAATACACAAAAATACTGTTTTAAATTTGATATGAAATATATATTTTCAAAAACACATTTTACTCTAAAACTGCAAATCAAAGTCATAAATCTAAACAAGTTGTGTCCCAAATTTGAGCTTGATACACTATATTGTCAAAAGTATTGGCACACCCCTCCAAAAACTTAAGGTTTTCATATCCCACATTGAATTCAGGAGTTCCAATCACTTCCATGGCCACAGGTGTATAAAATCAAGCACCTAGGCATGTAGACTGCTTCTTCGAACATTTGTGAAAGAATGGGTCGCTCTCAGGAGCTCAGTGAATTCAAGCGTGGTACCGTGATAGGTTGCCACCTGTGCAATAAGTCTATTCATGAAATTTCCTCACTACTAAATATTTCACGGTCAACTGTTAGTGGTATCATAACAAAGTGGAAGCAATTGGGAACAACAGCAACTCAGCCATGAAGTGGTAGGCCACGTAAAATCACAGAGCGGGGTCAGCGCATGTTCAGGCGCACAGTGCACAGAAGTCGCCAACTTTCTGCAGAGTCAATAGCTATAGACCCCCAATCTTTGTGTGGCCTTCAGATAAAAAAAAAACAAGAACAGTGCGTAGAGAGAATGGAATGGGTTTCCATGGCCGAGCAGCTGCATCCAAGCCTTACATCACCAAGTGCAATGCAAAGCGTCAGATGCAGTGGTGTAAAGCACGCCGCCACTGGACTCTAGAGCAGTGGAGACGTTTCTCTGTCTGGCAATCTGATGGGCGAGTCTGGGTTTGGCGGTTGCCAGGAGAACAGTACTTGCCTGTCTGCATTGTGCAGTTTGGTGGAGGGGGGATTATGGTGTGGGGTTGTTTTTCAGGGGTTGGGCTTGGCCCCTTAGTTCCAGTGAAAGGAGCTCTTAATGCTTCAGCATACCAAGACATTTTGAGTCATTTTCGCAAGGAGCACAAGTATGACTATTTTTTTCCAGGATCATTTAGCCTTTTCATGTCCATGATTTTTTTTTTTTTTCACATAGCAAGTGCCAAAATCTTTACAAAGTTTCATACCATTCCGATGAAGTAAAAAAATTCCAAAAAACAAATCGGAAACATTTTGCAGTCAAAAATGACCAAAGAGCACCAGAGGGTCAAGAACCTCCACAAAAATTGTAATTCCTTGAAAAAAATCTACTCAGATTGACTATTTCCATTGCAGCATTTCTTCTGTGTGGTCTTGTGTTTAGTTGAAATAAAGACAGATCCCAACCTTTGCCTTTATTTTGTTTAGTCTGTATTTCTGTCATCTGTACAATGAATCTAAAACTGATTCAGACAGTGAACATACAAAGATGCCATGTCTACTCAGAGATGCTTTCAGTTAAAAGTGTGATGATCACTTGAATAAGTGCTACAAGTTATTTGTGTGTGTTTTGTGCGTGTCAGTGTGTTAGTCTGTTTTTCAAGTGATCAGTGATGTGATGATGGTTCAGGTGGGCAGTACAGGATGTTTGTGCATGTATTCTCGTATGTGTACATGTTTGCTTTTAAGTGAAAGACACAATTGTTTATGTAGAGAGGGGAAATGCCAAACCATGCTGAAGCAAAAATAAGACAGCAGCTCTGAAGTGAACCTACAGCACACACACACAAACTGTTTGTTTATGTGTGAGTTTGAAAGGGCATTGCATGAGACTGAAGGAGGTTGGCATGAGTTTGTCTTTATCATGTGTTCATCACCAGATTAATTATGTACTAGATGTGCGTGGGCGTGTTTATGTGTGTTTGTTGTCTGCTTCCATGGTTACCATGTCCATCACTGCTGCATGTTTTCTATGTCTAATGCTGTGAATAATTCATTCAGCTCTTGAGATGGCAATATGCATGATTAGCTGCTCATTTGAATAAGAGATTATGAAAGTGTATACTCTCTGTATCCGTATTATAAGTGGCATGCTGGATTGATTAAAATCTGATCTTCCTGTCTCCCTTCTGCTTTCCACAAGCCCTATAAATATAATTTATGAGATTATTAGGCCTCCTCTACACAAGCCAAGTGTTTCCAACTGTATGATGGTTTGGCTAAACGCAGACAGTCAGCAAGTCTGAAATGATTTTTAAAATACAGTCAAGAGGAGAACGGAGTGATAATTCTTGAACCTTGATCTTGTTTTTTTCCATTTTTTTAAGCAATGTCACTCTTGCAGTCTCACTCTTGTACTGAATATCAGCATGGCTTTAATTTGGCCTCTGGTAATCACAGCTGTGCCTATACTTCTGCATAAGTGAGTGTTATGTCTTGCAAGGTCATATGTTTTTTCTTCGCTAATGGTTTGCACAATCGCTTCCGCATTTGGCCTCAGTGGCCATCGCAAATTCCAGCTGCAACACAATATATGGAATTTTTGAGAAAATTACACATAAAATACTATGTTTATATATATGGGTCATTGACGAATAATGTTTTTACAAGTGTAAAAAAACATAATGGAGATATAATAAATTTTTATAAAATAAAGTTTTATTAAGTGTTAACAATAAGATTATGTGGTTTTTATAATCAGTTAACACTGCTTTTGTCATTTTTGACAAGATGGACAAAATTTGTAACCAAAAAAGTCATTCAGTTTAACCAAAATTTCGGTTTTACCGAATGACACTTTTGGTTATACCGAATGACGATATTTTTAAACAATGCTAACAAGCTGATATCTAACTAGCTAGCTAGCAAAAGGACAATCAAACATTTTATATTTAGTACAAGTTTTTAAAATATTACAACATTGCGTATGAGCAAGTGAAAACATGAATTTTTCAAATAGTTAAGAAAGAGTTAGTTACTTTGCTTTATGACCATGTGGTCCTTTGCAGGTGTCTGAATAATGTCACATCCTGTCACATGATATTGACAGCATGACTTAATCCAGAATGGTCCCTTTATATCGGTTACTCCAAGTGACATCAATGAAATTCATTTTTCCAGACATTTTTATGTCATAACAAAGCAACGACTTCTACACATAATGCATGCCAGAATATGCCAGAATAAAAAATATATACATTTATTACATTTTAATATATTTTTAAACACAAATTAAATGGCTGTATTGGCCTTTGGACAGTTAAACCGAATGACCCTTTGACACTTCATAATTTTTTAAATACCTTTATATGTAGTAAAATATAATTAAAACCTTTTGGATTCAATAAAAGAAATCTAGTTGTACTACCTTACATACTTTGGATGTCATATCTTTGTTTTTTATTATTATTAAGGCCTTTGGACAAAAAAAAAAAAAAAAAGACCTGTCACATCATTGACTCGTTTACTAAAATGTTATGTTTACTATATACTATATAATTAATTATGATCAACAATTTGACAGAAAGATTTTGCTAATACCACAGTTTGCAACGGAAGAGTACTATACCGGAAGCACACATGGCACTAGACTTTAGCGGAACTATGTAGGCAGTAGGTTTCCATTAAAATAGTTCCAAAATAATATAGTCTTTACATTTTGCTTAGAGTATGGCAGTTTTCCTTCCCTGCTCAAAATGTTCTTTAATAACTCTTTAATTAAACAGGTTTTCATCTTCTTGTTGTCAGTCCACTATTTTTTTCTACACAACTGTGCGGATACTTGCACTACAAATGTTGAAATGTCCTAGTGCTGTTGTAATCTGTAGGAGCATTCTTTAAGCATTGCTTGTCCAATGTTACTGTGGTAAAAATGAGCTTTTGAAAGGCTTAGTTGTGTTTGCAGTGTCTCTGTGCTTCATCCGTTTGTAATTTTGAGAGAGAAAAAACAGGCCAATAAAAAGAAACAAATAGTCTTTTGCTGACGAATGATATTTATGCATCTGACAGCCATTCAGTGATCATTTGTTACAAATGTGCCTGAGCGTGTGAGGAAAAAGAGGGAGGACTGAAGAGGGAAAGAGCGAAAGGGAGGGAGGAGAAAAAAATGTTTTGAGGTTGAATCATGTGACATTGTTTGGCCATTTTAATAGCCTATAGTCATAGTTTGCGTGTAGTGTCAGTGATCAGAAGATGTTAGACTATTTTTCCTGACTCTCTCTCTCACTGTTTATTTACTTACTTACACAAGTTAGATTGTGCATAATTTAAACAGGCAGCCCTAACAGGCAACCCCTTTTCCCTTCCTTTAGTAAGGGATGACTCAGCCCTGCTTTTTTTCTGTGTACAAGGGGAAAGAGAAGGATTGCAGATGGTGGAAATATAAACTAAGAGATCTACTGAAAATAGGAAAAAGTGAGGGAGAGTCTGACAGAGATTGACTTACAAAGTAATGCAAGAAAGTTTGATAAAAGAAAAAGAGAGAGAGAGAGAGAGAGAGAGAGAGAGTGTTGTTTGTGAAGTTTTTAAAGTGGTCTTTTGACTAATCATCTGTGGGTGGGGCTTTGGGTGTGGGAGATTGTCGTCAAAGTTTTCCCTTCATGGACTTCTAGAGCAACAGAGAACGAATACATTTGTCTTATTTAGAGAGTGAGTGAGAGAGACAGGAGAGCTCTATTAGTGTGCAAGCGTAGAGGATGGACCGTGAGCATGTATGAATATGGATGTGCCTGTGCTTCAGTATATGATAGGGTAGAAGATTTTGGAGTGTGTCACATGCCGAGCCGAGAAGAATACCTGCATGTGATAAGATGCACACACAGACTTCTCAGAAACACCCTGAAGATTATTAGTGCATAAACACCAGGAGTGAGGGATTCCCTTAAAGAGAAAGAGAGAGAGAGGGAGAGAGAGAGAGAGAGAAAAAAAGAGGGAGAAGGATGAAGTACCGCCGTAGGGTAAGACTTGTTTTAATTACATCTGTCTATGTGGGTGTGTCGTGTATGTCTGTATTCCTGTGTTCAAACAGTGATGTTTTAGTTTGTAAAGGTGAAAACCAATGTCCCACTTGATGATTCCGGTGTATATAAATGGTGGATTACAAACATATTTTTTCTGATTGTTTGAGTGAGTACAGAGGTTTTGTTGTTGATTTGCCACTCCTTTATGCATAGCTCTGGTGACACATATCTTATTGTCCAAGCCAGAGATCACTCATATGGGCTGCAGAACACAAAACGGCCCTTATATGGAAGAGCTGGAGACATATAAACTCAAAAGCCCAGAGAAACGGCTCAGTGCCAGATTATACAGCAAAGCTGTAGTACACCTCCCTCAGGGAGTACAGTACCCACATTCCCAGCTGTAGGAATGGTGTCCACAGGCTGCTGCTTTTGAAATACCAAAGAGCACTCAATCAGAATTCTTTGTTGGATAGACAATGTGTGACACAAACATACAGGAACTTGGGATTTGAGTCACACAAGCAACAAGCAACTTGAGATCTCTTTTGCATCTGATGTTATGACCACATTGAATTTGTAGTGTGAATGCTAATCTGTCCTGATGAATCCTGGGCAGCAGCTAAGGACCATCTATACTCAATCAATCAACCTTTGCACTAAAACAAGGGTTTTAAATGTTGGTTACTTTATAGAACATATTTGGTATTGCAAACAACAGTGTGCTAAATTCCCGCCTTTTTTCTGTGCTTTATCAATATGCACACAGTAACAAATCAGAAGTTGAGAAAAGTAAAAAAAATTGAGGCAGCCAGCTTCAGGACTTTGAGTACATTTAACTTATGGGGAAAAATAAAATTGCTCTGTACTTTCACCAAACATAATAAATTCTAAAAATTTGAAAACAATTTTTGTATGTTTTTTTTTTATTGTAGTAGGTCAGTAAGCTTACATTTTAAGTTAGGTTGAGCATTAACTTTACATGAAAGTGATGTAGAACTTTCTTAGTTTGCCTAAATTGTGTATCAGTTTGCTGAGCAAATGGAAATGGTTACAGTATAAAGAGTTACTTTCTAGACCAATACAAGTTGTTAAACTTATTGAAATAGAAGAAACTTCACTGAAGAGAATCACTTAAACATAACTTTTACAGCAAAATATAATCAAAAACACTACATAGAGCTAAAACATCTATTAGTTATGGATATCAATTATTTATGTCATTATAAGTCCTCATGCTTTGACCAAAACCACACATTTTCAAGTGCATCATCAGCGAGCAAACTAAGCATGATTAGCAGTCTCGCCACAAAATTTCACTTTGTAGGTTCTTGCGTTTTAATATTTTACATTAGTTCATAATAAGTGGCCTAAAAGTTGACTTTAAGTTTTATGTAATGTCAAACTTTAAAATAGCATTTGTCTGAGAAAATGGAAGTTGGATTTTTTCACATTGATATAGTAAGTGATATATGCAGTCATGCATTTAGTGACCCTCCCCTTGATGAAACCACAAGTATTCACAGGAGGCAGTGGCGTGCTTGAGCCCCTGCCCCTTAGATCGTGAAAGTGAAAGTGCCCTTTGCGGTCAGATCGCGGTGCCCACGTGTTTCCATCCCTCACCCCCGGAACAAGCGTTTTCTACCGCGGGAGAACAATCGAAACCCACAACAACACACACACCAGGTGTAAACAGTTGTCCAAAAAAACAAAAAAAAAACAAAAAAAAAAAACACCCTGTCACACTGCAAAAATTGTTTAGGAATAGTTTAAGGAACATGTCAAAGAGTTCAAGGTGTTGCCTAGGCAGGTGATTTTAATGTTGTGGTTGATCAGTGTAATTTAGAATGTAAATTTAAATGATGGATACAAAATATAGTTTTGGTCTCTAGTAGGCTATTCCATCCATTTCCATCAACATTTGCTAAATGCAAGCTACTGTAAATTTGGAAATGTATTTTCTTGTGGCTGAAATACAGTTTGAAATATATTTTGATATATGAAGCTTGAAACTAAATATATTTTCGGTTTCAAAACAGTTTCACTGTGTACAACATATATTTAGCATATATTTAAAATTATTTTGGCCAGATTTTTTTTGCAGTGTGGGATTGTTGCATCATCAGTCTAATTTTCCTGACCCTTAACATCTCATATACAAAATAAACTGTAGTTGTAACACACTTCACCTTTAAATAAGTAAATAAATAAATGAAAAACTCTGCACTTGTTCCTTAGCTCCTAAGTCCTACAAAACCATTCCAAACTTGGCTTCAGTTGAGCTAACGAATCTGTCAAATCAACAAAAACAAGTATTGTTAACAACACTCAAGATCAGAAACTGATTAAACCAAGATCATTAACTTTAAAAAACAAATCTTTATTAAAAAATATGTCCATTACATCATAAATAAAGTAACAGATAAAGGCAGTACAGTTTCACAAAAGCAGAATAACATAATACATTAGATCACCACAAACAATTGCTCACAAACCTTGAATGAACAGAAGTTGTTTTTGAGTTGTTAAAGGGTTGTTTTTTAATTTAGAAGCAGTCATACACTCTAAAAAAATATCTGTAAAAAGAGGGCACAATGTACTGTATTGATTTAACGGAATTTTGCATATTTATTTTACCTGTATTTTGTTTGAATTTTGAACTTCATTGTATTGTGTTTTAGGGTTAACGGAAATGTCCATAAAATTACTGGATAATGTCCTGGTAATTTTTCTGCCAGTACATTATCTGTTTTTTTACGGATTTGTTTTTTTTTTTTTTTTTTTTTTTTTGCAGTGTAGACTTGTTTGATATAAAAGCACTTGGCCAAATTAAACACCACTAATGGAACACAGAAAGCATGAGGGACACAATGAGGAGAGGAATTCATTTTAGGGGCAGATATCATTATCTGCTGGACCTTGTTTTTGTGTACAGTATGTCTACATCCTAGTGTGTAGTGTACATAAGAACACAAGACTAAGAGAACAATGGATTAAGAATGGCAAAAGGAAAGATTTGAAAGTGCAGCTGGCTGAGGAGGGGGTATCTGGTGAGTCGTTAAAATCTTGCTATAGGCATTTTAGGCGACCCTTATCGCCAATTCATTGGAAAAGAATCTGTGGAACAACAGTGGAGCAGAGCCAAGCAGAAGTGAACATCCACTCACTCTCCCAGCAGATTATTGTTCTAGCATGAGCTTCCACAGGTGACCTTCCTGCCTCACTTGCATACACACACACAAACACTCTCTCTTTCCTCACTCCAAAGACACACTTCCTCAAACACTTAAGGTCTTGTCAGATTTTCCACTGGATTCACATGCGGAGGTAGCAGCACGAAGTCTGAAAAACAGACAACTGTGTTTGTGTGTCAGGAACCAATGCCAAATATTTTCATGGCACCCTTTCTTAGTGGATTTGTACTCACATGAATGTGTATGGTTTGTCTTTTGTTAATTTGTGCTTATTCTGACATTTACTGTGTATATCTGTGGTGTTTACTTATAAACAGGTCCATAGGGAATTTCTTTTTTGTTTGCATTTTTGCACTGATTTTGGAGGGAAATCTACAGAATTCTGTGAAATTGGTTAAAATATGGTAGAATGTGTCATATACTAGATTTTAGTACTTAGTTGAAATTGTAAACTAATTACCTGAAGCATTTACTATACAAAAACACAAGGGGCAGGGATGTGTACAACTTTGTGAATGACGTGCGTTCCAATTCTGCAGATATTCTGTGGAACTTTCTTCAAAATTTCTGTGGCCACAGATTGCAAGTGGGCCCAGTTATAAGTCTTCATACGCACTCTCAGTTCCTATACTGTGGCTCTGCTGTGTGTAAATGTTTGTGTCAGTATTCTCTGTGTTTTGTTTTTTTCACTTTCTATCTCACTTTGTCTCTCTCTTTAGGCGGTTGATGTAGAGGGGGGTGTAAGGTTAGTGATGGAGAGCGCTCTCTCTGCAAGAGATCGGGTCGGTGTCCAAGACTTTTTACTCTTGGAGAACCACAACAGTGAAGCTGCTTTCATTGAAAATCTGCGCCGACGGTACAGAGAAGGCCTCATTTATGTAAGACAAACACAAGCACCAGCTTAACTACACTTACACAGAATATGCTAAATATGGCCATGTACATAGTATAGTTTAAATATATAATTCTATTTAAAAGTTTATGGTCAGTAAAATTATTTTTAATTCATTTATTTATTCAGCAATGACAATATATTTAAAATAAATTATGTTCTCATGAACTTTGTATTCATCAGAAAATCCTGAAAAGAAAATGTGTGACGGTTTCCACAAAAAAATTTAAGCAGCGAAACTGTTTTCAACATTGATAATAATAAGGAATGTTTCTTGAGCAGCAAATCAGGATATTAGTATGATTTCTGAAGGATCATGTGACATTGAAGACTGGAGTAATGATGCTGAAAATTCAGCTTTGCCATCACATGAATAAATTACATATATTACAAAATATTTTGTAACAGTATTTCACAATATTACTTATTTTTGATCACAAAATAGCCTTCTTTTTAAAACAAAAAAATCTTATTGAACTGTTTCTTTTATCTTTCTCTCTCTCTCTTTATAAGACATATATTGGGTCAGTGCTGGTGTCAGTGAATCCTTACAGAGAGTTGGAGATTTACTCCAAACAGAATATGGAGCGCCACAGAGGAGTCAATTTCTATGAGATCTCACCTCACATGTGAGTGTTAAGTGTGTGTGTGTTTATGTGTGTCATGGTCCTGAGAATCCCTGAGAACATTCTGCCAATTCTCTTAGTATGACTCACTTTCCTGGAGATTCCGGAGACTGGACCATGCATACAATTTTCCACTTACACACATTCACACTCACACACACCCACACACTCATTTTAAAAAACATGAAATCCTTCCCCACACCCATGCTGTTCCAAGCTGTTTGATAGATTTAAAGGATGCCAGTTATTGGAAATGTTGTTAGCTTTGAGGCTAATGCTAATGTACTCATAAAAATGAACTTTTAGCTCATCCATGCATTTAGATTTTCTCTTCTCGTTCAGGAAAATGGAAAAAATAGATCGATGACTCACCCTGCACTACAGAATATTGTCCAATTAGATTCAAGCAAGTAGGAAATCATGTTTCATGGTTGTGTCATACTATAACTAAAGCCTGCTGGCTATTTAAAAAAAGGAAGTCCAATGATGTGTCTCACGTATATTTTCAGTTTCAATAGAAAATGTCAATACAATAAAGAAAACTGCTTGTCAAACAATTTTATAGTGTTTTTAAGTATTTAAACATTAAGTTTTTTCACACATGAAGGATATTTCATGGCTTTGAAACACATAATTCTTAACTGTAACTGGTTTTATTAGGCTATCTGTGATTAAACAGTCTGTATCTGTCTGTGTGACTTCAGTTTTGCCCTGGCGGATAATTCATACCGTGCGCTGCGGACTGAGAGAAGAGATCAGTGTATTCTTATTTCGGGAGAGAGTGGCGCTGGAAAGACTGAGGCCTCCAAAAAAATACTTCAGTATTACACACACATCTGTCCCACTCGCAACAACACACACACTATCAGAGAGAGACTGTTGCAGTCCAACCCAGTACTGGAGGCAAGTACAAACTCTATAAGGATCCTCTGTAGTCTGTACACAGCATGCTAAAGTCTCACTCTGTCACAACAGGCTTTTGGGAATGCTAAAACTCTCCGGAATGACAACTCAAGTCGTTTTGGGAAATACATGGACATTCAGTTTGATTATAAGGTAAACCCATTTCTACCATAAAGACCACATCCCTTTACTGAATTCCAGTCCATATCTACTGGTCTTATTTTGGACGCATCTTGAAACTACTTTGACTACACTTTGGCTACGTTCACACTAGTGAAAGACCGATATATTTAATATATCAGCAAATATTTGAGCATTTTTAGATTATTGTCATAGGCTTATACACAAAAAAAAATGTATTCCTCTTTTGTGCACCATTACAAAGTTTTTTTCTGTTTCTGTCCCTGTTCAGGGCGCTCCGATCGGAGGACACATTCTGAACTATCTTTTAGAGAAATCTCGTGTGGCCCATCAGAACCATGGTGAGAGAAACTTCCACATCTTCTATCAGCTGCTGGAGGGTGGAGAGGACCCTCTTTTGAAGAGACTTGGTTTGGAGAAAACCAACCCACAACAGTATCATTACCTTGTTAAGGTGTGTTTATGTTAAATGTGTGTATATATGTCCATGAAAGAGAGCAGATTTGTCTACAGTTATCAGGCCCATGTCCATTGTTTGCATGTTTGTGGTGTGTTTGTTTTTTGTATGTAACAGATACACTCTCTCTGATAGGGTAACTGTCCACGGGTGAGCTCTATCAATGATAAGAATGGTTGGAAAGTTGTGAGAAATGCTCTCACCATCATTGGCTTTCATGAGGAGGAGATACAGGTGAGCAGAACACACACACATCCTTTGGACATTAAATCTTCTGTCACAGTCAGGACACACACTCATAAAGTCCCTCTCCTCTGTAGGAGCTGATGGAGATTGTGGCCAGTGTTTTACATCTGGGTAACACACAGTTTGGTGAGGATGAGGAGGGAGAAACACACGTTACCACTGAACCGCAACTGCAATATCTGTCCCAGGTGAGCTGAGTACTCATGCTGTGATATCTCAGTATCTGTCTAAACTTTATACCTATTTCTGAGGAATTAGATACCAGTCTCACTCTCATTAGAGTCACTTGTCTCAGGTTTGTTGTATGCTATTGTGTGAAGAACAGTGTCCTGAGGTTGTTAGGATGCATACTTTTCAAAGTAGACTACTGCCATTTGTAAAAGGAATGTTTATATGTGTCATAACTACTAGAATGAACATAAAGTACTGCTAAATGTAATTTTAAAAAATCTGATTATCACATTGTTTGTTGGAGGTAATTGTAAAACCTGAAAAATAAATATTATATAGTAAATCTCCTGTATTTAAAATAATAATAGTATGCTTCAAAGTACTAATAATAATGTTTTAATGCAAAATCCTGACTTATAATTAAAATATTACAATATTGGTGAGTTAAAAACTTTGATTAAATAATATTCATCATACATTTTAAAGATCTAGTTTTTCTATTCAGTTTATAATAAGTAGTATTACAATTCCTTCTGACCTCACAGACATTATGAAATTTCTATGACAGCTACCATCTTAAATAACAGCATCTGAAACCTTGAGATAAAATAGCTATTAGTTTGAATTCAACGGCAGTTACTAAGCCAAAAATTTTTGTTGAAGAAAAAGTGATCACATTGTTGTTTAATTGCCCCTGATCTCCCCTACTCAGGTTTCCTCAAGCTTGTTATGTGTTTGATGTCCTACACATACAAAAACACAGGGAATGTGCTTTATTTTTTTCTATCAACAGCTGCTGGGTGTGGAAGGGTCAGTCCTGAAAGAAGCTCTTACTCACAAGAAAATTGTTGCCAAAGGGGAGGAGGTAATATCACAATATCTCTCTGTCTGTTCTGTCTGTCTATCAGCTTTCAACATATTTGATCTTTGCTAATTTCCACATTTGTTCAGTCCATTAGCAGATGCAGCGTGCACAAAGTTGTTTCTGTGTGTGTTTGATTTCAGATGATTAGTCCCTTGAGTTTAGAACAGGCGCTTTCTGCTCGGGACTCATTGGCCAAAGCCATATATGGTCGTGCTTTTACCTGGCTTGTCCAGAAGTTAAACCAATCACTGGCCTTTAAGGTTTGTTCCTCATTTCTGTTTATGAGGACGGTGTCCTTGCTTTACTTTAATGGGATTATTTGTCTGAATGTCATCTTGCATGTACTGTATGAACTGGACCTTAGTGTGCTTTTTTTGGGTGGGGGGGTTCGATGTGCCCTCTAGTGGAGTGATTTTGAAGATAATGATGTTTTTGTTTTTTACAGGATGAAGTCTACTACTCCAGTAAATGTTCTTCTATTATTGGTTTGCTGGACATATATGGATTTGAGGTCTTTCAACGCAACAGGTGTCTTTCTCACTTTCTGACTTTCAGAACTTTGCTGAAGAATTTATAATAGTTATATGCAATCATGAAAACATATTACATATCCTCCTGGTTTCACAGACAAGGCTTAAGCTAGTCCCAGACTAAATTGCATGTTTGAGCTGTTTTAACTGAAAACAATTTGCACTGACATTTCTTAAAATATATCTCTTCCATTGTTTTGTCACTTCCATGTTTTTTTAAGGCATGTTTATAAAAGCTACTTAAATGTCCTAATTGAACTAAGGCCTAATCCTGGCATAATCTAAGCCCTGTCTGTGAAAACGGGCCTAAATAAAATATAAAAAAAAAAAATGGTGCAAGAAAGTAAGAATAATGACATGCATCTCTTTCTTTTTCTCTGTCTGTAGTTTTGAGCAGTTCTGCATTAATTACTGCAATGAAAAACTGCAGCAGCTGTTTATCGAGCTCACACTGAAAAGTGAACAGGAAGAGTACGAGGCAGAGGGGGTCGTGGTAAGTGTGTGGGAGGAAAATAATATAAAACTTACTGAAAATATTTCTAATATTTCTTTTAATAACTATCTTTTATTAATTAAGCAAGCACCTGGGGGGGGTTAAAAGTTGTCAGTAAGAATTTTTTAAAAAGGAAATGAATACTTTTCTTCAGTAAGGATGCATTAAATTGATCAAAATGACAGTAAAGGCATTTATAATGTTACAAAAGATTTCTATTTAAAATAGATGCTGTTCTTTTTTGGCTTAGTATTCATCAAAGAGTCATGAAAAAGGACTCTCCAAAAATATTAAGCAGGCCAGTGGTTTTCAAAACTGAAGAAATGTTTGCTGAGCAGCACATAAGCATATTATAATGAGTATGTGACACTAAAGACTGGAGTAATGATGCTGAAAATTCAGCTTTGCCATCACAGTAATACATTTTAATATATACATGTAATAATATTTCACACTATTATTGCTTTTACTGTACTGTATTTTGAACAAATAAATGCAGCTTTTCTCAGCATAACAGAGCACTTTTACATATGTTTGTGTAAAAATTACATTTCTTGTGTTCTGGCCAGTGGGAGCGAGTGGAATATTTCAACAACAAAATCATCTGTGACTTGGTGGAGGAGAAACATAAAGGCATCATCGCCATTCTGGTCCGTCTATGTGTTTACCTTCGAAATATTCACTTTTTCTTTTTCTGTTCATCCAAGTTGGGCTGAAATGAACTCAACTGAATCTGTATTGTACTGTAATCAGGATGAGGAGTGCTTAAGACGAGGAGATGCCAGTGACATCACCTTCTTGGAGAAGCTGGAGGACACACTGGGAGGCCATGCTCATTTTGTAACGTAGGACCACTAGCATGCTCTGTGTTTCCGTTGTTGGAGTAGCATGAGTGGTTACTGGGATGTTGTCTGCTATCTGATTGGTCCGTTTCATGTTCTAGTCATAAAATGGCCAATGGGAAGGTTCGCAAGGCAATTGGACGGGAGGAATTTAGACTGATTCATTATGCTGGAGATGTCAACTACAACGTCAGCGGTGAGGAGAGAACATCCATTCATCCATCTATTCATCCACAGTTATTTCTGGTGCCATAATTGTATTTGTCCCCCCTACTTTTTTTCAGGGTTTCTGGACAAAAATAACGACCTGCTATACAGACACCTGAAGGAGGTAAAGTGTGTTTACAGTGGGGTGATGTTATGATTAAAAAATATGTTTTTAAACCCACTGTATCTTATTACAGGTGCTGTGTCAATCGGGAAATCACATCGTGAGTCAGTGTTTCCATGCAGATGAGTTGATGGATCAGAGAAGACCAGAGTCGGTTAGATGAACACAAACTCACACACATAGAAACATACTATGCATAAATTTAATAAGAAATCAAGTCTTGTCTCTGCTCAGGCTGCCACACAGTTCAAGCTCAGTTTGGCTAAACTGATGGAGATTCTGATGTCTAAGGAACCATCGTATGTCCGCTGTATAAAACCCAATGACGCTAAACAGCCAAGTAAGAGCATATGTAGAGTATTTTGTATTAATAGACCAATAAATCGACCACACCAATTAATATGCTTATATTTCCCTGCTTTGATATTATTGCCATTGTGTGTGCTGTTCTCCATCGTTCATCTGTCTTCCCCTGTTTCTTCAGGTAGATTTGATGAGGTTTTGGTCAGGCATCAGGTGAAGTATTTGGGTTTGATGGAGAATCTGAGAGTAAGGAGAGCTGGATTTGCCTACAGACGAAATTATGAGGTGTTCTTAGAGAGGTCAGTCTCTCAGACACACTGATTTTCATACAATCAAATGGCCGGTTCCTTTACTTTGTTTTGTACTTTGTTTCTTGCACAGGTATAAGTCTCTGTGTCCAGACACCTGGCCAAACTGGCGTGGGAAACTCTCAGAGGGAGTCGAAACTCTGGTCAAACACCTCAACTACAAACCTGAAGAATACAAACTGGGCAGGTGAGAAGGGAGAAAAGAACAGACATACACACTACCATTTAGGGTCATTAAGATTTTTTAATGCTCAACAAGGCTCAATTAGTTTAAACAAAATACAGTAAAAACAGCAATATTGGTAAATATTGTTACAATTTTTAAAAAATAATAATTTTAATATATTTTAAAATGTAATTTATTCCCGATGACAGCTGAATTTTCACCAGCTATTACTCTAGTCTTTAGTGTAACATGATCTGTTACACTCTAATATGCTATGATCTAATAAATCATTCTAATATGCTGATTTGGCGCTGAAGAAATTTTCCTTTTGAGAACAGTTGCGTTGCATAATGTTTTTGTGGAAACCGTGATACTTTTTTTTAGGATTGTTTGATGAATAGAATGTCGAACTTAGAAGAACAGCATTTATTTTAAATAGAAATCTTTTGTATCATTGTCAATTTTTATCAATTTAATGATCAATTAATAGTGGGGGGGGGGGGGACGGACTACAGAGCGGCAGGAGGTCTTGCTTTGGGGCAGCAGTGAAAGAGCCGGGGTGATAATAATTGATATTCAAAATTTGAAAGTTTGCTTTCTGTTTAGGTCCAAAATCTTTATCCGATTCCCAAGAACTCTGTTTGTGACTGAGGATGCACTTGAGGCTCAGAAACAAACCATCGGTAAGACTGATGATAATGATGTTCCTTATTTGTAAAGTTGTGATCAGTTGCTTTTTTTTAACATCTTTTTTGATAAGTGTTATTATTTATATTTATAAATGATGTAATGAACAATTTTACAATAAAAATATTGAATTGTTTTTTAGCCGTCACTCTGCAGACATCTTGGCGGGGCTACAGGGAGCGAGCCAAGTACCAACGGATCCGAAATGCAGGTAACCTTGACATATAGACTGAACACAGACAGACAGGGATAGCAAGGGATGGCAACAGCAAATCTGTTTGTCTCTTTCATTTTGCAGTAATTGTTATCCAGTCATGGTGGAGAGGGGTCAAAGGCCGCAGGAGAGCCAAGCATCGTAGACAAGCAGCTGACACTATACGCAAGTATGAGAGTATTTGTATTATGTGAATGAATGACTTGCATTGATTGTGTCATTGGTTTTATCCCTCCTTAATCCATTGTGATGTTTTCTTGTTTCTGTCTTTCTGCCCTCCACAGGTTTATCAAAGGCTTCATCCTGCGCAATGAGCCTCGTTGCCCCGACAATGAGTACTTCCTGGATCATGTGCGATTTTCCTTCTTGATGAAAGTGAAACGGAATCTGCCAAAAAGTGTTCTTGACAAGAGCTGGCCAAGACCACCACCCTCACTCACTGAGGTAGGATAATAATGTATGATAAGGTATGATAGGCATTATAATAATAACTTGAACCTTTGAGCTTTGTTTGATCAGACCATCTGAAGATTAAAGAAATCTGTGTTTTGAGGATGTACAGTTATGACTTTTTGAAGGGTGTATTAAATAAAAAGTGACAGTATAGACATTTATAATGTTATTAAAGTTTCTATTTCAAATAAATGCTCTTCATCAACTTTCTATTCATCAATGAATTTTGGAACAATGTTTGACGACAGCGTAACTGTACATCTCTTACCAACATTAATAGTTATAGGAAATATTTTTTGAGCAGCAAATCAGCATGTTAGAATGATTTCTGTAGGATTGTGTGACACTGAAGACTGGACTGGAGTAATGACTGCTAAAAAATGGCTGCAGGAATAAGTTATATTTTTTTAAATTTTTATACAATAGAAAAAATCTTTTCAACTGTAGTAATATTTCACAATAGTTTTACTGTATTTTTAATTGAATACATGCAGCCTTGGTGAGCATAAGAGCTTTCTCTCAGAAACATTAAAAAAAAGGCTTTACGACCCTAAACTTTTGAATGATAGTGTATGTAAAACTTTGTTTTCCCCTGCAGGCATCTGAGCACCTTCACAGAATATGTGTACGCAACCTGGTCAATGACTATTGCAGGAGAATCCAGCCAGAGTGGAAGAAGCAGGTACAGCATTCATACAAGAGCAAATACACACAAACACACACATACATGGATAAACACAACTCTCTTTTCTGCAGCTGGAACAGAAGGTTGTAGCCAGTGCGATCTTTAGTGGTCAGAAAGACTGCTACCCTCAAAGTGTTCCCAAACTCTTTGTAGCCACCAGGCTAGGTAATATTTACACACACACTTATGAAAAAACACAAATACACACAAACAAATACAGAAACTCAGTGACACGTTTTTATTACCACAGAGACTGAAGATATTAATCTCAAAGTGCTGCAAACTCTTGGGAATGACAACAAGGTGAAGGTAAATGTGTTTTTATGCTTTTGTGTGGAAAAAACGCAGAATGATTGTGTATATTTCATATAAATATACTATGCCGTGATTACTGAGTGAAAAATAGAGAAGTTCACCCACTGGGGAATTTTTGGATGCTTCTTTGTTTGGTAACTGGGTTTGTAGTATTCATTAGAATTCACAAGTACATGATGAATAGGTTAAGTTGAAGTTTGTATATTTGTTTTGAATGTTACAATATTTGAAATAAACTGATACAAAATACAATATAAACTGCAAAGCCATTTTAAACTGTAAATGAAAAAACTTAAAAAGCCCAAATAAGAGGAAGAAGTTCTAAAGACCTTGTGCTCCCATTGAACACCTGTGGCTTTATCCTGTTGTTTCCCCTGTAGAGGGCGCACACACACTCCAGAAAACAAACAGTAGCCAATGTGAACATGAAAAATGGCTTCTACTGAACTGGCTTACAACAAAACAATGATCAGTATTAATCAAAAGGAGATTAAA
Source organism: Elopichthys bambusa (assembly GCA_037101425.1). NCBI lineage: Eukaryota > Metazoa > Chordata > Actinopteri > Cypriniformes > Xenocyprididae > Elopichthys > Elopichthys bambusa. The sequence continues at coordinate 22,482,614 of CM074434.1, forward strand.
TTAATATTGAAAATAAAATTAATCTAATGTTTTTTCATGTTGTTGATTTTGGAGGGGTTGAGGATCTAATCGTATATTCTCCTCTTCTTTTTCAGTATGGTATAGCGGTCACTAAGTACGATCGGCATGGTTTCCGTGCACGTGTGCGCCAGCTGCTGTTGACCGCTTCATCTGCTGTGCTGGTCCAGGAAGCAAAAATCAAACAACGTATCGAATACGGCACATTGCTGGGTAATGTTACTGTAATACAGCTCTCTCTATTGTTGCCTAACAATACTGTACGACAACTAGGCTTATTAAAGTTGCATACTCCTGTTTTTCACCGTATCTAATTCTTGGGTAATCATACTCTTCCCTAGTACTCAACCCATAATTTCTCATCAGTGTCAAACGACCAGCGCACCATTAACCTCACACTGGGTAGCACTTTACAGTACTATACAATATTTGTTTGTTTATTTTGTAGGTATCTCTGTCAGTTCCCTCAGTGATGGATTCTTTGTTTTGCATATTCCCACCACTGACAGTAAACAGAAGGTGAGAGAAGTCCTGTCATGCTCTTTGATTGTCTTAGTTGTGCAGTTGGACCTCTGTTATTTCACTTTGACCTCTGGCCTTCTGTTCTCTAGGGTGACTTGGTGCTGCAATGCGATCATGTGATTGAGACTGTCACCAAGCTGGCCATCATGGCAGACAAGATACACAATGTCAACATCAGCCAGGACAGGTGTGTGTGTGTCCTCACATTGGCAAATCCTTTCATAGATGAAATGTGTTTGGCAGTGGTGGTAATGTGCTCCAGGGAGGCAAGGGGCACACAGCTTACTTTACTGTCAATGTGAAATTTACTTGATTTGTTAAAAGCTGCATTACTCTATGGGTTTTCAATCCAGGATCCCAGGCATAGCAAGAATCTGAATCAACAAGCCTTGTGCTGATGATTTGTATGTACTGTATATTTAGACTATTGTTCAGATTTTTGGGTCAATAAGATTTTTTATTTTTTTTTTGAAAGAAATTAATACTTTATTCAGTGTCAGTAAAGAATTTATAATGTTACAAAAGACCTTAAAGGCCCACTGAATCACCATGGAACGCGCAGCCTTTTTCAATGTGTTGACGAAATTTCAGCTGAAACAAGAAGACAGGGCAGGACATATCGAACAGCTCCGCCCCTTTTTAAAAATAGCCAATAGTGTTTCGTTTATATCACAGTCACCGCTCGGCCAGAGCCATTAAACTCGGTAAAATGTCAGTTTTCTTCTAGTTCTAATCTCTAACAGTTTCTCCTCCTAATGTCCTCAATATCACTTTAAAATACAGCATTTTGTGCAGATTTCAAATTGGGTCTGATACCTTTTGTGATCTGAGCCGACTTGCGGTCTACGAATATGATCCTACTTTTTGCTCTCATGTCTCTGGACCAGAGCAGACTGTGCTCCCGCTGCGGCGATTCATGTGACGCTAACGTGAAATTGGACTTCATTTGTGTCAATGGAAAGCATATTTACACTGTCTGAATCATTCCCTATTCTCTATATAGTGCACTGTGTGCCATTCATCATGTAGAAACTAGTAAACGTGTGAACAAATGACCGATTTCAGCCGCAGCTTCAGCATCTGTTTATAGTGTAGGGGCGGGACTTCAGATTCTAGAGAGCATTTGATTGGACAAAAGATCTGATGAGAAGCTGAAGTGTGATGTGATGTCATGAAAATCTGTGATCCATTTTAGCGGAAGTGAGAGACTGTAAGTTTTGAATGCTCCTAAATGTGAATTTTGTCATTGTTTTGGAACACACCAGCTTATTCATAACCTTAAGGCTAACATATTTATACTAAAAGCCAAAAAAAAATGTAAATTTTGATTTGCTGTTATTTTTGATGTTAATTTCACCGTTTCCACAAACATATTAAGCAGTTTTCAACATTGGTAAAAATAATGATAATAAATGTTTCTTGAGCAGCAAATCAGCATATTAGAATGATTTCTAAAGGATCATGTGACAATGAAGACTGGAGTAATGATGCTGAAGATTCAGCTTTGCCATCACAGGATCAAAGTCACAGGGGTGAAGGGCTTCTCAACTCTGGCCTTCAAGATCCACTTTCCTGTAGAGTTTAGCTCTAACCTTCATCAAACTCACCTGCCTATAACTTTCTAGTAAGCCTTGATTATCTTGTTCAGTTGTGTTTGATCAGGGTTGGAGCAAAACCAAGGAAAGTGGATCTCGAGGTTGAGAAGTTCTCGAGTTGAGAAGCCCTGCTGTATCTTTGATAAACTAAATGCAGCCTTGGTGAGCTTAAAGCCTGGACACACCAAGCCGGCTTCAAAGAACTAGCGGTGACGAAAACCAACGGTGTTGTCGCCTCACATCGGCTACGTCTGGACCAAAAAGCTGTGCTTGAACACACAGCACAGACTACAGCCGACTGCAAACTAGCATGTGTTCTGCGCCTGCGTGTCTATATCAGCAGGCATCAATAGTCTATATTCATCATTCAAAAGGAGAAACCGAAACAAGGATATACGAGATATACACAGATGTACGAAACCTAAACAAAGCAGCGCTTGCTTACCATTTTGAATATCAGTTATGTTGATAACTTTCTTCATTTTAAGAGGCTAATGTTGGTGAAAATATTCGTGTTTTGGAAGTTCTCGTACACTAACTCGTTCCCTAAACTGAACATCCAATCAGAGTTCCCACTCTCACTAACGGCCCAGACGGCAAACTGCAGCAGACGAGAGCAGACGTGTGGAACACACCGCAAAAACTAGACCGACAGACTCTCGCCGACGGCCCGTGTTAATGTGTGCCGGCCTTAAATGATTTCTTTCAAAACATTTTACAGACGTAAAACTTTTGAACAGTAGTATATACAGTCAAACCAAAATGTATTCGGACACCTTGAAAATTTCATTCGTTATTACAGTTTATTCACTATAGTTTAAAAAAATGACAATAAAATAGATCTCAGAGTGAAACTGTGTCAGGAAAAATCTTAATTATGTCAGATAAAACTTAAGCAAAACATGGTCAGGTCAAAGTGTCTGAATAATTTTTGGTTCCAGATTTTTTACTGGTAGTCCACTGTATGAAGAATCTTTGGGTATGATATGTCAGTTTACTTTATTTTGCTATCCTCACTTACATAAATGAACTATAGTGTCCTGCACCCACTAGTAAAAAAAGATATAAAACATTATATCTAGTGTCTAAATAATCTTTGGTTTGACTGTACATTTTTTTGTTTTGTCATTGTTTTTATTTTATTTAATTTTAGTTTGGTTTATAGCAAGTGTATGTATATGCACATTTACACTTTTCAAATTGAGTATGCTTTACTCTCCAGTATCAGGTTTGCCATAGCAAAGGGAAAGGAGGGAGTGATAGACTTCACCAGTGGTTCGGACCTGCGAGTGGTCAAGACCAAGAATGGACACTTGTCTGTGGTGAGACTCTCACACACACAAGGCTAAAGAATTAAATGGTTTTGGTTAGAAGGGTATGGAGACAAAAAAAAAAAAAGAAAGAAAGAGGTGATAGAATTTCAGGAGGAAAGATTCAGAGAGGTGAACATGACATGTTTTATTTAGCAAAGTCGTTTGACTTGTTTAACAAGCAATTAACTGGTTTCTGGTTTCTTTTTTCTAGACCACCCCATGAATCTCATGAACAGCCAATGGCAGCTGACCGGCAGTGGACAGATCATTTTAGCCAATCACTACACAGAGCCAGACTACACTTTTTATGATTCATTTCAGTCTCACTCCAAAAGCACATATTAACAAGTGTATATTAATGGCATTTGTAATCCCTTTTTTGAATACTGAATTTAGATAACATTTCATTACGATTTTGTAGATTAACTGATGACATAATTTTATAAATTCTCTCATCTAACCAATCAAATGAATCTTTGCTATTTCGATTGTTAGCTTCAAGCTTTACTATACAGATATGCTACAGTGTATTTTTGAGAATTCTCATGAACTACATAATCTAAAAAAAAAAAAAAAACACTTAAATAATTTACAAATAACACCACTACCTATCAGCGGAGACAATTTATAACTCAATTATTGTTAACTAAATTGAAAAAATGATTTAATGCATTGGCTTATGGGTAATATGTTATCTTTGGTTTGCTCTGTTTTTTCTCTTCAAAACTTCAGACAGATGCCAAAAAACGTCTTTTTCAGCCAGTGTTTTGAAACGGAGATCAGTCACAGCATGCCTAAATTTAGGTTGAACCAAGTGTTCCATATGACATCATGTTTTGTGAAAGAAAAACTGTCACATGCACTAGAAATGCTTCTTAGTCATTTAATTCAGTAAACATGATTGTACAAAACATATTTCACTTTTGCACTTATTTATAAACAATAAATATGGTATGAAAAAAGGATTTTGGCATACATTTCAAATAAATAAAATAAATAACTTAAATAAATAAGACAAGGTGGAAAGTACAGGGGAATGACAAAGAAAAGGGGATGTAAAGTTAATCTCAGTCTGACCTCTGATTTGCTGATTATTAGTGAAGGAGGGAAGTGGGGTGTTTGGGGAATTTTGATTTTCAAGAATTGCTGACTAACCTTTTTTGTTTCAGTAAAAAAAAAAAAAAACATGTAATGTTTGTTTAAAGTGCTTGCTTAAATGATGCTGACATTTAACACAATTATTGTATAATATAAAAATACTATAATACAATAATACAAATAATACTGCTTAGGCAATCTCATGATAACCTACACTAGCTGCCATGTGCTCACTCCCCTGACTTATCACATACATGGAAATACTCATTAAATATAAAATACTGAAATGTAAATAATAAAAAAAAATACATTATAAGTCCAATCACTTGTAAACAATCAGTAAATAAAAAATTGTAATAAATTATTCCAATAAATAAAACAGCAGTTAATGAGCAAGGTAAACAGCAACTGTGACATGAATTTGTTTATGGATATGAATGTTAGTGTATTCAATTATGTATTTCCTTGGTTGTGTTTTATAATTTAATTCTGTGTTTGTCCAATACCTGGTCTTCCTTTTTTAAGGTTTTTCTAGATTTGATTGTGCATGTTTTTCAGTATTTAGTTTGGAGCACGGTGTAATCTCGTGCCAATCTGCTCAAGTACCGTTCTAGATCTCTCAGTATCACATATCCTCTCAGATGCTGAATCCAAAGGGACGCCCCTGCTGCTGTTGTCTGCTGGGTCTCCGCAGTTGATGCCTGGGTGGGTTGCGAGAGGCTGACAGTGCTCTTCTCCGTTGTTGAAATAAATCCTCTGTCTGCAGAGTTCAAGGTCTGAAATGATTGTACAGTGGAGTGTGCGGAGCTGCGAGAGTTATCAGTGGGACTTGGGGTCTGGAGCTTCTTGGTGCTGTCTCTGGAATGATGCATGCTGGGAATAGGACTGGAAGATGAAGTGGAGCGTAGGTGATGGAGAAGTGGAGATTTTGTAGATGCAGACACCTGTGTCATACTCCTCAGCTGCAGAGAGAGAGAGAAACGAGAGTGTTATTAATCTGTCAGCCTATTGTTTTTGTCCCAAAAAGCTAGACTTGGTAACACTATTTAGCAAACATTATTACTTTCTAAATGCTTAACATATCATAAATGTTAGAAATAAAGATTTTTCTTTTCTTTTTTTTTTCATATCTGACCTTCAAACGTGGTTGAAACCCTGGATTTAGAATATTGCATAATTATTGCAATATTATGTAATATTCTAATGTAATATTATTATTTAGAAATCTCAAAGTAACCTAGAATAAAGAAGTGGACTTTATAAGGTCTATCAGTTAGAAAATGATCACATAGAGATCACAAGACAGACAAGACAAATATGACTAAAGAAGGCTACATGCCAAAGTCGTTGATGTTAGGCTACTATTTTTAGATTTAAATATATCACAATATATACTCTAAAAAAAAAAAAAACCCTTGGGATTTTCGTAGATATTCTGGTAAGAACCCCTAGGTTTTGCAACTTTAACGGGGGCATGATGAATAGCTGATCATCAGAGTCGTGACATGTTGTGTCTAAGATCATTTGGCTGGGACACTTGTAGGCCTACCTGAGAGTTGACTTGTCTCATTAGGTCCCGCAGATCGATTTGCAGACCCACAAAACTTTGGCTCAAGGTGGGCTGTGGCCTTCCTCGTTTGTCTCTTCTCTGCTCTCTTCTTTCTGTCGTCGCATCTCTTTCTCTCTCAAACTGCTGCCGTTGACGTTCCAGGTGAGTCCAGAAAGTTTGGAGGTAGTGAGAGGCCAAACGCAAACGCTCGGTGTCCTAAACCAAACAAATACTGTTAAAACATACCCTAACGCAGTAAAACAACTGAAATACGTGATAAAGATATGCGTGCACACCTGCATGTGTAGCCAGGTCTGATAACTGACAGTAACTGCAGGTAGTGTGCTCATCTTCAGGTCTCTGTATTCAAAGAGCTCGCCACCAAACACCTGTTGTTTCTGTCAAGAAATGTACATGGTGTTGATTTTAGATAGATTTAATCATAACAATAATAATGAAATAATACAAATCGGAATGTTGGCGTTAATTTGTTTTGGTTACTGGACAGAAGATATTAATAAGTTCTCTTACGTATAGGGATATCAGTTGTTGGACGCGGGCGCGAATAGTGCGCGTAAGGCGCAGTGAATTGCTGAAGGACAGCGCTCCTCTGTGGCCAAGAGGAGTAGAGTTATATGTAGAAACCATACACAGCAGGATGAGGATGCAAAAAGGAGTCAGACACTGCCGAAACATCTGCAGAGAAGGGAAAGGGAAAATGTCAGATCATTCAAAGTAGTGATAACTCGTATATTAAATAGATAGGCTTCAGTGATGTTTTATGAGGCACAGTACGGGTTTATCACAGTTTAATTCGCCAGCTTTTTTTTTTTTTTTTGTGATATTATTGTTCATATATCACGTCAGAAATCAACCTCAGTAGCCTACTGTCTCTGGCATGTGGCATACTGTCTGACTAACTGGATATTACGCCTACAGTTAAGGCACTTTGAATCACATAGGCTAAGCAACAGACCTTATATGAAATATTTTAATAATAACACAGTTATTGTTTACTACCAGTTGCTTGCCTAATATTGATGGTTAACCAGGATCAATAGTGATCAGTATCAGCTGCATTAAAATGTCTTGAATAACAGTATACATTCAATTGCGTATCGTTTTAACTGTTAAAATAAATCTCCTGATGTGTAGTTTCTAAGAGAGTTAAAATGATATCGGCTCTTACCTCTGTTTGAATGTTTGAATATCAGTACTTGATTGTTCAGTCGTCGTTAGTGATTTGATATGGTGATGCACCAGAGATTATATCTTATATATTCGCTTTCGTTTCGGTTTCGTTAATTTTTTTTTGTTTTTTTTTTTGGGAATGCCACTCTTAGTTCCTCTTTTTCTGTCAGCACGCGTAGTAGAACAGTTTCAAGAAGTACAGTATTGTCTTGAAGATGGTACAGTATTTTCATGTGTACTGTAAGCCTTAAAGAATTTTATATAAAAAAAAATCCTTTAGTGCTTGTCACTGGGGCAGTACCCTAAGGTACAAAAATGAAAAGGTACCTTACTTACCCATAAATGGTACATATTAGTAATTTAAAAGTGCATATTTGTACCTTTTTACCTTTGTACCTAAGGGTACTGCCCCCGTGACAAGCACTGTACCTTTCTGACAGTGAGTTGTGAAATTTTTCCTGGAGATGTTCTGCTGCCCCCTTAGGGTGATGGTCCTCAGACACTGTAACTCATTTCTTATTGGTTAAACTGATGGTGTTACAATAAAATGACAGGTCATTTGGCTAAACAAAATTAAATAAATATAGACATTGAAAAAGAAAAAGCTATGATATCAAGAAAATATCATCATTGTTAAAAGGGTCAAAGGAGATAGACCAAATTAGGTCTAACCTTATATTAAGTGTCTTTTAATTATGTACTAATATTTAAATTAATTATTTGATATGCACTTATTGTGTTTCATGTTTTCACATTGAATTTATGTTTCAAAAATACCTGCGTGTAATAACATCTGTAGTTAATTACTGTAATTACATTTATAATTACTGTTGACCCTTCCCTTACACCTTAACCCACCTTTACATATCACCAAACCTGTCCCTGACCTTACCCGAATCTCACCCCAATAGCAGCAAAATAAAAATTTTCAATACAACATGAACACAATAAGTACATTTAACTTTTCTTTTTTTTTTTTCTTTTTTTTTTTTTGAGTGTAAGTAGGCCTACATAGTAAAGACACCTAATGTAAAGTGTGACCCTAAATTAGGATGTATAGATGCAATTTGAAGTTAATAATATATGCAAAACACATTTTCAAAGCATCACTTTAAAGATGTTGAATATCAACTCACACCAAAAGTGTTAAAGCCTAAAATTTACTCACTCTTAAGTTGTTCCAAACCTGTATGAATTTCTTTCTGCTGAATGAAGATATTTTGAAGAATGTCGGTAACCAAACAGTTGATGGGCCCCATTGACTTCCATAATATGGGAAAAAATACTATGATGGCCCATCAACTGTTTGGTTACCGACATTCTTTAAAATATCTTCTTTTGTGTTCAGAAAGAAACTCATACAGGTTTGGAACAACTTCAGAGTGAGTAACTAATGCCAGAATTTTTATTTTTGGGTGAACTATCCCTTTACCACTGCCAGTGTTTAAATGATCCACAAGGATTAAAGGGATAGTTCACCCAAAAATGAAAATTCTGTCATCATTTACTCACCCTCAAGTTGTTCCAAATCTGTATAAATTTCTTTGTTCTGCTGAACACAAAGGAAGATATTTTGAAGAATGTTTGTAACCAGGCTGCTTTGGGGCACCGTTGACTTCCATAGTAGGAAAAAGAAAATACTATGGAAGTCAACGGTGCCCCAAAACTGTTCAGTTTCCCACATTCTTCAAAATATCTTCCTTTGTGTTCAACAGAACAAAGAAATGTATACAGATTTGGAACAACTTGAGGATGAGTAACAGAATTTTCATTTTTGGGTGAACTATCCCTTTAACTATATAAACACATTAGACTTGTATATCTCACATCAGGGAGATGTATATCTAATAAACAAAATGGTTTAGTTGACGTGAAAATAATAAACAAACATAAATAATTCTGTAGGGTGCTGTTGCATAAAATGATATTTTACAACCAATGAAGTCTGTTTCATGGAAACTCACACGACAGTCCCTTTGGGGAAGACCCTCCCACGCTTCCTTACATGATCTAGTCTCTGTCTCTTTCTGACGTTGCCTTACTCAACAGCTGTTTTCTTCATGAAAATAAAATTTCTTTTTTGCCCAATGACAGCTGGACCGTACATTCTCACAAAAAATACCTTCTTCAATAAGGAGACCACAATATCTGTAAATTTGAAACATATTTATTAAAACACACACACAAACATCATGGTTTCACTTGCTCTAGATGCATTGCACCCTTATGTTGCCTGTATATTTATCTGCAGTATTGCACATCTTTTGTCCCCCTTTTCTCTTCTTTTTTTGTCTTTTCTTAGTTCATTAAATAATAAACAAACTATAGCACTTTAGAAGTGGTCTATCTGATTTTGTAATTTGTCTTTATTTAGAATGCTGTGCACATTTATAAGCCTGATATACTGTATATACACTTGAAAAACGAATTAAATCATTAGATTGCTGACTAAATTTAGGATTTTCTGCTGCTTATGGAAATCAGAAGAGGTTTACTAATAATGTAGGTAAATGTTACAGTACTCCAAAACATTTCGGACTTGTATGCGAGTAAGAAAACACTATAGGTAAATATGTGCAAGTCAGTTTTGGACAATTTGTGGTTTGAGCAACAACTGAATTTAACTATTTAACAATAAAAAAAACAGTTGTTTTAAAAAGAAAATCCTCTGGGTTGTTCTTGTACATTCCCAGTGTTTATTGAATTTACTTCTTTCAGTCTGTCTAAACTGGGATATCCTAATACTACAAAACATTTTTTTTTTTTTACTCTCTCTCTCACTTTTTGAGGGAATACCCATTCTAACGACACACAGAGATTTAATTTTTTAATTTTCTATGAAGACAAAGTGTTAAGACATTCATCATAGTGTCACTGGATGTTTAGGTAATCATATGACCATCGTTTAACAGAAGATGCCATACATTCTGACCACAGCTGTTATGTAAGGTGACATGTATTGATTACAGTGTGTGAGGTTTATTTGATGATGCAAAACCACAGTTGCACCACATGAGCTTCTTACTTCTTGTTTTTCCTTATTAGCATTAGTTTTGGGTTGAGCAACACTTCCTTTCTTCCATGCTCGCTCTCTCTCTCTCTCTCTCTCTCTCTCTCTCTCGCTCTCTCTCTCTCTCTCTCTCTCTCTCTCTCTCACTCACTCTTTCTCTCTGTCACTCTTGTCTTTCTCTCCCAAGGGTCAGATAATGATAACTGATAAAAACTGGAAGATACATACATATCTTTACCTAATTATAAAGATAATTATAGATAGCCATTGCATGTTACCTACTTAATCTAAAATACATTTTCATATTTTTATTTACATTATATAATCAGCAAAAATTGTCAACATTAGATAACTACATTCCTTAACATAAACAAAAACTTCTACAACATTTATTAATATTATCTAATGTTAATCTCAACATTTACTAATACATTTTAAGATCAAAATTTGTATCTGTTAATACCCTGGTTAATGCACATGGTACCTAACATGGATAAACATTTTTATTAACTCATATTAACAAAGGTTAATAAATATAAAAACAAATGAGACCTTATTGTAAAATGTTACCAAACATTTTAATTAAAAATATACATGACTTTAAGAATTAGTCTTAGTACTTGGTTTGTCCCCCTTTTGCTTTATCAGCAGCAGCACTAGAGTTGCATTAACATTGTGTAAAACATGAAGATTGTGTAATCCAGCATGTTTTGAAATGATCAGTGTTAGAAATTAACTTATTTGATTTGTGGCCTATAGTTGTTATGAAGAAGGAGTTTTACTTCGTTTCTCCTTGATCTCTTATTCATCTTTCCTGTTTTTAATCGGTTGTACGTACACCTCTAAGGAGTATCTTGTTATTTCCTATAAAAACCACACTGTTCTATTCATGCCTATAAGGAGTTATTATAATGTTTCTGTAAAATGGAAGATGAGACCATACATGAATTTAGCTTTCCTTTGTTTTAAGTTGGCCTAACGCTCTAGATTTTGCTATATAAGTTCAATAAACTTTGGCTTCGAGTGAACAGCACTTCTCGTGTTTGTGTCATTCTACTATGCATTTTTAAAGAAATAATAATATATTAAAAAAAAGTGAAGTGCCAGATTTTTAATATGGTTTCAGACTTTTGAAACCCAATGTGTAGTAGTACTATAGTACTGGTAGTTTTCTTAATTTTGGCATATGCCTCCTCTATAAGGAAGTCTACCAAACGTCATGGTTCTTCCTGGTAATCCCTTGAGAGATCCTTTGTGGAGGGAACAAGAACAGAGAAGTGTAGGGCAGAAACCACAAGTATTGAGGTGGAGCAAAATAGTGATGTACATTTTTGTCATTTCTTGTTGCACAGTGGTGACTCGTAGGAGGGGGTAATTCTCAACTCAGAGACACCCACACAGATTTCACTGGGGGGTCACGATGTCTATAGGCACTTATGACTCAAATGACTGTTCATGCATGAATAGGTAATTCAGAACATACACGTGTTATGCTGACATATTCACTATTTTAAGTGTATAAGTGTATAATGCAGGCGAAACCATACTTTTGCATAACATGTTACAATATAATCAACATGAGACATTAATACACTTTTGATATCAACTTCCCTCCTGAAATGGTTCCAGTAGGCCTACTTCTTCCTCATTTTTCTTTTTTTTTCCAGCAGTGCCTCTATTTCTGTCTTGCTGTCATTCTCAGTCCTGACTCATCCAATACTGTACATTAGTTTTCCTTATGACACTTTAGTTTTGTTACACTTCTCAGCTAAATGTCTCACTTCTCTCTTGCTCTCGCTCTCTCTCAATTTTTTTCTCCCCTTTTTTCTTTCTCAATTTCTCTTACCCTTATCATCATTTTTGTCAAGCTGGGCTGTCAATACATCAGATCTAGTGCTGCAGTGTTTATATGAACAACCCAATCCCATTTTAGTCAAGTGGACTAAATGAGTTTAATGGCCATCTAGTGAGATCAGACATGCACTCAGAATATATTCTGGTTCCTATGGTATCTTCTTTTGTCTGGTATCACAATTTCTCCTTGAATCTGAAATTGAAGACACTCAAAATTCAGGGATACGAAACACAGTCAGACAAACTCTCATGCAGTGTAGTTATTAATAATACTAAATGCTACTACTAATAATATTAATACGAATAATATTAGTAAACATTTTGTTGGTTGCGTGACAGTGTTGTCAAGAAAAAAAATGCATATCTCCACAACTACAGAAAGAAAGAGAGAGAGAGAGAGAGAGAGAGAGAGAGAGAGAGAGAGAGCAAATAACAATACTTGATCCTGCATGGTAATCCTTGATCTGATGCTGGAATCCTAAAGGTGATCCCAGATCCCAAAACTGCTAAACATGCTTTTGCTGAACTATGAGATGTTGATGAGCACCTTCAGTCCCATTAGAGAAGAGTGCCTGATAGCCTGATGAATTCTGTATCCCCTTGAGTCTCCAGTCTGCACACATTCGGAAGTTGATCAGGGGGAAAGGGGGCTGTTGCTTTCAAATGGTCCACAAGATGGCAATGAGAACCTAAAGCTATCACTGATTTTAGAATATTAGAAGGCCTCCGATTCTCCATAGGCCAGTAGACCCGTTACCAGACCTTTTACATTTATTCACCTTTATTCATAATATCAAGAGTATAATTATACAATTAGTGTTGCAAAACAGAGACACACTTATCCTTAAAAACCAAAGTTACAGGAAAAACATTCCTGAAAACAATCATTTCCAGGTGTCAGGTTAAGCGGAAGTACCTCAGATGCTTCCAAGGACAAAGTGTCCGTGGAACTGATGTGTGGAGTTATTAAAAAAAATCACTTTAAAACATTGCCTTGTTTCTATGAATAAAGTTACAATATAACAATGAAATATTGATATGTGGAAAATGTTCAGAGAAAATGCGATGGTAAATCTGTCGTTTAGTTTTGCCTTCTGGTTTGATGTTCCCTTTTGCCTAGAAAACAAGACTGCATCAAGCAGGGAAAGCAAATAAACTAAATTTCACCAGTCCCAAGTATCCCGCATTGACTCCAGCAGAACAGAGCACACAAAGGTGAACATCTGGGCTCACCACACATAGATGGTCACCTCCTCTTTTGGTTTTCATTATACATATTATGCTTTCATGTTAAGTTCACAATGAAAAGCTTCTTTTGCTTTAAGGTTTTAGCTTTAAGCAAGCCAGTTTAAGTAACATAATTTACAGTTACACAAACACCCACAAAGGAATTGGAACTGTACTGACTCTTGCATTCTGAGTAAGAAAAGCATATGCCTAATGTATTTTTTTTAAATATCCAGATTTCGCAACATGCATCAGCTAGTGTGCAAAGCATTTCTTTAAAATTGATCTAAGAACAATTTTCCACACTTGGATCTTTACCATATAAAAGCAAATTTCAGAACCAGTTCCTGACAACCCCTGTCATAAAACAGTGATAGTGAAAGTGGCCTACAAACCTTTAGGGGGATTTCTTGGGTCCTCTTTACAAGAAATCAGAATTAATACATTATATTCAAAACTCTTTTTGAAGTTTCTAGATATGCACTTGAGTTTCTGCATGTCTCAGGTGCAAAGATTCAACAACAGCTGATTTTAACATTTGAAGCTTGTCTTCATCTTGTAAAATTACATGCGTGAAAAATCAACTGACCTGAATGTCTTCTTCACAACTAGAACTAGTCAAGTCAAGTCAAGTCACCTTTATTTATATAGCGCTTTTTACAATGTAGATTGTGTCAAAGCAGCTTTACAGTGATAACTGGTACATTATCGCAACATTCAAAGTATTTAATTCAGTTCCATCCAGCTGAGGATCGTATTCATCACACCGGTATGGACGGTTGTTGAGGAGATGCGCCACTGGTTGTCGTGTCGATGAGGCCTTCACAGTGGATGATCTAGTTGACTCAATCTCTGCTGATACTTCAGGGCTGCGTTGTGGTCGTGTCAAGGCGCAGGTCATTGGTCTCACTTGGATGCGGCCCGGATCCGGTTGACTACGGTAAACCTCGGGATAAACAGAAAGACTAATATTAGCGTAGATGCCATTCTTCTTCTGATGTAACGAGTACATCTGGTGTTATAGGAAGTGTTCCCAGTTCTGGCTGACCTAATTTATGCAGCCTAATAATCCTTTAACGGATTTGAAAAAATAAATTGATAATGTGTTATGTGTATGCCAGGTTAAAGAGATGCGTTTTTAGTTTAGATTTAAACTGACAGAGTGTGTCTGCTTTCCGAACAATGCTAGGAAGATTGTTCCAGAGTTTAGGTGCCAAATAGGAGAAGGATCTGCAGCCTGCAGTTGATTTTGATATTCTAGGTATTATCAACTGGCCTGAATTTTGAGATCGCAATAGACGCGAAGGACTATAATGCATTAAGAGCTCGCTCAGGTACTGGGGAGCTAAACCATTTAGTGCTTTGTAGGTAATTAGCAAGATTTTAAAATCTATACGATGTTTAACAGGAAGCCAATGCAGTGTTGACAGAACTGGGCTAATATGGTCATACTTCCTAGTTCTAGTAGACAAGAAACAATATGAAGAACCAATATAAGCTCTGTCAACTAGTCATAGCCGTCAAATTTTGTGACACTACAGTATTTTCCTTCAGTAAATATTTTCATTTCTTGACTTTTAGAGATTTACCACTCTTTTACTTATTTTACATATTTGCATATTTACATCATGTGTGAATGTGCATGAGTGCTTTCCTCTTGTTCTGTGAACTGAAAGATCATTGTGGTCAATTCTTAAAACGTAAAAATCAGATGGAAATGTAGATCTCTGTTAGTAGAACTCAGTGACGAGGAAAGTACCAGATGGGCTTTTGTTTTCACACCTGTATAACTGATTTTTGTTTTTGTTTTGTTTTTCCTTGATTGAGACAGCACAATCATTACCTTACATGAACCAAAATCATGTGATGTGATACCAACTGTCCGTGGACTTGTGGTCTACCAGTATGGAGCCAGCACCCCTGAGTGCCGATCAGAGGCGGATGGGGGGGGGTTGTTTATTTAAATTAAGCTTTTTGTCTTGTAAATGGTCTTTTGTGCCAATTTTGTGCTTTCTCATTTGCACTTACAACAGAAGGTGATGTCGAAACATCTTTTGTTTATTCCATTGCTGGATGTCCAAAAGGGAGGGGGCATTTATATGGGGTGCAGCGGTTTTATATAAAAAGCACAATCTGAATGAGGGTAGAAGTGTCTGGACCTGAAGAAAGTTAGAGAGCAAAGATGCATACAGTCAAGCTGCTCTGTGTGGTGTTCTCGTGCCTCTGTGCTGTCGCATGGGCTTCTTCTCATCGCCAGCCATGTCGTAAGAGCTTTATACATTTCTTGTCTTTGTGGTTAAAGAATAATCAGTTTTTGTAATATTACTGTTTTTTCCCCCCCTAAAATGATCCTAAATGAGAATGAGAACGTGTTGAATCTGAAGCTGCAGATGATGTGGCAGAAATATTACTTTTTTATTTATTTTCCAGATTCACCACCACTGACCAGTGGAACAATGAAAGTGGTGAGTGTACAAAATTTCACAGGGATGTTTAACAATTATAGCAGGCAGTTAGTAAGTAGTACAATTTGCCTTTAAAAAATGCTGCATCATCTGAATACAAGCAAGCACTATTGTTTTCACTATTTATGAAACATTCTAATTCTAATGATGGCTACACAGCTTTTTAAGCTATACAAAAACTAATTTTAAGGTCTTTAATGAAGGTATTCCCTTTTAACTAGCCTGTGTTATAAAACATTTGCAAAAAGGACTGACAATTATATTTGCTTTTAAAAACCTTGCATTTTGTTTCATTACCTAAGACCTTGAGAGTCATTTGAAACTTCTGAATTATTAAAAGCTAAATAAATAGTATGTTTACTGAAAAATGTAACATTCTTACTGTTCTCTTTTGTTTGACATGCAAAACACATATTCAGGTTTCAACAGGTGGTCATGATCTTGCATCTGGAGAGTTCAGTTATGACTCCAAAGCGAATAAATTTCGTTTTGTGGAAGACACTACTCACGTGAACAAAACTTCGTATATGGATGTGCTCATACATTTTGAAGAGGTAGGCCTAGTCAGCAATTCTCTCTCTTTCTCTCTATTCCTCTTCCTCTTTCAGCTTGTGATTGAGTTTTTGTTGAATAAAAACTTTTTAGACAATATAATATATAATAAAGCACTTTTTTCCACACAGGGTACACTTTATGAGATAGACAGTAAAAACGAGAGTTGCAAGAAGGAGACTCTGCAGTTTCGTAAGCATCTGATGGAGATTCCACCCGATGCCACTCACGAGTCTGAGATTTACATGGGCAGCCCTTCAATCACAGAACAGGGACTCAGAGTCCGGGTCTGGAATGGAAAGTTGTCCGAACTTCACGGTCCTTACCCTTTTGCATTTTTTTTTTTTTTTTTACTTATTTGGTTATTCTATTGCTTTTTTTAAAAAAATGAAAACAATCATGTTTACTTTTTGGCGGATTTTCTTTTCAGCTCACTACTCTCTGTCAACCACTTCCTGTGGCTGTTTGCCGGTCTCTGGATCCTACTATGGTGAGAAGAAGGACCTTCTCTTCAGGTAAAGCAGAGATGCCCTATAGGACCACTATTTAGAGTACTGCAGAATATTAAAGTTTCTCTTAAAACATTTCTTCTGGAGAATGACTATACATTTTATTGTATCCTGCATTTTTTTTTTTATATATGAGTCCATTAACTGAGCTATTTTCTGCTTCAGTTTCTTCGGTGTTGAAACAGAAGTTGAGGACCCACAAGTCTTTGTGCCCCCAGCCTATTGTGAGGGCGTGGTATTTGAGGAGGCCCCAGATGACCACAGCTTCTTCGACCTGTTCCACGACTGAGAAAAAAAAAACATGAGATGATATACAAACTGCCAAAGATGGCTACACGCAATAATAAAAAGAGCATTTAAATCAAAATATTTCCTGTATTTCTTCAGAAAATGCCTGCAGTTTCTATCTCACTATCTTTTTTTGTCTTTGCAACTTGTTTCTTCACTCTAAGTCAATAAAGCTGAGCTTTCACTGAAATCCATTTTTATGTCTGTTTGAAAAATGAAAAATAATCATGAAGCTGTGTGGACCACAGCGGTGCTAAGATATGTGGAGATTCTGTAAAGAATTAATGATCCTTGCACAGAAAGAAGGAAAAAGTTACTAAAAGTACTAATTACCAGGTACCATCTAAAAGTGTGTGAACTATGTGCAATGCAGTGCCAAAATGCTATACATACATTCATATGCACCATCAACCGTGTTATTGAACAGTTTATGCTTTTATATAAACACTGGAGGACTAAATAAATGCTACATTCTCAAGGATGAATGGTAAATGAAACGCATCTCTTTACTTAGGCTACTTGTTTGTTTCAATAAGAAATAGCCTGAATATCCCAAAATTCCTTTGTTTGTCTGTATTCAATTATGGACAAGCCATGCAAATGGGGTGGCTTGGTCAATGTCACTGACAGTAAGAAAAAAGGTTGTGGGAAGACACGCTGTTGTCTTGTGAACACTGCATGAAGCCTCCATCTGATGTATCTTCTGTCTGTGGTTTACCTAACCAGCACCTCACTGTCTCACAGCAAAGTCAGGGAAATTTCCCAACTTCAGTGGTTAGAGCCACTACTAATTCATTTTTTTTTCTCCCACTTCTTGTGTGTGTGTGCGCGTGTGTGTGTGCGTGTATGTGTACGTGTGCGTGTTCTTTACATTTTATACTCATATTCTTTTCTTTATGGTTCATACTTGTGCACTCCTGGACAGACAGCACAGAAAACAATGGAATTTTCCTGTTTAATTTCACCTCAAAACTCTCTGTCACTTCCTGTAGCTGTCCTTACAGTCTATATTTTCTAAACAAAACTACATGGAAATAGTTTGTTTGATTATGCAGTTATCAAATAATAAGGTCAATAAGGTATTATTTGACCAATAAATAGGGACCTCTTGGCAAAAGAAAAGAGTTCAAACACTACTTGCATAACAAATTAAACAGAAATAGCAAGCATTTGCACTATACGTTTTTCTGTATATATATATATTTAAATTTATATCTACATTATAAATAAATAAATAGGCCTATAGCCTATGTATACAAATATAAGAGTTAATACAAAATTACAACAATATAATCCTGTATAATCAGAACATTGTAATTTTCTAAAGGTTTTCTCTACATTATTATTATTATTATTAGCCTATCTTTGTTTACTACTAGCCTGGAAGTGTCCTTCATACTTTATTGCTGCCTTTGTGTATGTAAACGTGTGTAATGCCCTTTTTAAATATTTAATAGTTGGACAACTGACTCAAATAAAGTGAACTATTGTAAGGTTTCTGATTCCCTCTGATGTTGTTGTTATTGGTTGGTGAACTGTGCGCGTAACCCTGCCCACCGGAACTAGCGGTGCACTTGGCAAATACATTTCATCTTAACAATGGCTATAGCGCGCGTTGCGACTGAATATGTGTTTTCTGATTTTTTATTGAAAGAACAGAGTGAATCTAAGTATAAAGGCTTGCAGCTGGAACTGGCCGCAGACAAACTGGTCAGTTTTATCGCGGTTGGGCTTCCTTTGTTACTCATCTCACTCGCCTTTGCACAAGAAGTCTCTGTGGGTCAGTAAAACATTTTATCACAGCTACCGGAATTTGCGTAAAACAGTAAAAGGTTTACTTTGAAACGTCCGATAGAGATACAGTGGTTTAAACTTGTTGAGATATACAGGTTCAAAAATTTAAAAACATGAAGCCCATCTCTCGGTTTACCTTTTAACGGATTTGTACAGAAAGGCTGCCAATTGTTGAAAGATACTCGCTAAATCGAGACTAATATTAATAATATTGTTAATAATAAGCATACTGTTAAACATTCGCCAACAATTAAGGACGTATTTTTACACAACTTATTGTCGATTACTTGAACAAAGACCAGAGCCAATTGCTAATCGGTTTTGTGTGTAAATCCAGAATGGGCGCGTCACTGTTGTCAGCGTCATGAACGATATGCGCGTTAACAAAACGTGAGACAAATGCAGCGATTTATAAGCATGCGAACTGTTAACATCGTTTTTTGCGATTTCATCGTAAATGCCCTTACAATAATTATAATACTTATAAACTATTTGATCAATTATAATGCTTACAATTATTGGGACCAGTCGTTTTCCACGCACATTGTGACCATTGTTTATTTTTATTTCAGCCACTGTTATTGAGGGAGTGTTCTTTGTCTCAGTGAAAGAGAGACCGGGGCAGAAGTACCACACTTCTTCAGTCACAAAACTATTATGCTTAGTAAAGTTGTGTCTTCCTAAGACAAAGGAGTATGATTGCTTCACAAAATTTAGCAATCAATCTAATACCTGTTTTATCTATTTTATCGCTAAGCTGTTGCTTAATTTGCAAAACTATATCGTATCGTGTCGTTGTAAGGTCTATCGTTTATGAAACGATTTATGGGGAAAAAAAAAAAAGTATATCCAAATTAAAACCATCCATCAAAATAGTTCCAAACTGCCAAAGAAATTGGATTTTTTGTTGTTGTTGTCAATACATTGGAAGTCATTGGCCTCCAATATTGTTTGGTTGCCAACATTATTCAAAATATATTCTTTTGTGTTCTGAAAATGTGTAACGAAGGGGAACTGGACGAGGATCCATGGGATCCATGTGCAGGCTTTATTACAATGCGTCCAGTTCCCCTTCATTACAAAATGATGACAGAATTGTATTTTTTGGGGTGAACTATCTCTTTAAGAATCATTCCAAAATATTAATGGTACAGTAAAGGTTACTTTTGGAAGTACAGACATTAAGAAACATTATGTAGATTAGTAATCTGTAAATTATGAAGGAAGCAATTGTTTCTGGTCTCCACTACTTGCTAATACGGAGATGAACAAGATGTTTTCAAAGAGATTTATAAATTATCACAAAGCACACTTACATAATGCACTTAAATAGTATGTTGAATCAGCAATATTTTTTGCTCATAACAGAAATGCAAAAACACTAATATATGTATTTTTGTGTGTTTAAGTAGCATATATGAGTATTTTTGAGATGAGATGAATCAAATTTCCATCACATAGCTCTTTTGTTCTCTTCAGGTAAGTTGTGTAATCCCCTCTCCCTTAGGTACCCAGATCACATGTTTTCCACCCACTAACTTCACACTGAGACAGGCTGCATATGTGGACTCATTCTGCTGGGCCGCAGTAGAGCATCTCCCTACAGACAGTGGGGCTGATAGCGCCCCCCTTCATCTACACAAGGTAATGTGCTTGGTTATGAGTGACAATGGCATGTTAAAAGAAATTCCTTGTTGCTTGTGTTTGTCTTATTCTCTGTCTCTTTGCCTTCAGTTCTTTCCTTATATCCTTCTGCTGGTCGCCGTCCTCATGTATATACCTGCTCTATTCTGGCGTTTCACGGCTACCCCTTCCCTATCCTCTGACCTCAGTTTTATCATGGAGGAACTTGACCGTTGCTACAACCGTGCCATCCGTCTGGCCAAGAGCCTCACATCCCAACAAGACAAAGACACCGCAGAAGACCCACACAGGTGTAGTTTTCAGTTGTGACAAATACAGTTTTTGATTATCATGGGGTTGGCGTCTGCGAGCTGCCTCTAAATTTGCCTAATTCATTTTCAGTTGTTCAAAAAACTAAGACTTATATTTGAATATATTTTAAAATGTAATTTATTTCTATGATGGTAAAGTTGAATTTTCAGCATCATTACTCCAGTCTCCAGTGTCACATGATCCTTCAGAAGTCATTCTAACATGCTGATTAGGTGCTCAGGAAACATTTCTTATTAACCACAGTGCCATCAGAAGTCTAAAAACTGCGGGGAACCACAGGAAGGATCTTTTTTTTCAGGATTTTTTGATGTGTAGAAAGTTCAAAAGAACAGCATTTATTTGAACCGTCTTACTTTCACTTTTAATCAATTTAATGCATCCTTACTGATTAAAAGATTACATTTTTTTAATTTCTTTTAAAAATCATACTGACTCCATACTTTTAACAGTAGCGTATTTTAAAAATCGGTGACAAAAAAAGTATTTTGATGTATCAATTAAATTCACTAGTCATTTTACCTTTTATTTTTTGTTAGTTTCTTGTATGAAAGCTTGCAAACAACTGACTTTGCTATTTAAACTTCCTTTCTATTTCTTTTCCTTCCTTTAATCATAACCCAAAACTATAAATATCCATAATTTTCTGGTTCTACTGATCTTAACCTTAATCTTAAATTCTCTCCTTTTCTCTCTCTCTTTCTCACTCTCAGTGGTCTTGAATTGACTGAAGCTTGTTTTAAGTACCCTCTTGTAGAGCAGTACTTAAAGACAAAACGTTCATCATGGGCATTGGCTGCAAAATATCTGCTTTGTCGGGTTTTAACATTCCTCACTTTACTGCTGGCCTGCTCTTATCTGACCTACTACATCCTTTGGGTTTCACACAGTGATCAGTTCTCCTGTAACCTGCGCAGAGGTGTGTGCTAGATAGTGTGCTTGTGTGCATTTCCACACAAGGGATACACTGCAGGAATTAATATAAAAATATGATGGTGAAAGTGTGTGTCTAATCATATTACAATGTTTATTCTCTGAATTGTGTGTATGTGTGTTTCACCAGGTATATTGGTAAATGAAAGTGTGGTGCCAGATGCAGTTCAGTGTAAGCTAGTGGCAGTGGGTGTTTTTCATCTCCTAAGTTGCATGAATTTGGCGGTGTATTTACTGTTAGTACCGGCTGTGGTGTACGCTGCCTTCCAACCTGCTCGTCAGCACCAGCGTGCTCAGTTCCTCCGTCCATACCACCTCCTGCCTACTTTCGGACACGTTCTGGATTTGCAGCCTTCTACCCGGCGCTATGATGACCTCAGCATCTACCTGCTGTTCTTGGAGGAAAACTTGAGCGAGCTTAAGAGCTACAAATGTTTGCAGGTTTGTACATGTGTGCATTTGAATGTTTACATTTTGTGCATCTGTTTATTTCTTTGTCTAATATCTCATTCTCCGATCTAGACGCTGGTGTCAGTGAGTGAAGACGAATACATTTGTTTGTGATTTGTGTACCCAGGTATTAGAGCTGCTGTCGAAAGGAGGGGAAGCCACGTTTGACACTATGTGTCTCCTCAGGACTCTAGGACAAGTGAGGACTGACATGGTGGACAGAAAACAAGCCCAAACTGTCAATGGAAATGCAGAGAAAGAAATCTCTGAACTAAAGGGTGAGTGTGACATCAGGACCACACACAGTGTAACGTAAGTCACAGTTACCTGCTGTAGTGTCCTTGTCCTCCTCCACTAATGATTCACAGTTCGTTTTAGTTCACAATTCCGTAGTTTCATCACAAAGCAACACACCATGAACCACCGTAAGAGCTAGAGTATGTTTACAACTAATCTGCCATTTTGTATAATTTATTGCTGATATGATGTTGGTTTATTAAAAGAAATAAATGTGAATCCAATGAAATACAGCTTTGAACAAAAGTTTGATTATGAGATTAAAAGTGACTCATATTTCTGACGTGAAAAGAAAGAATGAATACACTCAGTCTATGTTATGTTCTCTTTGTCAGAAAGTTAAAAAAAAGGTAAAGCACCCAAATAAAAAAACACCAACTGTTGCTAAAGCAGCTCACATGAATGTGTTTTGTCTCTAGATGTCTCTTCTGTTCTGCTGGATGATGGAGTAAGCTGCAGCTGTGTGAAAGATGTAAGACACAGGGTGGTCTAATATATTACACTAAAAGTGTACATGCATGTAAGCATCTATAATCATCAGGTAAATTAGTTTTCAAAAGCTGTACTACTGACACAAACTGTTAAAATCAGACAAATCACATTACAAATAGATTAGTTTACATGGAAATTGAATGTGAAGGTAATGTTATGTAATGTTTGAATACAACACTGAGATAATTTACTAACTGCAGAACTTGCTAGCTGCATGTTTTTCTATGCCTTAAATTTATAGAAATGGAATGAATGTTTTTTTTATAAATTCATCAAGTTATTATGAAGTTAATAATGTTAAGCCCGTATTGTATGCATTGTGAAAGCAATGTTACAACATATTCTGGGTTTTCATTTGTATGTATTGTTGCAACAATTAAATAATTATTAGAAATTAATAATTAAAATGTTACTGAGAAGAAAACTAACAACTAACTTCTGCCAATATTGCTTCTTGGTAAGCAATTATTCCTTTCATACAAATCAATTAAATAACTTTGAATATTTTAAAGTTGGAAGTTAACGCAAACATGCAAATCTGTGCATCATATATTTAAAAAAAAAAGATTTTTGAAATGACCAAGTGTATAATGTGATTAAAGATCCATCAAAGCCATCTCTTCATTAAAACCATTTTCTTCTGTAATAACACTGTCTACGTAAAAGCAATAATCAAATATACAAACTGTAATGTATGATAGATGCAATATAAATTATATTTCACTGTTAAATATTTTGCTGATTCAGTTTTACACATTTATTTGATATGGACTTAGTTTTATATTGTATCAGATATGTTTTTGTAGCTCTTATTGTAATTGTTATCATGCCTCTTTACCTTAAATGTAATGTTAAGGTATGTTAAAACTGCATGTTTTCAGAGGTGAGCACTTCATTGTTTAAAAAAAGAGTTGTAAATAAATAAATTTATTTAAATGAACATTGGTGGACTGCATTCAGGAAACGTGCTGTAGAATACATACTTTTATTGTAAAATAAAAAGCACCCCCATAAAACCCCATTTTTCTCTCTTGTTAGCTTGGATCCATATAGCTTTGGCACATTCACTACATGATGACAATCACTATACTATAAAAACAGCTTTATTATAAGATAACCCTAAAAAGGGCCGAAAGTCATGAAGTTCAGCACTGTTATATTAACACTAAAAAGCTTCACTTTCTCATTTACTAAATATGTTATATTGTAAAAGATGTTGCAATTATATGAAAAAAGGCAGACATTACATATAATGTTGATGGAATCTCATAAAAAGCTGGTTTTGTTAAATAATAGCAGATGATGTTAAATTTTTCCAAGTATATTTTGTGACAGAAAACTATCTACAATTTTTAACTTGTGTGGCGTGTCTTTAACTATAGAGCATTGTATTTCAAATCTTTTTATTAGGGAATCCAACAATTTGACAATCACTTGGGGCTGGGCGATACAGCTAAAAAAATTATCACGATATAATGTTTCATATTGATCGGTATCGATAATTATTAAAAAATTGTTAGCAGAAAAAAATGTTTGATTTTAACCAATGCATTTTTAATTAAGGCAAACAACAAATAATTTTTAAAACAAAGCAAAATAAAATGTAAACAAATCTTTATTTTATATGAAGATTAAATAAATAAGTGTTAAAGAAACTTAGAGCTGCACAATTATGGATAAATTGAGAAACTTTTTTGTTCACAATTCTAAATGTCAAATAAACGAAATAATGTAATTTACTGTAAGTTCTTACAAAATATGAATTGCTGCAGTATTTTAACATTTTAAATATATTAGAATTAATTATTTAAAAAAAAAAAAATTCTGTTTGGATGTATGATTCAATGACATGCCCATAAATACTTCATTACTGGATCAATCAATGTATTTGAAAGAATCTGTTGAATGAAGATTCAACGTCAAATACATTTTCTTAACAGTCACTTGTCGCCACCCTGGTCGTGAAACAATGTAATTGATAAATGCGTTGTTTTTAGCGCGTTCAATTGTCTTTCTGAAGCTGATTTGCTCTATATTGATCGATAACATAGACATTAGTGTTTTATCTAAACTATAAACTTGTATCTCAGTACTTCTGTGATTATTTGAATATTTGTAGCACAGAAATAAATAGACTGTGTGGCTGAAAACACTTTGTGCAGCTGTTAATACCTACATGACTGCTCTCTCAAGACAAACTTTGAAGTAGGCCTAGATCAACTGTAAGACGTAAGAAAACCATGAAACTGCCACACTGACGAGCTGATATTCACAATCTCCAAGTCACCGGCAGGTACAGTACTCATTTTCATGTGTTTTTATGTTCTGATTTCACGTGGCAATTGCGCAACTGAACTCCACAGCAGCTTGTTTGCGTGTCACCTGGGTTTGTGACCCAGGGACTGAGCGAGCTTGAGAGTTGTTCTACAACCGAACTTCATTTTAATGAATTTAAGTAAAACTATATCGAGAGTTATATCGAACATTTTTCTATCGTTATCGATTAAGACGTATACCGTCGATAAATATCGATACCGTTTTATCACCCAGTCCTACAATCTCTGTTTATGATCCCTCAACTCTTTAGAACATTACTAAAGTTTGTGGTAGTTTGCTATAAAATCTTTTAAACACAGGCCACTATATTGACTAATCACACATCTTCATTGCTAGAAAACGTCAGTGAGGACGTCACAAACATTACTAATGACTAATGAGACATGTAATCCCATTTTCTCGATCCCAATGAGATGCCTGGAGATATTCTGCTGTTTCACTCAAATGACCTTTACAAAGAGAAGCCACCAGCTGTCACCATAGCAGATCCATGATCAGGCTATTCTGTGTAAACTACTTTCCTCAACACTTATTAACAATTAACCAGTAGTCACTTGAGATTGCCAGCACAGGCATAATGTGTTTGTCTTTCATGAGCGTAGTATCACTCAGGAGTTCATGTGAATTGGTTGGGCAAACACAGCTAATGTGGCATGTGTAATTGGACGGTCACTTAAAAGAGTTAAAGTGTGTTTGCACACAGGATTCGTTTTCCGCTGATTTAGGCAAAGACTGCAGAACATGCCTAAACGCATGTATAAAAGTGAGAAGGACACGCTGTTCGCCCCAAACCATCTCTCCTCCACCATCTCTACCATTCCTTGTCTGCTTCAAGAACAGGTAAGTGACCAGCAAGATGGTAAACTAACAAAAAATGCTATTGTAACTCATATACTGTTGATGCAACTTTATGCATGTAGATGTACATTTGTTTTATCAGTAAAAGGGCATATATCTTTTTTTCTGTCAGTGTGACCATGGCAGTGTGGCTCCAGGCTGGTGCTCTGTTGTTCCTGTTGGCCGTCTCCAGTGTGAACGCTAACGCAGGGGCCCCGCAGCACCTGTGTGGATCTCATCTCGTTGATGCCCTCTACCTGGTCTGTGGGCCAACAGGCTTCTTTTACAACCCCAAGAGAGATGTTGACCCTCTTATGGGTAAGAAAGACTGTGTTTCTAGTTAAGGAGCTTTGAAAGGCAGTGCTGTTCACTACTATTGATGACTATGATAAGATGATATAATAATACTCTTGATACTGCAAAGATATTTAAGTATTTAATTCTGCACAGTGTACCCCACCCAACATTGCATGGTGGGGTTAATGTAGGCACGATATAGGCTTGAGGTATGGGTCCTACATGGGTTTGTCCACGTGAATGGCTAATGGAACCCATAGACAAATCCATGTAGGGCCCACAGTCTATTTTATGGACCTTTGAAATGCAAATAGCATGAATAAGTAAATAAATAAGTTTTTTAAGCACGTTTGAGCTTCCAGAAGAGACCTGTTCTTGTGCGTCATTGAGGTTTGGTTGAGCTTTTGTTTGCGTTCGGTGATCAATGTTTATATGTGAGTAAAAGCCTAAATCTAATCTGTTCATCATATAAAGCGATCGAGTCTCTTCAGAAAATTTGGACTAAACCACTTGATTCATATGGCTTAGTTTTCCAATCTCTTTATGGACTTTTTGAAGCATCAAAGTTACAATTATGTAGACTGTCTATGGAGGGACAGGAAGCTCTCAGATTTCATCAAAAAGATCTTCATTTTGATTCCAAAGATGAACGAAAGTCTTACAGGTTTGGAACGACATTAGGGGAAGTAATTAATGACAGAATTTTCATTTTTGGGCGAACTAACCCTTTAAGTGTATAAACCTGCTTTACAGTATCTCATCAAGGCTAGGCATATTTTGGTGGCAATTCAAGATGATTTTAACCCCAGTGTCAATAAATAAAGGTCTGATCTGATTGTCTACTTTTTTTTATCTAAATGAATGGTGAACTACAAAGAATTAACTTCAAAATAAGAATTGGCTCAGTTGTACACTAATATTAAACTAGACTGATGTCAGGATTTTCTCTATTATTGTATTTTTCCCAGGTTTCCTTCCTCCTAAATCTGCCCAGGAAACTGAGGTGGCTGACTTTGCATTTAAAGATCATGCTGAGCTGATAAGGAAGAGAGGCATAGTGGAGCAGTGCTGCCACAAACCCTGCAGCATCTTTGAACTGCAGAATTACTGTAATTAAAGAACCCATATGTCCTGTGATAGCTGTCAATGACTGCACCACCTGTTTGCACACAGGTATCAGCCTTAATGCTCTTGATTTGTTTTTCATAGAAAATAAAATTTTATCAAATGAATGCAGGACTTTTTGTATGACTACATTGCAATTGCAACCAATTTAAAATTCCAGTCATTTAAATGAGAAAAAAATGCAGAATTATTTGATGTTAAGAACAGAAGAATAAATATAAATCAAACAAATTAATTCAGTCTGTGCTCAGATTGGGGTTGGTACTTTAAACATTTTTATTGGTTTAAATAGACATTATTCATTAAATTATTTATATAATTGTAGTATTGGATGAGTGACCACCAGACTCTCTCTCTCACACACAGACACACACACACACACAATCCATCCCTTTATATAGGCTACCTAAAATTGTGTCTTTGAAGGGCACTGAAGTGTTTAATCATTATCCACAAATATTTTTA
The DNA here is from genome assembly GCA_037101425.1 of Elopichthys bambusa. NCBI lineage: Eukaryota > Metazoa > Chordata > Actinopteri > Cypriniformes > Xenocyprididae > Elopichthys > Elopichthys bambusa. Next base: position 22,510,785 of record CM074434.1, read on the forward strand.
ATAAAAATATAACTCTGTAAATGAGTTCCAAAGGACACTCACCAGATAGCAACTTTGTGCCAGCCCAAATCTGGCCCACATCGGTCACGAGTGGTATGACGATCTGGGCCACATGTGGCGTGGACAGATGGCATGGGCGGATCGCTCCTGTTTACCAGATCTGAGCCACAAGCAAGCCATAGCAATGCCACATGTCAGCCAAGAGAAAAGAAATAAACCAGAACTGGACCTTATCTGAGCCACAAAATCTCTATATATTATTTATAGAATCATCTTAGCAGTAATAAGCCTGTTAACAAGCAAAATCACTGAAGGAAAGAAGAGAACAGAAAAAAAGAGACAAACAGAAACACAAGAGCTACAACTAACTTCAGCCACAGCCTTAGATGAAATCAACTGAAGATAAAAGAAGACATTAATGGCCTCATTTCTAAAGTCATAAATACGCACAGATTTGATCTTAGAGTGTGCGTATGCTTAAATCCACGCCAACGCTCATATTTATAAAAACGGTCTTTGACAGGGAAAAGTGCTTAGCGCCATGTCAGGGTCTAAGTAGACGTACACACTTTTCCTTGTTCATGCTGTGATGCATGCTGGGAGTTTTGTACTATTTTTTCCAGCATGCATTGCAGCATGATGATGAAGAGGTTGTTATCATCTAGTGGTCTTATCTTACACAATGTTTTTTTTTTTTTTATCATGTAGATGTAATGCAATTAATTTCAACTTAATAATAGTCTGTTATAGAATGTATTGCAGCATGAAGCATGTCACCATTGTCGAGATTTATATTTCTACGTAAGAGGGTCTATGGTTGGAAAAATGTTTGAAAAGCCCTACAGCAGTAAACCTGAAGCTTTCGCCTACACACCCATTGAAGCTAACTAGGTTTGAGCCCGATTTCTATCTGGATGGTAGACTGAGTAGCTGCGGGATCAACTTGTCACCATCATTAAAATCTTGAAATGAAACAAAACCCAACTATCACTGAAATCTCGTAAAGGAACATAACCAACTGTCATTGAGGTCTAAAAGGGAAACAGAACCAACTGTCATTCAAATCTCATAAAACAAAACCGTCAACTATTGAGATCTTGTAAAGGAACAAAACTGATTGTCATTGAGATCTAGTAAGGACTAAAATTAACCATCATTGAAATTTGGTAAAGAAATAAAGGAACAAAACCTACCTTAGTCCATCATTGATCTCCCTTAACTGGCTATAATTGAAATGTCGTAATGGAACAAAACAGGCCGTCGCCGAAATCTTGTGAAGTTAGTTCCCTTCTTTTACGAGATCTCAATGACCGTCAGTTTTGTTTCGTTATGAGATTTCAATGACGGACGGTTTTGTTCCTTTGCGAGATCCTTCTAATAAAGGAAATTAACCAACCATCATTAAACTCTTGTAACAAAATAAAACTCATAATAGAGCAAAACCAACCATTTTTGAAATCTTGCAAAGGACCAAAACTGACCGCCATTGAAATCTCGTAACGAAACGAAACCAACTGTCTTTGAAATCTCATAAAAAAACAAAGAAACAAAACCGACCATGATTGAAATCTCATAACCGAACAAAACAGAATGTCATTGAAATCTCGTAAAGGAACAAAACAACCGTAATTGAAATATCATAATGGAACAAAACTGACTATCATTGAAATCTTGTCACAAAACCAACAGTTTGAATCGTTTCAAACTTGACTGTCATTGAAATCTCATAACAGAAATAAACTGACCGTCATTAAGATCTTGTTAATGAACAAAATCGATTATCATATTTTTTCTATCTTGTGAGACTGGGTGCAGCACACAGTTCTGGTTGGTCAATTGCTGTTATAGCTTGTTAATTGTTATACTAAACTTTTGTTTGCCTGATAAGATTTACATAATATATAACACTGTTAATCATTAAAGGGGATGATTTTTTTGTGTTAAAAAAATGTATCACGATTTCCTTAAAAATATTAAGCAGCACAACTGTCTTCAATAATGATAATAAATCTAAAATATAGGCGCAAGCTGCGATCATTGGGGTCCAAGCACAAATGGCGCATGTGAATGATTAGCGATCCAATTTTGAAACGTGGCTTTTACTGCAAAATCCATCTTGAATCTTCACTGAAAGTTAGGGTTTGATGATGAAATAGTAATATACAGGTGTCAAAAAGAGAAACTGACTTTCAAAAGAAATCACTCCATCTACTCTTTTGAGGCGTGATGCAATAACGGAAATAATAGAAATAGGCAAACAGCAGAATTGATAGAAACGAGTTTTGACATGGAAAAAAAGAAAATAAGATAGGCAATGTCATGCCAACTTGCTACTGTAAACAGAAGCTCAACGCTTGCCCCGCCTCCGAGTTCTTCTGATTGGTCCACTGTTTTGGAACTGACATTGATGAGCGGCGCTGCGTGTAAAAATTAAAATTCTTATAACTTGACACGGCATCTTAAAAAACGCAGCGCTCATGTGCGAGGCGCTGCAAAAGACGCGAAACGCGAGCGTAACGGTCATGCACGTCCGTCAGGCGCGTGTTTACACAGAAAAACAATGGGAAAGTAGCGCATTGGAATAGAAAAGGCGTTCTGTGTGAACGGCCCCTAATAGTACCGGCTTCACGTGTCTCCCTGAGGGTCATCAGCGCCATTACACCCAATTTTTTAAGCGTGCTCGAGCTCCACGCATAAACCGGGTGCTAGTCCGTGCCGGAGACCGGATGCTGCTCCGAGGCACAACGAAAGCAGCAGACACGTGAAATCCTTTACAAAAATTGCGTTTCGCGTACGTAGTCCAATCCTGCGAAGGACTGGTCATAGACTCGCCGAGCGAAGCTTCACAAAGAAACTTGCTCGACCGTTGGTATTGAGACACACATTGAGCTCGAGGGAGAATTCCAGCGAATATTTAGAGCGCGTGCCATTGTGACGTCACTGAGAATGCTGAGCTTCATCTCTTCGTGAGGGAACTAACTGGTACAGTATCTCTAAAAGCCAAGCCCTGTCAAAAACGACAAATAAAAAGATGGGATTTTGCTGGACTTAGTTGATAAAAAACAATTTACTATAATATTTTCCTAAAAACTTTGTGATAATCTTGTATTCATTGCTAATTTTGTTTAGACGTGTTTTTTTGTTTGTTTTTTGAGCCTGTGCAGATGTGAGCCAAGCCAGAAATGGCTTGGTGTGTGGAATGTGACAGTTGTAGCTCATTTCCTGAAGACGTCTGTGTGCGGTGGCTCTTGATGCACTGACTCTGGCTTCAGTCCACTCCTTTTGAAGCTCTCCCAAGTTCTTAAATCGGCTTCGCCTGACAATCTTCTCAAGCCTGCGGTCATTCCTACTCCTTTTCCTCCTTTTCCTCCCAATATGCTTTGGCACAGCACTCTGCGAACAGCCAGCTAATTCAGCAGTGACCCTCTGTGACTTACCCTCATTGTAGAGGGTCTTGATGATCGTCTTCTGGACAACTGTCAAGTCAGCAAACTTCCCATGACTGCTGTTGGGATTACTGACCTAAACCCAGTATTTATACCCTGAGAATGGTAATTTAATAGAACTTGAAATTAAATATTCTAATAATTTGAGATACTGATTTTTTGATTTTGATGAGTAGCAAGCTGTAATCATCAAAATGAAAACAAAAAAGTCTGGAAATATTTTACTTTATGTCTAATAAGTCTAGAATATATTTAAGTTTTACTTTTTGAATTAAATTACAGAAGAAAAAAAAAAAAAACTTTTTCATGATATTCTAATTTATTGAGATGCACCTGTATATATACACACAGGGCTTGACATTAACTCCCGCCAAATTGGTGGATTTCAGCAGTGGCATGTAACGCAGTCACTTCTACTAGCCACTTTGGCAGGTTGAATTTTATATATAATATATGCATTTTTCAATTGTAGTCTTTTAAAAAGACATTTGAAATAATAAACTAAGTGCAAAATAGCGTTGTTAAAAATATTGTTTTTTCGATACATACTGATACTGAAATATCTGAAACGCTTCCAATACTAATTTTCCGTAGGATACACGATACCAGCTGGGCTTTCTCGCTCTCTCATCTCTCATTCACTTGTTTCATTTGCTTAATATTGTTGGTGTTACAGGGCTTGAAGCCGCACATAAAGCCATCTCTTCTTTTTCACTGCTTAAAAAATCAAATACACACAAAGTAGTCAAAACGCCGGTCTTGGAGGGTATTCACGTAAACACAGTCAGTTTTGTTTTAATTGAACATCAACTGTTGTAATAGATCCATGCTGCCAAATATTAAACATATTTATATGGAAGTTTTTTCCCCCCATTGTATCAATGTCAAAATTGTGGCGAGTGGAAATGTGGCTTTGAAAAAACTACTAGCAATAGTGGCGAGTATGAGATCTCTGCGGAACAAAAGTGGGCGTTTCTGTATTTGTGGGTGTTCTCAAACCGGTGGGTGTTTATATATCATGCTATGAAAATGATCCTCTTCACCTGACCCCACTCCTAAACCCTACCCACACTCTGAGGTGGGCAAATCAGGTAACACTCTCAAAAACGCCCCTCTGTTTATGGCCTCACCCACTGATCATTATTGTCCTGCAGAGACCTGTACTTGATAGTGGCTGGTGAGCAAAACATTTTAGCTAATAACTGCAAACATGTGACAATTAAAATTCTTCTTTCTTCTGAGTTCTTGCTTCCAGACCAAATGACAAATAATTTTATGATTAGATACCGAAAAATTGTATCTGCCTTTATAGTTTGTCAAAACCAACTTTTTTTTTTAACTCTTCCTCGGCCGGTTGTCAGACCTTCACCAAACTTAGCTATAGTCTAGACCCTGCTGGCAAAAAGTTATAAAAAGAATTTTGATCTATTAAATATTTAGCAGATACAATTTTTTAAATATTTGTCTGATATGGCCCAGGCCCACAATGGCTATTATGCCTATAATAGTATATCTTGTTTGCTTTAAAGTGCAAACTTCTCCAAACTTGGTACATACGGAGAACATGTACATACAAACTTTGTACATGTAGAATCATTCTGAGCAAACATGAATTCCGCAAACATGTTACATGAATTTACGATGCTTAGGAAGCTAACTCTAAACTATCATTTCAAGGCTGATATGAATGCTGATATTCTCATGGTATGCACAGTGCGTACACTGGCCTTAACTATCAGTAAAGATTTCAGGTGGACTTTGGTGCCATAGGTGCTTGTGTGATTGCAGCTTGCGGCTATATTCTTAAACTGTAATATTTCACAATATTTTACTGTATTTTTGATAAAATAGATGAAGCCTTGGTAAGCATAAGAGACTTTTCAAAAACATTTTGCATTTTTTTACTGACTCCAAAGTTTTGAACGGTAGCCTACTGTATAATCAGTATTAACCTTAACATAACATTTAATCTACAATTATATATATACCATGTCAATCAGTATCGAAAGACAACACAATGAGAAACAAAAAAATTGTGAACATCATACATGTAACAAAATTGATTTATTGTTTGTTGTCATTTATTTAAAGCCCTCCTGTCCTGACCCTTTCATTACACGATCTTTTTTTCCCATCTTAATTAAATACATAGTTTTAATCAGACTCATATTCTGAAATACTGAAACCAGTAAAAGAAAATAAAAACTCCCTGTATAGATTTTCAGTCATGCATGCTACCTATACTAGCCTAACACCATAAAAAAAAAACACACACAATTAAAAAACAAATAAGAAGCAAGAGACTAAGCAAGATTTTTTTTTTCTTTTCTTCATATATGAAAGAAACGTTTTCAATTACGTTCAACAAAAAGGCAGTGTGTTTTGCACTTCTAACACACAACCAGGCCACCACTACAGTAATTCTGGAAAGTACTTCATTTGAGTTGTACAAACAAAAGTATGTGAGCCTCATGATATAGCAACACTGTCAGCTAAATTTCTCACATGCCTCCCCAAAACTTTTTTTCTCTCAGACTTTTTTAAAGCATAACAAAGGCTGTGTTTCTCTCCAACATGAAAAAATAAAATAAACCAACTACTCACAGAAAGTAGAAAGACCTGCTAATTAATAAAAACTAAAGGCACCAGGAAGAGGGTGAAACAGGGTGGTAGGTGTGCGCACGCAAGTGATCAAGAGTCTAGACACTTCTCCCACATACTAGGCCAACATTCAAAAATCCAGTAGCTATGAACAGGTTCTCTCTTTAATTTAAATGTTCAATTATTAACTGCGCTCATTTATTTATTAAACATACCTGCTGATTAACTTACAGCCACAAGAGGGTAGCAAAACATTATTTTACAAAGAGAAAGGGTTGTTGAATTATGATGAACTGACCCTTGATATAACTTGCATTCAATACTGCTGGTCTGGGTCAGACTTTTTCTGATTACACTAACTTTAGTGAATTTAAAATTATGTATTAAAAAAAAAAAAAAAATTCCATGGAGGCTAAATTATTCTGATACATTCAAGTTAAAAATATAGCTGCAAGCTGAAATTAAGGGGCCAAGCACATAGAAGGCACGATAAGTCATGCCAGCATGGCTGGGAACATCAGACCAACTGCAACAATGAGTAAAGACATTTTAAGATGATTTTAGTCAAGATGGCTTAAAAATAATAAATACAGTCCCTAGTAATAGGATTTATCTTTTTTACCAATAGGTGGCGCTGTTACCAGATTATTGTGGTGTGGTCAGTGTGAGGTGACATTCGGCTTGTTCAAGATGCATCAGCGCTGCGCAGACCGATCGGCGTATGACATCAAAGTACCGAGAGAGCGTTTGGAGAGCATATGACTCCTTATGCTTTTGAATCGCTCTTGCGGTACATTGATGTCATATGCTAATCGGTCTATGCAGCATCGATGCATCTCGAACAAGCCTAATGAAACAAAGTTCGGGGTCAATATATCAAGTATTTGCATGCAGCCTCAGATGCTATCAAATTTGTTGATGTGGGAACAAAAACAGTTTCATCTATCAGCACGAAATCCATAACTTTTTGCCAGCATGGTCTGAAGATGTGACTCAAATTTGATGAAAATTAGACAAAGGGTCGAGGAGTTCGAAAAAGCAGGTTTAAATCATACAGTCATTTATGGTTTATCATTTTTAACCAATAGGTGGCGCTGTGACCAAATTGATGTGTGTGGTCACAGTAAGGTGACAATGACACATGCAAAGTTTGGTGTCAATATGCCAAAGCATTGCAGAAATACAGCCTCAGAGTCATTCTGGCATCATGCTATCAACTTATAGTCTTGTATTTTGACAGGTTGTAGAGATCTTTGATGAAATCACGTCCTCATGTTCTGATTTCAAAGACATGCAACGTTAAACTTGTATGAAGTTCAATTACGTTTGCAATATTTTGCGTTTATATATTTTATAGTTTTTACATGATTTTTTAAAAATCATTTTATTCATTGGTTTGTTAAATACACAACATTTTGATGTATTACTGTAATATGTTTAATACAGTATCTCGTCAGTTAAACCCATAAATGCATACTGTCCACTCAAGTGGACATCTGAAAATCTCTTTAAAAAATGTGTACAAAATATATATATTTTCAAATCTTGTTTTTCATGCCCTAAGAGCAATAAAAGCGCATAGAAAAAAAATTAAGGTTAACCTGATTAAGGTTGTCATAATTCATGCATGAAAGGGTTAAAGAAAATCAAAATGGCGGACAGGAAGTTCGACCGACTATGGAAAAATTGGTATCCATGTTCTCAGCATGACCCAAGGAATCTATTAAGACAAGTTTTATGACAATATGCAAAAATAATCAAAAGCTACTAGCATTTTTGGAAATTCCATTATAACTTTTGACCAAGAGGTGGCAATGCCCCGAAACTCTTTGAATACCTTTAGGGCACATAATGATACGCCAACGATTTCCTACAATATAGCATTTTACAACAAAATTCAACATGGCCGACGCCCAAAATGGCTGACATGGGAAAACTGAGTATTGTTTGACTAATGCTTCTCTAAATCTCTAGTTCAGAAGTTAGCAAAAAAGTCAATTTTTCATATCACCTGACCACTAGATTTCACTATGTCAAAACTATGCACATACCCTGAGGTCATGGCTAACATAACACTCTGGTGGTCAGAATGCGCTAAAGTGTTGCAGAGATTTAAGCTGCATCTCATTTCAAAGGCTGTGTCCTCCGGAGGTCGCATTTAAAGGCTGTATACGCCATAGAGGCGGTCTCATTTAAGAAAAGTAACCGTTAGATTGCAAAGTAAGAAAAAAATTACAGTATTTTACACCTCATGAGGAATAACAGTCAATTTTATCACGGTTACTTTTCCTAAAGACATCCTTGTTGACGTATGCAGCCTACAAATGCGACCTCCAGACGACACAGACTCCGAAATGACTCCACATATCGCCTCTTGTCCATTTTTGCGTGCACTTCATTGAGTTAGTTATTCGAGAATGGCTTGATGAATCAACTTGAATTCCGTAACTTTTTGTCAGCATGGTCTGAAGATGATCTGGTTCAATTTTAATGAAAATTGGAGCAAAGGTCTAGGACAGAGGTCTCCAAACTTGACCCTAGAGGGCCGCTGTCCTGCAAAGTTTAGCACCAACCCCAATTAAACGCACCTGAACCAGCTAATCAAAGTCTCACTAGGCATACACGAAACATTCAATCAGGTGTGCTGGAGCTGGTTGGAGCTCTGCAGAACAGCGGCCCCCCAGGACAGACTTTGGAGACCTCTGGTCTAGGAGTTTGAAAATGTAGGTTTTTCATGACAGAAATTGATGTCAATCAATTATGAGCCAAGGAATCAGAGGAAAAAAAATAAAATAAATAAATTTATATCCCTTATGGTACAAACGTTATTAGCATAAACGTGAGTGAAATTTTAGATAGTTGGTGGCGCTAGATTAATTGAGATAGAGACTCCAAAATTGCTGTTTTTAATGTTCAAAATGTCCCCAAAATCTGTGTGCCAAATTTCATAACTGCCATAGACTTCCAGAGTGATGAAGGAAGAATACGACGAAGACTACTAATGATTACAATAGGTGCCTACGCACCTTTGGTGCTTGGCCCTTAATTACAAGTCTGAGGAATTATTTCATATGAGTTTATACTGAAAAATATAATTAAATTGTTTTAAAGTGGAAGATCAGAATTTCCACAACTGTCACATGTATCCCAGAATTTTAACTAAAGCTCACTTAGCAGTTTCTAGGGCAAGTTCATTTATTCAAGGTAAGTAAACTCAGCAGGTCAGGTGTTGTGAGGCGCAACTTCGCACACTTTGATTGTTTAAATGACTCCTAATGCTGCAGCATCACAACTAATCAGGGTTTTTGCCAGTATTCCATTTTCTGGCTTTAACACAATGCAAAAGCAGACAGAGAATAAACAAGTTCTCATATTTAGACTTGTAGGAGAAAAAAAAAAAAAAAAAAAAAATCAAAAGTAAAAATCCAAAGAAGCTCTACTTCTACAAACACTTCTACTTAATAAAACATTTCATGGCACTCTTGAAGGGCCTTAATTCTTGAACCATTATGATAACCATCACAGTTACCCATAATTTTCTTGACTAATCACATTAGCTTGAAGAGAAATTGCACTCTTACAAGTATAACACATACAAATGTAATTGTATCAACACCTGGACTAGCTGCTAATTGTAGTTTTCAAGCAATTCACCGGAAATCTCAATATGAAAAGAAAATAGTACACTTCAAGTAAACTTGGGATTCTTTCAGTCTTGTTCAGCCTGGTAGAAAAGCAGCAGATACACAGAATGAAGAGGATTATGAATGAAAGCATTTTCAAATCATCAGAGATTTGCCATATGGGCTATTTGTCAAGTATTTTAGTTAAATCTGACATACTCATCCCCAACCCAATCATCAAAATATGTACAACTGGTGTTGAACCCTTGTCAGCCATATTGCACTACTTTGGTACTTCAGCTTTTCTACCTTGGCTGGATAGAAATAGGAAGTGTAATTTCAAGCAAAATATGTTCAGGAATAATTTCCTTCACATCAGAAGCTTTGTGGTTTCAGAGAAATAAGGTAATATGGTAATATACATACAATCTATACTTGATGAATCATTGTGTCTTTATACATCATGGATTTGTCCAGAAGAGTTTAGACAGAACATGAGATGGTAGAAGCAGTAGAGGCAAATTGTGTCATTCCAACTGAGTTAAATGGAGAAGATAATAAAAAATAGGTGATTTAAGGTCCAAGTTAGTCAAAATTCAGGCTGTACAGGAGGTCCAAAACATACTAATAGTGGACAAAAGACATACTAATGAATGTAGAATCATCAAGAGTGAACTTTAGTCCAGGATTAGGCTTAATCTGTGTGACCACTCCATATTCACCTTGAAAAAGTCTATTGATTCCAAAAGTCCTTTTTTTAAACATGGTGGCAAAGATTCATACCAATCATTATTCAGTGTCACAGTTCACAATACAGGTCTATATAAAAAGACAAAAAAAAAAAAAGTGCTTTAGATTAAGTAAAAACGATGAAGTTCTTAAACCAGTCAGACTAGGCATCAGTAAAAGGCTTTTAACATGTTTTTTTTTTTTTTTTTTTTTAAACTCCAAAATTAAGGTGTGAGGGTTTTGAGTTGCTGATTCAGTGTCTAATGTTTAAGGGTCAGAGTAAATCTGCAGTCTCAGTGATCTTGAGCCCCTCACCAGCTCTAACTGGAAGTACATTCCCTAAAACCACGTGATATCACTGCCATTTAAATCCCAGCCTTCAAAGAAAGGGCACATAACACTCCCATTAGGTGAATTTATGAGCAAAGATCCACAGGAGACACTCAGCAAAGCAAATTCTCATCAACGGCACCTTCTAGGCTATCAGGTGTCAGAACTTCAAATCTTGGAAGCAAGGAATAAAAACGTCCTCCAAAATCCATGGTACGTTTAAAGTTCGTATAACTTAAAACTAAGAGGCATGGGGTAGAAACCAATAATGGTAGAGTGGAACACAACAGCCAGGCAAAGTGGTGAATATGGTTGCAGCTGAAGGGATTTCATTCTTCTTGAAATAAAACAGACAGAGAAAGAGAAAAATGAAGTTAATTCTATTATTCTCCCAAAATGTTTTTAAGATGAAAGGCTGAACAACAAGTGCTTCATGGTTTTCATGACTATAGTTTCCTCTATACCACAGATCCATACAGAGACGCAAAGAGAAAGAATAGAAAGACAGCATGTACTGTTGTAAAATGAATATAAGCCTTCTACTGAGAGGAAGGGAACAGGAAAATTTTAAAGTCCTTCAAAACAGTTCATATCCTTCTTGATTAGAACATCTATATTAACTCTCAGAAAAATAACACCATCCCCTTCTGTAATAAACTACATGAAGGGCAGTGCTGACACGGTAATTTAAGTCTTTGATGGTTATACACTAACAAAAAGTATGTTCAAGAGTTCATAAGCGCACAGACCTTTATCGGGTGTGTGGTATGTGTTAATAGCTGTAGATCAGTCTATAAAGAGTTTAGATACAAGCCAAATCAAACACACCTGAACCAGATAATCAAGATTTTGAGGTACATCAAAAATTACAGACGTATATTAGAGCCAACTGGAACTAAACTCTGCATGAAGGTGGATTTCAAGGAGCAGGAATGAGCATTCCTGATGTAAGTACTGAGAGCTCAGCACAATTTTTTCCACATACAACACTGACCTAAACAAGCTACATGTTTTAGAGGCATTTAGATGTGTGTATGTAGATGTGTAAGCATGCACTGAAGTGTGTGTGTGTGTGTGTGTGTATAGTTCACTAAATAACAGGCCACATTTTCTCACAGCGTTTGTGGTTCTGCAGGGGCTGTGTGAGGGCTTTGGGGGGGAGAATGTGGCAGAGATTGCAAAAGTGGGGTAAAATGTGGGGTCGGAGGACAATAAGAAGGGGCGGCTGTGGGGGATGGGGGCAATCCGGAGGGCACCAGTGGTCCAGGGGGTCCAAAGGGGCCAGTGGGTGACTCAGCAGGAGGCTGGTTGTAAAAGAAGAAAGCACACTGATGGATGAATGTCTCGATGATTGTCTGGTAGGTGCGTGTGGCTGTCAGGGCATCCATAGAGGTGAAGTCCGGCCGCATCAGTGTTGGCCAGAAACAGATAGAGAGATTCTCACTGGTCATTAAGTTGACTCTGTTCCACTGACTAACCCTGAGAGAAAGAAACGGGGAGATAAGGTTTGGAGTCTCTTCACTTTAAAGGGATAGTTCACCCAAAAATGAAAATTTGCTGTTAATTTACTCACTCTCAGGCCATCAAAGATGTAGTTTTTTTTTCCAGTAGAAATGTAAAGATTTTTAGCTGAAATTGTGGCCCTTGGTCATTCATATAATACAAAAAAACATATACAGGCAAAACAAAATTAATACTAATGGCTCCTGACGATACATTGAAGTCTTATGAAGCAAAACAATCAGTCTGTGCAAGAAACTGAACATTATTTACAACATTATTAGCCTTAATCCACTGTCTGCCTGAGCGTGTTCATGGCAGCCTGGAGCGCGAGCTTCCTGTCGCATAATGACATATGCACAGAAGCAAACTCACATTTGAGCTGATGCTGTGTTTGTTTACAACAGAGAGTAAGACAGGCCTGGTTCTACAGGGGTGCTAGAATGTGCTAAGCACCTTTAAATGCGCTTGAGAACGCCAAATGTTTCTATTTACAATGTGATTTTGCAGCGGTGAAACTGCAAGCACAATAAACCTTACAAGAATTGAAAATGGGCTACCTTCCCATAGATACTAGAGTGAGACCACAGATGTCTCTTGAGCTGTCACAATTTTTTTTTTCTAGCACTCTCTAGCCTGACAGATCACTGTAGCACCTCAGTTTAAGCAGAGCACACGAGAACCGATCATCTCTTTCACTTTACTAGTTACAATACAAAATAAACATGAATGAACATCAGAAGTTATGTTGAAAGATACAGTACAACTTACTGAAATCTGTAATCGTTTTGTTGTTATTGTGAGTGTACACAAATAAAAGTAGACCCTTTGCAGTTTCAGATGCATTATACTCTTATCTATGTGTTCAAAATGAGTTTTGAACACAGTTCTTTCCACTGTTATCAGTAAAAATGCAAGTGCCTCTGCCGATCCCAGAGGGTTGAGCTCCCGCACATAGGTCATTATGCAACAGGAAACTCACACTCAGGACCGATTGTCCAGGCTGTGGATTAAAGGTATTACGTTCAAAATAATGTTCAGTTTCTTGCACAGATCGATCGTTTCCATTCATAAAACCTCAATGTATCAATGAGCCACGGGTGTTGTATATGGGTCACCTGTATATGTTTCTTGACTCTCAAACTGAAGGTGGCCATTGACTGGCATTATATCAATAAGGGCTGAACAATTAATCGAATTTCTAATCGCGATTACGATTATGGATGCCACTATTTCGTAATCGTTCAAAGGCGCGATTACAAGGAAAAATATTCACTTGCATCATTCTGCGTGTTTAAGGGGTGTTTTGAGCATGTTACGTTGTGAGAGGCGAATCACGACTACTTCAGAATGTAAAAAGTCTAACCCAGCATAAAATGAGCTACCAGTGACATAGATGTAAGCTGATGGGAAACACCAGGACCCGCCATTTTTAAAAAGCTGTGTACACAGCCTAGTGTTGTCAAAAATATTGATTTCGATATGTATTGATACTGAAATATCTGACGATACCAATACTCCTTTTTGCAGTATTGATACACAGATACCAGCTGCGCACCCGCCTCGTCTCATGCTCTCAGGTTTAATAGTGTTGTAGTGACCGGGTCTGAATTTCAGCGCGGGATTGCGCATAATTCGATTAATTCCCGCAGATTTCACGCAAAGTGCAGACACATAATAAAACCGCCTTTGACATACAAGTGCCAAAATAAGAATGTGTCCGTGCGTTCGTCAGGTCTTGGGACAGCAGGTGAATAAACGTGGCGCTCTCTATGTTGTTAATTTTAATCAAACGACAAAAGACAGAAAATCACTTACTGCTCTTGACTGATTAACTTCTGTAACTTTAATTGATTCATCTGTATTTAATTTTTACAATGAAGATTATTCAATGTTATTTTACATTTGATTACTTTGTTTCTTTATTCAGTTTCTTACCTGATTACTACTGTTAGACCTAACTGAAAAAAATAAAGCAGTCTATTTAATTTCTATCTTTATTCTATTGTATTTATTTGTGCTATAGTTAGTAATTTGTTCATTTGTTCTTATTTTATTACTGTTTACTTGTCTTTTTTAAATTCAGTTTACCATTTGAAATCAAGCTTCCTTGTGCTGTGTGTAAGATATTGCAACAAAATTAAACACAAATACATTGAGTTAGCAAATAGTTGTGAGATAACTGTAATGGTAACTAATCAATGTTTATATATGAAAAAGCTTAAAAGCTTTATCACATAAAGTGATCTCTTCAGAAGAAAATTTTGATTGCCTAGACTTTCAATAGATGGACAAAAAAAAAGACAAACTAACTCTACAAACATGGAAAAGAGTGATAGATGGACCTCTCAACCTTACGCTAACAAGAAAATCAAGCGCGACTTTGAGCAGACCAAGCAAAACATGATTATTGCTTCAAACAATGGTATAAAGCTATTCAAAACATCATTCATTGTAAATTGTGATAATCGTAATTAATAATCGCAATTACAATTTCAAGGGAATAATCGACAATTATGATTTTTCTATAATCATGCAGCCCTAATATGAATCACCAATGACCACAGTTTCAGCTAAAAACCTTCTTTACTGTTCTACTGTGAAGAAAAAAAAAAAAAGTGACCTACATCTTTGATGGCCTGAGGGTGAGTAAATTAACAGTATATTTTCATTTCTGAGTGAAGTATCCCTTTAACTAATCTTTAATAGTTTGTAACTGCAGGTGGTTTGACACTCACTTGTTTAGATGGCTCATTACATATTTGAAGACATCAAAATTCTCCCTGGGAAATCGTCTTAACACATCCTTCATTGTGTGAAGCCTCTGTTCTCGATCATTGATTTCTATGCACAACAAAAAAATAAATTAAATCCTAATTATTCCACAGGTTTAGACAGGCACTGTGTTATGGATGACATAACACACAATTTTGCTACCCTTGCATGCAACATTATAATAGTTTAGAATTCAAGTATATGTATTTACATTATTGTATTTTTCACAAATGCATTTAAAGAATGCTAAGTGAAATCTTACTGAAAGCTTCCACCAGCTCTTCCTGTGAACTATAAGGAACCAGAGGCTCAGGCAGCTCAGAGAAGAAACTTTTCATTGCCCCAGCAACTGTGTTCACAGTGAAGTCCTTCTCCACAAGGTCCAGATTGTGGTCTAAGACAAATTAACAAAGTGAAGAGTGATGGAGTGAGGTATAGAAAGAAAGGAAAAACAAGAGCAGTAGAACTATTTTTTTGTGTGGAATATATATTAAAAAAAAAAGCGTTTTCACATGATTTCACATGCTGTTAACAAGCACTCATACACACTATATGTAGCTATAAATGCCTTAAAGTCACGGAAATCCACCATCGTACTGAAAAAATTATAATTCTCAACAATATCGAAGTATTGAAATCCTTCTAAACTTACCCTGTTCAAACTGTCTCTGCATGCTCTCTATCTCCGCCTTATTCCCACTTACCCTGTAGATACCCTCTGTTGTCAAACCTGAGAGAGAGAGACAGAGAGAGAGAGAGAGAGATTTGATTAACAAGATATTTTTAAAGGTATGTCATCTTCCTTTGACTCTTCCATTTTAAGACATTATTTAGTACACTATTTTGATGTGTCCAATTTAATTTTACAAACTACTGCTACTTACAGGTCTAATATACTGCAACTGCAGCTATTAAAAATGCTAAAAGTAAAAATTTCTTAAGTTCACATTAATATGGTTCTACCATCTTTATTACAAGACCATAACTGAAACCCAGTCAGAAAAAAGTGAACTATGTGCAATACTATGCTGTGGTGTGATTTATGACAGCTACAGCCCATTAAGTGTCTAATTTTAACTGGACACTGCGATAATGATAAGCTTATATGGTTCCCTAAGCACAACTCTTATGAGGTGAGTAGGTTGGTGAAACAGCAGCAGCAAATGTACCTGTGGCTTCAATATAACGAATACACTTGTCAATGAAAACTGGAATAGGTCGTTCAAGGGAAACCACATTCACCAAAGGCACCCCAAAGTAGTTACTCTCCAAAGGCTTAGAGATAGAATGACGAGGCTTTGGTCTTGTTTTCTACAAACAGAAAGACATATACAGATTATTTTACAATTATACAAGACAATTAGCATTGTTTTGACTCCTTTAATGAAGTGCTAAAAATAAAAAATAAAAATAAAAAAATTAAATATCAATGTTAAAAACAGACAAGCATACTTTAAAAAGCCATATAAAACAAATAAATAAATAAATCTTACTTTGCCTGGTCGGCGAAGACTTTTCAGTATGTTCCTCTTTTTGGGATCTTCTCCTTCTTCATTGAGTATGTCTGTCTTCAGTGCTGAAACATCATCGTCTTTTGACCTTGTGAGTGTGCCTATCTCATCGTCGCTACCAATGGAAAAACTAGTGCGGAAACTGCTGAACTTCCCCAGACGTTTGGAACGATCACGGTAGAGCCGTGGCTTCACCCTTGCTGCTGAAAACTTGCGACGTCTCTCCAACGAGCTGCCATCCCCTTCACTGTCTGAACCGTTGCCTCCACCATTAGAATGGATCCGATTGGAATTGCGGATGGTAATAATTTTGCCCTGTGTGCTGTCATGCGGCACAGAATATATGCTGTCCTCATAGCTGGGGCGTGGCTTAGAGACAGCATCCATTGGCTCGGCATAGTCTGAAGGATCGTAATCTCCTCCTAGAGGCCAAGTCACATTGGATGTAAGGGAACGCCGATGGCTAACTGCATCTACATACGGATTGAAATTTGGTTTTCTAAGGTCAAATGTGACACTAGGCTTGGGTCTCACTTGTGGAGGAACTTTATTATTTAGCTTGTTCTCAAAGGTGCTAAGGTCAGAGATCACAGAGAATGTGTCACCTGAGTCCAGGTCAGGCAGTTTGAATCCACCATGAGAGGTGAGTGTACCATCGTGGTAAGGCGGGGAAGCTTCCATGTCTTCCTCAGAATCTAACAGCATTGTGACAGGGCTTGGGGAGCCACAGTGTGGCGAATACACATTCTCATTTGTGCTACTAGCTTCTGCAACGTTTTCATACATATGACTGGCCTCGACAATGGTTCTCTTTTCTAGTACCTCTGTGAAAAAATGTTCCAATAGATCTAGTTTGTGAAGTCCTCCAACAACTCCACCAGGGCCACAGACAATACTGCAAAACCGTCCCTCAAGTTCATGGGCCAGTTCTTCACCTTGGACTAGCAACTCATGAGCAGACTCAGAATCCAGAAGCTCAGTCCGGGTTTCCCCCACTGCAAGCAGCTGAACCGGGATGATGTCCTGAACCTCACACAAAAAGGCACACAGGGTTTCAAAAGAAGCCTTGCGGCTAGCAGAGTATACAGCGATGTAGCCATGCACCAGCCGACTCTTACGAGTGGCAAAAGAAGCGTGGTATGACAGTAAGGACAACTCAATTGTATGCTTGTGTCCACCAATTGTTTGTTCTAGCAGCACTGAAGTGCCACTTGTTTGGGGAGAGGTTGGCTTGCAATGCTGAGGAAGCAGGAACGGTGCAAGAAGTTGATCAATGTCATAGGAGTCTCCACACATTAGGCACATGACAATTCGCAATTCAGCCTCTGGGCTCTGGTCCTGCTGTAAGTCTCGAATACATGGAGGCAGCGGAGGTGCAGGTGGAGAACAGGTACGAAATGTAGAAGTCCTCCTTGTTTCAAGTAGAACCTTTAAAACCTGGTTGATCTGCTTTTCATTAACATTTCTCCCATAGCCAATGCCTGGAGAGGCAGGTTCTAGGTAGTTACAATGCAGCTTTATGGCTACCTGCTGACCCTGTGAGATTAACGCTTGAGCAGTCTCGCCACCGATGTCACTCAGTCCTCCAACACCTCTTTTGGTTACTAATAAGAGTGACAGTGGAAGCTGAGCCATATGGTTGTCCCTTCTGCCAAGCGTGGACTCTCTCAACTTCTCAATACTTTCTACAACATATGACAAGGACTCTTTTGAATTGTACAAGCACAGGCATCCATGGGGAGTAAATGTGGATGTATGAAATGAATTAACAGGAAGTCTAACATTGCCCTCAATAGGCCGAAGGACAAGCTCATACATTCTGCCTTCAAGTACATAATGATCATCATTAGTACACAATGCCCGAATCTCATTGGCTAATTCTCTTGCAAGACCATCTTTGCCCAGTATAACAAGATTGATCCTATCTACCTTTCCATCAATCATATGGGGCTTTCCAAAAGAAGGGTATTGTGTTGGGAAGCATGAAGCTAGTATTTGCTCAATTTTATTGTCAACACAGTGTGGGCAGTTCGGGCATGTTTCCTTCGTAGGATGATACACAAAATGGATGTGTTTCAGCACTAAAGCATCCCTTTCAGCTTGCAATTTCTGAAGTGTCTTAAAGCGTTGTTCTTCACCTAACACTTCTTGAATTGCTCCCATCTTCTCTTTACTAGGTTTGGCATCCAGCTCAAGTTCATAGAAGAGTTCAGAGTACTCTAGCAAAAGCT
Source organism: Elopichthys bambusa (assembly GCA_037101425.1). NCBI lineage: Eukaryota > Metazoa > Chordata > Actinopteri > Cypriniformes > Xenocyprididae > Elopichthys > Elopichthys bambusa. The sequence continues at coordinate 22,529,531 of CM074434.1, forward strand.
CCTGAAAATCTTCTTTTGCCCTGTCTATGATTGCTTTCTGGTGCCGGTTATAAATGTCCAAATATTCTGGCTCCTCAAGCCACTGGTAGAAGTCTTCATTCATGATGAAGCTTCGGGCCTCCTCCCAGGGTTTGCCAGGGGTAACAAAAGGCGAAGATGCTAATTTTGCTTTGAACTCATGACGCATCTGGGCCCTCTTGCATTCATTGCGCAAGTGTTCAAGGTGTGCATCAAAGATTATTTCAGCAGCCGTGGTGTCTAGCACATCGAAGGGGATGCGCTCATCCTCCATGTTGTCAAGATGTGGCGTGTCCTCCCATGGCGCATCGTCCAGCACCACAAACCAATGATCAAAGTCTTTTTTAGACTCAAGGACCTTTTGGACCCCAGACCAGCTCAAATGTTCAATTTCATCCAACTCAGACACCAAGCTACTTAAGGCGAGTGGAAGGGCACTCAAGTATGCTTTACGACGCTTTTCAATATGCTCCTGTTTTAGCCGGTGAATATGTTGTTGAAAAAGCTTCTTAGCCTTCCCAGTACCTTCTAAAAATACATACTCCTTGTATTCAGGTGAAGTCTGCATTCGTCGACTGATGTTGGGCCAAATTTCATTGTGATTCTTCACTATGTGGTTCACCAACCACTCATAGCGGTCTTTTGCAGAGGCAATGAGTTGACTCTGGTGTTTCAATGCCTCAAAGTAAGGTATGATTTTGGGCTTACCTCTTCCCTTATCAATAAGCTGTATCAAGGTAAGGAAAGCCAAGTCAACATTGACGTTGGACCGTGCCGAAGTCTCAACAACTTGCAAGTTCTTTTTTGTAATGGCAAAGGTATGAGAATCCTTGATGTATCGCTCCACACCCTCATCACACTTAGTGAGAACCAGCACAATAGGCTTTTTTGTCTTGCTTAAGTGATTGTACAAGTTGGTGACAAATTTCATTTGATCATCAAAGTTGCGGTTCATACCACGACTGACATCCACACAAAGCAGAAAGCCATCCACCTGTAACTTGCCTTCGGGCATTTGCTTCTGTTCGAAATCTTGCTCCAGTCCCAACTGATCAGTGCAGAAGTACATGAGTTTTTCAGCAGAAGCCAGTTTGGTGGAGGCAGCTCTTTTGATGTAGGGCTGTAAGGCTGTGCTGCGATGGGGCTGGAATGTCTGGTCATCAATGAATTCTGTCTGCTCAACCACATGCATCCTGCAGTCTGCACCATCTTCCAAAACTCTCCCCACCTCTCCCCAGAACAGGAAATGGTCATTGTTGACAACCCGGCCACCAAAGTCACTGGTACTTAGCACAGAAGTGTGATCAAGATGGAAGTCGTCCGCACTAGGGCGGACAAAACGGTTACAAAGGCAGGATTTGCCAACTCCACATTGCCCTTTCTCCTTCTCAGTTCCCGACAGGCCAACAACAACAAGGCTGTAGATAGGCATTCGGGATTCTTGCTTTTTAGCCATCATCGTACACAGGCATTCATCTTGCCATACCCCAAAGGTTGACAGAGGCAGACTCCATAAAATGTTGAAATGAGGGACCTGTATTTGATTTACAATTGAGGCTTTAGTTCTGATGTTTCAATCATCCTTTCAGGTCAAGACAGCTGCTTGAATTTTTTTGGCCATATTAGAGGGGACTAATGAGAGATAAGAAGCAGGACATGAAAAAGTGAAGAAGGCAGCAGCAGGAATTGGGGCTAACCTAAATGATAAAGGGAGAGAGAGAGAGAGAGAGAGAGAGAGAGAGAGAGAGAGAGAGAGGGAGAGAGAGAGAGAGAGAACAAAAATTATTATCAGCAAAATTGTGCTTTGTTTGCCTAAAAAGGAAAATTTTAAGGAAATATAAAACTACTTTAAAAATTCTTACAGATATTAAAATAATATTCATTTAACACAATATAACTGTACATTAAACACTAAACCCCTTAAAGTGCCTAACAATCTACATTGAGAATTTCAATAATATGTTGGTAATAACGTATAATAATGTTTCTTCAATAATGCTTCTTACCAAAGTAATATTCTTACCAACCATCAATAACCCAATTCTAATCAAAACACAAAATGTCTGTTTATGGATAATCAGATTGATTCTTATATTAATCAATTCCTATGCTAACAAACCTACACAACATTATGTAAATACTTAAAACTAGTTGTGAACTTAAAGCTAGCATGCAAACAAAATTGGGTCCTCTTTTTCCACATCTCCTTAAGCTTGAACAGACACGTATACACAAAATTATTTCAAAGTAGTGTTGAGCGATACTGCTCATATGATGACCTTGCTTAATTGACCATCAATAAGTTTTATCGATTAAATTATTAGAAAGTAGTCGTTAGCATCCCTAGTTCCTATGTGGTTGCTAGGGTGTTCTAGTTTGCTGTCCACTTAACCAGTTAGGGACAAACAGTTAGCCTATAAAAAAAAAGGCTAACTTCAGAATAATTAAAGAGCATGATCTAATAGCAAGCACATGTAAACCACCGAGAACTGGTGAATAGAATATCAACTGTAATAAATCATTTCTTTCTTTATCCACCTCTTTATCATTTCCAGTAAAATAGCACACCCAGAAAATGGTTATTTCCTCACTTATATGTCATTCCCAACCCATATGGCTGTCTTTTATCTATGGAATGCAAAGAGAAAAATTTAAATACATTTTCCATGTAATTACAATGAATGGGGACTGGGGCTTTCAAGCTTCAGAAAAGGACACAAAAGCACCATAAAAGCATCTTAAGTGGCCGATGTAATGGGCTATGTTTATATTCCATGTCTTCTGAAGCCATATGATATCTTTGTTTGAAAAACAGTCCAAAATTTAAGTTGTTGGGCTACTTTCATGATGCTTTTTCTGTCATTTTGTAGCTTGACAGCCCCAGTACTCATCCATTTACATTATACTGAAAATAGTGAGCAAAATGTTCTTAAATTCACCTAGTGTGTTCCACAAAAGAAAAATTCATGAGTTCTTAAAGAATTTCCATTTTGGGGTGAACCATTATCTAAGGGCCTTATCAGTTTTGCAGATCATTATTAAAAATAATTTATTTAAATATTATGAAACAAGATAACTTTGACACAGATCCCATTTTGCAGCAACTTAATTTATCACTTAATTGGAGCTGTACCAAGTAGTTAAAAAGTAACAATTAAATTTAGGTACGTGCACAGATAGACCCGAGTGGTGCTCAAGCTCCTGCCCTTTATGCTTCTGACTAGATAAGTGCCCTTTTTGCAAGATGGTTGAATTTTTGTTTAAATTTAGCCTGTGGCATCAATTCTCAAACAATTCTGTGTGTGCCCGACAACTTATTCTTAATAATTCTGCGAAACTGCACGAGCCCCTCCCACCCTCTGATGTCAATTTTCACAGCCACCACAGCGCTCTGTAGAACAGACGAGCAGCATTCACGTCTCCCCGGTCTGCCTTCAACGGTAACAGACAGGTAACGATCATGTTTGCCCTAAACTTCGACAATGTTTGTCACCGGTGTGAAATTAAACCACTTAAAACGTCTCAATACAGTCAGCCTATTAGGCAATAGCCCTCCATTAAGCTTAATAACAAACAAGTTAGTCTGTCATTTACTTAAAATAGCCTCGTGCAAGGTCGTAAATGCTGGGGGAAAAAAGGTCAGAAAAACAAAAAATGCCCCCAAAATTCAAGATATGAATTGCCCTTGTATGAGTTCTTGTATTTTGTGTTTATAACATAATATAGTTAAGCAATATCGCACAAGCAAGAGTGTTTTCTCGAATATCAGCATGATTACAAATGTGATATTCATTTCATTTAAGTTGATTATATGAATTGAAAAGTTTTAGACACAATGTTGTCAATTTTGACTGTTTTTGTTCTATTTTGGCAACGAAAATATTTCCAAACTAAGCAGAAAGTTGCGTCTCCCAGCAACACAGTGGTGTTTTGTTCTTAAATGATTTGTGGCAAATAGTTAAACAAATTATAATTATGAATGTACCATCATTTGTCGCACTGATAGGCTATTCACTGTTCATCTTTTTCGATAAAGTGAAAATCGTATTCATTGTCATTTGCAGTGTCTTGTTTTAAATAAAATTAAACGCGTTGTAGTGTCTTATTGATGACAAAACAGAAGATTTATTCAGGATTACAGCAAATGGCTTAGAATCAAAACAATAACAGCATTCTCTATGTGGTTTCTTTTGTATCCGGGAATCCAACGCATTAACCCCATAAATGCCAAAGCAAAGGCAAGAACAGCAAATCACAACTATTCACAGTGTGACTATAGTGCTACAGTATATATATTCAGTACATATCAAATGACCTGTAACAGACAAAGCAATAGTGGCATTCATTGAAAAACATTCTTACACACGTGTGTTGCGACATTACCAGTGAATCCAATATAGGTTACTACATCATTATTTTTAGTCTCTCTGAAAAGCCTGCGTCACGCGGTCTTGTTTAAAATAGTGTTGTCAAAAGTACAGACTTAAATACCAATTTGGTACTGAAATGTGACTCTTTGAGTGGATTCGTAAACACCTCTGATTGGCCATTGCGTTTATGCACTCAACATATATGTGTGTGATTGGCTACAATGATCAACGCACACGGAAGTGTTTGAAATTGAAAGCGTTTAGAAAGTGGGAGTGTTTTAAAGCACGCTTGCTTTCAAACACACCCATGTGTATCTGTGTAAGTGCTCGGTGAAAAGCGTCAGTGATATCTATTTAAAAGAAATTGTGCAATTATGACAGGGTGATAGAAAATATTTGAAACACAAAATAAAGTGAATTTGGAAGATCAATTTTTTTTTTCAGTGTGACATTAAAGGCACAATATGTCATTTTCGCTTCTAGAGGTCGCTTATTCAAAACAAAGGTGCAGTTGAATGACGCTGTGCAATGAGCGTGGAATCATGGGAGTTGTCGTCTTCACCTCAGCCAATCAAAGGAAAGCAAACCGACGGGAAATCATGTTCATGGGTGAGGTAATGTATAAAAGTTTTATTAACGCTAAGCAGCATTTTACGTTGCTGTTTTTATTACGCTTCTATGCCACAGTCGGCCGCTGCTGCTCCTTTCGTTTTGTTGTTTATGTAATTAAAGTTACATTTAATGTCCGCCTCCTTCCATGACCTTGAACTTTGTTACGGTTACATTTGATCACATAAATTCACATTATTTTGTGCTGAATTACTACTCATACAGGTCACTCCACAAATTACAATTCCGGAAATCAAGGGTAACGCAGATACGACTTCATTGACAGGCAACACGATGACACAAACCATTGCACTGGTTAAAATTGCAAATTTCTCTGGCTTTAAACATTGTTGGAAACATTTGGGGTAATGTAAAAAAAATAAAATAAAATAAGTATCGCCATGCCCCACTGTGCTAGTGGTTTTTTGGATATTTTAATGCAAAAATCTTACATATTGTGTCTTTAAGGTTGACCACATCAAATTTGATAGATAAAATGTGCAAAAATAGACAACTAAAATAGTAGAGGATCATTATGGAATTTTTTTGATCTCACTCGCTTGCCCAAGTTGTTTTCCCTCCAAAGAAGTGATGACTGCTATATGATGTCATTGAATTTTTCCAAATTTTATTAGAAGGGAAAGTAGTCAAAAATAACAGTGAATCATTTGAGAGACAAGCTAAAAATCTTTATTAAATTTAATTATTAAAAAAAAAAAAAAAAAAACATTCATAAGAAAGAATCATTTCTAATACACCCAACAATGTAAAAAAAAAAAAAAAAAAATGGAGGGGGGGGGGAAATCACATATAGAAAGTGTTGTATTCATCATGGAAATGTGCAAGCCTGGGGACATGGTGATAAATGGTGATATATGGTGGTTCAAAATGCTGTAAACATGTCTCAAATTATTTTATTTATGAACAACACAGCTTTAGAAATTGATATTGTTCAACACTTTAAGGCAGTAAGTTCATGATCTTTACTGTGGACACAAAAGGCACCGAATCCCAGGAACGACCCCAACAACAACACACTGTCCTAATGTAATACTTGAATGTAACTAAAATAAATTTAGATTAAAAAAAATACAATGAGGTGGTTGTTTTGAAACAAGGTTGAGACAGTTCTGTTTATAACAGTAGACCTGCTAGTGAAGAAGTGACGGATACAAGAAAAATTGCAAAAAAAGTATACACACACCAGAGAGAGACGGACAGTTATCAGGTAAAAATGAAGAGAAGGAAAATGAAAATGGAAGTGAAGGTGCAGTTCAAGTGAGAACCATAAATTATTTTTCATGGCCCCAGCCTTAGGATTCAAACCTTTTCTATGTGATGGACATACAACAAATAGGGTTGTCCGTGGTTCCAAAATTTGTTGTGGGTATATGGGATGGCCTGGATGAATGTGAGATTTCCCAGCCTGGCCCTGGCTGTAGCCCACTGTGTTGTTAGACATTGAGAAATATATGGCTTGAACATACATCAAACACTGTCTTGGCTGTATGTGTATGGGAAAAAAAAAATAAAAAAATACATCACAGCACACTCTTCAAGCAAAATACACATCTGAAATTCTGAACCCTAAAGAAAGCAACTGATAAAGGATTTCATCCTAAAAGCCTAGGCCCAGCATAGCCTAAGCAAGAAATACCAGCTACGTAATGCGGATGTCATGGTTTAGAGCTGCCTTTCTATGAGCGGCTCAGCTGTGAGTGGTACTGCAACAGAAATTACACAACTGTCTGTGACATTTCCCCCACGTATATATAAAACAGGGTATGCAGTTATAATAAAATTAACGCGCCTCATCTACTGTACTATCCGTTGGTGTATTTTACAATTAAATGCTCTGCAATTCTGTCCAGTGTTACATGGCAACTAACAAGGTGCACATCACGTGAGAAAACAGTCTGCCAACTTATAACATTCTGAGATTATAAGAGTGCAAGATAAATCCGTTTACAATGTAACCAAGTCGCTGCCTGCACAACAGACAGCAAACAATTTTATTTAAACATAGCTACAATTTCCCTTCGGTACTACTCCACTCCTTATTTAAGGATACTCCATTTATAGGCCTCTTAAATGGGTGAAAACTGTAACGTAGCAGGTGACACAGACTACTTTGCTCGCTAACATCGATTTTAATGAAACACCGGGGAGAATACATACCAGTGCCTTTCTCCGTCCTCCCTTTCCCTTCTCAATCCCTCTTCCAGGCCAGCGCGAGAGGGCTTACAACCGGCTCGGCCAATGTTGTTAGAAACCACAAAGAAAGGAAAACAAAAGACTACGTAAAAAGCCGAGGACATTAAATTCCTTGGGGGATCTTTGATTGTGGCTTGACAGACTTGCAGTTTCCAAGCGATATTTTTGTCAGACGCAACTTACGGATCTCGCGTTAGTATAGAAACGGCTGTGAAAATCCACCGACGGCTAAACATATCCAAACAAAGAAATGTCCTTTCTTGGAGGCCAGTCGATTCCGTGCAGGAAAAAAAGGCTTGTTTTAATGTCTTCCTCCGGCCTAAGCACGTTGGTTTTGGTCATTTATAATGCCCTTTGTTGTGGCCATAAAATGCTAATTTCATCGTGTGCAGACAGCATGCAGCGATGCCTTTACATTGAGACACAACATCCAGTTTTTCGTAGCAAAATCACGAGCAATCTGGGCCACGCATGTCTTTAAATGTTAAGATATATATGTGCGTGTGGGTGAAAGTGGCTGTCCAAGGCTCCCAATAATGGCGGTCCATCCGCCCGAAACCAACTCTGAGTCTGCCCTCTTTCGCTCTCCTTTTTTGAGGATAAAAGAGGTTTACTGAGACAGCCGAGACTCGCCCAGTGGCGCATGGACAACAGCACAGCGCTGAGCCAATTACAAGAGCCGAGCTCGAGAGCGCGCACGCGGACGCAGGCCCGACCTAAAGGCGAAGCAGCATCCTTTCAAAGACAGTGATTGATGTTGTTGCAGATGATTATGATCGTATCTAAAATCTGAAGCAGTATCTCAAACATTGTAAATAAATACTCATTAATTTGTCAAATTTCACACTCAGTTAGCCTATCAAGATAATACTCACTATTAACCAGTTTATTATATTTCACTTTATGTGTAAAATTATAACGTGATTCCCACAGGACCATTTGTAAGTCATTTTTTCATTTTATTGTTATTGTGCACATAGATACTCAATGGAAAGTACAATATTCATCAAACAAAACAAAAAAACATGCAAGTTGAGATCATGAAAGTGATCATGAAAGGGTCATCCTTTTTGAATATGTTGAGGTGTCCCATTACCTGCAAAAAAAAAAAAAAAAAAAAAATATTTTGGTTATTGAATAAATAAATGTGTGAGGAAGACATAAAATCAGGGGATTTACTTATAATACATTACGTAATGTTTGCTGTAAATAAGTATAACTATATGTTAATGCATGTGCATGCTCACAGTGAAAGTTAATGAAGGAGAGGTCAAATATCACCATTGTCCTCAAGCATATAAAGAAAAGACACACCAAGAGGTAATAGAGAGATAATGTGTGTGTGAGTGGTTCAGATATGCCCTTCGTTATTGGGACAAAATGTCCCTACTTAGACGGCAATATCTGAAATTGTTGTCCTTGTGGGAACATATTTTTTGGTGCCCATGAGGAAAACAGCTTATAAATCATACAATTGATGTTTTTGAAAATGTAAAAATGCAGAAAGTTTGTGATGGGTAGGTTTAGGGGATAGAATATACAGTTTATACAGTAAAAAAAAAATCATAATGTCTATGGAATGTTCCCATAAAACATGAAAACCCAATGTGTGTGTGTTTTATCTTTTATTGTATCGTTTTACAGGATGAATATTGTGTGTGCCTTACTTAGCAGATGACTTGTTTCCACAGTTGAGCTTTTTGCCTGCCAGAAAAGATGACATTTGACTATAAAAGGATGGTATGTTTGATTGTAATCTTTATTATAATGTATGCAAGGAGGACATGCTGTAGATTGCATAAATCTAGACATACTCACTGAATATGATAGCCATGCCCAAACAGAACAAAACAGCTGCAAAGATCAGCCCACCTCTTCTGATTAACTCATAATCTGGCACAAGCGCACACATAGATAGTTACAAACAAGATATCCACAAAAATGTTCCTACACAAAGCTTTGCATGAAAAGTTGTACAACAACTAAAAATTGCAGCTAACATTGAGCAGGACTGTTCCCTTGAGATGTATTTTGCAGCATTCATACTCACACAAGTCAACTTTAAAATGTGTTATGATTATTCTTATATGAGTATAAGTAACCATCAGATGTTCTTACCATAGGTGAAATCAGCATCTGAATACTCAGTTTGTTCTTAAGAGAGAACACACAAAAGGTACTGTGTTAACTTTAAACCTAGGGTAAATATTATTCTTACATTAATAGATGTCTAAATGAAGAGTTCAGATGCAAAAGCCTCTAAGTGCCATCTGAAATTTTCTTCTAAAATGAACATAAAGCTTGTATGTTTATGGTAAGTTATTTAACTTCAATGGCAATGAAAGGGACCTATTAATTGCCATTAAAGTGAAATTACTGAACCTAAACATACAAGTTTGATAAAAATGTTAATTTTAGAAGAAAATTTCAGATGGCACTTAGAGGCTTTTGCATCTGAACTCTTCAAATATTTTTAATTGGATAGTTAACCCAAAAATGAAAATTCTGTCCTCAACCAAAACTGTGTGGTTTGTGTTACGCAGAAGAAAGAAAGTCATACAGGTTTGGACTGACATGACTGCGAGTAAATGATTACAGAATATCCATTTTTCAGTGAACTATCCATTTAACTTGTGTGATAAAAGTTACTTTTGATAAGTACTGATTATCAAAATAGTTAATAAAGTTAAATCAAACTTACCCCCTCCCATCGTTAACAGTGGTGCTGGATCTTAAAGTTTCAGAGATGATAATTCCACAAATGTGATATATGTGTGTGAGAGTAAAAGTGAGAGAGGAGTTTGGGTGTTTGCAGGGAGCTCCTTAAACTCTCCGAAGGTGGAATTGTAACTAGTGGAGCGAATGACAAATCAGTAAGAGTTACAGGGAGGAGAGAGAGAGAGAGTGTGTGTGTGTGCTTCACAATTAACGACCTTCAAACCCTTTTTTCTGATCTGTCTTATACAGTAAACTTCAAAACACACACATAAACACAAGCCTTTGGGTCATTTCTTAATATCTAACCATTGAGCAGTGGTGAATGTGCCCTTGTAATAAGCTGACAAGGTCGCTGAAGCTCATTGAGAAACAAGCAGACCATGAGAGACAGATTCAATCTCTTAAGTCCAACTAATCTGATATAAGATAAATAAAAACATAAATAAGATAAACTCATGATGTAAACTCCTAAATATTATTTACACTGTGATTTGCACACATTTTGTAATATACACTATGAAAATTATGTTGATAAATTACATTGAGATTTCAGAAGGACTCCAAACAGTTAGTTTATCTGTTAGTTCTATTTCAGTGGGTAGTTAAATATTAATCTGTCATTTTCTAAAGAACAAATAAAAAAGTGTAGAACAAATACATAACTAATCATTTTAGTTTCGAGTGGGAGTATTCATAAAACCAACAGATTGCTTCAGGAGTTCTCTTGTTTTCAAATAAGTGCAAATGGAAAAAGTGACTCTCACTCCACTCACATACAGCAAGTGTGAGTTTACTCTCTTTCACTTTAATAAGCTGGAAGATAAATCTATCAGAGTATAAAAAGGGACTAAGTGGGGTATTCTTTGTAAAGTTAATGATTAGGTCTGTGTTAAAAGATCCTGCCAACTTTCACCTTTTCAGAGAGGAAAGAATTTGTCTTTAGTAGTGCTGTTTTAATTTTCAGCAAATTTTGGCTAAAAAGCTCAAATAAAACCATCACATCCTGCTGTTTTACTCTCAGTTCAATATGCTGCTCCACTGTCTGTGCAATTAAAAAGGCACTAAATGTTTTTGAAACTCTTTTTATGTCACATGTATTGTTGGGAGAAAGAGAAAATTGTACTGCTTAAATGTTCTGGTATTTTGTTCCTAAAACAGTATTCAAGAACATTCATATCTCAAGAATAAAAGACTTCTTATTTACAAAAGGAATAAAGACTCTTTGGATCCTGATAATTTAAATAATTAATGTAAAATGTAACAGAAATATATATTTACTGCAGAAGTACATGTCACCTGTACTGTTTCACTTTAAAAAAAAAGAGAGAGAGAGAAAACATATTTCAGTAAATAAGATTAATTCTGTGCAAAATGTTATTAAATCTGTGATGTGTACGCAGCAGAGTAAAGAGAGTATTTGTTCTTCAAGGTCGCAGAAGGTCATGGTCGCTCTTGCTGTAATGAAGGAAACAGAGATGATAAAACAGAGGGATAAAAAAGAGAAAGAAGAAATAAAGGTATGTAAAAGTCATGATGAATTCACAATGTTTTGTGTCAGTATCTTCATTTACATTTAATATCAGTGTATTTTAATGTATGTGTGTGCAAAAGTATATGCAAAAGTAATATGCAAAGGTAATGTGGTTTTACCTGCATCTTGCCATATATCCACATTAAAAGTCGCCCTACGTTACTGTAGACCCCTGGACGGTTCTGCTTTCCACAGCCATCTCCCCAACTTGTTACGCCTGTGAGAAACCATTGATCATCAGCTTTACACACCAATGGACCCCCACTGTCGCCCTGGGGAGAGAGAGAGAATTGAAAAGTGAGGAGGAAGAAGAAATGATACTAAAAAAGCATTAACTTAACATCAACAGCGTTGGTTTGATTTCGACATTTTAGCACTTATGATAGACTTTTAATCACATTGTTTTTTGTAGTTATAGATATGGGAACTCACATAGCCTATAACTTGTAACATAATCTTGATTATGCAACCAACAGATCTCGTCCCCCATTTACAATAGAAGGAAAAATAAATACTATGGTAGTCAATGGGGGGCAAGATCTGTTTGGTTACTGACATTGTTCAAAATATCTTCTTTTGTGTACAGTAGAAGAAAGAAATTCATACAGGTTTTGAACTACTTAAGGGTGAGTAAATGATGACAGAATTTTCAACTATCGCTTTAAGTTAAAGTTAAAGAGGGTAAACTTTATTATTCAACTGAACTGTTCAAATAGTCTATGTTTAAACACATACTACCCCATGTTCTCCGTTCACGCATTAGCTGATGTACGTCCTTGAAAGAGCGCATGCACTTTTCTAACGTATTTGACTTCTCAGGTAACGTCATTGGTATGACCCATTTCAGATGCGGCCAAAATTACAGTGGTTGCATATAAATATTTAATTGTTTGATCAAAATTATTGCTAGGGACAATTCAGTAGTCGCTGTATATAGGTAGGGACATGTAGGGACTAAATTCTACGCCCAACATTAACTAAAACATTATGTATTAAGCGGTACAAAGTTTAAACTGCAATATCATATTGTTCCAAAAGGTGGCAGTATTTGCATGCGAAGACAGCAAGCTTCTGAATATGAGAATGTATCTAACCTGGCAGGAGTCTTTCCCTCCCCTAAGATCTCCTGCACACTGCATATTCTCAGTGATTCGTCCGTCATAAACAGTAAGTGAGTTACACACAGAAGAGTCTATCAGGTCTACTTTGACCTCCATCAAAGAAGTGGAACTACTGTCTGCAAACAAACATGTTGAGAGAGGCCAGCTTTATTATAATATGAATTATAATGGAAACTCAGACAACAAAAGACATACACAATTACACATACACACCAGCCCCTTGCCGGGTAACTCCAAAACCAGTAGTCCAGCACTGCTGGGCAGGAGAAAATGTCTGGCCAAACACAGGCAGGCAGATAGGCTGTATATTACCTTTAACAGAATGTACAAAACACACCAGTGGTCATAAATGCCTCTTGACTTATATTTATGGTCATTTAAACAGTTGTGTATGGTTAATAGCTACAGAATTAAATCAGTTAAGCTATGACTTGCACAAATATTTATGTATTTTACATTATACAATGTACTTGAGTAATAAAGTTTGTGTGTGTTTTTGTGTGTGTATAAACTCACTGGCAGGTTTATTGAGTTTTAGCAAGGCGATGTCATTGTTTTTTGTCACTGGGTCATAATTCTCATGTAAAATTATTTGCTTTACAAAATATGGGCTGGGAAGCTGGAGCTGGGATACCAAACCAATATACACTTTCCAGTTACTAGGCAACTGAGAGCCAGGTGTTCCTCTAAGAAAAGAGGGGGGAAAGCGAATTCATTCATTTGTTCATCCATCCATGCTTTTTGAATATTGTTTACTAAGGTATTCATTAATCTTAATTACATACTACAATGTTGTTTCCAACATGTAGACTAGTCATCAAATCTTCTACCCATCCATCTAATGTAATGTATACTGACTTGGGGAAGCAGTGAGCAGCGGTAATGATGAAGTCTTGAGCCAACAGAGTTCCTCCACATGTGTGATACCCTTGAAAATGCAGACTGGCCTGCCACGGCCACCGACCGCCAGCAGCCACATTTCCCCCTATGATCCTCGTGGAGACCGGTGGCTCTCCACATTCTGAACAGAGAAAGAACAGGAGGAAAAGGAAGAGAGTGTTTAGACTTAGATAGCGTTATCATGTGGCAATAACATGTACGTAGCAACAGTGTAGGGTACTCACTGCTGCAGTTCAGGGACACGGTCTGCTGACCAGGACAGGATGTACTACAATTAAAACAACATTGTTACACACACAATTGAGACCAAGAGTATTTTCTGTTTTGTTGGATTTCTTTACACTTTTCTGCATCTAAATACACTTAATTATATATTTTATACTTTTATCATGCATTGCCATATTCACAATGCTTTGTAAATTATGGTATTTCTTAATTGCAGATGGAGAAATTAATTTTAATTCATACTATTTACCCTGACAAGACTTTGTTCTAGGTATATTCCAAAAAAATACAAATAGAAAACATTTGGCCGAATTGGTTCGTATCGCATTAGTATGTTTTCATATGATCTGCTTATGACCCACTGAATTAGGTTTAGGGGTGGACCTTCATGATTACCTTTCCCCCCTCCAAAAAACATACGTTTTCATACAAATCACATTTTGTGAATTTATATGAAATTGACAGCTTATAAAATACTTAAGTTTTGTCATGAGATTGGGTATAATCTTTAAACCTTGTTCCTGCTGTAAAGAATCTGTTGCTATTTCAGGGATATTGAAAAACAGCCCTTTTGCCTAATAATTAATGTCAATAGCATACACAGTTTATTAGACAGCATTTTAAAAAGATGACAGCAAATGCTTCCTGTTGACTGTACATTTATCCAGTGGCAAATCCAAATCAGTGTTTTATTCAGAGTTTTGTAAGGCCATAGAATCAGGTATTTAGCATTAGAATAGATTTAGCTATCCACCGATTGCCATAACTTTTTTTGTTCTATGTGGGTTTTTTCAGCAGTAAATTATACCTGTTTCTGTTTTGTATAATTTTTTTTTTTTTTTTTTTTTTTTTTTTTTTTACCTTCTATCAACGCTCCCCTGGATGGTGTTTGTAAACTGACTGTTCACACTTTGAAAGGAGGGTGAGTTGGTTTGCAAGACACCATATATATGACTCCTGTGGAGCACATAAACCGAAACACACATGAATACAAATTCATACATAGATCCGTAATATTATCTAATGTTTGTTTGCTTGTGATTCAACGCCATGCCAGCTTCCATGGCTATTTTCATGGTGAAAACCAGGTTAAATGTAATAAACGAAAATACAGTGTGTTATACGTACTGTCTGAAGCCAAGCTGTTGGCAGGTTTGGTCAGCTATGTTTTTATTCCAGCCCTGTGCACAGACTGGAAGGAAGTGACTGGACTTAGAGGTCATGACCTGCAATTCATTTGCTGTACCAAACCGCACTATAGAAAGATTAAAGGCAAATCAGTGTACAGCTTACAGAAAATCAACCGTATATGATTTCCAAATAAAAAGAGATTTTAAAAAGTCACTTCATTATTGACATATATTTGTATGTGATTGACACTAACCACAGCGAGATTCATCACTGCCTTGAGAACAGTCTCTCTTCCCATCACAGTCAACTGATGAAGGGGGGCATGTGTCTGTCGCTGTTTCTCTCTCTGAGAGAGCCCACAGTGACGGCCCATAACGCACTGTGCAGCAATTGAAAAAAATAGTTTAAAAGTCTTGTGTAAAGTACTCTTCATGGACAAAATTCAAATTTAGTAAAGTTATGTAAGAGTTTAAGCTTTTAGGTGACAAAATACAGTACACACAACCCAAAATAGCTACAGTATTTGGTGTTTTGGGCAGAACAGCACAACTGTGAATATGGCTACATACATTAAAATATGTGCTTACCTCCCAGCCAAATGGCGATTACAACCAACACTACAACAACAGCAGTACCACTAGACCCTCCATAGCAAAACCTTTTGCTCTTGTATGAGAGAACTTGCCTTCTCTGTGACGGGACTGCAAAAAGAAAACAAAAATGGCTATTGACACCCTAAAATTATTTATTGCTCAATGACCATGCTTTAAGACCTATGTGTGTATATTTAGTGTGTGCTATTATGAGTATTACTTGTAGTATGACTTGTCTGTACTACACAAGGCGCAGGTGTTTGAGGTGTTGGTTGAGGTATGCAGTACGGCTGGATTTGGGTAGTCGACAATATCTGAAGACTCGGATATGAAGGTGGAGGGGTGTTCTGATTCACCAC
The DNA here is from genome assembly GCA_037101425.1 of Elopichthys bambusa. Lineage (NCBI taxonomy): Eukaryota > Metazoa > Chordata > Actinopteri > Cypriniformes > Xenocyprididae > Elopichthys > Elopichthys bambusa. The sequence continues at coordinate 22,545,320 of CM074434.1, forward strand.
AGAGTCATATGAGGGTGGAGCCTCAGCCTGTATTCATAAAATAAATGCAAGATATTTACAAAGTAGCATTTAACTGTAATGGTAATTAATATCTTACACTGTTCGTTCTCATCCGTCATTCACTTAAATTCACTGTAAACAACTGTACTACCAATCAGATTTCAAATGAATTGTTTATACATTTATGATAAGTCTCATATTCAAGGCCCTGTTTTATGCAGTGGGACTGCTTTTCTGTTTAACAAGGACAGATTTCACCTTAAAACAGTCATTTGCTGAGTAAATGTTTAGTACATATATTACCACATTATATTGTCATATACAGTTATAATTTTAAGGTAATTTGAAGTTCAAATGACCAAATTATTGGTCATTTGAACCATTTTCTTATTGTCAAATCAATTTAAGAACATTCAAAACTTGTAATCCTCATTTCTAGTATATTTTGAATGTGTGTGTGATGCAGATTTTTCTGATACAAATATGGACTGGAGGATTACCATTACCATGTGAGACATAAACGTGCCGATAAGACACCAAAATGCCCATTTTATTCATTTATTTTTTTGGTCTTGCTTGACCTGATGTGTGAGCATGCAAGAACCTCTTGCTCCATATTCAAATGTGTGTTTAAATGTCCCCATACACACACTTGTGTACATACATACACATTAGCTATTTAATTGCATATTTTTACACTTATAAGCATTGTTTGTATTGAATTTGTTTTCTATAATGAGACCAGACTTATCTTAGGCCTGTTTCACATCACACACATTGTGCTTTCAGCAGCTGCAGCACTATACAACAAAATAAAGTGATTTCTGGTATACTGCATTGAGTATTTTTTTATACCGGCCATTTATAATAAAATAGTGTGAGACCTGTTGTACATTACACGTGAAAGCGTGAAAGAGTATTTTTATTTCAGCTCCCACATTAACAGGTTATGGTATTATATACACCTGCATAAGCAGCACAGTATATCGAATACACAGTAGAGATTCAACATTAAACCTATTTTTGCCACACATAGTGCACTGACTCCAGCAGAAAATGGTTTGAAAAAGTATTGTCTATTTATCAGCATAGTCTTTTGTGATATAAGCTTTTATGAAAAAACTTACAAAATCCAGATGATTGAAAGTTTATTGTGTATCTGTTCTCTATATTTCAATCCACAAAACAATATGTAATAATTGTCCAATAAATGACACCTTAAATGTTGATTTCAAACAGTGTTGTTACCAGGATTGATCTGAGAGGTTCAGAATCTGCCTATCCTTTTTAAGGCATGTAGCAGATCTTATTCTCTCTAACAGCACCCAGTTGGAACATGTTCTTTATAATACACACAGTGAATCATTCACTCGGTCGCATATGTTATGCCAAATTTTTATAATTCCTATAGAATATAGCTTTCAGTTATGTCACTAATTCTATTAAAACTTCTAAACAAATCAAGTTAGAATGTATAAACAGTGTTAATAATTAGTACAGGTCACTAAGGATACAAGTCAACTAATTCAGCTGACACAATACCAAGACAACTGTAGTGCAATACACAAGCTTGTCACTAGGAGAAAAACATTACAGCAATAAGAACATGATACTAATACAATTTTAGTGCTAGTCACTATTTAGAATAATATATTAACAAAATAACAAAACCACAGTCGTATATAAAAACTGACCACAAAAAGGACTGATCACTAATTACGAAATAAAAGGAAAAATATGTATACGTTTATTCTATGTATCTATGTTAGTTTTGGAAATATTTTGTTACGTATTAAAGTATTCATACCTGTTTGTTCTCCATGTGAGTATCCGTTTAAATAGATCAGGTAGACTCTACCTGTACTTCAGCTATGTATTTATTCCCTGTCATGCACCTGCTAGTGGCACAGTACAACTATTACATCATCAGAGCAGGACAGAATCACCCTATATGGAGTAACTCATGTCTATCCCTCTCTCTCTCTTTCACCTGTTGAACTGGTTTTACAGGAAGCCCTTCAACGTTTCTTAACAACATTTCCATAGAAACATTGTAGTGCAGATACACCACAGAATTTTCCGTCAACTGCTTTCATGAAAGCACAACAGAAATTGGGAAACTATGTGCTTAATTGATGCCATCAGATTGTCATTCTCCATTACTCAAGTATGTTTACACATATATCACATTTTACACAATAACCCACACAACTACAGAATAAAGGCAAGGTAATGTGAGTGTTGAATATATTAAGACTGACAGTGCAAAGATATGAATAATCACAGATAAAATTGGAATGGATAATGTGAATAATATGTGAATAATAATAATGGACACACCTACACACATTCACATGCACACAGTCACAAACAAAACAATACTCACATTTATAAATCCATTTGTAATACAAAAATGACATATTTAAATGCATATGTATCTTGTATGTCACAACTTTTATTTAGCAAGGTGTGTTTTATAGATGACAAAAAATGAGCAATAAAAACCAGCGCCTGCCATTCAAGAAAAAAAAAAAAGGAAAAAAACCTGCTGTAATTATTTAAGGAATTTAAATCACACTGACAAATTCTCTTCATGTTAATTAAACTATCTGAACTCAAAGGATTCTAGGAGTTTGAGAAGCACATTTAAACCTAGTTTGAAATTAAAGGCTTAATTTTCGATTAGCATACTAGCATACTTCACTTACTGTTTCTGCCATATATGGCAGTATGCTAGCATACAAGAAATAGTAGGAGCGTGCTAGTATGCTGTTCTGAATTCAACCACAGTCCCGTCCCATCAAACCTGTCTCCAACTGATTAGTTAATGCTGATCAGCTGAGAGAAGGTGATAACTAAGAAGTCCCTAAACACTGTCGGTGTCTAGTGAGCTGGCAGTCAGTCATATATTAGGAAACCTGGGAGATTCACTAATTAGAACTGTAGGAAACAAAAACAAGTTTAAGCACACATACTAATCTGTTTGTAATGTGTTTAGCCATAGAAAATAGTTAGCATTAGCGAAGTCTCATACACAGCTAAAGAGAGGACAACAAAACCAGTGAACTCCACTGATTTGGCAAGAATCCCTATTAGTCTTTCTTCTCCCAGTTTCTCATGGCCCTGAAGCTGAAACGAAGGCGAGAATTAAGCACGCTGAGGACAGAGGAGAGCAGAGCACGTTGGAGATTGACTATCATAACTGTGTGCTGTGTGCTAGTCATACTGGCTGCCTTGATAGTGGGGTTGTACTTTAGTAAGAATCTTTTGCCATGCCATTCTACTTTCTGTTATCTTTCCTTTTTCTCCTGTTGTAATGCTTATCACTATATGACAATCTTTTTTATCACTTTGACTGCTAAATCTAAAACTGCCATGCAAATAACAAAAATGCTCTCCATTTGTTGTTTATCTGTACACTTTCCAGCCATTAGGATGGTGAATACCAAGTTTTTCTTCTGCTCTGGCTCACTGAGGTTCATTTCAATAGAGAAGGCATGTGATGGCAAGGCTGACTGTGCAGACAATGAGGACGAGATTGCATGTATATCCAAACTGCGGACCAATGACACGTATCCAGGTGATTATACACACACACTTTTCTTAGTGAGAAAATTGTCTTCATGGAACTATACATAAAGAACCTTTATTTTTACACCACTTTTGTGAGATTTTTTTCCTGTTCAATTTAGTATACTAGAGGTGCATTTATAGAAGAACATGTGATTCATCTATTTTTACCTATGTAGTGAGGCTGATGGGGGACAGACTGGTCCTGCAGGTGTTCATTAATGAGGGTGGATGGAGAACAGTGTGTGCTGATAACTGGAGGACAAAGCACACCCGCTTAACCTGTCAACAACTGGGCTATACAGCGTAAGCGGAGCACAGACGTGGCACACTGGTTGATAACCAATGATCAGTAGTAAATTAAGCTGTAAAACCACTTGTAAGAGCTTAAATACAAAGTTCTGTCATGAAACTCTAGATGGTGCAGGCTGGTAAGTCCTTAACCCAATCTGCTTGCAATCACATCATTCTCTATAGGGCACAGCTGATTGGTTCCTGCTGTATCAGTAGCTGATGAGTTTGCTGCTCAATATTAAAATACTTGCCTATAGTTTGCAGCGCACCTTCCCCAGCTCCACCTGTATAGATGTTATGAGGTGATTTGTGTATGCTTGTACAGCAGCAGCATATTGTGTGTATTGGCATGGCAAGTTCTGTACTCGCTCTGCAGCAGCAACTATAACTGCAGCAGCGTAGCAGATCTATTATGCCAAGACCAAATAGATTAACATTGACAGAACTAAGAAATCTCATCAACCTTCCCATTAAGTGCAGTATATATATACGCAATATAGTTTTTATTCAGGAAATTTTTCACTACATTACAGGAGTCCACGAAGTACACGAGTCCCGGTGAAGAGTCTGCTCTTTAACCCTCACAAAGCATTTGCTACTGTCAGCAATGACTCAACAAACTCTGACATCCAGAGTTTCCTTTCAGTCAGGTGAGATACACTGGGTAAAGTCATTTGTGATGATTCTATGTCCATATCACGTCATTTACATATAGAAATAATTATGCTCTCTCACACAGTGATAAATGTTCCTCCGGCTCAGTGGTGTCTGTGTCCTGCTCAGGTATGACTGACAGAGAGACAGAGAGAGGCAATGTTCAGAATATTGAAATTCTTGAGCTGGAATTGAATTGGCCACAGCACACAGGAATTTACTGAATTGCAATTGCAAAAGAAACCTGCATTCTGAGAAATGCATGTTCAACCCTGGTCCATAAATCTATCATAAATCTGTATATAAAGCTTATAAAATTTTACTTTTTTTCAAACTTTGAAACAAGACCTCCAACATTCAAAGCTTTTGACAGACTTTCCTTTGACAAATGTTTTATTTCAAATAATGTTTAATTGTACTTGATTTATTTCAAAATTGAATATCAAATTTAGTTGTCTTTCTTTGTCAATTCAAACTCCGGCATTAGTAAGTATAGGTTAGTAATTTAATTTGTGCATGTGTCTGATTATTTTAATTGTCTCTGCTGTGCTTATGCAGACTGTGGGGAGGTGGTGGGAGAGGACCGTATTGTTGGTGGGGAAGACACAGCGATCGAACACTGGCCATGGCAGGTTAGTCTTCAATGGAATCACCAGCACGTGTGTGGAGGAGCGTTACTGTCCAAGCACTGGATTATTTCAGCTGCTCACTGTTTCACAAGGTGAGTCATTTCATGTGTCCTAGGACAGAATTTCAGTCAGCATTTTGACTTTCAGTTAATTGAGTTTTTCATTTAAATGGGTAAACCTAAAACAGTTGCTTTTGGATAAAATCTTCTCTTTACAATAATAGAACATATTTTTACCCTTTTAAATGTATGACTGTGGGTCAGTTGGTCCACTTGGTCCACTTATTTTGTGTCTTGCTGTGTCTCTCTCTCTTACACATAAACTCTCAGCCGGACACGAGATCTAAGTCGATGGACTGTGGTGTTCGGTCAGACCCAAAATGCAGCATCCAGGGGTGTCAGTGTAGAGACTGTTGTTGTCCACAAGGACTACAGCCGCTTGAGCAATGACTTTGACATTGCCATGCTAAAACTCACCTGGCCTGTCACAATCAGGGGTACAGTACTTCATCCATTCTGGTGACCTACTCTCTTATGTTATGCACTTTTATATTACTCTCTAAAGGGACATTCCAAATTGCTAAAGCTCCATCTGTACCAATCTCTTATGATGTTAAGTTATGATACTTGTTTTTTTTTTTTTTTTTTTTTTTACAAGTTATCACCGATTAATAAGGAGGAAAAAAAAAATAGATGTGAACCATAACATTTGACACACAAAAACAATTTGCAAAGTTTGATGCAAAAATATGAAAGGAACACTTATAGTAGTTAGTGATGTCTATCATAGGAAAAAGGGCCCAAATAAGTCCTATAGCTTGTTCTCTATCTACCCTTAGAATCCATCTTGCCCGTTTGTTTACCCCCACACCAGCTATCTGTGAAGGACATGCTTGTGGTGACTGGGTGGGGATTGCTAAAGGAGAAAGGTAAGAGGGAAAGGGGTCACTGTTGTCACTTAATGGATAATTGGTAACTCTAAGGCAGGACTGTGACCTTCTACCTATTTCAAATCAGCAGTCCACCTCTTGTTCTGTTTCTCCCACACCCTCTATATTGTTTTGTCTCTGGCATTTCCTCATTCTCATTTTTCACAGGTGAGCTGCCCACAGTGCTGCAGAAAGCTTCAGTGCCACTGATTGACAGGTCAGAGTGTTCTAAGCCCTCTGTTTATGGTTCCACCATTACTCCCAGAATGCTTTGTGCTGGATATTTAGAAGGAAATATAGATGCGTGTCAGGTAACAACAACAACAACAAAAGGCTACCTTTAAAAGATGTATATCTATATCATATTGTCGGTGTATCCAGACAATGTAAACAATTTCAAAATGAAATTGTCATTTTAAAGTATTCACTCTTTTTCAGGGGGACAGTGGGGGTCCGCTTGTGTACCTTTCATCTCGCTGGCACTTAATGGGCGTAGTGAGCTGGGGTGTGGGCTGTGCACGGGAGGGAAAACCTGGAGTTTACACTGATGTTAGTCAACTTCTTGACTGGATCTACACTATAATGGAGGTATGTGTCACAGGATTGTGCAAATTAATATATTTGCAGAGGTGGGTAGAGTATCCAAAAACTGTACTCAAGTACAAGTGTGTGTGTATGTATGTATGTATGTATGTATGTATGTATGTATGTATGTTTTCAAGGAAAAGCTGAATTTTCAGCATCATTGTCACATGATCCTTCAGAAATCATTCTAATATGATGATTTGCTGCTCAAGAAACATTTGATTATTATCAATGTTGAAAACAGTTGTGTACTTTTCTTTTTTTTTTTCAGGATTCCTTGATGAATAGAAAGAACAGCATTTATCTGAAATACAAAAGCTTTTGTAACATTAACTACCATTCAAAAGTTTGGGATCAGTAAGAATTATTTTTTTGAAAATAAATTAATGAAATTACTTTTATTCAGCAAGGATGCATTAAATTGATCAAAAGTGACATTAAAGACATATTACAAAATATTATATTTCAAATAACCACTGCTCTTTTGAACTTTCTATTTATCAAAGAACCCTGAAAAAAAAATATTGTACACAACAAATGTTTCTTAAGCAGCAACTCATCATATTAGAATGATTTCTGAAGGATCATGTGACACTGAAGACTGGAGTAATGATGCTGTGAATGCAGCTTTGCCATCACAGGGATAAATTACATTTTTCAAAAAGAAAAGTTATTTTAAAACAATATTTCACAATATTACCGTTTTTACTGTATTTTTAATAAATGCAGCCTTGGTATTTTTATATATAGGCTACTCTTTACATGTGCGCGAGTTTTCTCTCTTTCTTCTTTCAAATGTGCTCGCGCTCATAACCTATGAACATCTGAACTGCACAAACAATGATCAAATACACATTGACGGATCTTCTTCCGTCTGTTCTCCAAAATGTAATCAAATGTATATTTCTGCAGGTGCGTGTAAATTGCTTAACACTCTACGCAATTAAGGCGTTTGTTTTAAAGACGAACAGGTCGCTGGCGCTGCCACTGCCCCACAAATTACCGCAGGACAGCGGGCGTTCATTTCATACTCTCTGAACAAAGGTAGCTTAGTTAATGTATAAATTAAGATAGGCCTATATGTCCAGAAAAACGGTAAAGAAATGCTACATACTTTGTAGTGGTGTTATTGTGGCGTAATAATCTGTTTGGTTGTAAAAATGTAGGCTGTATGAATTGAAATCAAATAAAATCGATACCTGTGGAATTGCTCACAGACAGCATACGCAGTTCAACTAATAAAGATCTTCATCGCTGGCAAACAATAGGATGCATTTGCAGATTTGCTTTTAATTGACTGTAGGTCCACTGCCACTTCATTCATCGCTCCGAGTGAGAATTAGAAACCGCTTCAGACGATTCAGTGCGTGCAGGAACTGAACAAATCATTCAAACTGATTCGCGAACCAATTTAGACAGTTTTGCCAACTTGTTTGATCAAGTCTTTGAACAGAAGCGACTCAAGAGTGATTCATTTGTGAAGGGGGGCATTGTTCATGAAAAAAGAGCGCACGCTTGGAATAAACTATGCATTTCTTAACATGTACAGTAGCCTATTGCATTAAAATAAAGTAACGAGAGGAACGTCGCCCAGCGTAGCGAAGTAAAAGTACAGATTTTTCATTGGAAATGTACTCAAGTTAAAGTAAGTACCCACATTTAAATCTACTCTAAAAAGTACAAATTTCCCCCCAAAAATACTCAAGTAAATGTAACGAAGTAAATGTACTTCGTTATTACCCACCTCTGTATATATGAAGTATAAATCTAATTCAAGATCATCTGTCACGTTTTAGAGACATCCATGAGAAGGTGAACCATGAATCACTTCATGCTTTCATGACACAAAGGAGAAAACACATCACCTCAGCGTGTCAATACAGAAATCAGTGTTCGTGAATATAAGTATTCAATTTTATAATTCGATGTTCAATTTGACATGGGTATTATGTCAAAACATGCTTTTATTCACACTTGTTCACTGGAAGTAACACTGTGGCAATTTTCCAGTTAGCCTGCTGTATAAAGCTATTAAAATACTGTAAATGTTTTAATTTTTTTTTCTAACCAAAAGCATGTAGAAAGCAAAAAATAAATAATAAAGCTTAATGCACTTACCAATCCATCACATTTATTTTATCCAAAACATTTTATTTTAGTAGCTTCTTAAAGAATAAAGAAATATAATATGCATGACTGTCCAGTCCCCTGGGGAATAACAGGCCTGCACACTGGCCTGATGAAACAATGGGATCAAGAATTCTGTATTATGGGCTGAATGGAGCACCTATGATATAGCATATGTTTTGCATTCAGTTTTGGCAGGGACTGATGTCAAACAATGTCTACTGTCTGTGTTGAACTATAATTGAGTATCGGGACTGCAAATTCGCAAATTGCTGACTCCTGAGGCGTCTATTCCTCTTGGTCTTACATTTGTGTGTAGCAGCCTGGTTTAGCTTAGTGTTTATAAAGCATCTGAATGTTTCTGGTCCAGCTTTTCAAAAACTGCAGTGGCACTCTGATGCTTTAATACCATTTGTACAGTTTGCACACAAATTACTGTAGGAACAATTTACAGAAGTTGTACATCCACAATACAAAATTTGTAAATGGAATTCGAATTTTGTTCAAATGCTTTGGGTTTACCCATTTAATACATCTCACCAGTCATTTTAAATGATTAACTAAAAATAAAATAAAATCTGCAATCAAACTTTTAATGTTTCTTCCACATCCTCTATATTGCTTTATCTCTTTCTTATAATGTTTTTCTGCTGCAGAAAGCTTTACAGAAGCTGTTTTAGAATCACAGTTTGTGTGAACAGACACACTGAACACCAAGATATGGATGTTGGTTTTGGCTACATGAAATGGGTGTTTGTAAGGTATTGGACAAAAACTTGATTCAAACTCTATTACAAAAATATGAGACCATACAGCTCCACTTCAACAAAATCACTTCAAAAACAAAATCACTTGAAGTTATGGTTGAAACTTCTGATTGATGTGATATTAGCCTGTGGTTTAGTTGGAAAAATGTGTAACTATCACAATTATGTCATGACCTCTGCAAAGCCTGACAAATAATAGCTAATCCAAACAAAACTGATGTTGTTAAAGTGCATTAATTAAAAGCCATAAGATCTTGAAAGCGCAATATCAAGCAGAATAACTTTCACTGAACAACTTGTTAACAAATTATTAAATGCATAAATACAAGTTTAGCACAATAATATGGTAAAAATATTTCTGAATAAGAGGTAGTACAAGTGCTTTGAAAAGTTATGAATGTACCTTCTCAATATTTCTCCTATTAAATGAAGCTAAAGAGCCCTCTGAATGTGTATTGCTTTACTAACTTGTGTGCCATCACAAGATTAAAAAAAAAACTGAGGATCAAGATTTAAATAAGACCGTGTAGTCTTAATATATGCCAGAAGTTATCCACTCAAAGCACAACTGATTCAAGTGTCGTTTTAAAGTAGTGTCCTGACTTAACCACAGAAGTTATGGTTACATTCAAGTGAATCTTTAACAAACAGAATTCCAACAATTTAAATTACACCACTATAATTTAAATACATTTTAAAAATGCTATAAAGAAAATCTTTGCTATTTTCATAGACAATTTAAACATTTAGTGATGTTACAGAGGGGTATGAGAGGAGAGCTACTGGATATACCGTTTACATTGCTATGTTTTTTTTTGTTTGTTTGTTTTTTTTTCAGGTCCAAATTCAGTATAAATTTACCAGATTTCTCAGACTGATTTCGCACTCTATAGTGATAATAAATCTACAAGAAATTTATAAACAGTTACAACCTCTGACTGTTTATTTGGAGTTAACTCCTGTGGCATCACCCAGGATTCACAGTAAAATTCCTCAATGGCAAAATCCAAAGACCTGTAAAATTCTTTCAAGTATTCAGTAATAATGGGTGTACCTAGAGGCAGAGCTCTTGTAGGTAGATCAGTAGATTTGTTTCATTATCCTTTACCTTTTTTTTTTTTTTTACCAACTTGCTTAATTTTCATTTGACTAAATATAAAATTTAACTAAAAGAGGTAACATCTTTTTTGTATGACAGGATAATTTGCCATCGGTCTTTTAGAGGTGACATTTTCTGTTTTGAACGGCAGCTCTGTAGTTTCAAGAACAGATCTGGGAATTGTATTTATTAATTCTCAATAATTTCACTTCTAATCAAATGAACAGACCTCACCTCACCAGACTTGCTTGACATCAGTCCCTTTACTGGTCTCCACTGAATTCCCTGAATCCTTCAAGTGAAAGTTTGAAATGCTTATTAGCTAAACTTCTGAAAACCTGTGATACCTATATCCAGTCATGTCTTGGTAAATCTGTATTTACATCATGTATACTATCATTTAGTTATTGTTCTACATGACTATGACAATGAGTTTATTGCCTTTAAATATTGCATTTCCATGATGTCAGAGTGAGTTGCATGGTTTACAGGTCACAGTATGTCTGTTTGCATTGGAAGGTTATATTTATATTTTTCCTTTTTGGTATTCATATTTTGTTTAGCATTGAAATTCACCAAGTTATTTTCAGTTTCAAAGCTGATGCTAATTCTGTTCAGTATGTGACAATTTGTCTCAATATTTCAATAAAAAAGCATTACATATAATGTTTCTACTGTTATAGTCAGCCATGTATCCCTAAAACTTCTGGCCATTTAACATGCTATAATGCATTGAAAATTATCTGAAGCAGCATTTTCAGTGTTTCATTCAGGGTTTTCTCTAAGGGGATATTGATTTCTACAGATTGTCAAGTATCATTCATTAGCTTGTATTTACTAACTGCTTGGTGGCTTTTGCAATTTTGCAGCGTTTTCTATTTTCTTTTTTTTTCCCTTTTTTTTTTTTTTTTTGCATCATAATGTTCTGCATTGATTTAGTCCTCGCGAGAGAAGCATTTAACAGGCACCTGTGTTTCATTTTCAAGCAAAAACGGTAATGAGTTTTTTGTTGAACTGGACTCAAGACTGTTACAATAAGGCCTATTTTCTCCCTTCATGCTTATGATAATCTGAGTTCTGCTGATTTATTTTTTTTGCTCAGTTCAGAAGTACTGCATTAAAACGTGCAGTTTTTTTAATCCGCTCTGAGAGTCTGTCTCTGTCAGTGAAACAACACAAATCACTAGTGTCCTCTTAACAACTTACCCTAAAATTGTTGCATAATTGATCTTTCTACAACAGATATATTTAGGCTGATGGCCATTTGACAAACAATACTGCATTTGTATTTACACAAGGACTCACAATAAAAATCCATATGCCTTCGCTCTAAACTTGTGCTAAACAAAACTTAATCCCCAAACAGCTACTACTAGCTCTGAACTAAAGTTCAGAAGTGTTCTCACCTGTATTCATTTCTCAACTACTTTAATCAGGCACCTACACGTGAGGCTAAGGGCCCTTCACAGTTTTACAGTCCAGTCCAATGATCTAAATGATTAGCACATTATCCCTGTCTTAAGCATTGTTTGAAGAAAATATTGAATTTTTTTTTTTTCCTATCGTAAGAATAAATATAGCCCACAGATTTGGTGTGGGTCAATGAACTAAAGTGCATGAGGCTGCATGTGGTGCATATTTAAATGCATATATAAAATGTAAATATATGCAGAAATACATAATGCCCCTCTTTTCATTCATGTGTGTTTACGAGTCAACCAAATGTTTAAAATTAGCCATGTGAATATCATCCATGGATATATTATGAATGAAAATCTTTCAAATTAGTTTAACACCATCATTGCTCTTTGTGATTAAAACAGAAGTATAGTATTTGTAAACACGTATGTGAATGAACAGAAAGGGCACAGCATGATGGCTGATCCATGTTTTCAAGTGCATGTGTGACTGTGTTTGGATGCACGCTGTCATGCTTTCTTTGGTGTAGATTTGGAGCCCGACAGACCGTTCTCCGTGTTATCAATCCCTGAGGAGGTGACAAGGCACTCCTTACTGAAAAACACAAAGAAATAAGCAGAATGAGAGTGAGATCATGTATTTTATACAGAACACTAATTAACAATATTATAATTTTATATTATATCCATTTTTTTGGTAATTCATTATTACCAGTAATTTACCTTTTTTATTTAAAATAGAGGTTTTATATTTTTTGCGTCTTCACTTTTTGCTTATTTGGCACAAACAATTTCAATAACATGGTCAAAATCTGGTAAATGTCATACTTAAAAGGGCATAGGTACTCATAGTCTTTCTTATGTGTACATACAAAAGGCTGCTATGAACTCACTTTTTTTCCTCAATCTTTGCGAGAACAAACAGAGTGAAGTTCTTCAGCAGCATGAAGGCCATTAAAAAAGCGATGAATCCACCAACACAGGAGGCAATGATAATGGTGAGCGTGTTATCAACCACCTTTACTGAGAGAGGGGTAGCCAGAGAATAAGACAAAAAAGAGAGCATGAGAAAAGAAGCAAAGTTATTTTAATAATGTCCTTGAAATGTAACGTTCATATATCGTCCTCTCTCCCCACCCTGCTACACTTACGTTCATCTACTACATATAGAGTGAAAAAGGCGGTGTGATTCTTGCCCTTCTCTTTGGGGTTTTTGCCAAAGCAGTTGTAGACACCTGCGTCCTCAAATGTTATGTTCCAAAGCAGGATAGAGATGTTGTTTTCTTTACTGGAGCCAACATACTCCACCCTTTCGCGGTAGATGTTCACCTTATTTGGCTCCACGTGATCCGTTGGAATCACAGAATCAACCACCTGATTGGAAAACATTACTCTTTAGTTATAAGTGTTAAAATGAGCATATGTAAAGTTACAGTTACACATTTAAACTTAAACTGGCTCAAACGCTGTATTTTGTCTTTGACACTGTCAGTTCAACTGCAGGGCCAATTTAGATCTTATATTGTCACAGTTTTACGATATCTTTAACTGTTAGAACTCCATCTTTTTACAGCTAGAGAATGCACAGATGCTTTGAAGACTCAGAGGCCTATGTCCATTATATACATGGGCTATATAATCTTTGTAGCCATAGACACTTGCAGCGTTCTGCACAGAATTTGCCACTGAGAAACATCAAGTCAATGGAATGACGTCTTTTTCTTTCTTTTTTTTTTATTAACCATCATCTTCTTGCAAAACATGTACAAAGTGCAAAGATACATAGTTTTGATTTATAGGAATGATTTCTAAGAACTGCTCCACTTCCACCTCAAGTGTCTTCGAAGGCATTCAAAACCACCTCGAGATGAAGTGAGGCATTCTATTTATATTTCCATCCAATCAATGTTAGACTTAGCCTACATCAGCAACAGTAACTCAGTTTAAAATTTTAATTTTGGATGGTAGTAGAAGTAAACAGAAGTTGCATATAGAGTGAAAAGTGCTACATGGTGATGATGTATAAGAGAATAGTAGGCGACGGTTACATATGTAAATGATGCACACTGAGCAGGTCATTATCGCGAAAATAAACCCTGAGAAGTTGAAATGGATGCGTGAAGGGGTTTATTGTATCCATCCTATCCATTTTCAATCTTATTATACGGCTGCTTACCAAATAAATAAATAGGTTGATATGAAATATTGATCTGAGTTTAAATTATTTTATAATTCTACCTACATTGTCTTAAAGCTTCCGCTAAGAAAAAAAAAAACCATTACGATATATAAAACAATCGGTTGCAGCAAGACGAACACGGCAATAATATCAACAGTAATATTAATAGCCTACTGAAGTCCTTTGAGATCTTTTTCAGTTCAATCGATTACTGAGACGCAAGATGGCGCCAGCTGCGTTTGTATGAACGCGACTCGAGGCCGCGGTGTGATAAGATGTCAGACCGCTGGATGGCGCGAACATACGACCAGTACAAAGGAGTTCACGTGATCAGTGTCACAAATTTGATTAGTGAGCAAAAAATACTGCAGATAATTTTTTTTTTTTTTAATTCTAAAACTTTTTTTAGGTTTAAAATTAGATTACATTTTCAATGGGTCTCTAAACTCCCGATAAAGTTTGTTGTTAGTAGTATAAGCATTTTTATTATGTTTGTGTGGCAATATGTTTTCTATTATATCAATTTTGTTCTGTTCTATTTCAATAATTTGCAAGTGCCTGATTTTATGCTATACATTAACAGTGGAACAGAGTATTACAGTAGCCTATCTATCCCATGATTACAGAACTAAATATATATTACCTTCTGCATGGTGCCATTATCATTGAACTCCCATTTGAAGTAGAGGTTAGTGATCCCAATACAGCTGGCATAGGTGCAGGGCAGAAGGACTGTGCTGCCATTCACTGCTTCCAAAAACGGGATCTTACCAGTAGACATCTCTAGAGCATGAACGCAACACACCCCTCAAACAGGAAGAAAAAGCAGACAAAGACGGAAATTTAAAATGAATTGTTCCTAGTTGTGTTGTCACAGTGTCACTAAAACCATAAGAGAGAGAGAAGCAACTCTGTTTAGTCAAGGTCAGCAAGATATTATAATGACAAACTGATGTGCAATGATGCAAATGCAGTATATACAACCATTCTTTCTCACAGATTCTTTGATAAAACAGTTTTTTTTTCTTCTTCTCATGGATCATGAGATCATGACATCTCATAGAAGGTTTGGCCCAACAACCTTCAAGTTACCAGGCCGCAATGTTAAACACTATGCCACACTGCACTATTTTTCCTGCTGGATACTGCATGATGTGCTTCCAGCATTTGGAGAACATGTATTCACTTTTTTTAGTGGTTTGCTCAGTCATTACCTCAGCATTCAGGCATGATAAAATAAACAAATCATGCATAAAACATCCTGTGACAATATAGAGTCAGTAAATATGATTAAACCTCTCAACAACCCTCAAACAACTCTTTAATCTCAAATATTAGAACATTGTGCTACCATGCCAAAAGTCATGGGTTTGCATGGGGATGCTCCATGAACTGATCAAATGTGTATTTTTGATTGTGGTTTAGAGTTTAGAAAGTGTCTACCAAATGCATGAATAATCTGTACACAATTAAATATATGTAATACAAATACAAGTAAAAACAGCAATATTAATAGTAAAATGAATACTAATAAATTAATAAAGAAAATAAATTATAATAGTTTATGTAAACAAACATTACACTACTATAGGCTGCAGATAAAGAGACATCCTTTACATAACAAGCACAGTTTAACAGTTCTGTAAGATGTTTTCTACCATTCAGAACACAGCTGATAATGTACTTTGAATATGTCAGTGCATGGTTTAGCAAGGTTCATATAACAGCTGTCACATTTAAGATGTGGTTCTACAGAGACACTGTTTCATGTGCATAGCAGTTTTTCTCATCTATATTTAACTTTTTTCTTCTTGGTGTTTACTATAACTCTTTAATTTAAACATATTAATTAATTGTGTGCTTTCTTGTTTCATTGTGAGGATCATTTATTAATCAGTTTGTTATGCATGGTACATACACTGTATACGTTTGAATGTAATTATGCAAGCTAACAGTGAAACTGTGTCTGTATATTGAAAATCTACTTACAGAAAATATAATGTATATAACTGTAATTATAAATGTATTTTTACATACTGTATGTTCTGTTTCAGAAGAGCAATAAGCAGGCCGTGGTAACCTTACATACACACCTGTGCTTCTCTGACGTCCAGAAGTTTGCTTGGCACGCAATGTGAAAAAGTGAACACGAGCCGGTGTGAGAGTGCTGAGTTTACACAGCTGTGTAACTCTTCAGGAGAGGTTACATGACCAGTGAAGAGGTCCTACCAAATCAACTGTACCCTTTCATGAGAGATATTTTAAACCAGGACACGAGTGATCTCGGAAACACTGTGTACTCAATGTTGATTTATCAACATGTTTGTCATCATGTTCTGTAAGAGAACATTAACTTTTTAATGTGGCTAGTGGTTTTCCAAAGTTACTAGCCACTCAGCATTTTCACTGGCCACAATTTTGACATTGATACCATAGGGAAAAATTGCCATATACAGTACTGTGCAAAAGTCTTAAGCCTCACCCCCCCTCCCACCCCCCACCCCACAAGGAGTCTGACAACAGCCAGTGCTCCAAACTGAAATCTGATCTCACCATCATCGAATTTGTCTGTAATTACATGAAGAAACGGATGAAACTGAGAAGAACTGTGGCCGTGTCTCCATTATGCTTGAAGAAACCGACCTTTGCTTTTGCACAGTACTGTAGATATTTGTAATATTATTATCTCATAATTTGGCAGCAGGCTGCTATATTATGTTGCTGTCACTTTAAGAACTGATGCACTGATCCAATATACTGTTACACATAAGTTTTCTTATCTGTTTACTTTCTCCACTGTTTACATTCACTTAAAGTTAAAACAAAACTGAATACTCGCCAAAACTGGCATTTTGACATTATTTTGTGTGTATTTAACTATTTGAAAAAGAACTCAATTTAGTACTGAGAGGTGGCTTTATGTACGCGCATTTGGGTGTGAGCAAAATATGAACAATACGCGCAATCCCAAGCCGAGATTCAAGCCCTGTAACACCAACAATATTTTTCCAGAGAAGATTAAACGAGTGAGTGAGGGGAGGCGGGTTTGTGTGTCAACTCACTGTCAGAGAAATGAGAGAGCGGAAACTGCAGCTGGTATTGTGTATCTATTCTGTGGAAAATGAGTATTGGAAGTGTTTTAGATATTTCAGTTATCGGTATCGAAAAATCTATATTTTTGACAACAGTTTATTATTTATGATGCCCTTTTGAAAGACTACAATTTAAAAGCCTACAATTGAAAAATGAAAAATAAAAAGTGGCTGGTGAGCAAAAAAGTTCATGCCAAGCCCTGCTTCCATTACAGAGACGTAGTCTGCTGCTTTACAAGAAAAAGTTTATTGCACAAAAGTTGATGAGCAAAGTCTCATGAGACTTAATGATTATCAGTAATGTATTTTCCATGATACAGGAGACATAAATAAATAATTTACCGTAAAATATAGAGCTACAAAATGAATATGGATAACATTGCTCAGATACTTTGAAACTATATGATGAAAAATGTTTGAAAGAGATCTAAGCAAAGTTTGTCTCAAACAGTCATGATTTCCAGACATAGGTGATTCTAGGCCCCTATTTAAGGGGGTCTTCAGTCCCTTGCATTTCATCACAGCTCCTTTAAACTCTGTGATTAACTCAGCAGCAGTTAAGATCTGTGATACTCCCCTGAAGTTACTGCAAGTCTTGTCAAGCATTAGTCCGTTGTGGTCCAAAGTATGTTCTCTAGAGCAGCACAGGACCTCCTGTACGCAGCTCTCGAATGCATAATTCATACGCACAAGTCACTCATTCACAAACAATATACGACACCATTGCTGACAAACTAATTTTGCAACCTAACAACCAAAACTTGCAACCTAAAATCAAGAAATATCCTTGAGAGCCATGTCGTATTATATTTAAATTCAAATGCAGCTTAATTTGTGATAGGCAAGCCTTACCAAGGCCAAATTTAATGATAAAGTACATACTCATTTGCTTGGTGTTAACATTCTAACATGCTGAGAAAGAAAGTATTTAATCAGATATAAAAGGACATGAGGGCGAGTCTGACCACAATTTCCTGTGAGTAGTTCCGTCCTGAGCAAATTTGAGCTGCTAATCTAATGCTGACTTTACACACCATATTAACACTTTATTCTACAGCTTCCCTGCAATGCAACATTTGGGGCTGGATCTGTTTCTGTCTGTGTTTGGGACAATAAAGAGCTGCATAGAGTTTGCTAGCGGACTGTTTTCAGTAAGAATTCCTGTTCTTGTCAGTGAGAGTATGCTGTTTTATCCTCAGTGCTGTATATATGTCCATGATGTGCATTAAAATTGTGTAATGCACACATAGGCATAGATTATCCCATGTAGTCTGTTGAATCTTAAAAGTTTATTTTCCTAAATCAAAAATCATAGCTAAACATAACAGCATGTTTTCAATATAAGGAAGGAGAGGAGAGTCTTACCAGTGATAAGTGTGAGCAGAAGATAGGAAGCGATTCTTTCAGGGGGTGTGCTTCCTCCCCCTCTCAGATGCCCTCTGCTCTGTGTTTCCATCCTATACTTCACTTTCTTCTCCCTCCTTTTTGTCACCAGCCTTTGTCAGCAGTTCACGTCCAGTTTCGTCAGTTTCCCAGAAGTCTTGGTTCCTCAAGATGCTGCCTGGGTAGCAAAGACTCCCGTCCGCTTCTCAGCAGTTGCGCACTTGATCAATCTGCGCTCACAGTTCCTAACATCAAATGTAAGTTTCCCCCAGTCAAAGTTCTGTCCAGGTCTCAGAGATCTGGAAGCTCAAGATTCTACCCAGCTGGGAAGATGAAGTTTCTAGAACTCCATCTGGCTCAGTTTTTTGGTTGTTCGGTTGCCCTCTGACCTGTGAAAAAGGGACGTTTTGAACAGGAAAGCAGAAAGACTCATTACATACATACAAACGCTCCACAAATTCATGTATATAAAAAAAAAGTTATCCCACATTAACTATAAATCTATCTGTTATAACCAAGAGAGATCAGCTGACAGAATCCAGTTAAGCCATTAAAGCAATTTAAGTTGGTTTAATTTAAGCAAATGCAAATTAATAAATATACATAATTAAATATATTAATAAAACACAAAACAGTAACAAAATCATTAATAATATCAATAAAAACAAAATATTATTTATTGTACAATTAATATTTGTATTTATATTAATATATAAAACATACTAATGAAATGTATCTATTACTATTTTTCTTTTAATAATATAGTTTTAAAAAATATATTCATGTATATTTACAAATTTGGTCCAATTTGATCCAAACTGACTATATAATAATAATAATATATATAATCATCCCAATATATAATAAAGTAATTATAATAATAGACATTATGTAGATTTGTTATTAAAAATAATTCAACACACACACACATATATATATATTTATGAATATTAATGAACACACTGAACTTTTGTATTTGTGTATGAAGTCCTCAGCTAATATATATACACATTTCCAGCTGAAAAACCAACCAAAATGTGTGCAAATGACTCAAGACCTGCGTTTGTGTTTAGTTGAGTCAGCATGTGTGTGTGTGTGTCTGCGCCGTACCTCTGTTGAGCAGGTAAATCTGTGTGTCCTGTTCGGAGAAGCAGAGGGCATCAGTCCACAGAATATGCTGCACACAAATCCGCAGTGCTTTGGTCCCAATACTGCTCAGACACGCACACAAACACCCTCTGACACCCACACATACACACACTCTCACTGTCGCACCTTGTGAGAGACACACATGCAGTCCAGCCGGTAAAACAGAACTGAAGAGCATTGAAGCACTGGAGGTCTGAGGACAACTGCAGCTAGTCTGTTCAACAGAAACAGCCCCCCCCACCCTCCCCCACCCTCTATTAAAAATCAGCAAAAATCTGGCTCACACTCAACTTTTCCCCTCCTTGGCTGACTGCCTGTCCCTCCCATCCTTCCTTTCCCCCCTCCTCTCTCTCTCTCTCTCTCTCTGAGCTGTAAATGTGGGTTCAGGTTGTTAGGCGGTGATATTTGGGGTCCGGAGTCTCTTCTGCATTGCAGTTTTTAGAGAGGCAACAGGGAGGACAGCTCCAGAAAGAAGCATGAGGGGTCCTCCAGCACCACAACTGCTGTGATACACATCAGTTAACACTGAAAGAGTGACAAGAGTTTGTTTGACCCCTATCAACTAGAGTGACATGCGTCACTTTCTCACAATGTGGAAGAAAAATTAATGAATATGAGTAGGCTGCACATGCATGTGTGTGTGTGTGTGCCTGCAAAGTGACTGTGACTTTGAATATGTGTCAATGTCCCACTCTCTCTTCAAATCCATGATAGATTAGCAGAATTGAGTTTCCTATGACTCTGCATTTCTCAACCCCACCCCCTCTGGTATTGATAATAGGCTGCATCAGCAGTGTCAGGTTTTCCTGGATCAGGGCAATTGTTATCTGAAACCCAGAGAATGTCTGTACTTGGGCATGTGTGTGGCTCCTAGTAATCTATGTAACTGGTGTACTGTGTATGCAGAAGGATACACTATAAAATGTTATGGGTGTAAAGAGAAAGATGCATTTGTATTTACTGATGAATCTGCCCTCTAACGTGGAAGTCATTCTTGGTTATTCTAAAAGGATTTTTTTAAGCCGTTATTTAAATACTGAGAAACATCATGCTGTCAGCCGTCATATTTCATCAACAAATGAAACAAAACAAACAAAAACAACACAATAGAGAAATGTACGTAACTAACTATGTGGAGTGTATCTGGGTCAAAGACTGGGAGAAGTGGCCAGAAATTAATTCTGGTACAAGAAAAGGGTGAATAAGAAAAGAAAAGTGAGAGGGAGTGGGGAGAATCTGCCTGGTCCAGAGGGAAAAAGTATGATGCAGTAGAAACTGCTTGAGTTTTGTCTTGTGACTCCTTTTCTCTTTACCCTATCATATCTAGCTCTGAGCTCACTCCAGATACTGTTCTGCTTGAAAGTCATCTATTACATCCGAAATTGCACACTCTCTGAGTAGGTACATCTTTTGAATAAGTAATTACTTTGTGACTGCTAAAAAAAACAACAACAACAACAAAAAAAACAGTACATTTTATATAGTACGTATTTCGGATGTACTACATTCACCATGTTGTCATTGTCATGTGACTTACAGCATCAGCTGCGTTGCTTCAATGCCATTCACAACTCCTCTCCCATGGCCTCATGGGATAGTAAAGTGTCCATTAGATGCACACTTCAGAATCTCACTGAAAGTAGTAGGTCATCCAGGTACCTACTATTTTATGAATATTGTGGATTCAGACATATTTACCTTTTCACCTACTGTTTTTTTTTTGTTTTTGTTTTTTTGACTAACATATAGTAGGGAAGTATGCAATTTCAGATGCAGTCATCATAATTTCTCAAACCATACTCTTGATTGAGCCCCTTCATTGAGGACTGCAAACTACCTGGTTGCTTACCGCTTCATGCAGACATGAAGAGTGGTATAATGATGTTGCAGCACTACATTGTGAACTCCATCCTCAGGCTCTGCAAGGATGTTTCTGTTGTGCCAAGAAAAATCTGGCAATGGCTGGTACAAATGCTGTAAAAACATCTAGATGTCATCACTAAATCTTTCTTGAAAGGATAGTTTAAATGGAAAATAAAAAAATAAAAACATTCAGTCATAATTTACTCACACTCACGTCATGACATAAAAGTAATTCTGTCATGACAACTCTCTGAGTGTTTGGCATGGTAATGGATATGACAACGTTGATATGTTTGGTCTTGGTGGAATAGATCTGCTACGCTGCTGCAGAGCAAGTACGGAACTTGCTACTGCCAATACACACATGACATGCTGCTGTGAGCAAATAAGCCAGCGTCCTGTACTGCTATACAAAATAGCATACATGAATTACAGTAGCAGATCTATACAGGTGGAGCTGGGGAATGTGGAAGGTTTCTGAAAGAGCACTGCTCTGCTATAGCAAATGCTGATCAAGTATTTGAAGGTTTAGCAGTGAGCTTGTTGTCTACTGATATAGCAGGAACCAATCAGCTGTGACATATAGAGAATGACGTGATTGCAAGCAGATTGAGTTAAGGACCTATCAGCCTGCGGCATCTAGAGTTTTATGACAGAACTTTGTATATACAGTGCCTTGTGAAAGTATTCCTAGAGCATTCCAATTTCACTTGTAGATGTTACTACAAATTCAGTTGAATTGGTATGATTTGGAAAGGCACACACATCACATATATAAGAGCAAAAAGCAAAGCCATGAGGTCAAAAGAACGGCCTGTAGAGCTCAGAGACAGGAATGTGACAAGACACAGAACTGTGGAAGTCTACACACACAACAACAAAATGCCTGGTGCATTGAGGGTTCACAGAAATATGTAACCCTCCATAATCCTTAAATGGAAGAAGTTTGGAACAACCAGGACTCTTCCTAGAGCTGGGCTTCTGGCCAAACCGAGCTATCGATGGAGAAGGCCTTGGTTGGAGTGGTGACCAAGAAGCTGATGATCACTCTGGTTGAGCTCCATGATCATATATGGAGATGGGAGAAACTTACAGAAGGACAAACATCACTGCAACACTTCACATATCTGGGCTTTATGTCAGAGTGGCCAGACTCAAGCCTCTCCTCAGTGAAGACACATGAAAACCAACTTGGAATTTGCAAAAAAAAAAAAAAAAACCTAAAGGACTCAGACTTTGAGAAACAAGATTCTCTGGTCTGATGAACCGCAATTCTAAGCATCATGTATGGAGGAAACCAGGCATTGCTCATCACCAGCACAATACTATCCCAACAATAAAGTGTGGTGGCAGCAGCATCACGCTGTGGGGGTGTTTTAGGCGTCAGGGACTGGGGGACATGTCAGGGTAGAAGGAAAGCTCAATGCAGCAAAACACAGAGATAGCCTTAATGAAAACCTAGTCAGGAACACTTAGAACCTTGGACTGGGCAGAAAGTTCACCTTCCAACAGGACAATGACCACAGAGCTAAGACAATGCAAGAATGGCTTATGGACAACTTTGTGAATTAACCCAAATTGAACATCTCTGGAGAAACCTGAAAATGGCTGTCCAACGATGGTCCCCATCCAACCTGACAGAGCTTGAGAAGATCTGAGGAGAAGAATGGCAGAAGTTTGTTGTATCATACCCAAAAAGACTTGAGGCTGTAAAGGTGCTTCAACAAAGTACTGAGTTAAGGGTACAAATACTTATGCAATGTACTTATTTCAGTTTTTCCTTTTTAATAAATTTGCAAAGTTGTCACAAATCTGTTTTTTGCTTTGTCATTATGGTGTATGGAGTGTATATTGCTGTGACATCAGTGTTGGGGAAAGTTACTTTAAAAAGTAATGCATTACAATAACTGCATTACTTAGTTACTTTTTATGGAAAGTAATGCGTTACATTACTTTTGCTTTACTTTTTCACACCTGGGCTGGGCTTTTTAAACAAAAGTTCTATATTTGTCAAATGTTAAGGTCATTTCACACAAAAAGTTAAGGTCATTTCACATTTGATGCAAATTCAAATGCAAATTCACACCTTTACAGTAGGGCCTTACAATGGTCACAAATGGCCATTCTGGATTGCAGATGAATAGGATGCAGGAGAAGAACGTTCAACACTCACTTACTTCAGCAATAAATAAATAAATCACAAATGTGATGTTTATTTAAAGTAATTTTTGCTTATTAGTATGGTTGAATTGGATCATAAAAAGATCAGCAGCAAATTGGTTAATAAATCGAGATTATATACAAAGTATATTTGTTTAATTTAATATATTTAATTGCAGGTTTGTGCAATATTCTGAGATTGCATTTCCCTGTTTTTGTGCAAGTGAGATGAGTAAATGCATGCTTACATTTAGTCTAGAACCTCAATAACCATCATGTTTACACAGCGCACACAACACCTCTGCACCTTACTCACAATTCAATTCTTCAAAAGATCTTTTTTTGTGTGTGCCACTAACAATTCTCTGGCTATTTAGAAGGAAGTTAAAAGAAACCTAATATCATCATATTATTAAATCATGCATTTATAGCCTATTTGATGCATAATGTATCCATGAACTGAACTTCTTTTAATGAACATATTTGATTACACATTATTTTAAGGTGCCATTGTTACAGTATAACCATACAATTAAGCACTGCGTTATACTAACTAACAACATGTTCTTACTATAGGGTTAGAGTTTGGTTTAGGGATAGTTGCATGCGATTATGTATACAAGTGAAGTGTCAAAAAATTATCCATGCTGATAACTTCAGAGTTGAAGACACTGGGGCAGTGCAGGGTGTGTGTGCATTTGTGGAATGAAGGATGCAGTTTGGAGTTCTGAGATCCGTTTTGAAGCTGCTCTGCAGCGCTGTGCTGCACTGAATGTGGCAAGGGTTTTTTCTGCCTTTCTGGACCAGTTCCCACCAATGCTGCATTTCTTTCTCATCAGACACACAGACAGACACACACACACACAGAAAGAGTGTGTGTGTGTATTTGAGAGTGAGAGAGAGAGAGAGAGAGAGAGAGAGAGAGAGAGAGAGAAAAAGGTGTCCTCTGCTGGTGCAGCAAAGAGTCTGGCAGGGGACGAGCCTCTTTCAGCACTCTGGTATACCGCAGTGAGCGAGCAAGCAAACACACACACACACACACTCACTCACATGCACTCACACGCACTCACACACACTCACACGCACACAGTACAGGAAGTCAGGTTCTCTATTTGGTTGAAACAATTGAAAATCTATAAATTTAATTACTCCTTTTAAGTCTAGGGCTCAGAAGCCCGTCATCCATCTCTGTATGACACACACACACACACACAGAGCATCTGAAGAACACAGCATGCACTTATAATAAACAGACTCATGACTGACCTCAGATCAATGTAATTTAACATGAGCAGTGATATACTTTGTCTTGTCTCTGTCTCTCAAACACATGCTTTTAATCTACATGCTTTCAGTATGCTAAATAAGTTTTGCTACAATAACAAACACACGCATGTGCTGATTACAGCCACATTTAAAATAAAAGAGCATGTGCAAAGTTTCCCCATTTGAGGGAGAAGGATCTATGTCTGTTCACAGTATTGAATGAAACTAACTCATGTTATCAATATATTATGATAGACTTTTACATCCACCAGAGGGTGCTTTTTCACCCATCATTGTATCCACTGCTAACTGAAAAAAAGCTAGAATGTTAGGTATGGTACATTTTCTTTCGGAACCCACATATAATGGAGTGGTTTAACTTATTTACTCTATTCTGGACTTAAATGTTTGTAATTCATGAAAGCTCTGGAATATATACCTAAGGTTTTTATTTTAAAAAAGACACTCAGAGGCAGCAGATTGTTACAAAAGTGACTAAATAAGTTGGACTTTAAAATAGCTAGAAGATCAAAGCTGTATGTCTAACCAAGTGTTCCAAATTTAAAGTTGATATCACAAAAATTGAACCTGGTCAAAAGTTTTATTTCCATGGTAAAGCAATGTCCAATTTTAAAAGGGTTCAGTCTTGTTTGTGTTCTTACCTGTTTCTTTTTTTTACAATGACTAAATCAGTCTACTTTGAATAAATAGTCTAGTCATACATAAAGGTGCTCTAAGTAGATTTTGAAAAAAGCTGTAGGACATTGTTGATATTTGAAATCAACTCAAACAAACCCACCCCTCTCTTCATTGCTCCGCCTCCAAAACTCACACTCCAATCCCAACCACCCTGCTCCAAGTCAGACAACAAGCACAAAAAATGAACGTACAGTATACACAAGAGTAAATAACAAAGTGTTCGTTGTTAGTCGCCAACAGCACAGCAACCCCAGACAATCAAAACCCAGTGTTACTCACCTGAGTAGCGGGATCAAATCAGCCTCCGCGTCTGTTTTCAGGCCTTCCCACTTAGCTCTCTCCAGTGCTGGAAAGCTTTTCTAATATAAACGCGGGTCCTAAAGTGCTTGCCCAGTCATAAACCTTTATTCCAGTGATATTCTTTTGAGCTGTTTTGTATTGTGTCCCATTTCTCGTTCTGTAGTTTTTTTTTCTTATTTTCAAATCTCCCTCTTGCTCGTTCTGTCTCTTCGACCGTCATACGCCCCCCTAATGCTGATTGGTTAAGCCTGGCTCCGCACCGCGAGCCTCCGCTGACTGCGTGCACATCTCCCCAAATGGAAGAGACGTTTATACTCGATGCGCTCGCCGTTGTTCTATTCTTTGAAACGACAGGGGGTGACTCAGAGAAATTGTTCTCTAGATCAGCAGTAAGCAGCGGTGAGAAGAAGAAAGGTACATGTAATGATAGCTGCGTCTCATTTCAGAGGCCGCGTCTTCCGGAGGTTGCATTTGAAGGCTGCATACATCATTAAGGATGTCTTATTTAAGAAAAGTAACCATAATAAAAAATTGATGGTTATTCCTCGTGAGGTGCAAAATGCTGTATTTTCTTTCATACTTTGCAATCCAATGGTTATTTTTCTTAAATGAGCCGGCCTCAATGACGTATGCAGCCTTCAAATGCGACCTCCGGAGGATGCAGCCTTCAAAATAAGACGCAGCTGATGTTATTTCTAGTTTACAAGTTGACGGCTCTGGTTTACACTGCACTAAAACCACACTGCAAAAAGAATCATGTAAAACCCAGTAAGCCTTGAGATTATTACTTGTGACATTAGAACAAAATATATGAGAACATGTATACAACTAAATACTAATTTCACTAAACATTTTCATTTAGTTTCGTGAACATTTTTATTAAACATGAACCTTTATTTTCATTAAAGGGGATTATTTCTGGTATTGTTGGCACATTTTGTAAATGTTAAACGATTAATTTAGACGCAAAAACTGGGTGCTGGTGTGATGAGATACATACTCGGCCAGATTCGGCTCGCATTCGTGCAGTTTCGGGACGCGGAAAGCCACGCGGAAAGTTACAAAATTTGATGTACACACCGCCACGCGAAATGAGTTCGCGCGCACTCAATGCACAATTCCGTTAACATCGCGATGACATCACTTTTATCGCATGCACCCAAGCGAACTTGCGGGGTTTGTTTTGTTCCGAAACAGGGCAATGTTGCAACTGTCCTCTTATTGGTCAGAGTTTTATCTGCGTCATCCATCAAAATAATAATTGACAAGTTCGCTCCAAGAGTTTATTGTGGCTTTATTTGTAAAGTCGAGAAACACGCAAACACTATATGAATGTAGCAGTCATTCCCGCTGTTAAATTATATACTACATTCATATTAATGCTGCGGCAAATTCAAACACTTTGTCTCTCTCTCTCTGGATCTCCCAGCGCTGTCTAGTAGACGCACTGTTGTCAGTGCGTCGAGACCATATATGAATGTTATAATTATGCAGAGCAGGAAAAGGCTTCGTCGGGACAGCATTCTCTCACGGAGAAGTGCAATTACACAACATAGGGGCACTCTTTGGTTTTCAACTAGGGGAAATAATGTGCTCACTTACAGAATCAGACACTACTGCTTTTTATATAGCATTCCCATTCCAATTACGAATTTCTTTTGGTTCGTTGGTATGGATTGCTTTCACATCTCAAGTGAACTGCTCAAGACTTCGTTTGAAAGCGTACCGAGACCACCTCTTCAAGGATTGCTTTCACACCTGCCTCATTTATTTCGACTGAATCGCACTAGAGTTCGTTATCCCCTTTGGTGCAGTTCGTTTGGGCAGGTGTGAAAGCAGCAATTGCACTCGGGTGTGCACCAAATGCGGGCCAAACAAGCGTACCGAGACCTCCTTGAAGAGGTGGTCTCAGTACGCTTTCAACCGAACTCTGGAGCGGTTCGCTTGAGATGTGAAAGCAATCCGATGCGGTTCATTTGAGCATGTGTGAACGCTGCCATCCGAACCCTGGTGCGCACCAAACAAGCAGACCGAGACCGCTGAAAAGATGGGTCTCGGTCTGCTTCCAAATCTTTTGGTTTGGTGATAAAATTGCCAATCTGAACACTAATTGGACCAGGACTAAAAGTTTTTTTGTTTATTTTTGGTCCGGACCAAATGAACCGAACTAACCCTAATGCTGGTTTCACACTGCAAGCGTAAGCAGCACGTATTTTATTTTTTTCGTTGCATGTTAATCAACGAGTGCATTCACACCGGCAGCAGGAGCAGCACGCAAGCGTCAAGCAGGATCGTAGTGTGAGCAGCAGTGAAGCGGGGGTTTCGGCGCTGAGTCTATTTTTGCTGTGCTGCTGACGCTCAATTAAAGTGAAAATACACTTTTGATGGACAAAAATACACACAAAAAGTGTTCAAAATGCACAGAATAAGCATGTCTAATGTGTTTTAACAAGAATTTGAGTATGACAAAAGAAAATTAAGAATCAAAAATATTTATAAAAGATTTACCCATTTAAACTTGTTTTTAATTATTCAGTTTGGGTTAAATTATGGTGTATTATAAAAAACTAAAGTAAACCAGCCAAAAAATATGATATATTAACATTATTTTAGTTTTCACAGAGAGATATATAGGCTGCAGCATTCCCAAATCAAACCCGAGTTTGTTGGCTTTTTTCGCCGAGTTTGTAAGCATGTGCAAGCGGCAGATGATGTAAAACAAAATGATGTTAAACACAAAGCTTACCTCATTCGTGCAGCAATCTATAACACGAGGCTTTTATTTATTTATTTATTTACGTTTATATGCGAATGTTGTACACCTCCCCATGTTAACAAACTTTCAAGACTATCAAGTTTATAAATTACCAACTTATAAAAACAAATTTATAGCTGACTTTGTAAAGAAATGCTCACTTTATATGTAGCTTCGAGCCGCTGCTGTGACGCTGTATAAACGCTTTCAGCGTTAATACTCGCGCGTCTCTGCAGCTGCAGTGACGATGTAGTTACGCTCACGCGCCGCTTAAGCTTGCAGTGTGAAACGGGTGTAACGGGGCTTTCACACTGGGCTCGTTTGCCGTGGTCCGAGCCAGGGCGCGATTGTTCCCGGTGCCCCCCGCAGCGTTGGTCTGGTTTCACACTCAAATTGAACCCTGGTGCGTTTGCGTTCATCTTATGTCATCACAGACATGCACGGCGCATGATAGAAAACAGAGCGCAGGTCAATAAATTGTTTTTTTTTTATTAATGTGGTGCTATTATGTGCAGCAGAGTAAACGACACTTGTGTTTACTGTATGTGCGTCGCATGTAGATGGTTTTCCGGTGTTTGCAAGCAGCCTATTTTGAGGAGACATCCTATTGCAATTAATTTGCCTCTCTAATTGCACTCGCAAAGCGCGAATACACTGCAGGCTCACTCCTGCTCGAGTCCAAGGTAAACCATCTACACTGTCATCTCTTTACATGTGTTTTATTTAAGTAAATACATTACAATCGACGAAAACGCATGCGCAGGTTACTTTACTTCCTGAACAAGTGTGCACCCGAGTCTGTGTTGCTTTCATATTCACGCGAACCACGGCACAGTTCGAGTGCAACCTAACTCAGACCACCTCCTTCAGGTAGTCTCGGGTTCGGTACCCCGGTGCGCACCCGGGTTCGCACGACAGCTTTCACATTAGCGATTTTTCATGCGAACCGCGCCCCGTTTCGAACTAAATTGCCAGTGTAAAAGCCTCCTCAATCAGCCTTTAGACGTTTGTTGTTGGTATCGGCCTGACTAACTTCCAAACAGTGTATTTGAAATACTACTGAGTCCCCATTTAAATCTGAAAATTTATTGAAAACAACCAAAACTAGGAGAGCTAAATTTAGAATTTTAGCTTCACAAAAGTCCTGACTGGCAGTAGGTGTACAAAAAAAATAATAATAAAATAAAACAAAACATTTGTTGCTTGTACAGCTTTTAAAACTAGCTTTAACATGTCAAAATTTCAAAGAGAACATAACATCCACAAAAGGTTTTCAAAATAGTTCTCTCTTTTTAACTTTTAAAATATCAATAAAAATAAAAAAAACCTATAAACATTTGTAACTGTAAAATGTAACAAAACCAACAAGAAAAAAAATTGTGATCAACAGAGATCAATAGTTCAACAACAATAAACATGTTCAATATTTTTTTTTCATGCAGTTCCTCTTTGATCCGTCCATATATTTCCAAAATGTTTTACTGATGTTTTACAAAAGGTTTTAAAATTTGTATTGCTCTTTTAAATGAACAGTTTTCTTTGCTACACAGATTTGTGATCCACATATAATGTGTTCATACACAGAAAACACACCCACACATGTATGCAGACATACACATGCACATGTAGATGCGCATATGTAAATTTGAACATCACATGACCGCACAAACTTCCATAAAACAGTGCAACAGACAAACACAGAATGAAGAGTGACAAAAAAATTCTCAATCATACCTATAGGCAGCAACAGTCCATGAAGTCAGGTTTTATATACATATTTGAACTGGTATTTCATATCTTTTTAAGAATGAAAGGCTAGATGATCTCACTTTAAGTATTAAAAAAATACCCCCTTCTGTTTTCATACATTAAAAAAGTCAAAATGTAAAAATAATAATAATAATAATGATAATGTAATGATTACTAAAAAGTCTCTGTAAAATTATCATTAGTAAAAAGTAAGATCTGACATATAGATATTGTGTTACTTCATACAATTAGAGAATACTGTGGCATATGTTGTTATTACATGTATCCCTCCTCACTAAAAGCCAGAGTCAGGCGTTCCCTCTCACAACACTTGATCCTTTGATCTATGGTCCTCCATCTCAACACCCATGTCATTGTCCTGTCTCCGGAATACCCGCACAATAATATAGATGATGAGGATGAGGAGAACGATGCCAATGGATCCACCCACAGCTATAGCCAGAATTCCAATTTCAGAGAATGAAACTATAAGAAGAAAAGAAGAAAACTAATTCCTGTTTGTTTAATTCTAGTTTATTTTATTATATTGTAAATTTTAATGTTGTTATTATTATTTCAGTACTGATATCTTTTTATTCCCATCACTGCTTTTATTGTATATACTGATGCTTTGGCAAAATTGTATGCCAATAATGTACACTGAAACTGAAACTAAAAATAAGGAGGATGAGAAAATCTCTTCAAATAACGGGTGTGGGAAACTTTATCAGAGGACGGCCAGCAAACTGAAATCCACTCACTATTGTTACTCTTATACGCTTGTTGTCTGTATCATAACAATCTCAGAGAAGTCTGTCTGCTATTCTAGCCCGGTTGATTAGATACTTCTGTCCTTCAGCTGCTGGGATCAAAGAAAGAACACAACATCCTGTTTATATAACCTTCACCTCCACTGCTATATGGGTTTGGAAGGGTGAGTAAATGATTTTTTAAGCTAATTTTTCAAACAAGTCTCACAGCATCTACTCTTACCTTTTTGAACAACTCTGAGGCTGATCTCGCCTGCAAAGCCCTGGATGTCGGGTGGATTTCGGACTTGGCAGCTGTAGGTACCATTAAAGTTGAACTGCACATCCTGCAGTGTGATGGATGCGTCACCTTTCATTACATCACCAGACCATACAGCATGATCCTTAAACAGGCCTCCTGGTGGGGGATATGCACTTCCCTGGTAGTGAAAAATCTAAGAGAGAAATGTTGAAAGTTAAATAAGGAAGGTGTATGGCCCACTGAAATCAGGTTAGGACCTGGGTACCAAAGTGAAGAGAGGAAAAAGTGACAAGGGGCAGAAGAAAAAAAAGGGGAAAAGAACAAGGATTCAAGAGTCCTGTACACAGCCTTATTTCACCTAGTAATGAAAAAAGATTTTCAGATATATTAACCCTATAAAGCCAATCTGTATCACAATCGATATGCAAAATTAAAAAAAAAAAAAGGCCTGTAAATTATTAACATGATCAAAACATTGCTAAAAAACCTTTTTCACCTCAAAAATTTTCCCTCACAAAACTAGAGCTTTTGTCATAAAAATAAGCATTCAAATATCATCTTACTAAAACATATTGTTTGGAGATATAGAGTGACAAATTATATTTATATACAATTTATGCAAGTAGTCTGTTATACTATAAAAATCTCATTGATTTTCATTAGAAGCTATCAGACTTTCATCTTTCCTTTTGGCCATATAAATATCAGCAAACGCATCCATTTTTTTGCAAATAAAATTGAGGTATTTTTTTTCCACCTCAGGTGTGAGCTCCATATTCTTCTGTATCATACTTTATGAGCCATAAATGCCTGGTGTATCACATATTATACAACAAAACACATGTAAACTTTTTTTTAGATTTTGTGTGAAGGCTCAAACTATTGCATTTTAAAATAAAATAAAAAAGCTGACTATAATTTAATATGTCAAGCATTAAAGGGTTCACTTTAAAGATTAACTACACACTCAATCAGTCTCACCGATTCTGCTGCTGTCTTTCCGAGTGGCTGAAAGCTCCAGGATACAGAGATTTTTTCTTCGGAGAGTGGATGGGTAGATTTAAATGTACATTTGAGACGTACATCCGTCCCATTGACTGCCTCCAACTCTGAAGATGTAAGCACCTCCATTCCCTCCACCTGATATACACCTGGTAACCATGGATTAACATGTTTTTAAGAGAAGTATATAACTGTCACTAACACACAAATAGCTAATTTCAACAACATTTACATTCTTACCCTAAACTTGCCACTAAAATGTACATTCACTGTCACCTTCATCCAAAGAGAGAGCTGTAATGTTATTTCATAGATAGATAGATAGGTAGGTAGATAGATATTCAATCAGTGCACGTATAGCAGACACATTCATGTCATAGCTGTCTTATCAGAAAAATCCCTAATTAGAATAGTACATAATCAGATTCAGTCTTTCCAGCTAACAATATACAACATCCTAACCTTTTATACAGTATTACATGTTCGCAATGATGAATCAACATCTACAGTATCATTCAGTCACATGGGAGTGAGATATTCTGCTCTAACTACCCTGATCTATTGATTAAGCATTAAGGTAAAGCTTTCACGGGTCCTGCTGTGATCAGGGCGTTTAACTCTGCTTAAGCTGAGACTGCAGCCATTCCAACCATTAAATCTGTTTCACTAGGTCACTCTCTATTCACTGCAGTTGTACATATAGTAGGCTATTTGTAAATACAACAGTATATTTTGTGTTTTCTATTGCATTCATTCTTATTAAAAAACTGCATTTCTTCCAGTTGTTTCTACCTATCGTTAATCTTTCTTACTGCACCTGCTGTCCACTTCAAGCTGCTGTAATGCCTGCATTAACTCCCTGAGGATCAATCTAATCTCGTATAATCTTATTTTATCAACGACAGCACAGTGTAAATCTGATAAGCTTCTAATAAGTGCCGCGGAAACACTAAAAAGTAGTCGTTGTTAAACCATACCTGCCTGTTAAAGATCCAACTGGTTTACGTAACTCTGAGTCTGCCTAAAGTATAAAGTTCCCACAGTAGTTTCAAATTGACAAAAGAAGCAGGCAGAGAGTCTAACACCACAAATAAGAACTTTGTTAAATAAATATAAAAATCACATTAAGCTAATCAAACATATTATATTTATTCCAAAACCAAAGGTGGATCCAGGAAGTAAGAAACTCACCTGACAAGACCAGCGCGCAGAGCGCTGAAAACAGGTAAATCCAGATTCGACTCATAAGAAAAGTTCTAGAGGAGCTATCAGAACTCCTATATGTGATAGTAGTCTACTGGTAACTATATATCTAGCAGCTTAATGTATTTACACTCAATATCTAAGTATTGGTCGAACTTCAGAACTCCTGAGCACAGTGGCCATGTTAAAATCACTTAGTGAAATCCGTGAGTAAAAAGAGGAGGAGTTTTCTCATTTAGAAGGCGTCAACAAAACCTGTGAGGCAGTCAGTGCACATACTACATGACATCGGTTTCTCATAAATACAGCTAACTTGCCCTGTTTTGTGTAGGCACTGCATGTCACTGCATGTTTCTAATCGAAACACAGTTTTGTTTTCTACTGGGATTTGGATTTGGATTTTTCTCTTGCGCTAAGACAAATGTTACATACATACATGTTACATACATGTAGTTTCTTAATCGAAAATTTAACAAGATATGTCGTCTTAACCCTATTTGTCATACTACTGAAATGCGCAGTCACAGAAAGTAGCCTATACTAAAATCAGGTGTCACATTTAGCCTATTGTATCGACTCTGCTGCCATCTTGTGGCATATTAAAATATTGTAAAGCTTCAGCCTTCGGGTTCAAGTGACGTCATTATTAAAATGATAGGCTACTTCAATTACGTACAAGCATTTTCATCTTGTAGTTCTGAATATTGTAAATAGATCAGGCATTTTCTCGTGCAAAGAGAGTACTATTTGTATTAACATTTTTAAAATTGTATTTGCAATAACATCCACGCATTCATAACAAATACTAAATTAATTCTGTTAACTCTTTTACATGGCAGAGTAAGGCCTTAATCACACTAGACAAATATATTTAAAACCATCTACTCGACTCTCTCTCAATGCTTCATACAAACCTGTGGCTTACAAGTTTGTGTTCTTTGCGTTATGCCAAGAGTTCAATATGTCTATAGTCAAATGTTTTTGCACTATACAAATTTGTATTTAACTGCATTGGGAAATTTTCACTATCTGTATCGCTCTGCTCTTTTGTGTTTTGTCCAAAATGAAAAAGTGCACTTCAAATAAACAGGTGACAGACTCTGATAACCTTAACAAATTAATACACAAGACAGTACTTTGTGCAGAGTGTATAGTGTGTAATTTGGGACACAGCAGGCCAAATTTAGCCTGTTATAAGTTTATGTTTTGTATCATGTTTGATAGCAGGCTTTTATGGTCCGTTTTATGATATAGTGAGAATATGGAGCTCACACTCGAGGAGGAAAAAAACACCTCCGTTTTATTCAGAGGACCAAACTAAGCCAAATTATGCATTTGGTGCAGATGTTGTTTATTTATATGGCCACAAAATAAGATGAAATTCTCAGCTTGTAATGTAAATCAATGATTTTTTTTTTAAATAACACACTGCTTACATAAAATGTAAAGTATAAAATATCAGTTATAATAGTAGCACCACTACATAAAGTAATTTCTACACACAAGTCTACTTTTAATCAGTTACTGTTTATAAAAAAAAGAAGTTGAGTTTATCAAAGCCTTTTTGTTTATTTGCACATTACATGGTAATTGAGTTTGCTAAAAAGGTAAAGTAGGCTACTTTAAAAAATAACGTACAACATGCACTTAAAAAAAACAACATTAAAAAAAACAACATTAATTTTTAGAATTAAATTAGGCTACATTAATAAGTTAAGCAAAACAAATGTATTTATGTCTGAAATCCATTTTAGCACTAAATTCTGGCAAAACACTTATCTGCAGACATGGCATCGCCTATATTTTGCCTTCATGAGGCGGGACAGCGCTGAATGGGAAGTGTGTGACGATGGCTGAAGGCGGAAGTGAGGCTTCCAGAAAGTGCGAGGGCGGTTGCGCAGGGAAGTGGGAAGGCGGTTGGTTGGATGCTATTCGGTTTACATAACCCAAACATTTACTGTGATTTCTTTAATAGACCACGCGCTATATACCCACATAATTAAAACATTAAACATTATTATTGTGTGGACTAAGGTTGCATTGTTTTCAAAGGGAGAGCTGGAAAAAAAAGCATAGTCGAGGTGCGCGGCTGCAGAAACATTCATCTGCATCTTCCCCGGACAGTCAGTCAGTCGATTGCGGTGCTGCTGTACGTGATTGAGGAAGCCCTGCCCTGCTGCACACGCCCGCAGCTCACTCACTGCAGACGGGATTTGCAAACACTGTAGCCAGGTTAGTCAAGAGGAGGCGTGCATAGAGACGGGCGTGTGTGTGCGTGATGCACCGGGGAATGTGTTTTCCTTTTGTCCCGGCTGTTGATTCATTTTTCTTCGTTATACCATCAGCTAAACATTACTCGAACCATCCCTGTCAGTAGCAGTCATTAAAGCACACATATGAAGCGTTAATCTTTACTGCACAACATCTGCTGTGTGTTCGCTTCATCCGGGGTCCATCATCATCCTTCTCCTCATCATCCTCAGAACTAAGAGAAAAACACGCGCCCTTTGTGCGGCGTTACTAGCGTTTTGATGTGTGCTTGACACGCGCGAAACTACTCTTTCAATCTCTATATTTTGCTCGGAGTGAATGTTATTGACAGCTGTATTTTACAGTTACGAAATTTGGACTTCGTCAACAATTGCCATTCATTTCCATTACGTCAGCACGGCCGCTCATTAGTATTGTTGTTTTGTACCACCTGTGTTTGTGTTGTAGAGAATGAGCGCTGAGGAGAATCCCGCTGCTGAACCTGCTCCCGTGATCGACGTGCAGGGAGACGGACGCTGGATGTCACAGGTGTGCTCAATTGTGAAAGACTGTAGCGATTGTGCATACTTGTAACATCTCAGAGCTCTGCAAAATCCTTTCCTCTTTCATAACACCTCAGTCTGATTAAGGATTTGTGTAACATGCTCGGATTTGTTCTGTGTTGTTGCAGCACAACCGGTTTGTGCAGGAGTGCAAGGATGCGGAGCCCGATGTTCTGTTTGTGGGGGACTCAATGGTGCAGCTTATGCAACAGTATGAGGTGATTGTTATCTCGTTAATGGGTCAAACCATAAAAAGGAGAACTTTATGGTTACAATTTCATTTGCTCATAAGAAGACACTTCTATCCAAATACAAATCCGAAATACAGAAGCAATAAATCCAAGATAGACAAAACTGCTCACATACTAATCCTCCAAAAATACAAGATAGAGAGCAGAAGTGAACTAAACATGTAAAACCTGTATTAGTATTTTGCAAGCAGAAATATACTCTTTATATTTGAAATTATGAACTTAAATATTAGTATAAAACTAGTGTATTTTTTTTTATAAATGTGTTTATAGCCAGTCATAGAAATTCAAATATAATTTTAATTTTAACCTCTATGGAATATTTAATTCTGAGAGGACTTTCTTGACATTCCGTGGTCAGATATTTTTGGATAATGATCGTTGTCCAGGGCAATGCTGTATAATTGAACAATCATGTGGGAAACCTACAGTGGGCTCCACATATTGTAAGTATGAGCAAAGCTGACTGTGAAAATTGTTTTTTGCTATTTTTTCTCTTTGTCTTTTATTCAAAATATTCACAAAAATATACACAAAATATAAAGTGGAATAAATTAAATATGATTGGCACCCCTACAAATTCTAATGAGTGAAAATCTAACTGAGTATGTAAGTATATATTCCCATTTATATGGTATGTTTGTAAGTTCACCTTAGTGATCTGGAACACTTAAAGGGTTAGTTCACCCAAAAATGAATTTATTACTCCCTCATGTCATTCCACACCTGTAAGACCTTCGTTCATCTTCAGAACACAAATTAAGATATTGTTGATGAAATCCGATGGCTCAGTGAGGACTCTATAGACAGAAATGCCATTTAAACTCTCATGGTCTCAAGGTACTAAAAACATATTTGAAAAAGTTAACGTGAGTTCAGTGGTTCTATCTTAATATTATAAAACGACAAGAATACTTTTTGTGCGCCTAAAAAACCAAAAAGACTTTTTTCAACAATATCCAAATGGGCCGATTTCAAAGCACTGCTTCAGAGCTTTACGAATCAAATCGGTGAATCGGGGCGCCAAAGTCACGTGATTTCAGCAGTTTAGCCGTTTGATAGGAGAACCGAATCACTAATTCCAAACAAAAGATTCAGAAAGCTCAGAAGCTTCAAGAAGCAGTGTTTTGAAATTGGCCTATATAGATATTGTTAAAAAAGTATTCTTGTCGCTTCATAATATTAACCTTGAGAGTTTGAATGGCATTGCTGTCTATGGAGGCCTCACTGAGCCATCCGATTTCATTAACAATATCTTAATTTGTGTTCCGAAGATGAGCGAAGGTCTTACGGGTGTAGAACGACATGAGGGTGAGTAATAAATGACATTATTTTCATTTTTGGGTGAACTAACCCTTTAAGTGATAAGTGATGACTTCCTGTTTTACTGGGCTGAGGGCTCTAAATATGATGTGACACAAATTAGTCAGCCATAACTAGTCATACAGTCATGATGTGTAACAAAAGGTTGTTGAGCTGCAAAAATCATGAAATAGCTATAAGATAATAGTTTAATTGTTGGAATACTCATTTCCACGATCTGGGCAATAAAGAAGAAGTTTAAAACAATTGGAGATGGTAACAATCTACTTGGAAGAGGGCGTGGGTCTATATTGGCCCCACACGCACTGAGGAGGATGGTTTGAGTTACCAAACAAACTGTAAGGATCAAAGTTGAAGAATTGCAGATGCTAGCTGGGTCTAGGGAACAGAAAGTCTCCAAAACTATGATCAGACCTGACCTATATAACCACAACTTGTTTGGGAAGGTTGCAATAAAATAAGCCTTTAGTGACCTCAAACAGAAATCTCATGCACCTACAGTTTGCCAGGGGTTACCGGAACTTTCAGTGGGACTGGGTTTTATGGTCAGGCCAAAATTAATTTTTTTTTGTTTTGTTTTTTTGGAAAAACACCAGAAACATAGCCATGTAGAAAAGTACCTCATCCCCACTGTGAAGTATGATGGTGGATCTTTAATGCTGTAGGCATTACTCCAAAACACCTCTCAAAATAAACAACAAAATAGTTCACTGACCACAGAATGAAGGTTTTGTCTTGGACATAGCAGTCCCCTGACCAAACCCCAAAGAGTCCACAAGCTTGGACCTCTGAATTTGAAGGATCTGGAGAGATTCTGTATGGAGGAATGGTCTCAGATCTCTTGCCATATGTTCATCAACCTTACTATGCATTATAGAAGATCCAGAGCTGTTATCATGGCAAAGGGAGGCTGCAATACATATATTTCAGAAAGAAACGTTAACTATTTAAAACTTAATTTGACTTCAATTGAAGGTTAGATTTTTGTCAATATTTTGAATAAAAGACTTAAGAGGAGAAATGGCAAAAACAAATTTTCAGTCAGTTTTGCCAAGGGTACCAAAATTTGTGGAGCCTACTGTATGCATCTGTGTTACATACAGTAACTACAGTAGTCTCTAAGCTGCTAATAAAATAATTTAAACTTGCATGTTATGTTCATTAATTTATTTGTAATTATATGTGTAATAGTATAGTATTGCAATAATGACACTTAAAGGGATGGTTCACCCAAAAAATAAAAATGTTGTCATCACTTACTCACCCTCAAGTGGTTCCAAATCTGTATTAATTTTTTTCTTCTGTTTCTTCTATTTTATAGAACGTTGATAACCAGACAGTCAGTGGGAGCCATCAACTGTCTGGCTACCAACATTCTTTAAAATTGAAGAAACAGAAGAAAGAAATTCATACAGATTTGGAACCACTTAAGGGGGGAGTAAACAATGACAAAATTTTCATTTTGGGGTGAACTATTCCTTTAAAGGGATGCTTACACACTTTATTGTACACCTATGTTTTGTGTCTGTTGCAGGTTATTGTATGGTATTAATTAATAATAATAAGCATTTAAATAAATGTTCATATTTTGGTTTACCTTTGTTACATATGGTTTGCAATTTTTATTGTTGCTGGTTTCAGGTGTGGAGGGAACTCTTCTCACCTCTCCATGCTCTGAACTTTGGGATTGGTGGAGACACAACCTGTAATGTGCTGTGGAGACTACAGAATGGAGAACTGGAGAACATCAGTCCCAAGGTGAGGAAGTGTTTGTTGTAAATAGTGTTAACAATATTTACCATTAAGCGAAATGTGTGTTCACCAGTTGCAACTGTGTTCACAGGTGGTGGTTTTATGGGTAGGAACCAATAATCATGAGCACACTGCTGATCAAGTTGCAGGAGGAATACTGGCCATTGCACAGTTACTTCTGTCTTGCCTCCCCAAGTCCAAAATTATTGTTTTGGTGAGTTACCTAAATCACTGTCTATATATTCTATATATGAGATTTGTGGTGTTGTAATTAATGTGTATACAGAGTATCAACTCTCAGAAGTTGAGTTTAATTTCATTTATTTGTCAAAGCTGATCATTCGTAATTTTTGTCATTCAGGGCCTGTTGCCAAGGGGAGAGTTTCCTAACCCCCTGCGAGAGAAAAATGCATCGGTGAACAATTTACTCCGCGCGTCTCTTCCTCGACTCGGCCCTGTTCAGTTACTTGATGTGGGAGGTAGTTTTGTCCACTCAGATGGGACTATTTCCTCTCGAGACATGTTCGACTTCCTGCATCTGACCGCTGGTGCGTACAGGACCATATCGACGACTCTCCATGAGCTGCTGCTTCAACTGTTGGAGGAAACACCTCAGGAGAGGCGGGCCTCACTGGTTTAAGAAGGGCACCACATTGGTCAATCACTGGAGAGGCAGGGTTAAGAAATGTTGGATATTCAAAATGTACTTAAAATACTTCATTTAACAAAACAAAGAACGGTGCAAAAAGAACAGCAAACAAGGGGATGTAAGACAGTGGCCAATTTTATATAAAAAGTATAAACTGTGTATTTGTATCTAAGATGCATAATAGACAACAATAGGAGAATGAAGAATATATAAGAAATATTTGTGACAAGAAATAGTTTTTCTTAGGGAATGTTGCTTTGCAGTGGGACCGGAATCTCTTTAAAATCCCATTGTCACAGTCTTAACAACCTTTAATAGTAGCACTTACTCTGCCAGCTTCTCCGTGCCTTCATACATGCACTCGGTCACGCTCACTGCGGTGTTATGATGACAGCTATATGATTCAGTTCACATAAGAGAAATCATGCCTTTGAAATATCTGCTTATGTCTTATTCCCATTCCCAAGGTTTTTTTGTTTTTTTTTTGGCACAGAAGCATCTGAAACTTTCTCTTTCGCCCTTTCATATTCCCAGTAACACAAATATGATATATTAGAGTAAGAATGGGGTGGTCAAAACGAAATCACTCCTTGTGTGTGTTTGTGAGTCTGCTCCTCATCTTAAGCATCTAATGCACAACCACTAGGTTTCCAGTGTTAATTTTTATCTCCATTGCATCCATGTTTTTGTGTTTGTGTCCAAGCGATCTGTAAAATATTATGTGAAGAGTTGAGTATGAATAAGTATGGGCAAGAAGTGATATATACATTTTGTGTGTGTGTACTGTATATATATAAATATTATCTGTTAGTATTAATGTACTCTTCAAGTGCTTATGTAGCTGGTGCTGGTGTATGTGAATGTTTTTGTGTTTGAGTGTAAGAGATCTATAAGTGTTTGTATGGTCCGCAAAGCGAGCATTATCACTGCGGCACAACTGCCACATGCTTCAGATCCAAGCTTTCCAATAAATTAGCAGGGATCTAAGCTTGTGTGTATACTTTCTTTCACATGCTGTCTATATGTCATGCTTATTTCAGTTTCTTTTTACAGCATTTATACACTATGCTAGCATAATTCTTTAACTAATCCCATTAATCTGCATTTAACCCAAGCTCTAATTCAGATTCACTGCAAAAACAATTCAATGATCGAGCTTTCTCAAATAAAAGAATGTTAGATCACAGCGCATTATACAACAAGAAAAAACACAGGAGGAACGTGTCATTCTGGAGGCAAATACAGTTCGATACCATTCATGATAGTTAATTATGAGACTTGTATTTTGAATCTGCTCCAGTATATGCAAAAATAGTAAACTCATTCAAACTGTAGAGGGAGACATAACACACCAACCTGTGAAAATAACCTACTGCAGAATCATGCAGATAACCTAATACTGTTCATAATCTTTTACTCTCATCCAAAAAAAGGATACATTAAATGATGGGCAATAAATGTAAAGTCTGCAAAATGAGAAGAGAGAAAAAAAAAA
This sequence comes from Elopichthys bambusa, assembly GCA_037101425.1. Lineage (NCBI taxonomy): Eukaryota > Metazoa > Chordata > Actinopteri > Cypriniformes > Xenocyprididae > Elopichthys > Elopichthys bambusa. The sequence goes on from CM074434.1 coordinate 22,587,485, forward strand.
GATGTCACTCTGAAAATCAGTTCACAAGGTTCTGCAGGGCAATGACATGCTCTGCTTGAAAAATGTCTATTTTGGGTTCTGATATGACAGGGATTCATACAGTTTGCATGAACTGACAGACACAGTGATAAGATACTGCTGATGATGACACAAGCTCATATGGAGCTCTATTCTGACGATACAGAATCCAGCTACTCAGATAACCTCGTCCTCTATATGTTAGCATATATTGCTCAGAACCTACTTTTTGACCCTCTTTGTTTGCCCATATAGAGATGAGGTTGTAAAGTCTATTGCAAAGTACAAAAAAAAAAAAAAAAAAGGTCAAATTGAGTTGACATTTGTTCATAAAGAGAGTGAGTGCATCACAAGATGTACACTTTTTTTTTTAAATTAGGTTTTAAATTATAAGTATATATTCAATTAAATGTATATATATGGATTTTTTAAATTTCTTATTTAAAATTTAAATCCAGCACTTACATTTTGTAGTGTAGCCCATAAAATCAATTTAAGTGAACAATGTTTTCCACATCATGTTCACATTTCTGTAATTAAATCAGCATTATGGTTCATTTATGAATACTAAACTGAAATGTCTTTACAAGTTTTCAGTCAAAATCCCACTTATCATAAGCTAAACAAGGTAATTTTACTTGAGAATGTTGAGTAAATCAGGGGACAAAGATAACTGATTGATCAATGACCCCTGACTGGTGATGTCTTTGTTTGGTTGGCAGTTGATAAAATTTGATTTGGAGCAGCAGGAGGTGGAGATCAAGGTTTGCTACACGTTGCTAAATCTGTTATGACACTGAGATGTAATCACACGAATTCATTGTGTTCAAAAACAAACTGCTTAATCACAAACTAATAAATGCCTGATTGTTCTGTAACTAGCTACAAAGCATCAAAAATAATCTAAAAATGTTGCTTTAACTTTCTGTTATTTCATCACTTCAGTTGACATTAGTGAATTTAGAGTTTCTGAAGTGTATTAGGGAAAAACACATTAAATATTTATCCTCAGAATCATTGTTTAGATGCAATTAAACATCTGCATTTTGATTCACAGTGGTTTATCAAATGTAACTAAAAATAATAACTGAAAAAACACTTTCAGATTTTTAAATTCCAGTTAAAAGATTTGATCTGACAGAATATCATGGAACATTTTACATGTAGTTTGCGTTTTGTGAGACTGACAGTGCATTGACAAGTCTACAGATATCTTAAAGGCGTGTCTTATTGCACCTACCCTTTGAACCTCTGATGTGTAAGAGGACAGGGTTCCAGCTCCACACACACTGTTCCTGCCCTATATAAGACCTTTGCCTCTGCTGTCTGTCCTCGAACATTCAGAGCAGCACCACTCAGGTAAGAGCTCAAACCAGCAGGAAAGGAGGATTGGATCAAGACAATTCAGAATGCAGAGGGCAGGAGTAAAGATAGAAACAAAGAGAACATAGATATTAGCATAGACACACTTAAACACAATACTATATTGTTGTTCTTCAATATATATGTATTTTTATATAGACCTTGGTCAAAAGTCCTTTGATGGTATAATAGCTGTATTCTCTTTCAGGGCTCAACCATGAAATTCGTGGCTCTTGCACTGACCCTCCTCTTGGCTGTGGGTAAGTAACATGCCTTGCTTCACATTTCACTTATATGTCATCTCATTTTGTTTAGAATTTTACCTTTACTCAAAGTTCAACCACTTAAAAACTCATTAAATCAATGATTTTGTTAATGCTTTGGTTTTTATGGCGACAGTTTGACAATGTATATGTTTTTTTTCAGAGTTTAAAGAGCTTGAGATAGTCTTTACTTTGGTATTTGAAGCTTTTTCTGTGCGTCTCCTTAGGTTCCCAGGCCCATTTCCTGCAGGCTGATGCTCCCTCCCAGCTGGAGCACTACAAGTCAGCAGCCTTGGTGTACCTGACCCAGGTCAAGGAGCAGGCTCAGAAGGCTCTCGACAATTTGGATGGAACCGACTATGAGCAATACAAGTAAGGCGCACCTGATCATGATGACCTCTACCTTTTCATGTCTCTCACTCTTTTGTCCTTTGCTCTTTCATGTCTTAATCTTCTCTTCATGGTTTTTTTACTTCACCCAAATGCCTTTTTGCCCATTCGCAGTTCAGTCATTCTCAAAATAGTCTCACGTCTTCTGTATCTCATCATTTCAAATCAAATCAGTTATTTATATAGTACTTTATACAATAAAGAATGTTTTCCAAGCAGCTTCACACACTATGAAGAGTTAATGAGTTAATGGTGTAAAATTCATTCATTACAAAACAAATTTCATTTCAGCTATAAAGTTTTTTCAATTCAGTTCAATAACTGTCAATGCTGCAAAGCTGCATGAAACAAGTTAAATTCAGCTATAGGCAGCTCTACAAAGGTGGCAGTGGCAAGAACCCAAAGAATCAAAGCTTTATCAGGTGACAGTAGAAGAAACCAGGTTTAGTCAGGAGGCCAGTTCTCCGCTGGCTTTAATGAATGAGCACAGTGAGATTTACAATTCTAGGCTTTCACCGAAGCGGTTTGTTTTGAGTTTTTTAAATTTATGTTCCATTTTCTTCAGGGTGCAACTTTCAGAGAGCCTGACTAAGCTTCAGGAATATGCCCAGACCACCTCCCAGACTCTGACCCCCTACGCTGAGACCTTCTCCAACCAGTTCCTGGAGAACACCAAGCAGCTGCGCGAGCGCGTCATGACCGACATCGAAGACATCCGCTCCAAGCTGGAGCCCCACCGTGCTGAGCTGTACCAGGTGCTGCAGAAGCACTTTGACGAGTACCGTGAGAAGCTGGAGCCCCTCTACCAGGAGTATGCCACCCTGAACCGTGAAAATGCCGAGCAGATGCGTGCCAAGCTGCAGCCCCTGTTGGATGAAATGAGGCAGATGTTTGAGAGCAACGTTGAGGAGACCAAGTCCAAGCTCGTGCCAATGGTCGAGGCCGTACGCACTAAGCTGACCGAGCATCTGGAGGAGCTGAGGACCATGGCTGCCCCCTATGCTGAGGAATACAAGGAACAGCTGGTGAAGGCTGTCGAGGATGCCAGGGAGAAGATCACCCCACACACCCAGGACCTCCAGGCCCGTATGGAGCCCTACATGGAGAATGTGAGGGCCAGGTTTGCACAGGTGTATGACACGATCTCCAAGGCCATCCAGGCATAAAAATGCACAAGGACTTTGCACACTTGTATTCTCAGACAACAGCAGAGAGCAACAGATTTTCTTGTGTGTAGGTGCAAGGGTTGTGTGATGAATGTTTATCATGTTCAAGTTAAATAATCTTTGATTTAACGAAGCAAACAAATAAAGTGCCCAAAAAATCATTTCTTTGAGTCAGTGTTTTCTTCCCTTCTGAAACAACATGGTATATGATCACAATACAGTTTTCATTTTAAACAATATTATAATTTATTTTATATCTTAGTAATAAATCTTTTTTTAAAAGACTGATTACCAGTGATTACGCTCAAAACAGTAGACATTAATCAATTTATTTTTAATGTATAAAACACTCTACATAAAGGCCTCTGTTGATCCTTAATTTAATAAAATACAGAACTATATAACAGTAAAATTTTCCAGTTAAGTAATTTTGTATCACTTGGAAAAGTTGAAGTGAAAGAAACATTTTATTCTGTTTTGGAGTTTGTGTGTATGTTACATGAGCTTTAGAAAAGCTTACATAATAGGATTATACTTTAGGGTAAATTTGAAAATCTTTGGAATAAAACTGAATACTGAAAAAAGCACAATTCATATTAGAAGGATTTCCACTGATCAGCAAAGTAACACATTAGTGTAATAACATACTGTCCTTGTAATAATCAACTCTGACCAGGAATGGATCAAATTTATTTTATAACATTAACCAGATAGTTATTATGGAATTATATATGGAATTGTAAAAAACTGACTTATAACTATTAAAATAATAATTCCACTTAATTTTTTGCAGGTAATGGCTCAGAGTGTTTGCTCAGTCCTCATTTAGATGGGCAGAAAGGACAAGAGTTATTCTTGCTAGTCTTGAGCCAAACGCTGACACACTAAAAAAGAAAAAAAAAGAAAAACAACAACAGTTTTTAGAACACAAAGCAAATAATGTGCCTAAATGTATATTTTGTGAACGTTACACACTCACTTCTCTGTGCATTGTATGGGAGCAGTTTGTGTTGTACTGGCTTCCAGTATCCACAGGATTCTGACACATCAAACAAAGTTTCCGCATAGAGGACTGAAAGAGAAAAAGAAAAAAAATTGTTAATATGGTTCTAAAAACAAAAATGTTATTCAATAAATTCAAATGATCTGAATACTTATGTTTCCTGGTTGGTTTATGGATATATTTTAGGAAATAATATGCAGTAAACTGCACTGTAAAATATAGTAGGGCTTTGAAATGAGATTATAAAACAGTAATAATATTTATTGTCAATACTTTTATTTGAAACACAAAAAAAAAAAAAAAAAAAAAAAAGTCTTATTTTTATGACTTTGCTTTCTTATTTTATCTCATAGCAGACATCCTGAATTAGGTATATTAGTTTTACCTTTGTATCATCCCTCCTTACTAAAAGGACAACTTCAGTAAAATATGGCACAGCTTGCCCCACTCTGCCCTATAGTCCAGAGTATTTTGTTAAAATGTGATTTAAGGAAAGGGGTTTAAAGCTGAAATCTACCTGCGGGGGTCTTGTGTGGAAAACTTGAGCAACCGGGGGACGGAAATGAGGCCGCATTGGATGCGGTGGCTGGGCTATGGGACGCTGGATCGGACCAACTGAAGCAGGAAAGGCTCTAGCTCCAGATGGAGGTGCTATAGGTCCTAGTGGCTAAAATGACAGTCATAAAGTTAAAAATTATATAAGCAATGCACAGGAGGAAAGTAACAACAAAAACACAATGAGGAAGAGTGAGAGGAATGTGCCATCGCACCGGTCTTTGGTTCTGCGCAAGTGTCTGTGCAACCTGCTGAGTAACATCATCCATCGACATGCCAGCCATAGTACCGCGCTCACTTTTGATTTGCTGTAGAACACGTGTTAACTGATCTCTAACAGACAGAAACAGAGAGGTCACTTTCAGAAAGCAATCCTTACAATAATCACAATAAACAAACCGTGTCAACAAGAAGACGAAAAAATTCTACTAAAATTATATTGGCTGCTAAAAATGTACTAGGAAGTAGCCAAGCTTATCGTATAACAGTGTATAATCTCAATACCTTGTGCATTGTGGGAAATGTGAGCCCAGTCTCTCCAGAAGCTTGTCGAGTTTGCCTGCCGGTGCAGGATTGGAGGGGAGGGGCTGGGGAGAGGAGTTACGCGTAGACGTGGTTTGCATGAACGTTTGGGGAAGGCGCACTGCAGCTTGGGGATGAAAACTTGCTCCATGAGCAACTGAGGGTGCGAGGGAGACACCTTGAACACCTACGTGTGTCTGTGGAAGGATATGTGGGGCTGGCGTGACAGGAGCATGGGATGACGTTTGAGGCCGGCAGATGGTTTGCATGGGTATTTGAGGGGCAGGTGCATGAGTTGTCATAGGGGCATAAATGTTTGTGAGGTGTGCAGATTGAGGACCTATACTGATGGGTACATATGGTGTATTTTGAGGAGACGGGGCTAAAAGTGGCGGTGTGGCTCTTTGTGGTGGTGGTGTGACCGAGGGGTGGAATTGGGGATGAACTATGGGAGGAGAATTGGTGGTAGTTGGTGGACCACTGTTGAAAATGGGATGAGAAGCAGGATTCTGAAGTGGACTGATTATCATCTCCAACTTCGGAAAGCCAAGGATAAAAGAAATGACACGCAAACAAAAATATACATTACTTGCATCAGTTTTAAACTATGCAAAATAATTAAAATACAATTAAACTCTGCATTCTGTCTTGCGCCACCATATTAGAGGTAGTTGGTATGTTATACACTACATAATCATGCAGAAAAGCTTAAACTAGTAAATTTTACAAATAAAAAGATACTTTTAATTAGGACATTGACTGGTGCAAACCAAAAGATATATACATACAAATAGTTAGAGTCGCATTATATTCACATAACGTATTATAAATATGACTGGATGGGCCATTTTCGACTTCGAACCGTGGTAAAACAGCCACTTTATCAATTCTACAATAGCACAGTATATGCCATAAAACAGTAGCACCTTGTAAAAGTTTCAATTCAATACGATTTTTTTGTAAGAATCTAATACTTCTATTCATCAAGGATGCATTTGTTTGATCAAAAATGGCAGTAAAGACTTTTATAAAAGATTATAAGATTAATAAGATTAAAAGTTACAAAGGATATCTATTTCAAATAAATGCATTTTTTTTTTTTTTTACTTTTTTAATTCAGGGGGAAAAATGCATTTAACAACTGTTTTCAACATTGATGATAATAAGAAATGTTTCTTGAGTACCAAATTAGAATGATTTCTGAAGAATCATGTGACACTAAAGACTGAAAGTCTTACAGACCCCAAACATTTGAACGGTAGTATACCTCCAGCCCTAAGCCGTATATGAGTAAATTGACACTCACTGTAGGCACTGCTGGAAGTAATGGGAGCGGGACTGAGGGCAAACTGTCCAACTGTTCACCTCTCTGCAGGAGTTGATGGTTTTCATTAAACTTATTCTGTGAAAGAAAAAAATGAAAGACAGAGTAAGAGAAGCTGCAAACTCCCTTCACCTGTAATCCATTGGTATTAGCCCCTCCCCTCACCTTTAGTCCTACCAGACTCCCGCGGACCATTGCCACATTGTGCTCCCACTTCTGCTGCTGGTGCAGGTGCTGCTGTGAAGGATTTAATCTGTCCAGATTAAGCAAAAAACCCTAAGAAATCATATCACCCTTACGCATGCTGATTTACTGTATTTGCATACCTGTCAACAGATATTAATTCACAAACAGTACCTGAGAAAATTAAGATATTTTTCGGCATCTACAATCCAGTCCTCCACTTGAGAAAGTGCAAGCTCTTTCTGCATCTCGAGTGCAGCTATCTGCTCACACAGACACATGAACAAATACACAGTCAGACAATAATTTACATGATTCATTACACTATCTGTGCGTTTTCTAGAGCAGTGTCTCACAACTGGTGCGTGCCACCTATTTTTGTGAAATAAATTTGGTTGTTGGGTTGCAACTTAATGACCATGGGAAAATGTGGGTCCCATAGCCAAACCAGTTGAGAACCATGGTTCTAGAAGATGTGCTGTGAAGGTGAAGGATTTACCTCATCCTGAAGAACGGTCTGACTAGCTTGCTCTGCCTGTCTGCACAGCGTCTCCATTTCCACCCTCAAGTCAGCTATTTCCTGCTCCCAGGAGAGCCTGCCACAAACACAAGCACAAAAACCAGATCAACACTCAGATCCAGAGACATTTGGGTGTTTCTCTGTTTACATTTTGAATATTTTACTTCTCTTGACTCTGTTCTTCAATCAGCATCTTGAGTTTCTTTTCTGTGTCCTCCAGATCCTGAGCCAATCTAAAACACATACATATCCTTTTAAATTCAATGAATAAGATCTATGCAATATTATATACTACCATTTAAAAGTTTATGGTCAATACAATTATTTTGAAAGAAATTAATAATTTCATTCAGTTAGAATGCATAAAACTGATCAAAAGGACAGTAACAAAATCTATAACATTATGAAAGAATCTCTATCAAATAAAAGCTGTTCTTTTGAACTTTCTATTCATCAAAGAATCCTGAAAAAAATGTACCCGCTTATTCAAAATTTGTAAGCAGCAACATTGATAATAAGAAATGTTTCTTGAGCACCAAATCAGCTAAATAGAGTGATTTCTGAAGAATCACATGACTGGATGACTTCTGAAAATTCTGAAATGACTGAAAATTCAGCTTTGCCATCACAGTAATAAACCAGATTTTAAAATTTATTCAAATAGAATATATAATCACAAGATTTTGCAATATTACTATTTTTTTTACTGACTTTTTGATCAAATAAATGCAGCTTTGGTGAGCCTAAAAGTCTTCTTTTAAAAACAAAAAGATTACAGAACTTACTGATATTGTATGTTCTGCCCACAGCAGTATATTAATTTCAGAAATATTTTAATGTCGGTTAATTACCTCATTTTCTCCTCTTCCATTCGATCTTTCTCTGCAGTAAGTTCTTGCCGTTTAACCATAAAGTTTTTCCGTGTTGTCTTGCTGCTATTCAGCTCCAATTTAATTTGCAAAGACTCAATTTTTTCAATAAAACCCTGTTTAAAAAAAAAAAAAAAACTTTCAATACCAATGAAAATCAGGTTCAAAAAGTACAGTAATACCAGAGGTTTTGACAAGGACACTGTACAAAGTATTTCCATTCCCTACTGAGTTCAAGGGAGATTTTAAGAACCTTTCTTGCTATTCAAATGATGTAAATGTCAGAACCTGTATGGTGGTTTTTGATGTACAGAAGTGATGCTAAACCTGGTACTGATGATTCCTGTCATCTCTTGTTTTTTCCAGACTGTGGACACAAATGTTGTGGTGCTCCTCCTCTGCTGCATGCTGCTTCGCAAGAGCCTCATACTGCTCATTCAACTCAATACTGCAGTCTTCTAAAGCACGCTAAAGAGAAAGCGAAAGGGACATTATATATTATATATATATATATATATATATATATATATATATATATATATATATATATATATATATATATATATACATACAGTGGGTACAGAAAGTATTCAGACCCCCTTAAATTTTTCACTCTTTGTTATATTGCAGCCATTTGCTAAAATCATTTAAGTTCATTTTTTTTCCTCATTAATGTACACACAGCACCCCATATTGACAGAAAAACACAGAATTGTTGACATTTTTGCAGATTTATTAAAAAAGAAAAACTGAAATATCACATGGTCCTAAGTATTCAGACCCTTTGCTGTGACACTCATATATTTAACTCAGGTGCTGTCCATTTCTTCTGATCATCCTTGAGATGGTTCTATACCTTCATTTGAGTCCAGCTGTGTTTGATTATACTTATGCTGCACTTAAGGTTCCTAAGAGTTCAGTGGCCTCCATAATCCTTAAATGAAAGACGTTTGGGACGACCAGAACCCTTCCTAGAGCTGGCCGTCCGGCCAAACTGAGCTATCGGGGGAGAAGAGCCTTTGGTGAGAGAGGTAAAGAAGAACCCAAAGATCACTGTGGCTGAGCTCCAGAGATGCAGTCAGGAGATGGGAGAAAGTTGTAGAAAGTCAACCATCACTGCAGCCCTCCACCAGTCTGGGCTTTATGGCAGAGTGGCCCGACGGAAGCCTCTCCTCAGTGCAAGACACATGAAAGCCTGCATGGAGTTTGCTAAAAAACACCTGAAGGACTCCAAGATGCTGAGAAATAAGATTCTCTGGTCTGATGAGACCAAGATAGAACTTTTTGGCCTTAATTCTAAGCGGTATGTGTGGAGAAAACCAGGCACTGCTCATCACCTGTCCAATACAGTCCCAACAGTGAAGCATGGTGGTGGCAGCATCATGCTGTGGGGGTGTTTTTCAGCTGCAGGGACAGGACGACTGGTTGTAATCGAGGGAAAGATGAATGCGGCCAAGTACAGGGATATCCTGGACGAAAACCTTCTCCAGAGTGCTCAGGACCTCAGACTGGGCCGAAGGTTTACCTTCCAACAAGACAATGACCCTAAGCACACAGCTAAAATAACGAAGGAGTGGCTTCACAACAACTCCGTGACTGTTCTTGAATGGCCCAGCCAGAGCCCTGACTTAAACCCAATTGAGCATCTCTGGAGAGACCTAAAAATGGCTGTCCACCAACGTTTACCATCCAACCTGACAGAACTGGAGAGGAACTGCAAGGAGGAATGGCAGAGGATCCCCAAATCCAGGTGTGAAAAACTTGTTGCATCTTTCCCAAAAAGACTCATGGCTGTATTAGATCAAAAGGGTGCTTCTACTAAATACTGAGCAAAGGGTCTGAATACTTAGGACCATGTGATATTTCAGTTTTTCTTTTTTAATAAATCTGCAAAAATGTCAACAATTCTGTGTTTTTCTGTCAATATGGGGTGCTGTGTGTACATTAATGAGGAAAAAAAATGAACTTAAATGATTTTAGCAAATGGCTGCAATATAACAAAGAGTGAAAAATTTAAGGGGGTCTGAATACTTTCCGTACCCACTGTATATATATAAAGAAACATTAACTTTTTAAAAAGAACATTACAATAATACTTTTCACAATTTCTAGGTGACTAATTAAATAAGCAAATTTATTGCATCATTTATTTGTACTCCTTTTATAAGAGGATACTCTTACTTCCATTGAAACAGATGCTTTTTGAAACAGTCAATTCATGCAAATGTATCAATGTGTTTTGTGTTAATATTATGTAATTACACATTTGTATAAAATCAAGTAAGATTAGAAAAATACAAAAACATTTTTACTTCTCAGATATTTGAAAACCACTGTGCACAAATTCACATTTCCAAAAACATCTGTAAGACATTTGTAAACTCCAAACAGTAAAAAAGTACAATACTTTTTTTTACTCATATTTGCTAGAAAACTAGTATGATATTTGTGCAACAAATATCTCAAAAGAACAATAATAAGGTTGTTCTATCCAGAAGTACAAGGCTAATGTCACACACACACAAAAACAAATGTTGGTTTCAAGTTCAACATCAACATTTTTGCTCAACCCTGTATAAAATTTAAAGCAAATCATGTTTTCAACAATTCATTTAGCAAGGACCACATCAAATGCCCTAACAAGTCATTTTTTCATTATATTTCACTATATTTGTAAGCACATTTTTTTTTTTTTTTTTACAAACTTGGTGCTTACAAATATAGCTTGTGCACACACACATACACAGTCATAAAGAGAACCTGCAGTAGGGTGCTGAAAACTTACCATATCCGATTCCCAGTCCTCATCTGTGTTTGTAGATCTTTCCTCTGTCCAGTCTTCAGTCTATAGTGGAGATAACAATCAAACTACATTTAGATGATCACTTTTGTGAAATGCTTTTTTGTGAGTTTTTTTTTTCAGACCTGTACGGTTTGGCTCTGTGTTTCATTGCTGGGTGTATAAGTGCTGTAATCTTGCTCTTCAGCATACTGGTTGAATACTGTTGGGAAGCTGCTCTCAGTGGACCAGGGCCCGGCTGATGAGCTCCATAGTGAAGGAACCGGCGGAATCACTGCAGAAACGGGGTCCCTGCCAAGAGAACAGGGATAACCGTGCTGCTCAACAATTCCAAATAGGAACATTTTAAGACCCCACTGTAAGCTGTTTTGTACTTACCGAAGTAAGTCTTCATCTAAAGCCGAACTCCACTCGGTGTGTATTTCACTTTCCATTTACGTTACAGGCAAATCCAGCGACAAAAGTCTCTGGATCTAAAAAACAATATTCAGATTTAAAACTTAAGCGTAAGTATTTTTATGAACTCGTACTAAGACTGAATTTACGCCTGACAACACATTTTAAATGACGATGGTTATATTTCCAGTGAAATATGAGCGCCAACAGCAGAGTTAACGAAACAGCACAGAATTTAAACCGAAACTTACTCTAAACATTCAAAGAGCTGGTCTTGATGGTCAAATAAGTCACAGTATACGTATATGTAATCTAAATAATTTAAGAGAATAATGATCTTTTTTAAAAAGGCAACTGGCGCAACTTTCATGACATAATCTAAACCTGTTTTACTTCCGGTGTTACAATATATCCAGTTCGTGAAATATTTGGTTCCATATTCAGTTCCTGTAATATTTTGGGTGACTATTCCTTTCTATTATATTCCTAAGTTGCGTCCCAAATGACGCACTATACACTATGTACTTATGCACTATGTATTCTATGAATTTTATAAGCTTATTTTGTCATTAAACATCGCAGTCTGATCCCCCCTCCCCCTTAGCAACGTAATTAAAGCTGCGACAGTTGAGTGCATTAAGTGTCCAACATTCCACACTTCTGCTGCGTCCCAGTTCGCCTACTTATACTACGCCATAAAAGTATGTACTCTTTCTGTGAACAAAAAGTACAACTTTTAATTGCTTTGGGACATACTATCACGTCATATAGTTGCGTCTTTGCTCTCTGTCGCATCCTTGTCACCGTAAACTGGCCTGTCAATCATCTTACATCCTCCACATTTCATTTAGCTAATTTCCTACCGTATCGGAGAGAAATGCAGTAGGCCTTCCACGTTGATCTGCAGTCGCGGGTCTTTCATGTGGAGAACTCTCCGCATATTAATGCATAGTGATGCATTTAAAAGTTAATGGCCAATCGGATCTTTATAAAAGTCCACATTGGTATTGCAGATGAAATATAACACGGATAACATTAAATAAATATTTTCTCATAAATACCTCTCAGTGTCGGTCGCGCATATCCACCATGTTTTGTAGTTTTTTTTAAACACCTTTTACTCGTGTTTGTAGTTCTGAACTGAATCCTCATCCAAAGCGCAATGCGTTCTTCTTCTTGATTTTTATGGCGGTTGGCAAACAACTTCAAGGTGCATTACGCCACCTGCTGGTTAGGAGTGTGGACCAAGAACGCAAGGACCTTTACCTAACACCTTCTAAACACCTGTAATCTTTCATCTAACACAGACATTTTCAAATATATTATTAAAAAAGCAATACACTCCTCATGTGAATTCCTTTGCAATAAATTTGTCAAATTAAACTTCATCTGAATTCTTTCTTAATAACTCCTTTCACTATTATATTTTGGACATTTCATTATAACATGTTCCACTGTTTCTTCTTGATTACAATGCTCACATGCTCCTGTCTGATGTTTCCCTATTTTATTTAGAGTACTGTTAAGTGCTGTATGTCCAAATCTAAGTCTAGATATAATTGATTCTTCCTTTCTATTTCTCCTTGTTATTCTACCTTTACCAACAATTCTTTGGATGTTATAAAGCCATCTTCCTGTTCTTTCTTCTTCCCATTGTTTCTGCCATCTATTTTTCACGTTATGGGAGAAAAAAAAAAAAAAAGAAAAAAAAAACCTTAATCTCAGCCTTATTATAATTTACATTCATGTCTATATCTGATTTTCCTGTGGCTTCCTTAGCACATTCATCTGCCAATTCATTCCCCTTTACTCCTATATGAGCAGGTACCCAGCAGAAAGATACTTCTAAACCCATCATCTGAATCCTGTATAATGTTTGAAGGATCTCGATCAGTACGTCAGATCTACTCTCAGACTGACCACTTTCTAGTGTCATTAATGATGAACTTGAGTCAGAACATATAAGTGTCCTCAGTGGTCCATTTTCTTGACCATGGAACAGTTGGGCTAATGGCCATCTCATTTATTTCCATTTCTTCTGCCACTTTAGGTATCACCCACCCAAAACTCTTGATTTCAAACTTTTCTTTTTCCCAACATGGTTTTACCACGTCTTTTGCTGGATGATCTATAATAAGTTCTTTTATACTGACCAAATAATTCAGTGACAGTTGCACTCTCCTAAGTTCTAAGGGCATTTCCCCTGTTTCAATCTGCAATGCAGCAGTAGGAGTGGATCTTATAGCCCCTGTTAATAACCTTAATGCCTTATATTGAATTTTGTCCAATTCCTTCAACTTGCTTGTAGCAGCAGATTGAAAAACTATACAACCATAATCAAGCACTGATCGCATTAATCCGGTATATATACTTTTCAGTGCCAACCTTTCAGCCCCCCAGTCCTTACCCACCATACATCTCATAACATTCTGTACTTTCTTGCATTTATCAATAATTTTCTCAATATGCATTTTAAATGTAAGTTTCTCATCAAATCATATCCCTAAAAACTTAAAACAAGAAACTCTTTCTATGTCATGGCCATATAATTTTAATTTTATCCCACTGTTAACTCTCCGTTTTGAAAAAATCACTGTTTTTGTTTTTTCAACATAAAATCTAAACCCCCACTGATATGACAATTTTTCCACTTCTGTTATAGCAGCTTGCATTTTCCTAATAACAAAATCCACATTTCTTCCACATTTCCAAATTGCCCCATCATCTGCAAAAAGGGAGAATCCTATTCTTTTCTCAATACTTGAGAATACATCATTAATCATAATGGTAAATAATAAGGGACTAATTATGCTTCCTTGTGGTGTACCGTTCTCTACAATCATGGTCCAGCGCAATGGGTTGTGGGCAACTTTAATGATAATTTGTCATGATATCTAGTATAATAGAAAAAACATAAGTAGGAAAACATTTGTAGTTTGGTGTTGATAAAGGGTACACAAACCTTAATGGTTCCATGACAACACTGGCTTTCTACAAAATAATCAAGAAATTAACCCTAATAGGGTGTTTAGGGTCAATATGAACCCATTTTTGAACTTTCCTTAGTTAAAAAAAAAAATGCTTCCCTTCATCAGAGTGGCATAAGATTTTGTGTCTTTTTCTACATTATCTATCTATACACACACACACACACAAAAGGCTGGTCTTTATTCAGTTTTTCTGAAGGTATGTTTAAAAAAAAAAAGAAGAAAAAAAAAAGTCACACTCTGGGTGTTTGGGGTCAATATGACTGCAATCCCATAGCCTACTATCCGGACAGGATTTGAGTTCTCTCGTATTCCGATTCACAAACAAATGGAATAACAATTTAACTGGGCTACTAGTTGCGCTGTGTGTTTTTGAATCACCACAAAGAACCGGTTCATATGAGTCACCTGTAAAATCTCTCCTGCAAATATTACTTGTAGCCTAGGGGGGTATTTTTCGATAAAGGATAATTAAGGCGATATTTTGCTAATTGTGTTATTGTGCTGGTATGGCTGGTTTAGGCCTGTCTAAAACTGCCAGTAGGTGGCAACCCAACACTGTCTTAATAAGTGAATCATTAAATCGTTCATTTAAATTATTTATGGCTGTGTCCAAAATCACAAAAATAAATAGGGCACTGAGGGGACAGCCATTTGTAGTTGTGTCCGAAACCATAGTGTACATTATTGAGTGCACTCATTCAATCCCACAATGCACTGCAATGACGAGTGTACAACCGATGTACGCTCAACCATAGATATGTATGCATAGATACCACGTTCGACTGCTCCAGACATGTCGGCGTGTAGTCACTAACAGTAAGAAACATCGATTCACTGAGATTCCTGCAGAAATGGGATAACCTTTCACAGGTGAGAATGTGTTGGTTTGTGTTTATGTAGCTGTATTCTGTATGTATGTATGTTTATGTATGTAACTCAATATTACATTTTTTTTATTATGGTAATTTTAATTTTTTTTACTTTTACTATGGTAACTTTTTAATGTTGTGTTAGCTGATGCCTTCATCTTTTATTGTGTTAAATAAGCAAAATGATCTGCTGAAGTCTATTGCACATACAGATATTCATACATGCGTCTTACAGTTGCAGACACTCAGTCAACTTGCTCTCGAATGTTCACGGACACCTGCCTTGAACGTTCAAGTATGGTGGACGGCTTACGTATAGTGGCCCATAGAAACAACCGCTAAAATGAAACAACCGCAATGATAAGCTTTTCCTCCATTTTGATGTTCCTCTGTCTTCCGGTGTTTCATGAACGCAGTTGGCTAGCGTATGCACTAGGGTGTTTGCACGCCTGCGTTGGCTCTTGAAAAGTTGAAAACTTTTCAACTTCTGCTTTAAGCAACGCCAGTGATGCAATGCAACAAACACACAATTCAGTTTGGCAGTGCATGATGTCACCCATTCAAAGTAAACGAGATGCGTTAGCTCAGCTCTCTAATTTAATTGTTACTAGTAAAAATGCAGTTACAATGACTAACGCTGAGAACATTAAATGCTAAAATGGCTTGCCATAAACCCTGATGCAGTGCAAGATAAGAGGGAGAGGGGATGCCTATTCAGCAAGCCTTAGAATAAATTCTAATATAACAGAGTTTCCCATGATTGACTGAATAACTCGTTCCTGCACGATGCAGTTGCCCGCTCTGTCTTGACCGCAATGGGTTTTTTTCACTGCTTGAGAAAATTTATGTGGTGTGAGAGCAGTGTCTATTTTGTGAGTGTCAGTCACGCTGAATGTATAAGAGTTGACAGCCCTGGTTTCCTGCTATTGTAAAAAATAAAAAATAAACTGTTTACTTGCATATTGTTTGTATATTAACTATTAAGAAAATTTCACCCCAAAAAATAAGAAATGAATTAATTCATAAGCCAATGAATGCAATACTGTGTTCCCATAAGAAGTATCTGATTTTCCTGATCAGTTAATTCTGCTGTAGAGCGCACATTTGCATGATTTGACAGACTCATCTCCAAGATACCATGAAGGATAGATTTTAGAACATACTCAAACCAGCAAAGTGCAGTTCCCATAATATGCCCAAAGTGAAGAACATTTCAAAAAACATTTAGCAAATATTAATAACATCATAAAGACGCTACGGCAATGTTGTTCTAAGAATGTTTTCTCTCAATGTTATGAGAATGTACTTTAACTATAAAAACATTATAAGACTGTTCCTGAAACATTATTTTAGGAATGTTTTTTTTACATAACGTTAGTGAAAGTTATGGAAACATTCACTGTTAGCTGGGTAAAGCAAGTCTGATTTTTGCTTTCAGTTCTGCTTTATTTGACATTTTGCAAATTGTGTAACATGCTTTTTTAATGATCATCAAATTATAGTTATAACTCTTCCCGCTGCTTCCTCTTTCTGTATAGTCAGAGACTTAAACTGCACTGTTGTATGTAAATCCAAGTAGGCTACACCATCATCAAGGGATGTGGAGAAATGTGGTCTGACTTTGGATACGAAAGGAAGTGCAGAAGAGAAAAGAAAACCAGCAGCACAGAGAAATATCTACAGTATTTGAACTTACTGTTAGTCAACACAACCGCAAACAGAATTTAGCATCACAACTACTTTTTCATGATTCTTGTTACTGTGCGTATGTGCTATAGTTTGAGAGTGTGATGGAGCTGCAGCAGCGTTTTTCTGCGTGCGTAAATGAATATGAAGAGGGTGAGGGAAACACAGAAAACAGGGAGATGCAGAAAAATGATGTTGTTAAAACAGAAGACATTTATCAAACTCTTCAGTACCCACTGGAAGACCAAAGAACTATTAACAGTACAAGACTGTTTTCAGGTAAGACAACAGAGGATGGGTGGATGGAATTCAGGGAGCAAAATTTTCATGTAGTTTACAATCAGTGCTTCTGTATTAATCTTTATTAATCTCTGTTTAACAGAGCGTTATGAAAGGAAGTATGTGTTTTTACTGCTTGCTGTGAACATTCTTATCTCAACCATCATCCTTACCATTGTGGGCCTAAATTGTAAGTTTTATGACAGCATTCGAAATTTATTGAGGTACTAAATAATAATCGAAAAAAATGGTTTGTGACAATAATGAGTACATTTAAGTGTAGTTTGACAAATATTTATGAACACCCTTAGACTCTCACAACAAAGAAACGCAACCAATGAAAGGACAAAAAGGTTAGTTTAAATTTTTATTAACTGCTGAGAAGGAAACTAATTTTGCTAACTAACTGTCAGCCTGCACGTGTGAAACATCTAAAGAATAAACTGTTTCACACATTCATTACCAGAATATCTGATGTTTTATATGTCTGTGTCTTTTACACATTTGATTATTCTTAATTTTATCTGTGTTGTGCATCATTTTATGAGCTAAAATGGAAATCTGAACTGTTAAAATGTGTGTGGTTTTGTTCTAAACCTGTCCTGGCGTGGCAGATGCAACTCACAAAACTAATACTAACACGAAGCAATTTAAAAAAAGAAAAAAGTAAGATGATTTAAATATTCATAATTTCTTTGATTTCTGTCAACAGATACTTACTGAATGTACTTTATCTTTCAGAAGTGTGGCTTCTCTATGACAATGTGTTTTATTTGTTCTGGAGTGACAACAGTGACTGCAACGCCGCTAAGAGCTTCTGCTCTAAGAGGAATGCCAGCCTTGCCGTGTTATCTAGGCACAACAAAGTACAGCAGCCATTCATCCACTTCTCTCTTTTTTGCCTTTTCTCCATAATTACACTATATTGATTTCATTTTTGCTGTTTTAGCAGAAGAATTAGGAATTGATGCAAAAACAGTATGGAAAACAGTGCAGAAACAAACAATACCAGTAGAATAAAAAAACCCAAAACAACAGTATTTAACAATATATAACATAAAAATTAATAAATGTTAATAATAAAATATAATGTAATTATTTATTAACAATGAAATAATAAAGTGAACAGTGTTCCATTACCACTATTACTGTACATGAGAGTAAACAGAATTAAAATGGTAATTACATTATTACATACAGAGCTTATGAAGATGATGTCTGATTCTGAGACTGGGTTGCACATTTGACTGGTTTATATACTTGTCAGGGATATTTGGCATGGACTTCGTGGACTTTTAGTTAGTATTCTTTGGTTCCTGTGTTCCGTTTCTTTCAGTTTTCCGCTCATTGTTTGTCACCATGGTCACTATATGATGTCATTCGTTTCTGCTGTGTTCACCCCATTACCATTAGTATTTATGCCACTCGGTTTCAGTTCTCAGCAGTGTTGCCAATTTAGCTATTTCATCACTAGCAACTCCCTAGCCCCTTTTGAGACTTTTTTCAAAACCCTATAGTTACAAATCTAGCAACTTCTTGGACAAACCATATCTAGATTCTTATCTCACTCACTGATCTATATTTATATTTATATAAATCAGTGAAATCACCATTATGACGCCATCTAGTGACATTTAGCAATCAGATTTAGCAACTTTCAACTGAAAGCAGTTGGCAACACTGGTTCTCAGTTGTTCCGGTCTACGTTAAGTTACTGCTTGTGTTTCTTCTGTTCCCTGCAATTGTATGTATCTTTGAAGCTTATTGAAGCTTATTTATCTAATTCGTCATCTTAGTGTTCCTGTCCTCAGCCCTTGCTGACAATACTGAATCCAGGGGCAATTTTACCTCATAAATTGGTTATTATTTGGTTATTATGTATTATAAGGTTGAGTACGTGTAGCAGAGATGATTTGAGAGTGCCGTAAAGTTTACTATATAAGGTTATAATTTAATTAAATTTTTTAAACAAACTTTTAATGAATTAAAAGTGAATGTTGTGTGTTTACATGGGCAGGTCTGGTTGATGTCTAGAACCAGTGGAAAGCAATTTCTGGTGTTAAAAGCCTCATCAGACGGATCTGGGGACAATGATTCTTCATTTGGGGTAATCTACAAATTTTTGTCTTAATTTTTATATTTTAAACCATTAAGATATTTGTGAAATTATTTTCTGAACAGGCAATTACCAAAATTGGATGGTTGAAAAGCTTTTAATGCTGTTGGAAGATTGTAAAACAAATTGCTGTATACTGTAAATGTGATTCTCTTCAGTTTTTGTGTGTGTGAGTGGAAAGAAATATGTGTAGAAAAGATGAGAAAATTAATCCAAAAAATATTGAAAAATTTCTGGGCTTAATTGTTTTTTCAGTAAAAAACTTTTATTTTTTAAAATCAATAAAATTATTAAGTATTCTAACATTAACTGTGTTTCAAAATATATTTCGGACTTTTCTGGTTGTGCCTCAGGATGATAATAATAAGTGTGGCATCATGACCCCTGATGTTGATACGGATCATGGAGAAGGATTTGTTTGTGGGAGACCCATATTCCCAGATTCTGAAGACACTGGACTTTACTGATGATCCTTATCTTCTCAAGCAGCACTTGTCCTTGTAACTCCAGCATTTTGCAGTCATCCAGATAACCCTGTGTGCTTTCGTTGGCCAAGAGTTTTGAATTTAAGCTTTTTAAATTGAATGTAGGTTATGCATGGTACAGTTCCACAGGTCAAAGTTCAGCTTCCAGAGAACAAATATGCATATGTTTAAATAATATTTTCTACATTCAGTTTATATATATATATATATATATTTTACTTTTGTTGAGCTTTTCATTTTGCTTGATATTGTTTCTTGCTGTTTTGCTATCCTTGAATAACCTCATGTATAATGTTTAATGCTTTATTAATTTGTGCAAGGTGAAACTCTTCTCTGTAACTACTAATAACTGTATTGTCTTTTTTAGAAGTTAGAGATAAGAGGTTGTCTCCCTTCAAAGCTTTCAATGATTTTTTAAAAAGCAATATTTTTTTATTAGTTTTTTTTTCTTTCAAAACACTTGCTGAATTAATTTCTAGGCAAATGGAATCAGGCAGATCTTTGGCTATGACTAAAGTTATTCAATAAATTCTTATGATCAATTGGTTTACCGTCTTTTTCTCATTTCTCCTCTCCAGCTTCTGCCGCTATAAAAGAGTTAGGCTATCTTTATAAAAGTGGTATTTCCTCAAGTGAAAAATAGCTACCACTCTAGTGACAAGAAGTGAACCTCTTTAGCTCTGTCTAGGATATGAATATAACGGATATAAAAGATCTAAACGGATTACATCAACTACTGACTGCTTTATGCAAACACCTGAAGTCAGCAAGTCCTAAAGGTGTATGAGAGTTTTATTCTGGGTTGTAGCGCCCTCTGCCTGTAATGTGTTGAACTGTTTTAACCGTTGTTGCAGTTAAACAATAACAAAACGTAAATCTAACTAGTAACATGAAGCTGGTATTCTTACTTTAATTTAAATTAAAATAATGTTATAGTTTCTATCAATGTTTTTTTTTTTTTTTTAATAAATCTTTTTACTTATATTCATCATAGCCATGACTGAGCACGTTAACTGAGGTGTTCGGAAGAAACAGCGCAACAGAACAGACCATTATTCAGGTAGGCCTATGCTATATCAATTAAACATCTTACTTTATACAAACATCCTTGTAGGCTACAAACTCAAATTTAAAATCTTTTTGTTGTTGTGTGTTTCATTGTACTAGAAAGAACTATTGTTTTTTCATAAGAAGTTGCAAGCTAGCTGGCAGCGCTGTATCAAACAATTATCAGCCATTTATAGTGTAACGTTTAGTTATTGTTCAAATTACACTATATGTTTCACTGACTTGATTTAAATTTCATCAAAACGTGACAGAAAAACGACGTTCATGAGTAGGCCTATGTGTTGTTCCACATCTAAACGACTTTAGTCTGTGCGCTGCAGGGATGGAATCCGGAGATTCTCTGTCGCGATGGCTGAACTCTGATATTTTCATCGTGTTTGTGGTCTTGCTGTTGCTCCTTTTGCTGGTCATCTTTGCTGTATGCTGGCTCATCAGACGACACCACACACAGAGACCCACAGAGTACTAAAATACACACACTCATACACACAGATATGTTTAACATAAACACAATATCAATCCCACCACACCCTATCAGGGCTGCTCATCCCTGTTCCTGGTGATCCAGAGTTAAGTTCCAGTACTAGTCCAACACATCTGTAAATATCAAGTGTTCCTGAAGATCTTAATTAGCTAGTTCAGGGTTGATAGTCTTACAAGTTTGTCATCAATTATTATAACTTTTTTAAATTAATTACATAAACAGTAGATTAGTCGCATTTGATACTGAAAAGTAAGACTGATTACACCTAACTAACTGCTAGTTGGTCATTCTAGTTCTTAAAGATGCAGAAACACTGAGAAACACTGTTGATATTTAAAATCACCAAAACAAACATGCCCCTCCCAAAAGGATCACACCCCTATCTTGATAGCCCCACCCCCAAATTCAAGAATAGGCTATGCAGCACAGGCACCTCCCCCCTCATGAGTGGACACGCCCCTCACTGCTGATTTGCTACTGGAGTGTTTTGGCACTCTGTCCGATCCACTTTCAACAGCGTTTCTCAGAAATCGTGTACTGCACCTTTAAGGCACAGTCTTAACATAAGGCCTATGTTAATGCAACTGGATGTATTTAAATATTACTGGATCTCCAGGAACAGGATTGGGTATCCCTGCTATATATTATGCAGAATTCTCTCTAACAGTAGGATTGACCTCGCTCTCTACTTCTCAAGGAAAATGGCAGAAATAGAGATTATTCCAGTTGATGCTGCAGACTTGGGGAACTCACCCAGATTTACCCTGAAGATTGTGACTGAGCAGACACATGCAACAGAGCTTGTGGAGATGTTAACTCATAGAGGTCGCTCTGTTGAGGTTTCAGATCGCCATAGTAACCCCTCTGTCTCTGCTGTTACGGAAGATGATGACAACGACCAAGATTACACCGATGCATTATAGATTATATAAATCTCTGTGTAGTTTATGAATTTTTTAATCATAACGTTTAGTTTAGCTACTAGAATGAATTCAATTATAAATATAGAACTATGTAAACAAGTGAATTTGTTATTTTGTGTGCAACAAGAACATGGACTGAAAGACATATTAATCACATTTGTTTTTCAATTATTGGACACATGAGTTTACTCATAGGGTCCAGCATTCCCATAAACCTACACCGGACAAGCTCTGGAGAAAGGATACTCAGTCTAAAATGCTTCATACATATGTATTTACTATCTGTAACTTGAACATGACAAAATGAGACTGTAAAATGTACAATGTTACATTTTGTTGGAGGATTTAATTGGTTATCAATACACATACACATTCAAACAAATGTATTCAATTAGATTAAGGTTCAAAACTGACATGATCAGGAAAATACATTTAAAATATGAAACAATTAATCTGTGCAGAATTTAAACTGGAATTTCGTTAGGTCGTTGTTCTGACGTAGTACAGGGAAGCGCTGCACTGTCTATACAACGTAAACACCGTAGGAGACTGACGGGAGAGACGAAATTGCTGAATTAAGTTGTTATTTTTGTTTTGTTTTTGTGCACAAAAAGTATTCTTGTCGCTTCATAATATCAAGGTTGAACCACTGTAGACACGTTGACTATTTAATGTCTTAATAATACTTTAAATTAATACTTTTCTGGACCTTGAATGTGGTAATTACGTTCTATGGGGGATAAAAAAAACCTTTTGGATTTCATCAAAAATAACTTAATTTGTATTCTGAAGATGAACGAATGTTTTACAGATGTGGAACAGTATGAGAGTGAGTAATTAATGACTGAAATTTCATTTTTGGGTGAACTAACCCTTTAAGTGAAACGTTGCCAATAAATAACAACAAAAGAAGATTAAGCAACAAGCATGTTGTCAATAATAACCAGAAACTGGGGGAACTAAATCCCCAGACTAGACTTTTGCCTGCAGACTTGTTTCGCCATCAAATTAGCTCCTGATCAATTTCATGATTACATTCATTTCTTTTCCTGCATTACTTTTTTTGTGAATTCTTGACATCCTAAGTCGTGACAGTTGTGGCCTAATGGTTAGAGTGTCAGACTGGTAACCCGAAGGTTGCTGGTTCTCAATACTTAGATTCTCGATTCTTCGATTCTCAACACTGTCAGGAAATGACTGAGATGCTCTTGAGCAAAGCACCTAAATCTCAATGGTGCAACAGCAAAATGGCTTCCCATGGTGTGTGTCCACAGTTTGTCTGTCCACAGAATGTCTGGACAACAAGGAATAAGTTGTTTCGTCATCCAAGCTTGTGCAGCCAATTTGGGGCGGCTGACCCAGGTGGATGGTCTCATCTTGCTCTCGCAGTACTTTAATGGCACGTGATCGTGACTCGGCTTTGGCAACAATCAAAGTCAAACAAACTTTGGCTGAATCCCAATTGGCACACTTCTATGCACTTTCAGTCTTGTGGACTTACAATGGCTGCCGCGTGCGCATGTCCGTTAAGTCCACGAGACCGTAGGGTGTCCCATTCATCATTTTAGGTTTCAGAAGCGGCATAGCGGCCCTTTGCCGCTGCAATGCGCCCTCGATGCGCACTTCAGCTGAGCCCGCAAATTTGCAAACTACACAGAGGACTTTACCTGGCTGTCAAAGCGGCATTACGTCATGAAAGTGCAGACTCAGAGGAAGACCATGAAGGTTTAGGGTGCCATTTGGGATTCAGCCTTTCTAACCAGAATGCGTTGCATTTGTCACCTTACCTATACACTTACGATCTTGTGGACTTACAGTGGCCATGGCATGCACGTGAACATGAAGTCCACAAGGAAGACCACGAGTGTTTAGGGTGCCATTTGGGACAGGACCACTATGCTTGATATTAAAGTGGTATGTTGCAAATGCGATTCTCACTGGTTGCCAACTTTTTTGCATTTATAGTCGGCAAACGTAGTTCAAATTTGTCTTACCTTGTTTGTCTTGCTGAATATTGTTAGAAATCTTAAAGAGCAAGATTATTTCAGCACCATAAATGCTGAAAACGTCTGTGCTTGAAAAAGGAAGAATATGAAAGTAAAAGTAACTTTTAAAACCTACGTCACATCGCCAAGTGAGTCACAGCATATTTGTTTATCTACACAGCATATGTATATTATAGATTCATAAGTTGTTATAAACATTGACCAATTCTGTTTAAAAACAAATTTTAACAGATCAATCACTGCTTCCCCTCAACACTGCTCTGTGAACACAGACAAGCGAAAACCTAAAACAAATGAAAAGCACCAGTTCTGATAGAACACTGCTCAGCCAATCCATTTCGAAGACCGGAACTAACTGTAGTTTAAAGGTGTTGTATGTGATTTCTCATATTCGTTGTTGAACACTGTTGATATTTGAAATCAACCCAAACAAACCCACCCCTCTCTTCATTGCTCCGCCTCCAAAACTCCAAAACACTCCAATCCTAACCACCCTGCTCCGAGTGAGCCTTGAACCCCAGCCCGATCGCAGCTGGCATGCGAGGCGAATGCACTGACAATGACGCTAAACACAGCATTCTCTAGCAGTCGTCTGTGTGCAGTCGTTTAAACTGCAAAACTCTCTCTGTTACACAAGCAATGCGAGTGGATGTCTGTTTATCACAGCTGATGCGCAACAAAATGATTCACGAAAAATAAAGTGTAGATGATGAACGAACGACAAAGGAGCACAAAGAATGAACGTAGAGTACATAAGAGTAAATACAAAGCGTTCGTTGTTAGTCGCCAACAGCACAGCAGCTCCAGACAATCAAAACCCAGTTTTACTTACATGAGAAGGAATCAAAGCAGCCTCCACGTCTGTTTTCAGGCCTTCCCACGTAGCTCTCTCCAGCGCTGGAAAGCTTTTCTAATATAATATAAACACGGTCCTAAAGAGCTTGCCCAATCATAAACCTTAATTCCAGTGATATTCTTTTGAGCTGTTTTGTACTGTGTCCCATCTCTCGTTCTGTAGTTTTTTTTCTTCTTCTTATTTTCAAATCCCCCTCTTGCTCGTTCTCTCTCCTCGACTGTAATACACCCCCTAATGCTGATTGGTTAGACGTTTGTTGTTGGTATCGGCCTGACTAACTTCCAAACAGTGTAGCTGAAAAGATCGATACCCCACCTTTAACTGTTATTTCCACATTTCAACATATTTAACAATTATGTTCTACCTGCCTCCTGGAATCTCTTGTAGTCATCCTGAAAGACTTTTCTGCTTCTGCAGGTTATATCTATGACATACTTGCAAATATTGCAGATTGCAAATATGTTGGGGAAAATTACTTTTAAAAGTAATGCGTTACAATATTGCATTACTCCCTAAAAAGTAACTTAGTTTAAGTAATGTGCTGTGTTACCTAAATGGCTTGCTTATTTGTTTTGACCAAAAAAAAAAAAAAAAAAAGGCAAATGTTAAGGCCCTTTCACACCAAAAATGAAATGAATAATCCTCAAGCTGAAGGAAATGCAAATTCATGCCTGTAGTGTAGAGGGCGAAGCTCAAACAAACTTTTCAGCTGTGCTGCCGTTCTGGATTGCAGAACAGGACAGGAGAAGAAAGTTCAACGCTCACATTGAACTACAATAATCATGTTTAGGCAGCGCACACAACACCTCCGTAGGATTTCTCTCGTCATGGGGACAGGAGAGGTGTCAGTTAATAAATGGGAAAACAAAATAACTTGCGTTACTTTTTTGAAAAAAGTAACACAAGGTATTTTGTTGTAAATTTAAAATACGTTACTTTACTAGTTAGTTAAAATGTAGTTTTTAAAAAGAAAAAGATTACATAACTGTTGTGTTACTTGTATATGTAAATCCCAACACTGAATATTACACATCATGTCTGTCACATATGGCGCTGCGGCTTTTGGATACTATTTAAAACAGTAGCTATGTTGTTGATGTTTTACCCCACACTAATCACATGGTGTCCTCAGAGGCATAACTTTGGCACACACACACACACACACTGAACGCATGTGAAGGTCCCTGTCTTTCCGTGCGAGGAATGTGGTGTTTTTTTCAAGGGGTAATGGCCGCCTCAAAGTCTCGTAAATGGGGACTAGGCTGTACGTCGACACACGCAAACGCACGTGCGCTCATGTTCACATTCATGCCTATTATGATCATGCAGTCTGACTGTCTAGACTTGAGTAACCCAAGCACATGCACGCGCGCGCAAATTCACATACCTTTCCAACATGGACGACAATCTGATAATAAAAAAGACACAGGACACATATTTCAGTTCTCTCATCCTTTTTTCATCTTTTTCCATAAATTGGAGTGACATTGTCTTAATCACAGGCAATAATCATTGATGAATTTCTGAATTTAACAGACATTTCTACTATATCCATACCATACAGTCTCCCATGCCCACCCGAGCCCAGTATTTCCCCTTATTCACAGAACTATACAGCCCACAGCCTAATAATTCTCTTATTAAAACCCCTTTATACACAATTGTCATTGAATGTTTCATAGCATTAGATATACAGAAGAACAGATCAACTTTGTAACTTTACACAGACCCCTGATTGTGCATATCAGACCCTTTTTCCCAATAACTTGCAGGTACTTATAGACAATAAAGGATTACTTTTCTTTTTTTTTAGTTTCTTTTTTTTTCTGAACTATATATAGATAGTCCTTACCTACAGTATACATATGACCTTGGCTGTATTTCTACATCACTTAATACCATGTTAATGTTTTCTGGAAAGAAAGTCGGGGGACATACAATTTTATACACCAAACCACTTTATAAAATTGTCAGTCTGAAGAAAGAAAAATCCCACTGCTAGAATGCAGAATCTTCAAACTTCCCACTGTTCTAGAATAAAAAGCATCTTTTACAGCTGCCGTGTTTTAAATAAGACATAATAAAGACAATAAGGCAATCAAAATATAGGAAAGAAAAGACATGGAGTAAAACGGAATAGCCAAACATACTTTGCAGTTGGACTGGACCGACATAAACAGACAAACACGCACACGCAAACACGATTTAATGCTTTCTTTGTATTTGTAATGGTCTACCCATGAGGTGGATTTAAAAAGGCATATGTCCTGCTCAGGATTAGAAGTAAACACAGAGGTTAAAACTCTTAAGGGGACATTATTAAGCCCACCACATATTATAATCACCACCTGTTGTTGTTCTGTTTTAATCCTTAGTACACATTATGAAGTATGTGAACATTTCAGTAGGGAGGTATGCATGTTATCTGTATCATTGACAACCACTGTATAAGTGATGTGGATGATGAGTATTAACATTTTAAGCAAATGTCACCTCTATTAAACACTTAGAAACACTTCATTGAATGTCACATCTTACGTATAAATGAACCTGTATATAATAAGCATAACCTAAGGTGGCTTTTATTTTTACATGATAGAAAAGGCATTCATATAAGCACTGTAAGGCTTCATGTTGATTCCTGGTAACTGAAGGCAGCTGTTGTACAATGTGAGATATGAGTTTACATTAGCAAATAAGTGATAAAAAATACACAGATTGTGTAGGCAAAAGAGAAAAATATTGGTTACTAAAAATCTGGTATTAAAAAGCATGTTTCACTTATTTTCCTCAGTGCATGATCAATGGTAGTGTGTCAGTTTGGAATTTGGCACTAAAACAGGATCATTTCGACACATTTTTTGCAAGTTACATACACTACACAAAACAAACAAAAAAAGTCTCTTCTGCTCACCAAGGCTTTATTTATTTGATCCAAAATAAAACAGTAATTTTTAGAAATATTTTTACAATTTGAAATAACTGTTTTCTATTTGAATATATTTTAAAATGTAATTTATTCCTGTGACCAAAGCTGAATTTTCAGCATCATTACTCCACTTTTGATCCTTCAGAAATCATTCTAATATACTGATTGCCAAATGGAAAGTTCAAAAGAACACCATTTATCCGAAATATAAAACTTTTGTAACATTATCACTACCGTTCAAAAGTTTGGTTCAGTAAGAATTGTTTTTTTTGTGTTTTTTTTAAGAAATGTATACTTTTATTCAGCATGGATGCATTAAATGGATCAAAAGTGGCAGTATAGACATTTATAATGATGCAAAAGCTTTATATTTCATATAAATGCTGTTATTTTGCACTTTCTATTCATCAAATAATCTTGGAAATTTTTTTTAACTGTTTTCAACCTTGATAATAATAAATGTTTCTTGAGTAGCAAATCAGCATATTAGAATTATTTAAGGATATATATATAAGGATCATGTGACAATGAAGACTGGATTAATGTGCTGAAAATTCAGCTTTGCCATCACAGGAATAAATTACATTTTAAAATATATTCAAATAGAAAAGTTATTTTAATTTGTAAAAAATTATCACAATATTAATGTTTTTTTCTATATTTTGGATCAAATAAATGAAGCCTTGGTGAGCAGAAGAGACTTCTTTGACTTACTTTTTGACTTAATCTTACCGCTCAAAAACCTTTTGACCAGTAGTATATATATATATATATATACACAAAATTAAAAAAATTAAAAAAAAGTATATATATATATAAACAAAATCTTAAAATCTTAAAAAGAAGAACATGCTACGCAAAGACAGACACTGCTGTCCAGATGGTATGAAAAAACCCTGCTCCCTTGTAACTGAACAAAATAATCAAAAGCAGTGGAAACTGGAGCACATTCACTATTACAGGGCAAGTTAAGTGTGTGTGTTGCAGGAGTGTAAAAACCAGTCAGAGTATCGTCAACAGGTCAGACAGAGAAATTTGATAGATATCTGCTGTCTGGTGTGTGTGTGTTAAATTTATATAGCAGTACAGTCTGCTGATAACAGAGCTGCATTTGAGAGAGGCACAGTTTGAGATCTCAATATGAGTGTGTGATCAAAGTAAACTGGGGATGAGAAATTCTACACCATCCTGGTTATGTGACTAAGGACAATAGGCCATGGACACACATATACATATACATACACACACACACTAGCAGTTTCAGTTATACTGATCAGACCCCTATCAGTCATCAGATTTTGTGCTCCCAGCCATCTAATGCCAACATGCTCAGATTAATAGAAGAAAAAGTGGATGAAATAAATGTTTAAGTGTTTATCTTGAGGAGCAGATGCATTCTCTAAAGTTTAAATCACACAGTGTTATAGCATATGCAATCAGTTTGGATCTCTTTCTCTCTCTCTGTGTGTGTGTGTGTGTGTGTCTAAATCTTTTTTAGTGAACTGAGGCACAGCATGGCTGAGGCTTGGATGACTGATTACACACGCACATACACTTACACAAATACAGCACAGTAAGGCAATCTGAATACACAATCCATAGCAAATAAAGCTCTTCCATCTATCCAATAGTTTTTCTTCACTCTTTTATACTGTAACTGTTTTTCGACTTTGTTCAGCATAGCAAACACAAAGGAACGGGAAAGCAAAACAAACAAACAAAAATCTAAAGCAATTTTCTTTTACAGAGCACATTGAGACCTGTGTAAAAATGGCTACAATCAAAAATGAGGCACTTTTATAAAAAAACGTATGTATATATAGATAGATAGATAGATAGATAGATAGATAATTTATTCTCAGTAATACTATGTCTGCTATATTTTTTTTTTTCATCTATCGTTCATACTATTTAACATCTCTCTTACAATAATTTAAAGTTTGTGGTAGAGGAAAAAAGGAATATCATTGGCTCCTGGTTGGCAGTGGCCCTTCACAAGTGGTTGAAGGACACGTCCATTTCAGTGATCTCTGGCGGAAATTACCTTTAGTCTTTTGGCACAAATTTTATTTCGACTGAACCAATGACAACTAATGAGAGTAAATGTTGTTATGAGGCAAGGGCAGTTAATTGTCCACTGCTGAGGGATGTAGGCAATCGCACCGTTTTTCAGATCACATCAGGTGCACACACAGACAAACGCATTCACGCAGGAAGGACAAGTGCTGACTGGATTGAATGCAGGAGTACATTAACAATCTGCAAAAAGAAAAAGAGACAGAGACAGAGATACTCGGTTAGGCACCTTAAAAGTACTTTTTTTTCTTTAAAAATACTGCTTGTTGAGGACCCATAATTACAATCAATGACCTTACATAAAATATACAAATACAATGTCCATTGTAGATGACCGATAAAATAAATGAATAAAAATAGACATACTACTACCATTATATACTACCGTTCAAAAGTTTGGGGTCAGTAAGATTTTTGTTTTAAGAAATGAATACTTTTATTCAGCAAGGATGCACTCATCAAAACTGAAAGACAATTATAAAACAACAAAAGATTTCTATTTCAAATAAATACTGTTCTTCCTATTCATCAAAGAATCCTGAAAAAATGTTTCATGGTTTCCACAAAAAAATGTTAAGAGCACAACAATTTTCTCACATTGATAATAATAATAAATGTTTCTTGAGCACCAAATCAGCATATTGGAATGATTTTTGAAGGATCATGTGACACTGAAGACTGGAGTAATGATGTTGAAAATTCAGTTTTTTTAAATATTCAATTCAATTACATTTTAAAATATTGTAAGTATTGTTTTTCCTGTTTTATATTTATTTATACATGAGGTTTAAGTGGAGTGTCATTACAGTTCCAGACTACTGGGTCAACAGTTGGATGTATTTTCAGGCAGGACAGATTAAGATTTGTTGAAAAACCTCAACCTTTACAAATGACCAGAAAGTTTTCACTTTTCCAGAAATTAATTTGTGCCATAAAAATTGGGTTTATGGTTTTTTTATTTACATTTTTTTTTTTTTTTTTTTAAATCTGATATCTGACTGTTTAAAATCTCAAGGCAGCAAACACAAAATTATGTGTCTTCTCAGAGTTGCCTTCAGATTTGAGGTGTCTCATTGGAGGACACGGATGCCAGCTCATACTCTTAGTCTCAATGTTATAACAAACAGCATACCAGAGGATAACATAGTCACAAAGGCACCAAACCACTTTCAGTTTAGTCTACAGACAGGAGACAGTGAGAAAAGATTCAGATACACACACACGCACACATTCAAGCAGAGAAACACACTTGAGAAATGTCAAAAAGAAACTGAATAGACAGTAATGATAATAGTCCTTAGAAACGGATCATCACTTAGATTTTTTATTTTGTTTACTCAAGAGTCTCTGTTCTTTCTGTCTATATTCTTTTCTATTCCCAGTATAAAAGCATCACTGATCAGGTCCCATGGGATTTCCACATTTTTTTCATTCTTCACTGCACATGTTTAAAGAATATCAAAGTACTCTATTTCTGTACTTTTTACTGCCAGTATTCCCAGTGCCCACACACACACACATGTATGTCTGTATGCACAAAAAGGCCAGACAGGGACACAGTCAAAGATGTAGTGCAGTATGTGAACGGCCAACACTCCAGTGAGAGGCACCTCACACAAAACTGACACACTGCAAATGCACCGTACCGTGCTCACACTGCAAACATTCCTCCCTGTGAAAGTCAGTGTAAACTCACATGTCAATGATTCCTCCCTGTCTAAATGCACACTGCATTGAAATTCTCAGGAAACTGTGCTAGAGAATTCAGGAAAATGTTTTTTAACTTGTGATTATAATTCCATTTGAAGAGGTTAACGCTGAAGTTTCATGACGATTTCATATTTTCTCTCACATTTTACAAAGTACCAGGTCTGTAACCTCCATAAAGTGGCACATATACCCACTAAAATTTGGACTAGTGGTAAAAATGCGGCTTTTTCAAAGGCTGATTCTTAAACTATTAACTCAGTCCTAAAGTGGTTACTGTCTTACAACATACAATCTATGATTAATCATTACTTACCCTCAAGCCTAAGCATGACATTATTTAAATCCGGTAAAGGTCTTTAGATTCTAATATCTCTCTACCCTCCTAATGTCACTTCTAGGTATTAACAATTTCATTTTAGGTAATTCAGGAAATACAGGCACTTCCTTTCCTTTATAGTTACGTTTGGTGCAATTAATTTAGTGAAAACAAATTTTGTAATTATTCTCTTTATTGCCTAATGCCTATGATACATTAGAAGTCTAATACGAAGATTAAGAATCAAATGAATGCAATAAAAGTTTCTGAATATAGTCTCTGCTCACTGTCAAATATTGAATCACTGTTAATTGTATCATTTTAAATGCATAAAAACCAAAACATGATTGGCTGATTCACTATCAAGGCAATAATTTACACCCCTATCATTTGATCATTTAAAAAGTAATGGTGATGAATGGGGACATGAAGGTTGGCTGATATTATGATTACAGATAACATTTAACTGTCAAATATAACAAATAATCTGAGTTCAACCCAAGTTCAGTATCCTGTAAATTACAGCAGCAGTAAGTCATGGGGACACACACTATAAAAAATGTTCATAATTTTAATGGTAATAAAACATTAATTAGTTAACAGTATGTTCCCTTACTATACATGGTGAAAAACTGTAATAAATCTCAAGGGGCGTTTCATGTAATTTAAATACTGTTAAAAGTACAGATTTTGGAAGTACACTGTAAAAAAAACACATGTTCTCAAACCAATACGCCCATATAGGTCGTTTGTCACTTCCCTGAAATACGACCCATAGGAGTGTTTACTAAAGTTGCGCCCCTATCGACAACAGGACACTTTAATTTTAATGCATGAAATACGACCCATAGGAGCGTTTACTAAAGTTGCGCCTCTATCGACAACAGAACACTTTCATTTTAATGCATTGTACCCATTTATCTGCATCGTATTTTGAGCGTCAAGCATTGCAATATACAACATGCAATCATGCGATCGTAGGTTCGATCCCAAGGAATGCATGTGTTGATAAAGTGTATATACACTATAAATCACTAAGGGTAGTTGTAGTTGTTAATAAAAAAATTAGTTTTGCTAAATGGATATAAGACAAATGGTAGGTAAGGGACCATGTAAAAGCGATTTGATTGGTAACGATGACAGACATAACACGACACTGTCATTATTTTTACGCCAGCTAAACGGCACATGACTTTAAAACGTAAATATAGGTCATAATGGGGTGCTTGAAAAAACTACCTATAGGGTTGTTTTTTTGGAGGAGGATGGTAGTAATATGGTAGTAATATTTTAATGTTAATTAAAAAAATTCAAGGGTCAAGAGCCCAACTAAAGCAAACACTTATCACAATAATGGTGACAAAATATTTTCTATAAACCACCATCTAAACCTCTGTTAATTCTTAATAAGAGCTTTTGTAGATGTATGACAGAAATAAAGTCAAATTGGTTTGTAAGAAGTGAAGCTGGTAATGCTGTTTGTGGAGTTGTTTAACCATCCTCAGCTGAGATTTAGGGCCAGATTTACTAAAAAAATTAGCGTGAAAATTTCAAAAAGTGCGGATGGGAGTGGAAAGTTCTGCACATGATCTACCGACGACACGGAATATAAAGAACACAGACACAGCTGGATCAATTCCATAATGACCAAAGCAATCTACCAAGAGCAGCGCAAATTAGCATCTGGTTTAAGACATGCTTTTTTTGGCCGTTAAATAATGGCACAAATACCAGTAAATTGACTAGTGCAAACCTTAGTAAATCACTCTGCATGATTTTTTGAAATGGAACAAAATGGAACCTATGAGAATGTTATGATATGCTAAAAAGTGAATAGATTAATTCTGTACATGCAAACATATGTACACAGTGTGACTCCCCATGCCTCATAAAACAACCTGGAACTTGGAAGAGGAGTGAAACGTCTTGAGTAAAAGAAAAACATATCCAGATGACAATAAACTACTAGACCATTTTACTCTGATCTAGATCACAACATCCCCATACTTTCTCTCCATCCTGAATTGGTGGCTCCCTCCTCTTCTTTCTAACAGACCAACACAGTCATGAGTCATTGCCAAAGAGAGAGAACAGACATGAAAGAGACACTCAAAGAGACAGGGAGAGATGTGTGTGTGTGTGTGTATATGTGCTAGTGGAGAGAGAAAGAGACAAGCAGAGAGCTGTGTCCATGTGTTTGGATCTGTTTATGTACTTTGGGAGGTGTGTGTAAGGAAAAATTGTGATAGAGAATGTTGTATGGATCTGTGAGAGAGGACTTGCCAAGCAGAGTGTGACATAAATTTGAAAGGCCAAGAGAGAGAGAGAAAACAGGTTGTTGATTGTGTGTGAATACATGTGCATTGAGCCAACTATATTACAACTTGGTGTTTACAGCAGTTGCATTTAAGATGCCTATATATTCAGTATCGTTCAGACGTTTGGGGTCAGTAAGATTATTATTATTTTTTTTAATTAATACTTAAAACTTTTATTCAGCAAGGATACATTAAAGGCACAATATGTAAAATATTTGGATTAAAATATCCAAAAACCACTAGAACAGTGTTATATATTTTGTTGACTCGGGTACTTGCATTATCTCCAAATGTTTCCAAGATTGTTTAAATCCAGAGGAATAAGCAATTTTAACCAGGACACAGACTATGTCCATGCGTCGCCTATCAATGACATCATACCCACGTTACCCTCAATTTCCAATTTTAATTTGTAGAAACCATGGAAACACCGAAGATGCTTTAATATATTATGTGTTTTTTTTAGACAGGTGAGCAATTGTTTGGATACATTCATCGACAGAAAACTAATCATGTTATACAGCTCAACACACGTCTTATTGTTTAAATCTCGTTTTCTTGATTTACCATGAATACCATGAGTACCTTGAGTACCATGTTTTACCATGCCTAATATCGATCAAGTTTACTGCAGTGTGCAAAAAGTGTCTCATAGTAGCCACCGAGCGAATGCATATAGCATTATAACAACTTTCAACACACAAATGTATCTTATATGATAAAACAGCACTGTGTTACCCCACATACCCCTGACCGAAAGAAGCTTTCAGCCACACCCTGCTTCATACTACAGTAATGTTAATAAATCTTTAATACATTAGCTCATCCATGAATATGATTTCTGCCCGAGTCCTGTCGGATTCTTTTCCACCGGTTGTAGATGTGAAGACAACACTTCCCATGATTTCGTGAAATCAAGGCGTCATCAGGCTAAGCCTTTGTTTTGAATGAGCAACCTCTAGCGGCGAAAATTACATATTGTGCCTTTAAATTGATCAAAGGTAAATAAACATTTGTTTCAAATCAATGTAAAATTTCAAATAAACACTGTTCTTTTGAACTTTTTATTAATCAAAGAATTCTGAAAAGAAGTATCTCGGTTTCAACAACAAAAAAAAGAAGCACAATTACAAGAAAACAACACACACACTTGATTCTCGTGGACAGAAAACATGACACATAATCATTGTCAAGACACATTACTAAATTACACTTTCTAAATAACAGAAAATACTTCAGTGGTGTACAGAAAAGGCAAAAAAAGAAGAAAAAAGAAAAAGAAAAAAGAATATTGCTGAAACTAACATAATTGTCTCCATCAGCAATTATGTTTTATCTGCCAATAGAAATGCTCGTTTGTGACCACTAGTTGTGAGCAGGGCCCATCTCATGGTTCTTGGATGAGCAAATTTTCCTGTATATGTGTGTGAACTGGCCAGCTGCCACCTTCACCTTACTGTATTAAATGCCACAGACTCTCTAGAGCAATGAAATGAATCCAACTCTCTCTCTCTGTCTCGTAACCTTACAATATCAGTAGTCTAAACACACGCATTACAGTTCTCTTTCTCATCCTCTAAACTCTCAGTCTAACTATGCCTATACCCACTTCTGCTCTGAGTGCATACACATGAGTGAGTGTTTGTGTGTGACAGTATGTGTGTGGATGGTTTGTTAACAGCAGACAGATCAATTGGCTCTGCTCTCGGTACACCCACTTGAGTTAACCATAATCTCCCTGCAGACAAGCACCTACCCACACACATATACCCATACACACACACACACACACACACATAGATGGTGTTTGCTTAACATAAATAGTAACATATTTCCCTCTGTCCATCTCTTATGGTCTTGTCAGTTGAGTGTCTAGACTGAAATTGAATCTTAGATTTCAAAAGAGTTACTGTCCATCATGAAAGGTACAAGCACAAGTTCTAAAATCCTCCTGGATAACTTAATTACTAAAAATTAATTATGTATTTACTAAAATATATACACATTTACAACCTGGCTTTAACAAACCTGTCAGTAATTTTCAAATAAGCCTGAACCCTGCTGAAAACCAGCATGGGATGCTATTGCTGGTTTCCTTCATCAGAACTCAATCATGCAGTCACCCGTCAAGAAAAGTTCAGACTTCATGAATTTAATTCAAATTTTAGAAATATCATGAATAGCTGCAACAAACAGTAATGGTATCTATCAGGATGTCCTACTAATGCTATACTAAGGATAATGTTATGATTATGGGTTTAGTATTGGTTTCAACATTGTGCAGGAAATCAGAACTGTGACTGACATGACCAATGAAATCTTTAGAATCAGTTTGTGGTAAGCTGGTTTGAGAAAAATCACGCAGGTAAAGCTGATAGTATTGGCCACATAAAGATTTTGAGGAGCAGGAGCTTCATAAATTATCTACATTAGATGATGCATATTTTTTTAACATAAATATTTAAAATGGTGTATTATAACTCGAATGGCAGTAGTAACTAGAGCTGCAGCAGAAACAGGTGATTGGTTGAGGGCATGTGACTGTCAATCTAGATTTTACACCTTTGTAGACCTTGACCCTAACGAGTGTGTATGTATGTGTGTGATACTATTAAAGCCTTGGAGAGGATTGGAGCTGACTTTGGCTTGACAAGCAGAGACAGAGAGAAAGGGGGGAGAAAACAAACAACACTCTCATTAGTATCACTAAGGAAACGAAACGGATGAGTCTTCCTTTGACGTAGGACAAATCAAAAGTCCAAAATAAGCATCAAATCTTCTCACTTACACTACAAAAGCAAGTAAAGTTCTAGGCTTTAATTGGAATAAACCAGGCTTAAAACTTTAAACTATATCCTTCCTATGGTCAAGCATGTATATTAACAGTACACTCAAAAACAACTGCATTAAAGTGTTAGATCACCTTTAATGCAGTTAGTTCACTCTGAGACTAACAGTCGGCAACTTACTCTGAGACTCTGGCCTTTGAACTTAAACTCAAAGACCAGAGTCTCAGAGTGAGTTGCCAAGATGGCTAAGATGAAATAGAGATGGCTAAGATGAAATATGAGATTTTCAGTAACTTAAACTTCAAACTTAAAGGCACAGTATTTAATTTCCGCTGCTAGAGGTCACATATTCAAAACAATAACAAAGGCGTAGCTTGATGACGTGAAGGAGTGGGGAATGATGGGAGTTGTCGCCTTCACCTCGATGAAAATTAATCTGAAGGGACTCAGAAATCATGTTCATTAATAAAGTTTTATAACCATTGTATAACCAATGTTTAAAGGGGACCTATTATGCCCCATTTTACAAGATCTGATGTCCCCAGAGTGTGTATGTGAAGTTTTAGCTCAAAATACCCCACAGATCATTTTTTATAGCATGTTAAAATTGCTTTTTGGGGTTGAGCAAAAATGCGCCATTTCAGTGTGTGCCCTTTAAATGCAAATGAGCTGCTGCTCAGCCTAAGAGGGCGGAGCTTCAAGAGCTCGTTCTGGATGCGCTATAATGTCAGAAACTGCGAATATATGCTGAATATAGAACAGGTATAGTTTAGTTCAATTATGGTTATAACTTATATTGTCTTCTTCCACTATATCAGTACAAACTTGTTGTACCGGACCCTGTCCGAATGATGGCCAAAACTTTACAGATGAGTTTTATGATGTTTATTGTACTTAACTTCACACAAAAGATGAAGTGTCTGTTTTCACCATAGAAAATCACTGTAAGAGCTGAATAAAACACAGTGCAAGTGTGAATTAAATATTATCCATAAACTCTCTCTCTCTCCCTTGCATTAACATCAACATACACAGCGAAATACACAGAAATACACTCGTTACAACTAACAGTAAACAAA
Organism: Elopichthys bambusa; assembly: GCA_037101425.1. Lineage (NCBI taxonomy): Eukaryota > Metazoa > Chordata > Actinopteri > Cypriniformes > Xenocyprididae > Elopichthys > Elopichthys bambusa. Next base: position 22,625,835 of record CM074434.1, read on the forward strand.
TATATGAAGACCTTATGCTTTTTCGGGTGGTGCTTAATAAACTGGTAAACTTTATATCCCTAAATCAACTCCGATGAACTGTAATAAAGTGCTCTCACCTTCATTACTGCCGTATCAGGTATCACTCTGGAGACTCTAAGCTGGATAACGAACAGTTTACTGATCTATCCTTAAGTAACAGATTTTTAGCACAACCTCTGTTTTGTATTGTCCCTCTGTATTGACATTCGTTCACAAAGAAGTCTGGTGTGAAATGATTCAGGCAGACATAAACGGATTTCGGTAGGGTTGAGGGAACATTTTCTTCAAAAACAAAATTAATCCACCTCCTCTTCAGCAGCTCAGATTTCGGGAGTAAATGGAGAGAGCTATGTGGATTAATCCATCCAGCTACAGAACACCTAAAACACTTGGGAGACGTTCTCGTCAGTGCAGTAATGGCGGATTGTGAAGTCGCTGAGGGCGGTTCTATGTTAAAACGGCAGTGTCTATCAACCGGTGGGCAGGGCCTGTGGCTAATGTGACGTGCCAGGGATCTGGAAACGGCTTGTTCTGAGACGCTGCTTATGATTTATGGGGATTAAAAAAAAGGAGTGGTTGGTTTTTTTATCATTATAGGGTGGTTGTGTACACACACTGCCAACACACATTTATGTCCGAACACCATGCAAAAGTGAATTTTGCATAATAGGTCCCCTTCAATGCTAAATTACTACTCATACATGTCACTTTATTTGTTGAATTAAATGGTGGGGTAAAGCAGCGCAGATTTACGTGTTCAAAACAATAATTCTAAAAGTACATTTGAACATACCCATAGCATTTGCAAAAAGGCTGACTAACTATTTATGTATAACACATACTGTATTTAATTACACTGCCATAGACTTGTTCAACAGACTTGTTAAACAGTGTCAGGAAATTCCACACCACCATTGATCCTCGCTTTAAAAACTTTTCCAAAACTCTTCTTGGGTCACTTGATTCATTTGTACGTTTACGTTTCTTGGAGTTATCTTTGGCAACACAACCTGCTGCAAAAAATAACGAATAATTGTGGTCCATAACTACTGTGCAAAACAACAGCAGAGTGGCATGCTAGACGCTACAACTACTTCTTCCGCATCTCTCATGAGATTCACTGAGTTGCCATGGTTTCTATGGTAGTAAAAGCGCAAACCGAGGATAACGCAGACATGATGCAATTGACAGGCGATGCAATAAAGGAGGGACGTTACAATGGTTAAAATTACTCATTTCTCTGGATATAAACATAGTTGGAAACATTTGGGATAATGTAAGTACACAAGTGAACAAAACACTGAAAATATTTAGATATTTTAATGCAAAATTCTTACATATTGTGCCTTTAAAGCTTGACACTCACATTAACTATTCACTTTTGTTGTATGGAAAAAGCAGCCTGGATCAGGAATTTTCAATTAGATGCCACGGACCATGTGAGTGTCTATCTATAATATATATACAGACAAACCAAAAATTATTCAGACATTTTTTATATTTTTGATATATTTTTACTAGTGGGTGCAGGACACTATAGTTCATTTATCTAAGTGAGGATAGCAAAATAAAGTAAACTGTGACATATTATACTCAAAATACAGTGGACTACCAGTAAAATTTTTTCTGACAGTTTATCTCTGAGATCTTGTCATATTTTATTTTTAAAAAAATGTAATAAAGACCTAATACTGTAGCAATTAATATTATAAATATATCTAGAATAGTATTAGAAAATATTTTCTATTAAGCTACATTATTATGATTTTTTCTACTCATAGTTCTGTACTGTTAGATGCACTATTTATTTATTTATTTACTCATTTATTTACTTATTTATTTTAATCTTTTTTTATATATTCATTTTTTAAATTTTTAACACTGTTCTTTACATTTTTCCACTGACTCCAGTGGGGTCTAGCACTCCCTTGTGGCCCCCTGAACCCCAGTTTAAAAATGTTAAAAATGTGTTAAAAAAATGCAGTAGATACATCAGGAAAGTTGCAGATTTCTGAAACCTTTTATTTAAATGTAAAAATAATGACAAGACAGTTTGTAATAACTACACTATTTGTACTGAGATGCAGAATAGGCCTTTGGATAAAATTACACTGATCCTTTATTCAGTGGATTTTGCTTCATCGGGTCCACTTAGGTTGCAGGATCAGATGTAGACAACAAAAGCCCTCTAATGCAGTTCATATAATTCAACAAAACAACCAAAAAACTAGAAACCACAAGATGCAAAATCAGCACATGGAAGCAGCTTATGAAAGGAGAGCAAAGATTTGTGCCTTAACAACAAATATGCATGCAGACAAAACATACCGATTCTAAACTTTAGCCCTGTGAGAGGTGTGTTACTGGGAAAAGGTACACTGAGGACAAATAGGATTTTTTCTCCATTTTTTAACTAATGATAATTCTACTTGAGAAATGTAATGAATCACTGCACATACACAAAAGACACAGATACATTGCCATGCAATAATGTTGGTGTGAGTAAATGCCCTCCTTCAGGTCCACTGTAAAGGAATGTATCCTCCTCTGGGCTGCTGATGGGTCAGCTAGATTACAGCTCCTCTGACCTACAACAACCCGCTTGTCTAGACAGCTTTGGGTTGGAGCAGATTCCCCACTTCTTAGCACCACTGTGGTGACTGGGTTTGTATGAGGTAAAACCTTCAGAGCGTCACTTTGAGTCACACAATACCTGCATTGACGCTTTGACTCCTTGTCTGTCTCTGTTAATCCTTCTCTCTCTATCTAGTCTCAACCTTATGGTCTCTCTGAGGCTACATACTCTCTGTTAGTCTATTCTTGTTTTCTCCGGTGTCATCTTTCTTTCAACCACTAAAAACATTTCTTTGTTTTTATACTATTCGTATTGTACAATTTCCTGCCCTCGTTTTTGAATCACCCCCGCTCACTTTCCACCCTGATGGTAAGTAATTTACATAAGATGGTTTTCAGGATGTTCATCAAACCTAGCACTGAACTAAATTGCACAGTCAAGGATACTACCTTGACATTTTTTTTTCTTTCTTTTTAAAAAGATTTGGATAAGGCTAAATCTTTGTTCAGCAAATTTGAGGTATGCGAGTTATGGAAGATAGGACGCTTACTCAAAATAATTAGTGGTGCATGCACTGCAATACACATTCAGAACACTTTAGCAACTGCATAGAAATGCCAAATGCCCTAGCAACACCCAAACATTGTGATAGCAACTTTTGCATGGGCAAGCTGCAAGCACCACCCACTTTTTCTACAGAAAATGTAAAAATCAAATTGCAGTGTGCAATTTCTGTGCAACTTGCAGCACCAAATGGAATTGCAAATAAAATGGCTGTTTACAAAACACTTCGTCCATCTGCTATTGTTTGTAAAAATAGGTAATCCCACCCTCAAAACCATTGGTAAGGTCAATGTTGCTATGCTGGGCTCCTCAAACAATCAGAGCAATGTTGAACACATCACAGAGCTGTAGTGTTTAAACTTTTTGAGGAAATCAATATGGTTGTCTTTCTGCACAATCAGCTACTATAGGAGAAAGCATTTGACATCAAAACATTACACACAGCAGCTTAATTAAGACATTTTGGGTGACTTTATGCAAACCAAGGATTGAGAAAGTGCAGGGTTGAGAACCCCTGGATTACACTGGACTGATGCCTGTCATAAGACTATAAGAGCAATAGAAACCACTCATCTGACTAGCTGTTTTAAGACAGCTATATGCACCAGTTCTGTGGTCAATGGGATGTCACTGAACCTACAGTGAATTACATATGAAAATCATGTCCTTAGTCTCAATTTCTAGCTGAAACATTTAAAAAAGGTTCGAAGGTTAGATTAGTACATTCTTGCAAAGCCTGTCTATATGTTACCAAAAGAGAAAGATACACGGTCAAGATGAAAGACTTAGAAGAAAGGAAAAAGAGAAAGAGAAGAGGAGAGAGATGAGTAGAAGCAGAACCACATTCAGGAACATTTTCAGCAAGACTGAAGTTAAATAGCCATAATTATCTACAATCACAGTGAGTTAAATATATATGCGGATACAGGGCTGCTCAGAGGTATCCCTTATAAACACTTAGATAAGCCACAAATATGCTATATTCTCAATCCACACACAGGCACACACATGCATATGTCTGCCCACTGCCCTTATCATGCACTCATAAACCATAACAAACACACACTCAAAACTAACAACCTAAATGATCTGTGGTTAATACTATAATGCAGGAGCTGTCAGATTCTTCTTATACTCCACCTCCACTTCACAAATGGAAACAGGCAGAGAGCAGTCCAAATACAGAACTAAGCCTTCTACAATATTTACTATTGTTCTATAACCAAAGAAAGAGAGGAGTGAGGCCCCAAAATATCCCTTGATAAGCCCATTACCATCACTGTGAGCCTCAGCAGGAAAGATTTCGTCATTTCCAACGCAAATACACTGAATAGCAAAAAAAAAAAAAAAAAAAAAAATGACTGCATGAGTCTTGAATGAATGTTAGAATCACTGATAATGGAATATTGTTACTTTATAACCAGTATTATTCTAAAATGGAGATAAGGATTCTAAAAATGTTCTGTGATACCACTGAACATGTTCTGTGAGAGGTGACACCTTTGATCATATTCAGCAGTCACATTGGTTAGGATAGAAAAACAACCAGAGATTAATACTCTGAAAGGCTAAATGGTAACAGTATGGAAAGGCAAACGTATGAAGTGGGCTTTAGTAATGGAGCAAATAAAGTTTTGTAGTGTACAATGCTTTTACCTTTGCTGTCCTTCCTGCTGCTCTGATGAACTCTTAATTCATCTGATTTGATAAAATCAATGCTGGCATATGTGTTGATGCTGGAGGTGGTGTTTCCTCCTGCTCCACCCAATCCCCCAGTCAACCCTCCTACTACAGGAGAGAAAAATGAGTGAGGGCCAGAAGGTCCATCCACACTGGTTTGACTCTCCTTACTGACCAAGTCTAAATCAATGTAGTTCAGGCCTTGCTCCAGGGTTAAGGAAGATGCCTGAGCAGCAGGAAGAGTTGCCACTCCAGGGCTGGCACACTGTGGAGAGGGTGGCTGATTATTAGACCAAATGTGACTCTCTAATCCTTGCTGTCGTGGTGGACCACAATGTGGTGTTTCAGGAAAAGGAGAAGGGGAAGCAGAGGGGGAAAGGGGGAGAGCTGGAGCTGCTATAAATGTCTCAGAGCGATGCCGCCTTCTTGCTGATGATTCTGCCCTCACTAGACGGGCACCCTGATCCACATTTGAAAAAGCTTTGGGTGAAGGATAATTCATGTTATGCTCCTGCTCCATGGAGGATGGCAGAGGTGTTTGGCCAGGTTTAGGGGACATGGATGTTTTATCTGCATCCAATCCAAATTTCATCTCAGTATAGTCTGTAAAAGGAGAAGCAGTGATATCTGTAGATGTTAAGCCTGTCACACTGCTCTTCCTGAGTCCCATTTCCATTTCTTGTTTTACTTGAGGAGCTCTGCTGATCTCCTCTCTGACTTTTGGGGTGGGTTTAAAAGAAGACAGAGGAGTGAGAGAAGAAGGTGAGTTGCCCAAGTCCATGTTCACATATTCAGAGGATAAAGAGATGGAAGTGGAGAGGGGTGCTGAGAAGCTCCGGGGAAGGTTGGCAGATCCACTCTGACATGGCTGTGGTCGGTGAAAGGCTCTTTTATGTCCTTGTGCCATGGAGTTCCCTGGCTCAGCTGTAGTCCTCACCTTATTATGTCCTCCTCGCTCACCCTGATAAACAATGCTCACATACTCTCCAGGGCTCTGGGATGCAGTTGGGAGCAAAGTCTCCCTGACTCTCGGCAACGTATTGGCTTTGGACATATCCACAAAAAAGTTGGACAACTTGTCCTTTCTTGGCTGTAAATGACCCTGTTTCTGAAAACCTGGCCCACATTTCTGCTGGTGATGGTGTTGGGCTGAAACTTTGGGGTGAGTTCCCCCTACCCTGTGTCCTGTGGTTAGTCTGGTTGCTCTTCCTACTCCACCAACAGACAGAGACAATGACCTATCTTCAAGGCTTTCACTGCTAGCTGAACTAGAGGAGAAAGAGGATGAGGACAGAGAGAGTTGTCCACCACCACCTGAGCCCACAGGTGTGTCCCCTCCACAATGGTAACTAACCTTTCCTCCAGCTTCACCTCTACCCATACAAACCCTGTCCAAATCATCTTCAAAACGGGTTGAGAGGGCAGTGTGTTTATATGAACGTGGCAGCGAAAAATAAGAATAGACCATCTTTGGCTGCAGTGGTTGCTGCTCTGGATGTGATGGAGGAGTACTACAAGCTGACCTGGCACTAATAGGTGACATGTTCATGTAGTCGCTGCCTGCCCGACTCTCCATGCTGCCCCTGCTGCCCCAAATGCATCCACTCAGGCCATGTAAGTCCGGTGAACAGCTACTGTTAGGAGACATCATCATGTAGCCCTCATTAATGGGTAGGCGGATGTGCTGAGGGGGTGAGACACTACTATTGGGGGTCATGGCCATGTATTCATCTCCACCTTTTGGCACTACATCTGAGCCAGAAACTGATAGTGACAATGAAGCAGGAGGAGCTGTAACACCTGGTAACATGGACATGTAGCCACTGTCAATTGAGGAGTCTTCAGGCCCCCCTTTAGTACTGACACCTTTATCTGCTGAGTTTTCCTGCACCAATGATGTTGTAGCTGAACCCCCTGAGCCTCGGCGTGAAGTGAAAGACTCTCTACTTGCACTGCGTGACATCACTGCATAGTCTTCTTCATCCTCTTCTTCCTCCTCCCTGCGGTTTGGGACCAAACGCTCCTGGGTAGAGGTGGGGGGTAAGGAAGCACGCTTGCTGAGCAGCCTGCGGTCAGCCTCACACTCACGACTAGATGAACGACGAAGAACCCTGCGTCCATGAACACGTTTGTGAGACCCTTCTCTGTGACCCATCAAGATATAGCTGGCTCCACCTTCAACAAGGGCACCAGGGAACCCTGTGGCTAGCAGGGAGTGCTCTCCAGGGCTGGAGCCATACTCATCTGAGGAACCATAATCACTGGGTGATCCTGACATAGACACTCTCTGAGGAATTCGAGCATAAGTGCAGATGGGCACTGTTCCAAAGGCAGCTCCACCTAACCCACATTCTGACCCATGACCAGAGCTGGATGAGAGGCTGGGGGCTGGGGAAGGTGCAGGGTTAGGAGTGTATCGTGCTAGGCTGAGGGTGATCTTCGCTGGAGTGGGTGCTCGTGTGGGTTTAGGTCTCAGGGTTGGGGTAGTTGAGCAGGATGAACCATTGAGACTCGGACTTGTGCTGAGTGCCGTTGCTCTGCCCCCTCCATCTTCTGTACGAGCCCCAATGCTGGCTGTCCGTGACCTAGAGAATCCATGCCGTGGAGTTGGAGACGTGTTGGTGTTTGATACTCCAGGGGTTTCCGTTCTAGCCCGTCTGGAAAAACCAACCTGTGAAGGTGGTAGATTTGGGTGGTGTCGTCTAGAAGGTACACTAATAGGGTTAGAGGCAGTTCCTCCTCCACAGCTCACACCAACAGTCTGGGATTTGCTTCTTTGACGAAACTCTTCACTCAGAGCCTTCATGGCCTCAAGAAGGGTCTCATGCATGTTCTGTGCCACCACTGAATCCTCTACTTGCATCCAGAATTCTCCAGGACCTGTCATGGCAGAACGACCCACTTCAATGAAAAAGAAGTTTTCTGAGTGGCCACAGCGTCGCACATTCATCAGCTGTAGGACCACAGCTGCAACATCAGAATTTAGTTTAACAAAGTTGACTGTTTTGTCCGTTAAGCAAAGTCTGTAGATTCCAACTAGATTCCTGGCCTGGCCCAAACCTTTTGGCCAGACTTTAACTTGCCAGACCTCCTTAAAGGCAGGGCCAGGGGAAGGCAGTCCACAGTCTCCTCCACTGCCACACTCATCAGGAGTCTTACCTACAGACACAAAATAAAAGATAGGAACACAATAGAAAAGTGAAACATGCGTATATTTAAAGAAATTGTAAAGTATACAGTTCTGTGTTGATTGTGTCTATAGAGACATAATTTAAATAAATATTTTCCAATCAGATATGTCACAAAAAATGTATGTTTCCACACAGCACATTATTATATGAAGTAAGTTTTGTATTATTAAACCACACTAATATATTATATGTATACTGTATATTATATACTGTGTATATATATATATATATATATATAAACTTTTTTAGTTACATCTTTAAAGTTTGGGGTAGAATTTTAAAAGTGGAAACAAATAATTGTTTATATCATTAAAATACTATATTTCAGTATATTTTCACCATATTTAGAGCAAAATGTTAAGATGATGTTGCTTTTTAAACCCAATGTCATCTTAAAAGAATGACATGAAACAAGCTATTAGTTGAAAACGGTTGTTTGGCACAATTTTCGTTTGCTTTTGAATATCTCTGGTGGGACAATCAGTTATCCTATGTAGAAGTGAACAAAAAATAAATTAAGAAATACATAATTTCTTTAGAGCTTTTGATCTGTAGAGTGGGGTGTTTTTTTGAAAAATAAAAATACATAAATAAAAGTTGTCCTTACCTTTACATGTCACAAGGGCAAAAGTTTGTTACATTTACGTGATAGTTTTTAGTTAAGAACGAGAAAGTAGCCATGTGCCGATCAAACCAACCAGCCCAGGTCAGAACAGATTTTGACTGATTAGTGTATAATATAAATGGTTGTAACTGATTTGGCCATTTATCTGACCAATGCTGCACATTTTTTTGTGGCGTGCTTGTAAAAATGGAGAAGGAGATGTTCTCCGTGCAGTTGCTGGATACATAGGCCTACGCTACAACCAAGTGAATCCATTATAGCTTTTACGGACCTTAATTAAACCGAGGAAGGCTTATAGAATCGCTTGCTCGGCAACTAATATCTCCATATCATCACACTGATGGCCTGCTGTTCAACCCGGTGATCGGTTCATTCAGCGACGGGGTGGGGGGATCATGTTCTACCAAAACACGAAGGATGGGGCAAGAGGAGACCCGTATTCCAATAAACACGCACGGCTGCCGCGGCTCCCCTCCCCGGCAGAATCGCTATGACAGAAATGTAGGTTACACGTACAACATGCACAAATGTGTAGAAAAACAAAAACAGTCCTGAGCGCTGCAGCAGCGTTGCACAATGCGCCACTCTCGCACTACGAGCTATAGTAGTTCTGTGTAGTGATGAGACCATTAGAATATTTAATATTTTAATATATCTATATTTTCAAAATATAATTAAATTAAAATCAAAATATTAATTTGTCTATTTATGAATGCATTGAATGGTTTTACAAAGCATGCACCGTAACCTATCTGGCTATTTTAATACCGCGTGCGTCCACATTTCCAGGTGTGGTGGCTACATTAAACAGACGGGTGGGGTAGAACGTGCATTTGAAGCCAAACAGCTTTGCAAATATAGATCCGCTGAAGCCAAGGGGGCTCCCATCATCAACACGTTGATGGGCAGGTTAAGAAACTACAATCATCAAGGTCTATGCTGCAGCATATATATGAAAGACAGGTCATTGACGAATTTGACTCAAGGCTACAACATAATTTCTGACTCACATTTACATTGTAGATCCAGCATGGCCTGGTACCATTCGTTTTGGACCTCCTCAGTGTCCGCGGCTATGGCAAAGCTCTCCCCGCGGGTATACAGCACTATCATATGCTTGTTCTTTGAATCTGCCCGTTTGTTGATGTTGAAGCAAGAGTCTAGGTTCACTGCTTTCTTTGGGACTGGTGACTTGCTACGGAATTTCTTTTCGTTTTCATAATATTCGAGTCTGGCCGGGCCCTGCTCCGATGCAGCCCGGAGAACGAAAAAGCGCCGGTGCATAGATTTCTGTTTGCGGAGATAACCGCTTTTCCGCACGTCCTCGTAGCTCTGCTGCTCCATCGCCGCCTGGTTCTCCATTGCAGGGCGAGTTGCTTGTTTTTTTTTTTTTTTTTTTTTTTTTTTTTTTTTTTATCCACCAATGCCTGCCTAAAATCTGTGGTATGTTTTACATTCGTTCATGATAGCAGCAGTTCTCTTCTCTCTCTCATCATGCAATCACGCGCCCTCGAGGAGAGCCCAAATAAGCGCTTGAGATTGTTTTCCTCCTGGTCCAGCTTGTATGGTTGTGTGCTCCCAGGCTCCACTGACAGGCGTGCACATGCGGCATGCGACGTCTGCACTAGCATGCAGTTCTGCTGTGTATCATTGCAAGCTTACCAAAATTGTTTACTGTACAGCTCTACCCGCACACTCGGATGCCCCCCTCTGCCTGCACGTCTGAGACTGGTAAACCACCGTCAATGCCAGTTCATGTACACGGTGTATAAAGCGCGGAACCGAGAATGCATTGATTTCAGTGTTGTCTGAATATGGATTAGTTGAAAAATATAGTTCAACATCATCTAGGTTTAATTAACACATTTCTTGTCCCAGATTTTCTATACCACATTAAGGGTTTCTTTTAATTTCCATCTTAGATATGGCAATTTAGAGGAAACGCATGTCGGAATTATTTTTATAATTATTTTTACCAGGAAAATATACACATGACTCTGCTTTTCACGTAGTATTGCATTTTTTTAATTATTAAATGCGGAATCCCCCTCTCTACGGTCATTGGCAAGTCTCTTGCGCTAGTGCATCATTCTTGGTGAGCCGTTTGCGACACCTGTTGGTTGGCTTTTGCAATTTTTTTGTGTCAGTGCAATAAGGCAAACTTGTTTGACAATTTTCGCCTGTATCAAGAAATGAGATTAATATTAATGTTGATTGATGCTGATGCAAAATTCCTTTATGCAATTTGCTGAAATGCATACAAATAATCTATCTACAACAGGAACATGAAACAGTCAAAAACGATAAATATGTAAGACAGAATATAGACCAGCAAGGTTCCAAGTCAATATTCGAAGCGCCTTTTCCTTTTGTGTTCCTGCTGAAATTACAACAAATGTGCTTGTTTTAACTGTGTATTAGAACTTAAACCGCAATAAAATAATGAGATCTCAAGGTGTAGCTAACGCGTCAGTGTTTAAGAAAACAAAATTAAAGTTCAAGTTGAAGTTCAAGTGCAGGAAACATACATACATTATTTTTTAATACATAATTTTGTCATTTTACATAGTGCTGTTAAAGCTAGGGTAGGCATTTTTTTTTTATAAACACTTTTTGTATAGGCTACTGGTTGAAACTTTCTAAACATCCTGATAGCAATAAATAGTAGAAGTGGTCTAAATATATATTTTTGAAAAATTACATATATCTTCTGTGGAAGTCTCAGGACCAAAAAATACTCGTCCAGTCATTGCATTCGGTCCTACCTGCCTGTCAACATAATATGTAGTATTTCCATACCTCCGTGCACCCCTCACCCTGCTTTCACAGACATCACATGTCATCAGCGCATTCCATAAGGCTAGGCAGAGTTGTAGACAGACAGTCACTGGGCGCAGTAAAAAAAACCAGCAGCCGCCTTTTACACTTCCTCCTGAACCAAAACAACAAGCTTATGCTTAACCGTAATTAAGAGATGGAAACCCCTGTAATGTTCTACCCAGAGCTGTTTACATCCTCTGGATTTATGAGTTTCTATGTCAACACTATCAGTGCAGAAAAGAATCTGCAGCAGTCAGGTGGTACAAGTAAGATCTCTTTAAGTTATTACATTCATTATTACAGTAATGTTATGTGCTTTGAGACATGATGTAATTTAATGGCGTCTTTCATGACGCTTTGCAGATTCTGCTCTGGCTGTGCGTGTTCATGTGTTTTGGAGGAGGCGTGGCTTTGGAGAGCGCTCTGAAGGGAGGGTGGGATCTTATGCTTTCAAAGCTAGCCTACTATTGCTAGCGTATCTGAAATTGCCTACCCTACTTTTAGTACAAGAACATAATAATGGTGCTGTAACCTTCATCTTAAAATGTATCACCCCATCTTTAATCACAAGCTAAGCAAGTTCGGCATGCGTTTTCAAGTCACTAAAACTCTCAGCGAAGAAAAGAGTTACTCATGCCCATTCTCATCTTGCTTCTTTGTTGGTCCAGATTCTTTTTGGTCTCTTTATTTTCCTCTGTCCTCTATTACTTTTAGGATGCTCGGCTGTGTACACCCTTGTCGACAGATCTGTGATAAACCTCCAAACCCACGGAAAAGGGTGCCCTCAGCTTCCGGTTTCCCATATATGGGCTTGTACACTGTGGGGGGGGGAAAGCCTTACGAGTGACTGAACAAAGAATCTGACAGCGGTCACTTTTGATTTTAAAGTTTCAGAGACTATCACGAGATCGAGTTGATATCTCAGTTGTTTCCCTAATATCTTTAATGCAACGGGATTCTGTTTTTTTTTCACGTTAGTGAGTATTTTAAAATATAAATGTGAAAAAAAAAAAACGCGGACAACTGTGTGTTATTCCGGAGTTTTGTTCAGTTAATTTATATTGGATATTTTACCACTGTTAACGACGTGAATGGCACGTGTTTAATGCATTTTGTTAGTTTGTTTTTCGAAGCGTTAAAATGGGCTCGACTAAAAATAAGTACAAGTGTTCAGTTGTTTTAAATGCAATCAACAAAGGGAATGATTTGGTTGGCCAGCTACTAAACGTTCGCCACTTCAGGGTTATCCGGTGAGCGATGCGCTTCGTCTCCTCTTAGGATATTAGAATATTGTGGAAAAGTTATTTTAAACGAAAAACAACATGGAGGTAAACGGTTGTCCTGCAAATCCCGCAGTGATTGCTGAGGCATCGTTCTCGTTTCAAGATGAACTGACTGCGACCCTTCAAAACGCGCTCGGTGTTGCAGTAGAGATCGCCGTTGCGGAGATCACCAGACTGCTTGACAGAACGCTCAGAGATGTGCAGGGCAAGATTCAAGAGGCTCTGCGGGACAACAGTGCGCTCAAGTTTAGGCTGCAAACAGCTGAAACGCAACTTTCTACTGTGTGTGGTCGCCTGGATCAACAGCCACAGAGACTCGAAGATTTTCCCATCGGTAGTACCAATCAGTTGGTGACAAATCCTCCCATCAGCAGGGTTCAGCGTGGGGGTCGGCAGTTAAATGCCCTTAACGTCGGACAACAAACCGAGCCCACTGTGGACTCGGAACATGATTATGAGGTATGTGGATCCAAGGAAACTAATATATTCCAGCGAGGATCAATCTGTGGGAACCCAAACGGAGGCGCGTGCGCTCAGACTTTAAACTCGGATTCATTTGAGGAATCAACCCACTATAGGTTAGATGAGACAAATGGTAAGCTATTTGATGTATAAAGTCGATATTAAATCACTTAAAATGCCCGACTGTCAATGATAGCACAATAACAACACGCCTTTGTAACTATTGGCCCAATCTGACTTCATGTTTACTCTATCCTTGTTCATTTAACCCCATAACCGTGTTGCTGTCTCTGCAGTCGTACCCGCATACCCTTATGACAGTGCTCAAGTTGCACTTGATTACACACTGTAAAAATTGTAATTCTTACAGAAAAGACTGTAAAAATGCCATAGTAAAACCTGTTATTTGGTTAACTAAGTTACCATACCATCTGTTACCAAGTGGTTTAAATAACATTATATATAATTTTACTGTGACATCACCTATAATTATATTTTATTTAGTTTTGTTTCTTTATTCGTTATGTACAGTATGGTGTTTTTAGAGGTATTTTCTGTTAGTTAATGTTTATTGCATTATTTTAGTTTACCTTGAACAAATATTGGCCATGTTTTATGGACAGGTCACTTAAGAAGAACTCTGATCTGATCCATTAGGTGGCTTGTACCACATGTATTATCATGGTTGTTAGCATTTTTAAGGGTTAGTTAAGTTTACCCAAAAATGAAATTTCTGTCATGAATTACTCACCCTCATGTTTTTCAAACCTGCAAGACCTTCATTCATGCACACAAAAAGTATTCTTGTCGCTTCATAACATCAAGGTTGAACCACTGTAGTCACATGGATTATTTTAATGTTTTTACTACCTTTCTTGCAATGACGTTGCTGCCTATGGGTGATTCAGAAAGCTCATCAAAAATATATTATTTATAATATTTGATCATCAAAAATATTTTAATTTGTGTTCTGATGATGAATGAAGATCTTCCAGGTTTGGAACGACATGTTGGTGAGTAATTAATGACAGAAATTTCATTTTTGGGTGAACTAACCCTTTAAGGTAAAAAGCAAATTTTGATAGTTAATTGGTTTAATAAGATTATATTGCTTAATGAAATATACGGTTATACAGGCACCAATATGTCGTCCCATAATACCGTAATCACAGTATTTCTTTATGGTGAATTTCTGGCAACCACAGCTACCAGTTTTTTACTGTGTATATGTGTATACAGTGGTGCAGGTATAACGTCAGAACCCGAAAGTCTAATTCGCCGCTGGTTCCTTTGAGATTTTCCTATGGGGTTCTATAATGGGGTTTTTCAATTTATGATTAAAATAATGCCTGTGGTAGACATAACTTCACAATACTGTGATGTTTTGTTCTACAACATACACTGCACACACTCACACCCTCAGCTGTCTTATCTAGTTGAATAAACATATAAACATAAAAATAAACATAACTGCTTCAAAATTTGCATTTTCACTATGGGTCTGTGTTATTTACATTGTAGAACAAAATGTCAAAGTATAGTCTAGTTATGTTTATGTTATACCACAGGCTTTATTTTACACACAAACCGAAAAACCCCATTATAAAACCCCATAGGAAAATCTTGAAGGAACCAGCGGCGAATTACTCTTCCGGGTTCTGACGTCATACCTGCACTACTCTATTATTGCCACTGTACATGGTTTGGACAGGATTGATGAAATTTGAGTCACTCTCTTCTCAGACATCAAGAATGATCAACACAACATGACCAAAACTGACCAGACATGTGCTGGGACCGTTACAAGTGAGGGGTCATCCTTTAAAGTGGCTGTAAAGGTGGAGAAAGAAGAGAGTTATGATGACGCAATCCCAGTGTCCCTCTCTGTAGTTGAGGAGCCCAACTCAGACAGCCTTTCTCTGGCTCAGTCTCGACTATTGGAAGACTGGGGACCTGAGCCATTGCACTCAGAGAGCTGCCAATCAAACATGCACTGCCAGTCCACCAACCAACCCCTAGGTTAGTACTACTTAGTACTACAGTTATAAACTTAAGCACAGGTATATGCCATATTACAAGATTTTTTACATGTAGTTTTCCCTTTTCTCTGCCTCTAGACCTAGATTTCCTGTCGTCCTCAAGCTCAGGTCAACAAACCCACTTCCCAAAGCTCCACAACAACCATTATAAAAGTCCCGGGCACCATGCATTTCCTCCTGACCGGAGCCCTTATCATTGTAGCCTATGCGGACGAGACTTCAACCGTAAGCACCATCTCAAGATCCATCAGAGGATTCATACAGGAGAGAGGCCATACACTTGCTCTATCTGTAGCGCACGCTTTCGTCATGCATTGACACTCAAGCGACACTTTCGCCTTCATACGGGAGAGAAACCGTATGTTTGCGGTCAGTGTGGAAAAAAGTTTCGAAATGATGGTGGATTGAAGGTTCATCAGTGTTCATGACAACAGTTGTATAAATGCACTATTTATGGTAGCCTTGTGTTGGAGGACAAATCCAATATAGGGTCACTCCAAAAGCCAAAAGGTTATTAAAGGGATAGTTCTCCTAAAAATGAAAATTTGGTCAACATTTGGTCAACCATGTTCGGGTGACTTTGGTTAATGTTCAAAACTAGAGATCCACCTTTTTGTCGGCTGGTTTTTGATCAAATACTTGCTAAAACAAAATAAAATCTGTACAAAATACAGCAGGGCTTGACAATAAGGACTGCCTGGGGCCAGCGTGAACAATGCTTGAGACAATTGATGAAACTGTTACCGTCCTGATCAGGCCAGTGCTGCATCTTCACAAAAGTTTATCCTTTGCACGTGTTTTTAAACCTTGCGAATTTAAACATTCAAACGCAAAAAGATGCGAAAGAGAACTCCATTCTACTCACTGTGTGAAAAGTTTTGTATGGGCATACATCCAAAGCTCATGCCTAGAAACTGTTTTAGGCGATGCAAACTGTTTTGAGTTCTCTTTAACTTCTAATTCACACAAAATTTTATCAAGATGCCCATCTCAGTGAGTATCCTTGCAAACATATTCAGTTATGTCTTATATAAACGTAAACAGTTGAGAAATAAAAATTATGTACCAGTATATTGGATCCGTGCAGCTCCTAAAGTGACAGCAGCCTAATATTCCTGCTGCACTGCTGTTTTAATGTTAATCAGACAACAAAAGACAAAAAGCCACTCACTTCTCTTGACTAAATAACTTTTGTAACTTTATATTTCAACTATGTATATTTCACTTATACAATGAAAAATATATTTTACGTTTGATTACTTGATTTCTGTACCTGAAAACTACTGTTGGACCTACCTGAAAAGCACTGTTTATTTCATATGCATCTTTGTTCTATTGTATTTATGTATTTATGTTGGCTTGTTGAATGTTAAATGGATCCAATCCATGCTCAATAGAAATTATTTTATTATGAAGCAATAAACTAGCTAGTATACCTTGATGTATGCGTTTTTTAACTTTGCTTATTTAAAACGTGATCAAAACACTAATCTATTTTAATGATAAAAATTCAAATAAGAGCACATGTAACAAATATCTGTATCAAAATAGTTGTTTCTTAAAATCTGTATCGGCCCAAAAAAAAAACAAAAAAAAAAACCCTATTCAAAACACAAATTAAGATATTTTTAATGAAACCTGTTTCTGTTCCTCCATTGAACTTCCAGGTAAGCAAAATTTAGAAGATCCAAAAAGGTCATTAAGGTGTCAAATACAATACAATACATATAAATCAAGCAGTTTAATCCAAGAAGAGATATGATTGCTTTATATGATGAACAGATTTAATTTGGTGGATGACATGAGAGTGAGTAAATAACATTTTTTTTTTTTTTTTTTTGGTGAATTATCCCTAATATTCAAATATTCCTGCATTCATCCCTGAATGGAATGTCCCTGCTTTGAATGAAAAGCATCTATCAAATGAATATCCATTATACCTTAATGGCTTTCAAACATTTCTTTCTTTCCCTGAGATTTAAAGTGCCTGACAATAGGACCCAGAATCAGTACTCTGTTGTGCAAGTCCTTAATATGACCAGTTAGATCAACTCTTCACTCCAGAAATATTGGCTCCAGTCTTTTTAGAAGAAAGTCATATACACCTAGTATAGCGTACACCTAGAATTTTCATTTTAAAGTGAACTGATCCTTTAAAATGTGCATAATAAATTATTTGATTAAATGTAATAATTAAATGATAAATAATTATGATTTAACACAGGTGTATAGTCACTCTTTTAAACCTACACA
This sequence comes from Elopichthys bambusa, assembly GCA_037101425.1. Classification (NCBI taxonomy): domain Eukaryota; kingdom Metazoa; phylum Chordata; class Actinopteri; order Cypriniformes; family Xenocyprididae; genus Elopichthys; species Elopichthys bambusa. The sequence goes on from CM074434.1 coordinate 22,643,348, forward strand.
CATAGGTTGCCATTAAGAATCTTAAATAAATGAAATCATGTATGTATCTTTCTATACTGTACCATGAACTGTCATTTTAAATGACAATATATCTGACATTTTTAGGTATAAAAGAATTAGAGTGGCACAATGTCCTAGTAAGAGATAATGTACAGACAGTTTCATTAATAACAATATTTTACACAGATGCAAGTATTCTAATGTCAACAAGTGCTACTTAAATTAACATTGCATTGTATAGGATGTGCCGTTTAATAATCATTTCCATACTTGAGTTATTATGTCCGCAAAGTCCAGGTCAGATGTAAGACGAAGCATAGGTTCAAGGTACAGGGGAATATAGGGTCAGTGCTATATTATGTTTCTTTTGTAGCCTAAATCAGTTTGTGAAAGTAATTCAGTTATTGTCCACTTCTGTATAACAACTGAAAATTCTTGGATTTGCATTTTAGAAGAGAGTTTCCAACCCTGGGATGAATCTCTGTTCAGGATTGTGGTGATGAAAATGTCTGTCTTTCTGCTCTCTGCTTTGTGCAAGTTAGTGACCAGTAGTTTGCTGCATCCTTGCTACAGTCATCTTGTAAGCAGATGAAACAGAATCTATAACGGCATGATGCGCATGTTACAAACTTGCACCCTTTTTCATGCATAATCAGATTGTGACACTTGGGACAGGCTCTGAACATTGGACAACCGTGCACTTTACTCTTTGGATCTGATACCACTTCACAGGTTAGCAGTGTAGAGATGAGGGGGCACAGCTTGTTGGTGCAGCCAGCAGAAGTGCAGGGGTAGAGGCAGGAGCCACAAAGGAGCTGAGGGGTCAGGCATCGAGTACAGTGAAGCAGATCACTAGTAGTACACCCTTTTATACATGCAGGTTTCAGTGCAGAGGAACAAACCGGGCACTTTGGAAAAAATGTAAGACATGGATGCTAATTAATAAACATTTGCAACTTCTTGACACTTATGGGTTTAGTTCAGACAAATAAATGAAGTTTATGCGTTTTTTTTGGTTTTTTTTTGTTTTTTTCCCCCTATCTTTTTGAGATGCAGAAGTGTTGACGGTTTGGTTATCCACTAGTGATAGTGTTTGAGAGGGAGGAGAACATGCCTTCACAGACCAGACAGAAGATATAATGAATAATTTGATCATTCTAATCCAGTGACTTAACCAATAGCACTGCCAGCACATGAGGCTGTACTGTCTTTATGCTCAGCTGCAATTTTTAAACTGCTTTTAAGGATATTTATATTCGATTGGTATGATGCAACATTATAGTTATAAGCTCACAACAGAATGTGTTTAACATAAAAGGTGTTCTCACCTTTAAAGTGTTTCCCTCCTGGCCAAGATCATCAGTTGGAATGTACTCCTGCGAATTACCTACAGAACAGTGATTAACAAATTTTTGGTCTTTACAACATCTGAAATGTGCAATTTTATGATTGACTGAAGCATTGGTTAGGCATGTTGCGTCGTACTTTACTCAGGACAAAGTGAAAGTGAAAGTCATTTTTTAATGATCATGGATATATTTATAATATTTATAAACAAATTTGTTCATAATCAGTTGCACATTTTGAATGGTAAATTAATAAACAAAACTATTACCAGCTCCCATTGTTGTGTTTCTTCTTGCACCCCACCGTATAACCGTTTGTCTTACGCTTCTCGGCTCTTCCTTATTTACGTTCATACTACCATTTTTCAAGGTTTTCCTGATTCTTCTATTATGTTTCATCTGATCTGTTTGCGTGAGATTAAGTGAGAAAAAAATTCTCACTGTAAATATCTGGGCTGTGTTGTCGATCCGTTGTTCTGTGTAGAAATGAAAGTGTTTTGTTTATAGCATTTGTTTTCAGGAACAACCCACAGCTGAGTTCTGGAAAGTCCTGGGGGGAATTTTTGAGAAAGAAGGTTATGTGACATACCTGGGTATGTTTAAGAGTAATTAAGCGGATAATCTTTAACTTTTGGTTCCAAGAACTGAGGTAACTTTCAGGGTATGTAAGTAGCCATAGCAATTTACTCTCCAGAGCAGATTATGTTCCAGGGTTAATTTGCTTAAGAAGTATTCAGATGCGTCGTTATATAATTAATATAGTTATATTAATGTAACTGAATTTGTTATATAGTTACAGTTATACAAATATATTATAAAGTAGTAATGTTTAAATGTTTATTCAATTCTAATATACTAATATATGTATTTATTTTATCATCTCACACATGGATCTGCTTTTTTTCCTTTTTTAACGGGATGTTTTCTATGCTATAATTTCTATAATAAAATACATGTGATCTTATTAAATAATTAGCATCAAACAAACAATATAATTCTTATTCTCAGTGAATAAACAATACTTATTAAATGAAAAGATTGAAAAAATGATTGCACAACCACCAAATAGGTGGCGATGTGCACTAAGTAGGTTATGTAAATCGCCATTAAACAAAAGAAGGAAGAAGCAGAATCAGATTGTATCTATACCAGAGATTGTATATTATAGGGACAAAGCCACTGGAGGGCAAGCCTGCAACCTTTAGCCAAAAAAGCGTAACGGCTAATGCTAACTGGTGGTACGCAGGGAGAAGTTTTGAACGGCGACACAATAGGCTGAGAGGTGCCGCACGCAATTAAGTTAGCTGTTACGCTTTCTCAAATGGTAAGAGATACAGACCCTCTCATCTCCCTATAATAATACAATATCTGATAGGGAGATGAGAGGGTCTGTATCTCTTACCATTGGAGAAAGAAACTTCTTAATCACGTGCGGCACCTCTCAGCCTATTGTGTAACGGCAGTGACATCAGTGCCCGCCATTCAAAACTCCTTCCCTGCGTACCGCCTATATGCGTACCGCCAGAGCCTGAGCATTAGCATTAGCTGTTACGCTTTTTTGGCTAAAGGTTGCAGGCTTGCCTTTCAGTGACTTTGTCTATAGTGTACCTCAGGGATGACGTGTTTTTGTAGGCCAACCCGGAAGTTAGTGGCGCACAGGTCCCCTCGATCAAAAGCCTATGCATTTTTCCCATAGACTTTTGGAAAATCGCAAAAAATAAGCTCTGTTTAACAAAGGCTTATGACACTTACACGTTTTGTCTATCAAGATAATCTTTACAAGTTAACACAACATTTAAACATTTTGAAGCCTAAATAAAGTCGTCAGATATAAAAAGCTAACAGTAGGGTATAAACGGACTACAGCACACCATGGTCGCGGATCAACGTCACCACCACCAAGCTTCCTCACACTTTATTTAAAAAACAACTTTTTTTTATTAAAAAAAAATAAAAATAAAAAATACTTGCCAAAGGAAGTAGTCCCTTTTAGCAATTTGTTAGCAACCGCCGTTTTTAAGACACGAAAGGATTAAAAAATCACAAGCGGGTTATAACTGGTGTGTTTTATGTCATAGATCAAAACGTGAAAATATTTAGAGGCTTTGTTAACCACAGACCTTATTTCAGGCGATTTAGCAAAAACCCATTCAAAAAACCCATAGACTTTAGGGTGATGGAACCGGAAGTTCTAAAATGCTAACTCACTTCCGGGTTTTGCATACAAAAACACGTAATCTCTGAGGTACTCTATAGACCTCATGCGCCAGAGAAACAAGTGCGCCACCATCTTTATAATATTGTCTTTGAACTTCCGTTTTTGCAGTAGCTCTGTATATTTCTGTGGCATCGCTGTCAAAGAATAACTAGCTGGGTGAAGTGGATTTACTTGTTGTAGAGTTAATGAAAGTTATCATGAGCACTGTAATGTCTTAACAAATGTCAGTAGAACGGGAAGATTTTAAAATGAGCAGTTCATTCATAAATACGCAAGATCGCTGTTGAAATACAAACCGGAAGACAAAAGACAACGAGCGCAGCGCTGAAAACTTCACCAGCTAAATATTCTTTGACAGAGGTGCCATAGAATTATACAGAGCTATCCGCAAAAACGGAAGTTCAAAGACAGTATTATAAAGATGGCGGAGCATTTGTTTCTTGTTTCTCTGGAGCATAAGGTCTATACCAAAGCCACTGGAAGGCAAGCCTGCAACCTTTAGCCAAAAAAGTGTAACGGCTAATGCTAACACACCACCTCTGGCGGTACGCAGGGAAGGAGACCAGAGGCTGTTTATTGAATGGATGTCAATGGATGAGAGGCTTCACTATGCTGCTTAAACAGCTTTTGTGGGGAAATAGCTAATCATTTAAGTAATCGACAGCCTGTTTGCTAATCTTCAGCATGTTTTACACTAAACAATACTTTCGTTGGGAACTATATGTAGATTTTAGCTTGATAAAAATGTACTTTTTCAAGAGAAGGTAGACTAGGGAATGTTGCGACTGATGTCACTGCCATTACACGATAAGCTGAGAGGTGCCGCACGTGATTAAGTAACGGCTAACTTAATCACGTGCAGCACCTTTCAGCCTATCGTATAAAGGCAGTGACGTCAGTGCCCGCCGTTCAAAGCTCCTTCCCTGCGTACCGCCAAAGCCACTGGAAGGCAAGCCTGCAACCTTTAGCCAAAAAAGCGTAACGGCTAATGTTAACTGGCGGTACAGGCGGTATGCACTCAGTTTACCTGTTGCGCCACCACGCAGTCATGGACCACAGAAAACTGGGGTTACATTGTGTTCTCTCTATACTGTTACAAGTAAAGCTATACAGACATCATTAATGACAACTATTAATGACAGCACAAATTATATGGATTAAAAGACTGTGAATCACCGAGAAAAGTATTAATATAGGCACAGTAAATGGTGCGTGAAAATAAATGTGAAACGGCCTGTAGCTATATAACACGAACGTGCATTAAACTTTAAGCTGTTGAAGAAATAAAACCAGCAGACACAACATTAAATATGAAGAATGTTTGGCTTCCATTTTACTTCATATGATCTGTCATTAACGCAACATGAATCAATTGCATAAACTGGCATAACATTAGTTTTATTCTTGCGCACACACTAAAACACAGACAGTTCGGTTCGTTGGTGGAAAAATGTGAACATGCAGAACTGCTTGTGTTTCAGTGTGGGCGGCTGGAATAAAACCATCTGTAACATTTCTCTGCTGATTGTCTCTGCCCTCTTTAACTCTAATGCAATGAAATGATTTGGCGGTCTTGCATTACGCTGCGGATTTAAATGTGACGCATAAATTAAAATGATTTACTTTTGATGCAGTTAACGTTTCTGGATTTATTTGACATTTTAACTTTTTGTGTAATCTTTGAAGACTCAGGATCAGTTTAATAATTAGCTTACAGTTTTTTTCAACTGCTTACACACAAAATTCTTACTTGTCACAAAATTTCTGAAACCTGACACTCAAACACCAGAACCACACACCAAATCTGCAGAACCATACACTGTAAAAAATTTACAGTAAAATACTGGCAGCTGTGGTTCCAGCCATTTACCGTAATTTTACGGTTTCAACACCGTTTTTCCATTTTACAGGTGCTGTAATTTTACAGTAAAATACCGGCAGCTGTGGTTCCAGCCATTTACCGTAATTCTACCATTTTAATACTGTTTTACATTGTACTTGCAGCAATGGTTACAGCTATAATTCTACAATATAGAAAAATTAAAACATTACATAAACAATACATAATTAACACATCTCTAGTATATGTAGTATATAATGCATACAGACATGTCAAACTATTTTTCACTAGTTGGAGAGAAAATAAATAGAAGAAAAAACAGATTATAGTGCATAATTTGCTATTTATTAAAACAAAAAATAGGCATTGACAAATTGGCTGAAACTGACCCAAACTGATTCTCAGCATAAATACAAACAATATATTAAAGGGTTAGTTCACCCCAAAATTTAAATTCTGTCATTAATTACTCACCCTCATGTCGTTCCACACCCGTAATTGACAGAATGCTGTCAGATTTTCTTCCATTGACTGCCTTTGTAACTACCACTTTGACGCTTCAAAAACTTCATGAAGAGATTGGAAAACTAATCCCTATGAATCGCGCGGTTTAATCCAAATTTCTGAAGAGAATAGATCGCTTGTTATGATGAAAAAAGGTTTAATTTAAGCTTTTACTCGCATGTAAACACTGATCAACGAACATAAGCAGAAGCTCAACATAACTTGAATAACACACAAGAACAAACCTCTTCTGGAAGTTCAAATGTGCTATGTAACCAATAAGGTTCATTCTAGTGTTACGCAGCATGTTTGAGCTTCCAGAAGAGGTTTGTTCTTGTGTGTGAAGCAGGTTTGATTGAGCTTCTGCTTATATGTTCTCTGATCAATGTTTCCGTGCAAGTAAAAGCCTAAATTAAATCTTTTCATCATAACAAGCGATCGATTCTCTGCAGAAAATTTGGACTAAACCCCTCAATTCATATGGATTAGTTTTCCGATCTCTTTATGAAGTTTTTGAAGCGTCAAAGTGGTAGTTACAAAGGCAGTTAATGAAAAGAAATCTGACAGAATTGTCATTAAAAATATCTTAATTTGTGTTCTGAAGATGAACGAAGGTCTTACGGGTGTGGAACGACATGAGTAATTAATGACAATTTTAATTTTGGGGTGAACTAACCCTTTAAGAAAAGGGAAAATAGCACTTGCTTTAACCAACACAAATCCTTTAAAGAATTTGTTCAAAAATGAAATTATCACTTTTCATTTACCCTGATGCTATCCCAGATGTGCACAACTGCCTTTCTTCAGCAGGACGAAGAAATTCGAGATCTGTAGATGCATATAATGAAAGTAAAAGACTGCAATCATTTGGAAAGTCCAAAGGTAATGAATGCACAACCTGATCAATTAATGTCTTATGTAGCAAAACAATGGGCGTAAAAAAGGAACAAATTAAGCTAAACAAAAAAACCTCTCCCTGTCTGCACTCAATTCATTGCGTAGCTGTGTAACAAGCATGTTGAACGTCACTCTGACGTATCAGAGCCCTGGTGAGAAGCACTAGTTTAAAGTTGAGAATGTTTTACTTATTGATTTGTTTCCTCCAGATTAAAAATATGCATTTGTGTTCTGATAAAGAAAGTCATATACACCTTAGATGGCATCAGGGTAAGTAAATAATGAGAATATTTATTTTTGTTACCATACTGCAAAAAAACAAAACAATAAAAAAACAATGTCAAAGAGAAAAGTGTAAATTGTACAGTCCAATGAGAGAAACTGTGAATTAACCTTAAGAAAAGATTACATTACACCAACTTTGGATAGATCCGGCAAGAGGTCTGATGAAACTGGTCATTCACGCTCAGGTCTGAGAAGAAAAAATATTAAGAAAATGTTAGTGATTATATATTGCACATGGAAAAAGATAGTTATCATTAACACTGCACACACTTTTTTTTTAAAACATAATTAGAAACTTGTAAACTACATAAAAGAGGGTGTATGTTTGTTACAGTAGAAAAAAACAAGACAAAATATCATCTTAACAAAAGCAGGGGTGTGTAAGAGGAAGTGATTGTGTGTTTGTGCTACAGAAGAGTGAATATTTAAGTGATTGAGTGTGTGTCTGTAAGCTATGGGTGTGTTCTGTATGCTACTGGAAACATGCATGTGCCTCATAAATGCACAGACAGTACTGCATGTGTTACATGTGTGCACAAAGTTTGCAAAAGTACATGACTGATCTTACTAAATCAGAAATACATGTAAATCAATTTAAGGGTTCCTATAAAATAATTTTTGCAGTATTACCTCTTTATACTACAGCTGTTCAAGGCAGGTCCAAGTAGTTCCAGGCATCGTGAGGATTTATTTAACCGCATTACAGTTGCATATCAATTCGCCAAACGATTTCAGTGATCTCAAAGGTCCTTTAGAGCCTAAAACCGCGAAAGAACCAAAACCAAATTTTTTCACGTTTTATTGTTTATGGAACGCATACTCTTGTGCATACTCAGATGCACATAAATGTAAGCATACACTGAAACTACATCAATAAAATCATTTTGCAATTAAAAAGCTGTGACATCTCTCAGTTGTGATGTAATAACGTAAGTTCTAAAATGACGATTTGAATTAGCAACGAAGGATTGGGATGAGATGTGTGAAATAATTACACACAAGATCGTTTTAAGGAAAAAAAAAAAACCTGAAAAAGGTCTTGAAATACAACATCTGAACAATGTCTTGAATGTGTGGTGGTGACCGAGGAGGAATAACTGACAACGGGCCGCTTCGAGTCGTGGCTGCATTACAATCTCGGATATGCATTATTTTTCTAATAATTCAGCGACCCGTCGTCAGTTATTCCTAAACCTAGCGTTAAAATCGGAGTTTGGAGAACACTGACTAGTGAAATGCCTCACCCGCAACTGTCTGTCTGTAACACGCGATTCGCGCCAAAAACTGTCAAAAATATCTCACGAGCCACGAAAAAGGCGATTATACAAGTTGAGTGCAACATAATATAATAACAACAAAGAAATAATCTTACCTTGAACAGTTTCCTTCTTTGGTTGACCGCAGCGCTTTCGAAGGAGGGCTCGTTCGAAAGCGCAAACCTTTTTTCTCCCGTTTTTCTCAGGAACAAACCTGTTTACTGTTAAATGCTGTAAATGTACTGCAAGTACTTAATTTACCGACCATTAGCTGTAAATTTACATGATTTAACTGTTTATTGAAATAACAGTATTTTACTGTTGAAAATTGGTTGTAATTTTACAGCAATTTTTTTTTTTTTTTTTTACAGTGTACACTTAAGTGTACACTCTGCCTTCGACTCAGTTTTCAATTTCATAAAACGCTTTTTGCAAAACACAACACACAATTCTCTATGTAACACACAAAAATATAACAGGAAGTAGGCTATCTTGATTTCCTTTTTCAAACACAACCATTGTTTCTGTCCAACTACACATGTATACTGAACACAACACATTGATGTATATTTCTTTTCTTTCATAGTGTGTAATACTGTATTCACAACTACAAATGCTTACAGTAAAAAATATGATATATGATATATCCAAAAATAGAATATTATGGCAAAGGTGTTTGCAACATAAGACAAATGTTTGCTTTTGATATGTGTTTGTGATATTTTGAATGCAGAGCTTCATTTTGCAAGAGATGTGAGGCATTTTGCATTTTTTTGTGTGCAATTCTTAGATTTATGTGTAAAGTTTTGAAAAAAAGAGGCAAAGTTTTGAAAATGTGTGTAAGCAGTTGAAAAAAACTAATAATTCCTAATATTTTGACAGCCCAAAGGGCTGCAGTCCATATTTCAAAGTGCAACGGGCCATTAAATTAGCATTAATGGGAAAAGTGTATTACAGTAGGTGCATTGAAATGCATTAGAAATACACTAAAGTAATAAAAACTTCTGATCAGGTATTTGAATTTCTTTCACCATTTCAAACTGACTATATGTTCTTTATTTGTCATAATTACAATTATTTACTTTTGTAACTACTTTCTATATGTATGTATATCTGCTTTGCAACCATACAAAATTGTGAAAAGTGCTATAGAAATCAATTTGAAATAAATTAAACAATAGCCTACCTGATATTCAAAGTGTGAGCAAATTATTGAATTTTACCTTTACCTTTATCATAATTATAAAACTTACTTCATGATTATTTTGTGCAACTCAAAATACGTTTCCTGTAAACTTTTATCTAGGCCAATACTATTTTTATACTAAACAAGTAGAACTCAAATACAATTCATTGAATTATACATTTAATCATAACAGGTCAACATAGGATTCAACAAAAATAAATTACTAAAGTAGTATTTTAAAATAGTCATTTTATTTGCAAATTGCTCATTTGAGTTGTAGGCAAAAGTTGGATTTGAAAATTCTGCCCTTACAGCTCCTGTTAGCAGAAACAAACTAGATGTTTCAGTTCATACCTCACGTTTTCTTTGGTTTGCACAAAAAGAAAGTCTCATCTAAATAATTATATAGCATCATCGAAAAATAATTTCAAAATTCTCGGATTTAGTTACAATGAGTTTCTAGACTCTAAAGTTTCCTTCTGACAAATGTGCCAAAATCTGCAACACAGATTCCCAATAGTGTGCACTCCAGCGAGTTCGTTGTTTAACAAAAGTACAGCAAAACCGATTGTTGATGAGTGTGATGGCATTGGCTTTATGGCATGTTCGAAACATAGATCAATCATTGCGGTCTATATGTGTCAACTTCTGGTTCAACCAATGGTAGGACGTTGGGGCAGGCCAATGAGGGTCAAGGTTTAGCTTCAGCAGTTACAGTGTTTTCAAGTCATGCCAGAAAGAATGTATTTATGAGTTAAAATGCACATGCACATCAGGACAACCCATAATTTTGAGTTTAGGTAACTCTGGATTTTCTTAAGAGTTTCCGAGTTTGGTGCGTGACGGTGAGAAAACATGTTAGAGGCAATGGATGCAGAGTCTGCCTAGTGAAAAAAAATTACCAAAATATATTTAAAATAGGCTTACATCCATTTCACACTAACTACACACCCATCAATATACAGTAGTCAACATTTGAAGTGGATCAAAGTTGTCCTAAGAACTAAATTGTCCTAAGAAGAAGGTTTTAGGACAACTTTGATGAAAGGTTTTGATCCACTTCAAATGTTGACTACTATATTTACTGATATAATTATTTCAATTAAACTTTATTTGGAGTTTCTTAATCGCAAAATGCATATTTCTTAATAAGCCTAAAATGTGTTTAATATAACCATTAGTAAGGATAGTATGATCACTGTATAATTTGAATGCAAAATATATAAAGTGTACCTAAAGTATACTTGCAATAGTTCCACTTTAGCACAATCAAATATACTTAAGTATACCTTAGGTTAATAATATAGGTTTCATAGACATAATATAGTTTCATATAGGTTTTATAGACAATTGGAAAAGTTTTTGGGGCAGACCTGATCTGTTGAAAAGAGATGGTATTCATCCCTCCTGGGATGGTGCTGCTCTTCTCTCTAGTAATATGGCACACATAGTCTTAGAGCTGAAACATGACAAACTGGGGCCCACGTCAGGAAGCAGACAGACCGGCTAAACCGACCGTCTGCTAGCTGCCTCACGTTACAGAAGTCAGATAATTCCCAACACATAGAAACTCTTACACCTAGATATTATCACATAGAGACTGTGTCTGTACCCCGAATTAGAAAAAAACGAAAAAACTTCCAAACCCATTTAATGGTAAAAATTGAATTGATGTTCAACAAATAAAAAATAGAGATAATAATGATAAACAAATGATAAAGCTTCGATCCCTTTCTTCAAAAGCACTTATTGTAAATTATATTATCACAGACAATAATCTAGATTTGCTGTGTTTGATAGAAACTTGGCTAAAACCGGACGATTACATTACTTTAAATGAGTCTAGCCCTCAAGGTTACGATTATCGACACAATCCTCATCAGAAAGGCAAAGGGGGAGGTGTTGCTGTAATTTATAGTAATATTTACAGTATTAGTCAAAAGTCTTTCAAATATAATTACTTCGAAGTGATGGTGCTTTATGTAACATTATGTAAGTTGACATTTGTGCTGGCTACTGTATACAGGCCACCAGGGCACCATACAGACTTTATCAAAGAATTTTCTGATTTTCTATCGGAGTTAGTACTAGCTGCAGATAAAGTCCTTGTTATTGGTGATTTTAATATCCATGTAGATAATAAAAAAGACGCACTGGGATTGGCATTTACAGACATTATAAACTCTGTTGGAGTTAGACAACACGTGTCAGGACCCACTCATTGTCGTAATCATACTTTAGATCTAATATTGTCACATGGAATCGATATTGATGCCGTTGAAATTGTGCAGCAGAGTGACGACATCTCAGATCATAGTCTCGTGTATACTACATTTAGTCAAGGCTGCTAAACTGCTAACTGCTAATCTTCCTGATCAGTTTCACCGCCTTAGCATACCAGACAGCTTAGAAGACCTCAATGTTACAACAGAAAATATTGCCTCTGTCTTTTCCAGCACATTAGACTCAGTTGCTCCTTTGCGCCTAAAAAAGATTAAGGAAATTAATCCAACGGCGTGATACAATGAGCACACTCGGGCCCTAAAGGTAGCAGCCAGAAAAATGGAGCGCAGCTGGAAGAAAACAAAAAGTTTTTCGCATTTCGTGGAGAGAGAGAATGATTGAGTACAGAAAAGCCTTAAAAACTGCTAGATCTGCCTATTTTTCAAAACTTTGAAGAAAATAAGCACAACCCTAGGTATTTATTTGATACAGTGGCTAAATTAACAAGAAATAAAGCTTCAACTTCTGATATTTCCAAACAGCACAGCAGTAATGACTTTATGAACTTCTTTACTTGCAAGATTGACAATATTAGAGAGAAAATTATAACCATGCAACCGTCTAATACAGTATCATGTCAGACAGTGCACTGTAGTGTCCCTGAGGAAAAATTCAATTCATTCACTGCTTTAGGAGAGGAAGAATTGTCTAAACTTGTTAAATCATCAAAATCAACAACATGTATGTTAGACCCTATACCGACTAAGCTATTAAAAGAGATGCTTCCAGAGGTCATAGATCCTCTTCTTAATACTGTTAATTCATCTTTATCACTAGGATACGTACCAAAAACTATTATTAAACCTCTTATTAAAAAACCACAACTTGATCCTAGAGAATTAGTCAATTACAGGCCGATCTCAAATCTCACTTTTCTGTCAAAAATACTAGAAAAGGCAGTATCATCACAACTATGTGCCTTTTTAGAAAGAAATAGTATCTGTGAGGATTTCCAGTCAGGATTTAGACCGTATCATAGTACTGAGACTGCTCTCATTAGAGTTACTAATGATTTGCTCTTATCATCAGATCGTGGTTGTATCTCTCTATTAGTGTTACTGGATCTTAGTGCTGCTTTTGACACTATTGATCACAATACTCTTTTGAATAGACTCGAAAATTATGTTGGCATTAGTGGAATTGCATTGTCATGGTTCAAATCATACTTATCTGACTGTTATCAGTTTGTAGTAGTAAATGAAGAGAGGTCATATCGATCACAAGTTCAATATGGAGTACCACAAGGCTCAGTACTAGGACCGTTGCTTTTCACTCTGTACATGCTACCCTTGGGAGATATCATTAGGAAGCATGGCATTAGTTTTCACTGTTACACTGATGATACTCAGCTCTATATTTCTTCGCGCCCTGACGAAAGTTACCAATTCACAAAATTAACGGAATGCATAGCTGACATAAAAAATTGGATGACCAGTAATTTCCTACTACTAAATTCAGAAAAAACTGAGATTCTAATTTTTGGACCAAAAACTTCTTCACGTAATAACCTAGAATACTGTCTAACACTTGATGGCTGCTCTGTTAAGTCTTCGTCGTCAGTTAGGAACCTGGGTGTGCTCTTTGATACCAATCTTTCATTTGAAGGCCATGTTTCTAGCATCTGTAAAAACGCATTCTTCCATCTTAAAAATATATCTAAACTACGACATGCTCTCAATGACAAATGCAGAACAGTTAGTTCATGCGTTCATGACCTCAAGGCTAGATTACTGTAACACTTTACTGGGTGGTTGTTCTGCTCGCCTGATAAATAAACTACAGCTCGTACAAAATGCAGCAGCTAGAGTTCTTACTAGAACTAGGAAGTATGACCATATTAGCCCAGTTCTGTCAACACTGCATTGGCTTCCTGTTAAACATCGTATAGATTTTAAAATCTTGCTAATTACTTACAAAGCACTAAATAGTTTAGCTCCCCAGTACCTGAGCTGATAATAGCTGATAATACCTAGAATATCAAAATCAACTCCAGGCGGTAGATCCTTCTCCTATTTGGCACCTAAACTCTGGAACAATCTTCCTAGCATTGTTCGGGAAGCAGACACACTCTGTCAGTTTAAATCTAGACTAAAAACGCATCTCTTTAACCTGGCATACACATAACACATTATCAATTTATATTTTCTTAAAGGATTAAAGGATTATTAGGCTGCATAAATTAGGTCAGCCGGAACCGGGAACACTTCCTGTAACACCAGATGTACTCGTTACATCAGAAGAAGAAGAATACGCTAATAGTAGTCTTTCTGTTTACCGTAGTCAACCGGATCCGGGCCGTATCCAGGTAAGATCGAGGACCTGCGCCTTGACACGACCACAACGCAGCCCTGAAGTATCAGCAGAGATTGAGTCAACTAGATCATCCATTGTCAAGGCCTCATCGACACGACAGCCAGTGGCACAGTTCCTCAAGAAACTGTCTGTACTGGATGGAGAGGCGTTGGAACTGGAATAAATACCTTGAATGTTGCGATCCCATCAGACTTATGTTAGCTACCTGAATCGTAAAACAAAGCACTGTTCGCCAGAGGAGAACTGGCCCCCTGACTAAGCCTGGTTTCTCCCAAGGTTTTTTTTCTCCTTTTTAACACCTATTTGCCACCTGCTTGCCACCTGATGTCACCTGTTGGAGTTTGGGTTCCTTGCCGCTGTTGCTTTTGGCTTGCTTAGTTGGGGACACTTGATACTTCACATTTGATATTCATCAGTGCTTTGCATCTGCCTGCACTGACACCATTTTCTTTAAGAGCTGCTGTGCAGCCAAAATTATATACCAGTTATCACTGTAAAGCTGCTTTGACACAATCTGCATTGTAAAAAGCGTTATATAAATAAAGGTGACTTGACTTGACTTGATCTTTAGTTGGACCATAACACAAAAATACTTCTTCCAGTTTAGCAGACTTTTAAGTATACCAATTTAGTATACTAAAAGTACAATTGCAGGGTATTCATATTAAGTACATAAATATGTAAATGCAATTGTAGTATAGTTAGCATAAAATAAATGTATTTCAAGTATATTTTAGTATATTTATTTTTCACTAGAGTTTTTTGGCTAAAGGTTGCAGGCTTGCAGTGGCTTTGGTAGAATGGCACGCTTTTTTCTTAGCGTCTGTTTCCATGGTGAATCATCGATTCGTCGCTCTTTTGAAAATGTCTTGTGTGTTAACCGGGAACGTACTCTGGGTTGGCTTAACCAAAGCAAAAAGTATAGAACCGAAGAGGCGACACTCTGATACCGGTATCAGTGTCCGGTAGCGCGGCCGCCATTATGGGGTGAAAATACTAACTGGACCAGAGAATCCTTTACATCTTACGCACCCAAAATTGGCGAATTTCACTGCCAAATCAGAAGCGCAAAAGAAATGAAATCAGTCAATTTTATGGCACCTACAGTAAATGTTGTATTGTCTTATATATGTTTTATTTTACCAGTTCTAGAATCCAACCATTCGACCATCTGACGTAACGTAATTAGCCTACTTTATTGAGTATTTCCATTTTATGCAACTTTACACATTTATTAATAGTAAATTAATAATTAATAAATTTAAGATCATGTTTGCAGCAAACAATATATTTCAGACCTAGTGGAGTAATAGTAATAGTATCACTCCACTAGGTCTGAATTTAAATAGGCTATATTGTACGTTTTAATAGATCACGCTACAAACATAACGATCTTATAATACATGCATTGCTGTGTCCATTATCGCATAATTCCCACTTTTGGACACTTTTGCTTTAACGGACATTAGACAACACTGCAAAATCAGTCTGTTATATTCATATATTTATTGTCCAACATTCCCAATTTTTCTGATGCATGTCCTTAATTTAATTTCATATGTTGGTATTAATTCAGTATTTATAAGCCTAATGCTAATACTAGATCTTTTAAAGAATTTTAACCCAAACTGACTGGGTTTCTAGAGAGCAAAAAGGTTTTGTGAAAAAAGTGGAAGGCTTACACAAAGTCTGTAAAATAAACTGTTAAAAGGATTTGATGATCACGATAGCATTTTATTCTGTGTTGTCCTCATTCAGGTTGGATTTCAGCTTTAATGTACTTTTTTTTTTTTTTTTTTTTTTTTTTAACAAAGCAGCTGATATTGCCATAGAAACTAGTGGACTTTCAAATCGCTTTCACCACAAAATGGCGGAAATGCAGGGCTGCTGCCGCAGCTAATGCTAACTGACGGTATGGGTGATACCAAAGTCCCTTTAAGACAAGTCATTTCACTCGGCGGCCATCTTTGAAATGCCTCTCGGGCATGCAAGTACAACTCCTGTCTCTTTGAATGGGGAAACATCAAATTCTCCAAAGCTGTTTGCCAAGCTTTCGATTAAATTTCATATTTGAAATCACCAATGAAATCTGACAACAACTGTCTCATAAATTGTTTTCCAAACGCTCGAATCATGACCAAAAAAAAATAAAAAGTTTTTTAGGCTGAATCAAGCTAATGCGCATGCACAGACCTAAATGCGCATCTCTTGTGCCTCGTTTTGGAGGCGCGCATCTGACTGTTTCTATAGAACCCGGTGCTTCTAACTGCCGCTGCAGTGACGCGATGACTTTACCAGTCTGCGATTGGCTCTCATTTTGAAGGCGGGACTTATTCCGCCATATTGCGCGTTACACTTTCTCCCATTCAAAACAGTGTGACACGTCTTGTGTTATTCTATAGTCTTTGGTGGAACGCAAGGAGGAGTTTTTGGAACCAGCATACCTCGAGTAAGCAAGGTTTGGGTTAACCAAGAGTTCAGGGTATATGTGACACAAGTTAAACTTGCTTTCTGGAATACCCCCCTGAAGTTACTATGAAGGTTTATGACATAATAACCATATCTTTAGTGCTTTTAAATCAAATAAAATGTAAATTACTCGACTTGAACTATGAGTTATGAATGTATAGTTCTTAATAATGAACAGATGTTTTTAGCTGGTCAGAACATCACTATAATGTAAATACTTTATGTACCTTAAATGTTTACAAAGTAAACAAAAAGTAAAAAAGTTTTTTTATGCTTTTTTAAAAAAAAAAACATTTAGACTTGAGGTTTAAAATATAAATAGTGAGTTTTGTTATTGTAGTTGTTTAGCTCTTTTGTTTATATAAAGCATAAAACATTAAAACAGAGAGGTAACCTGCCAAACAGGTTTTCTTTGCACAGGGCATATCTGTACTGAAAAGTCAAACATTTGTTCCTTTATGAAAACTTTTTACTCACACAACTAAACACTTGAAAACAAGCGGTACATTTTTTTTAATATTTAAAGCTACCAGCTCGAAGCCACTAGACATTAATTTCCAAAAACATAAAAAAATACAAAACAATAAAAAGCTAATGTAACAAATCATTAACAAGCCTGTTTGTTTGTGCATCATTAACAATAGCCATTATTTTGTAGGCACCGAAAGCTAAATATTTAGCCTGCCACCATGCACACAGTGTGGGGAACACATATGTAATAAAATTCATCCTCTTATGCACCAGTTCATCGAGCTTCACCCACCCCTGTAAACACACTGATATATGTGTGGAAGAGACTACAAATCTGTTTCTAATCCCCTGTCGTGAGCTGAAACCCCATTATGTCTGATGGTCCTTGTGAGGAAGTAAATATTGACCTCTTCTAAATCATGAATAAGACTCTCTCTCTCTCTCTCTCTCTCTCTCTCTGTGTGTGTGTGTGTCAGCATCATTGCAAGTGTACACGTCTAGGTGTGTGTGTGTGTGCAAACAAGCATGCATATTGTATGCTTGTGTTTCTGTCTGTCAGTTTCTGCCTTTTTAGACATCACACCATAAATCAAGACAAAGGCTTGCATTTTCCCTAAGGTCTGAACCCAAACTGTCTAATGTGTTTAGCATGTCTTTGATCTCCATATTGTCCTGCCAGCGAACCTCACTATAGGCAGTCACAAGAAGGCCTCTGATGATGAGATTCCATATGATGTGGCATTAACTGTTTGCAAAGGCAGCTGTCACTCAGTACTTCTGCACATCAGTTTGGTCTCTGTGAAGATAAGAAGACACTGTGATTAATTGGAAATTATGGATGCTGAATGCAGAAATTGCTGAAGCTGCATGCAAGATGCAGTAACAAACTACTTAAAACTAAGGGAATAAAAATGGAACAAAAATAAAAAATGTTGTGTGGGTGAGTAAATTATATAATTTTCATTTTTGGATGGTGACATACAGAGAATGCAGTGTATGTCACAAAACAAAGTGAGAAAGTGTGCTGGATCTGATCATTGACTCATTTGATATATTTAACAGTAAGCAAACCTTATCTTTATGGCTCCTCTGGTGAGCCCTGAACTGCTCAGGGTTTGTGAACATCTGTTGGCAGAATGGGCAGACTGACTCTGGGAGGGTATTCCACGGTACCTGTCCGACTGAATCTGGAGAGTTCAATTGTTCTTCCAGGTGATCTGCCTTTGTCCAGTGCTTCTGCTTATCCGTGTGCACCATGCTAATAACCGACGGCCTGTCATTTCTCACCACCGCTGTGTTGCTCTGAGATCCAGAACCAGATTCCAACCTGGAACTGCAATCTGATCGCAAACCAGCTTCTGGTTTCATAGCACAGGACCTTTGTGGCACCTCTGAGGTGTAGTCATGCTGAGGCCTCTCCTGCTTGCTTGAGACTGAGGTGTGTGTGTCTCTTGGGAAAGGAAATGCTGTAACTCTACTCCTGTCCTCGTTGTTTTGATCTCCTACCTCATTCCTCTGGTTCTTCCTCACTGTCCCAGGTTGAGAGGGCCTCTTCTGCAATCCAGACCCCTCCTGTCTCCCCTCTGCATTAAAGCTGACCAGCCCTGCACTCCAGCTTTCTAATGGAGGCACAGACAGCTGCTGAATGCAGTGGTGGAGAGATGGATA
The DNA here is from genome assembly GCA_037101425.1 of Elopichthys bambusa. NCBI lineage: Eukaryota > Metazoa > Chordata > Actinopteri > Cypriniformes > Xenocyprididae > Elopichthys > Elopichthys bambusa. Next base: position 22,662,084 of record CM074434.1, read on the forward strand.
GTCCACGTATTTAAACTTGGGCACCTTTTCTTTAGGACTGGCGGGCCTATAGTTTGCTGCCTTTGCCAACGAACAGGATCCCAGCCAGCCATTCAGTGGAGGCACAGAAAGCTGTTGGATGCACTGGTGCAGGGAAGGGAAATCCACATACTGGAAACGAGGCACCTTGCGAGGAACATCACAGAGATCGTCTTTTCTCACACGTACTTGTGTTGAGGTCTCTGGGTCACCCTGCTCTTTCCTGACCGCTTTTTCCTCTGTGTCGCACTCTGCTGAGACGGAGCGCTTGGGATTTCCACCTCCATCTGGAGGCAGGTGCCTCCTGTCCTCCATCCCTCTAACTGCAGAATGGTGTTTTTGTCTCCTGTGACCATAAAGAGATATAAAATGTTATGAAAATCTTATGAAATATATGTGTCCAAAGATTGGACTATTCCTCGTTAAAAGAATATTCTGGGTTCAATACAAGTTAAGCTGAGTCGACAGCATTAAAGTGCCGTCACTAGCGAAATTTTACCATTCTACAGTTTCAAAAAATGTTTTTACTGACAGTATTGAAGTGATGCACATACACACAGAAGTTACTTTCAAACCAAGTAGATTTCTATTTGTCAACTCTGCAAATTTGCGCAAAGAACTTTTTTGCACTTGGGTGAATTTGGAAATACTCAGTTGAAGAATCTTTTGTTCACTGAGCAACTCAGCAAGAATCAACATGACTTCTTCTTTTGTGATAAGTAACCCAGTTATGGTTCAACAAAAGTAATTCAGTCTCCAAACATTCTGGGACAAACAAATAATTACAGAAAAACAATCATTAGGCATACATGCTTTGATATGTGAAACAGGTTTCCACATACATACTGGGACCAGACCCCTTTAAAGGAATACAGCTCACCCTCACTGCACCCCTGAAGGGGTGTGGATTTCACGCTGTGTGGGTGGGTGGGATTGTTCTCCACAAGCCAGGCTGGGAAAATTATAATAAAAAAAAAACATATAAAAAAACTGTGAGATGGCAGGAGATGTGTACGCATATGTGTGTGAGTAGAAAGTGTCTATATGTGTGTGTGTGAGGGGAGAGATGGTCTGAGTTGCTCCTGTAGCCCTGTGCCATGGGTATAAATAGCTCTGCAGGTATGGAGTAAAGGAGAAAAGTAGGTCAGCTTCAGACTGATCGCCTTCTCCAGGGGGCCCAAAACAAAATATCTGCCACACACACACAACACTACAATCTCTTTCTGTATTCACTATGGTCAAAACCACACAAAAGCCTATAGGAGCAGCCCAGCCCACCCTGACTTCAGATCACAACACACACCTATTGAAACTGACACTGGCTCACTCCCCATGTGTAATCAACAGGTGAAGAGATGTAGTTTACCACCTGGTCACCCCACAGGCTATATGCGTAAATGGAAAATTCTTTTTCTTTTTTCTTTTCTGATCTCTCACAACCACACCCCAAGTGTTATCTATTGTATGAGAAAAAACACAAAACTGATCTAAGATTAGGGGAAAAGATTAACCTCCCAGGCAAGAAATAAGCCTGCTGAGTAAAACAGTTTATTCTGTGTTCAGTTGTAAATATTTCCTGTATATGGAGGGCTGTCGTCAATATAGAGATTGAAGAGCTGATTTTGGGTTTAAGACAGATATATATATATATATATATATATATATATATATATATATATATAAAAGACAGAGGATTGGGTGTCAACTTGTGGTGTGTGTGTATATATATATATATATATATATGTGTGTGTGTCTGTTTTGACAAATGAGGCATAAAATAAGTAAAATATGTAAGTTTTTAAAAAACATTTCATATACATATCAAATGTTAAAAACATACCTCTTTTACTAATTTGTTTTACTTATTTCATTTGTCAATACAGAAATAAAACAGAGAAAATAAGAACATGGAGGCATGTAAAAAATACTTTAAAACTTTCGATACAAGTTACCATTTTAAATAGCAAATGGATAAATTTAACACTTGTTTCTTCTCTTTTATATGTCTAAAAGCCCCCGAACATTGCTTGGCACAGAGAAAAACACACAGTAGAACCCGCCCTGGAACCGTGCCGGGCGTGGGGGATAATAACCGTGCTCCACATTCACACTCGCTGTGTTGTTCATGAGGAACTGGGTCACGCGCCGTGGCCTACATTTTTAAGGTTTGTTGTCTTCGTTTTTTTCCCCTCCCCACATTTATTTGGGCTGGCCCCGCCCTCGCTGCCTGAGCAGTGCAACGGGGGTTGGGGAAGAGCGACGGTTCGCACAGTTTGAAGCTGAGAGCCCGAGCGCTGCCAAGCAGTTAGATGCGCCCTCGCAACATGTAGACAAACAGAGCATTCACACGCGCGTGACAGCAGAACAGAGCGCAAGCCAACGAAAAATATGCGCGTGCAGACACAACGAGCTAATACAGAAAGATGCGCTTGTCTGTCTGTCTGTCTATATACACATAACTGTGACTTCTTATTAAGCCACGTATTCCCCTGTAAAATATTACACCTGTCATGGATAGCACAATAGAAAACAAGCACATTCAGACAGCTGTTGTTACAAACAGGCATAAAGTAGTACGAGGTGACGACAACAATTCAGATATGAACAAATATCAGGTTTGATCAAATATTTGAATGTATAAGATATAATTTACACATTCCATGTTTCCAGAGGTTTACCTTATGTTACTGTACTCCGTGGAAGTCCGTGAAGTGCATGTCAAGTGAGTTCTCCGTCGATTTAATCGGAATTGTGTTCGTCTTATTTCAAAGAAGAAAGACCCTTATCATTTACACATTATTTAAAAGAAAACATAAGAAAATTATTGCTCTAAGGTCAAATTAAGGCGTTTGGTTTCTTGACGGACCATTTAAACTTCTTCGATTTGAAAACAATGACCAAGACAGCACAATATTATTTATCCTGTGTTAGTATCAGCGACACTTTACCAGAGACAGTTCCTGAATGTGTAAAATGTGGTTTGGCTCTAGGAGCCGCTATTCGGATTCTGATAGAGGGAGACGAAAGCCAATCATAGTTTGGTCACGCTTCGTGACACACCCATGGACTCCGCCTCTTTTACGTTTCTGTGTCCAATCAGCGAGATGGTTTTTGATAAGTAGGCGGAGCCAACATGTCCTAGTTCTAGGCGAATTATAATTCAGCTCAGACTCCGTTTACTCGAGTCACCCGAGCGCGAGTTGACACCCAATCTTCCGTGCGTCTTTATCAATCAGTCATATTAGCCCTGACATATGCACGCAAAACAGAGATGTCTTTCCTTTTTTTAATCATAGCACGGATATACAACTTTATTAAATGCTTAAAATAATAACAATCCATCTTGGTAGAATTAAAACTAGGATCTTTTGTTTATTCTATGTTGACATCCTACCTATACCTGTAACTCTTGTTCATTGTGGGAGAAACATCCGTGTTTTTGCTAGAAGAAGACTTTGTACTGACATGTTATCTGAAACTGTCCAAGCAAACAAACTATATGATAAGAAAATCGTATAACCTTTTTTTTACTGATAAAAAATATTATTTTATACAGTTTTGAAGTTCCAATAGTGGAGCGGTACTTCGGCTACTTATGTATGTCAAAGATTTACATTTCATAATTCAGTAACTAGATTGAGGATTCACTTACTGATATGGAGCTATAAGCACATGTATACACTAAGAAAGAATCTGCACACTCACTAAAACCAGCTTTTATTTACATAATCACAGACAACAGAATAAAATGGTGAGATTTGCAATTGAAATTCAGCTACATCCTGCTGTGACTGTAGCTCCCCTGATTGTGGTTCAGGTATCAGGGGCCTCATTTATAAAGCGTGCGTACGCTTAAATCCACGCCAACGCTCATATTTATAAAAACGGTCTTTGACGTGGAAAAGTGCTTAAAGCCACGCCAGGGTCTGAGCAGACGTACACACTTTTCATTGTCAGAATACTGCAGGTGTTTGGAAATCTAAGCTATTCTTGCAGCTCGCTAAGGATTTGGACGATGACTGTTGATCTTTTATATGTAAATGGCATTAATTAGCTGTTGTTTACAACGCGGGGAACGGAAATCATTCAGCTGCGCGCAAGTTCAAGATCATTTGCGATTTATATTCTATGAATCACACGTACGCACATCTGAGAAATCATCTTAAGATCAAATTTAGGACGGTTTCTGTGCGACATTTTATAAACGAGGCCCCTCGTGATAGAACGTTATCCTGGACAGCCACAGGCACCAGAATGAAGATATCCAGACCACACATTTAAAATTCTCTCCGTCATGGTGTTCTTTCAAATAATGACCCTTTTGGGGCACGTACTAAATTTACTGAGTCAGAGTGTACGAGCAGCAGGCAAAATAGTGCTGAGAAAATATTTGGATAATCTCTGACATTTTCTTTGGTATTATTTCAGGACTCTGAAGCAGATTTTGACATCACTTTATTATGCATGGAATGTGCCGAGTATCAGGATAATGTGCCATGCTATTATAAACCTGACAATTTGTGTCTCAGCTCACGAGTTTCCTTTTTAAAGTATCTCTTACTCTTAACTCAAAAAGAACAACTGAGATAAGCTACTCAAATGATACCAAGTAATTGTCTGCCATATAATCTTGGGTTTGAAAGATGTTTTCTTGGCCATGAAAACTGCTCTGACTGCATTTCACTTTCTATAAAGGCCAAACAGTCACGAAATGAAACTGAATGAAAGCATTTTTAAAAAGAAAATGTGTTATTTTTGAACTAACACCTAGTTATTAAAGCCTGATATTCCTAGCAAATAAATTCAACACAGTATTTCAAATAATTCCAACACATGGATATTATTGCTGTTATTTCCACAGAATTATAACCAAACTGATGGTGCTTGTTTATAATGGCACCTAACAGTTTATTGTTTTAGCATTGCTTTATAAACAATTAAATAAAGAAACGACATCTCTTTGTAGAAGTGGATTAACTGGAGTGATCACATAACTGCAGAGATGAATGAGGCATGTGCTGCTGTTTTCATTTTCATGTCTTGATGAGCTGTGATCTCAGCAGTGTCTTTCATTTAGTATTGGATGAACTGCAATATAAACTCTATACAGTTAAAAAAAAAGAGTTCTCTGTGACCATCCATAGCAGTTGGTACATGCCATCTTGTTGAGCTGATGGTTTTGATGGACTGGTGTTCAGAGTTCAAGTGTTTTTGCTTTTTGTCAGATGTCCTAGTGAGGTTTTCCACTCTTTTTAGGAATGATTCAAGTAGAAAAAGGGTAGTTGAGGGGTTTTTGAACACCTTAATCCACTCCTTTCATCCCTTTGCCCCACTTTCTCCTAAATTCGATAGGCTGGTGCAGAAACATGAGCATCACAACCTATTGGAAGTCACAGAAACAGAACAGCATGAGTACAAAAGTTTGAACAACCTTAAGTTGCAGGGCTTAAAGGGACAGGCACCTAAAAAAATTCTCTCATCATTTACTCACTCTCATGTTTCCAAATCTGTATGATTTATTCTTTCTTCTGTGGAACACAACAGGATTTAAACTGCGTCCAAAGTAACACTGGATCCCAGTGATTTTTCAAAATATCTTTTTTTTATGTTCCATAGAAGAATCAGGGTGAGTAAATGAACTTGAATTTTTGGGTGAACTATCCATTCAAGTTGCTCTTACAAGTCATGTATTGTAGATATAGGTGCTACAGCAACTACATTAGTGAACATCGGTGAACTGTAAACACTTTCATCCATTTTTTAGGCAGAACACTGAAATCAGTGAAATGTCTCTGTTCTCTACCTCAGTTCCCCATCTTCTTCTGTCGATCCAGGAATTTCTGCCGCCTGTCTGTCGGAATCTCATCCAAGCTGATACCATGGTTGCTCGCCCTTTGTGGCAACAGAAAGGAAGATATCAGCATATCAACACAACATGTTTAAATTACTCCCTAGATTACAGACGTCATCTTAAAGATGTACATAAAGAGAGAAGTGGTTTCTTTCTTACCCAGGAGTAAGGTCAGGCGGTACAGGTAGTGCCTTGTTAAATCCATCTCTCCCAACCAACCAATATGTTTCCTCTACACCTTTACCCTGTTAGAGAATAACAGAAGCTCTTATGACAGGCTTCAAGACATTTATGAGGCACTTAGTACAGTACTGTAATGCGTGTGTTACCTGGGAATTGTTAAAAAATAAACTTTGTTTGAAATAAAGTGGTTGTCTCCTTTCTTTTGTTCATTGAAATATGGAGTTATTATACAATCACTTTCACACAACAAATATTGAATTGATTATTTACCGTTTAGATCACAGTTAGGAATATGGTAATTTTAATTAAAAAAAAACAAAAAAAAACTGAAGAAACACTTTGTATGTGTGTGTGTAGGTTTATATTACATCCAAATGGTCCCTCAAAAGGATAGTAAAACCTGAGATCACCTACATTATGGGGACCAGCCAGCAGTCCCCATGGGGAAATGGATTAATAAACATACTAAATGTTTTTTTGAAAAAGTAAAAATGCCGAAAGTTTTCTGTGATGGGTAGATTTAGCGGCAGGGTTAGGGTTAGGGGACAGAATAAACAGTTTGTACAGTATAAAAACCATTACGCCTATGGAGAGTCCCTACAAGTATAGTGAATCAGATGTGTGTGTGTGTGTGTGTGTGTGTGTATACCTTGAGCTCTGTCCTGCCCCTACTATCTATTTTATAGCCAAGTTTGAGGCTGTTCAGGACATCAACAGTACTCTGGTTGACATGAATTCTGTAAGCTGTAGAAACAGGGAGAGCAAAAAAGAAAAGGAAAAAATATATATATTAATCATAGTACATTGTTACAAATTTATCATTGATCATTGTCCACACTGGTTTGTTGTGAGTTCATACAGACTCAGGTCATCAAGAACTTTATTCAGAGTTCAACTTGAAGGTAATTGTGTTCCCTGAGAAACCACTAGATGGCAGTATGTCTCTAACTGTTAAAAAGGTCTTGACAATTCACTTTGAGCTATTTCAGTCTGATGCACTGGGCATGTTACATCACTCAAGACGTTCTGTCACTTTCCTGTTCCCTTCAGATAATCAGAGAAACTGTGTTCTAGTCATTTTAGTGTGTATGAGAAATCACACAGCGCTAAATGTCTGACCTTTGTGGCCTAATTTATGATGAAAACATCCTTAATCTTTAATTTAAGGTTAATTTGAAACAACCTGATTTTCAAACAAAGCCTTCTTGTACAATATGATAATATTTACAATAATTCTGAGGTAGCCTAATTCAACGCTAAAATGTACACTACCATTCAAAAGTATCAAAAAAGTAAATTTATTTATCAAAAATACAGTAAAATCAGTGATATTGTAAAAAAATAAAAAATAAAATAAAATATTATATTTACTGTTTGATATTTTAATATATTTAAAAAAGTGATGCAAAGCTGAATTTTCAGCATCATTACTCCAGTCTTCAGGGTCACATGATCCTTCAGTAATCATTCTAATATGCTGATTTGGTGCTCAAGATACATTTTTTATTATTATTATCAATGTTGAAAACAGTGGTGCTACTTAATATTTTGGTGGAAACTGTAATACATTTTTTAAAAATGTAAACAGCATTTTTTGAAACAGAAATCTTTTGTAACATTCACTTCGCTTTCACTTTTGATAAGTTGAATGCATCTTTGCCTAATAAAAGTATAGATTTCTTTTCTTTTTTAACTAAAATCTTTTGAGTGGCATTGCATTAGCAAATCTTTAATCATGTTTCACACATTAGTTCCATGTTCTTCAGCATGAAACATGTGAAGTAAATGTTCTTGGATAAATGTGACAGAAGGTCTGATTAAAGGTGAGACAGTTCAGGGTGATAGTGGAGGCTGAGTTCTAAGAGGACATTAGCTTTAAAGCAGAATTTTCTTTCTAATTTGGCTTATACTCTTAAGAGCTTACAGGGAACTCTGCACTTTAAGCCCTCTGAGCTTCTCATTGACATGCACTCACTGATCAGCACACACACACAAAGTACGAACTACTGATCCTTAGCCAAAGACAAATTCCTGGAATCACGACTTCAGAGACAGTCACAAAAGCTTACATTGTTAGTGTCAGCCACGTGCTGATGTATACTGTATACATATACAACACAAAAGTTTTAGGTGTACTCACGCAATCCTGTGGATTCCATTCGGGAGGCTGTGTTTACCGTGTCCCCGAACAGACAGTACCGAGGCATCTTCAATCCAACTACACCTGCCACCACTGGACCTGTCAAACACACATAAATAGTAAGTTAGCACATTAGCAGCTGCATTAAATTTCAAGAGTTACATATCATTGTGTCAGTCACACCTGTGCAAGCATCATGTGATCTCTGTTGAGTTGTGGGGTGGGTTGAAAGGGCCAGCGCCGTGCTTACTAATTGGATGAATCTGTTAATTGGATGATGCCGTGGATTTACATTTCACTTGTTCTAGAAATAAACCGCCATCAGAGGATCGAGTGTAAAAACGTATTTACATTTAGCACTACGTTCAGTTTGGTGATGTAAGACTAGACCATTTTTGTCAATGAAAATTACATTTAAGGGAAATTATCTTTGATTTTTAACTTTGTGAGAAGGGCATAAAGTGGTTTACAGTAAAATAGAAAACCATTATTTTAAATTTGTAATAATATTTCACAATATTGCTGTTTTAACTGTGTTTTTGATTAAAAACAAGGCCATCCTTGGTGAGACTGCTTACGAGAACATATAAAACATAAAAAAACCCTGTTGAAGCTGATAGCCTCATGGGCAGCGCTCCAACATGTAGTGTGGTTTGAGGTATCTTTCCCGATCCTGTCCCCCTCTCTCTCCCACTTAGCTTCCTGTTAGTTCTCTACTATCCTATCTCAATAAAGGCAAAAAAAAAAAACAAAAAAAAAACTTTTGAACATTATTGGTGTAGTTGTTTGTGCTTTTCTTACCAGAATGGAGTCCAATGCGGATTTTGACTTTGACGTCAGGCATGTGCCTCATTTGAAATGTTCCGATGCAGTGTAGGATGTCCAGAGACATGTTGGCCATCTCTGCTGCATGCCGGTTACCATTACGGTTTGGAACCCCTGATGCTACCATGTACGCATCACCAATAGTCTCCACCTATTGATATATGTCATATTAAAAATGTTCCTTGTGAAAATTCAAAACCGTTTGTATGTGCCATAGAGATGACCTAAAACTATATCATGTTATATAAATAATTTATTATTTTAATTTATTCCATCAAAAGATTAAAAGAAAAAAAATTGATTTTCCCTTTTTTTATGCACTCTGAGAAAAGACTCGTCACTAGGGCATACCCTTTCAAAAACATAAATAAGTACCATTTAGGTACTAATGTGTACACTTTAGGTACTTGTATGTGTGTTTAGGGCATTATTATGCGCCCTTTAGTGCTAAATAAGGTACAAAGGTGTACCTTTTGAAATGGAACCATCCCATATACAGCTTTTGTACCTTTTTTTTTCCTGAGAGTGTACTGAAATTTGAAAGGGATCTGCTGCAAAAACCCTCTTAATCTGATATTATGAGATCAGCATCACGAAAGAATCTACTCAATTTCCACAACAGTATAAGTGAAACATAAAAAAGCTTATGCAGACCTTGTAGACATCGTGGATTGCTATGATCCCATCAAAAAGTGTGTAGAGGTCGTTAAGCAGATCGACCACTTCGATAGGTTCACTCAGAGCAGAGATGGTGGTGAAACCCACAATATCACTGAAATACAGTGTGACGTCTGCAAAGTGCTCCGGTTTCACTGGCTTCCCTGTCTTTAATGCCAAGGCCACAGACCTGAAAGACAGAATGGCATTATAAGAAAGAAGAAGAGATTGGGAAAAGAAGGGTAAAATCTGAAGTGGGACTCACTTGGGCAGCATCTGAGCTAAGAGAGCATCAGTTTTCTGACGCTCTACCTCTAGTTCTTCAGTCCTCTCTCGGATCAGATCCTCCAGGTTTGAGGAGTACTGCTCCAGCATCCTTAGCATTGAGTCAATTATATTTGTCTTCTTTCCCTTGTTCACATTCTTAAACTGCAAGTTAGAAAGAAAGAGACAGAGTACAGTACAATTTGTTTTGTTTTCTACCCTCTGTTTAATATGGAAAATATTTCATTTAAAAAAAAAAAAAATAAATAAAAAAAAAGACTGTTTGTTTGTTAGCTTTCTTTTTTATTGTCATGCCAGCTTCTTTGGGAAAAGATCTTTAAAATTTGACCTTTTAAATTTTTTATGCTTTATGTTAAAAACATTTAGTAGTACACTAGCATATATGTGACCTCAAAGCTAACGCACATGGACTAAAAGACACAAATCTCTTACATCAATTTCAAATAATTATTTAAAAAGTTAAAAATGTCTTTGTGTGTGTGTGTGTGTGTGTACCTACTTAACCATATTTTAGGGACACATTTTACCCAAAAGTAAGCTAAATCTGACAAGACCTCCCAAAACCTCCTTTATGGATGTCCTCATTTGTAAAACAGTATAAAATTTAAGTTCAAATTGAAGGGTTAAGTTGTAGTATTTATAACAAGCTCTATATAAAAACAATAAAAGTCTATGCAATGTCCCCATTTATATAGTAATGTGTGTGTAAACGTGTGTGTTGATGTGTGTATTTATATGTATGGTCCTGGTAAACCCTATGTTATGGGGACAAAATTACCCCACAAATATGGCAACATCAGAAATCCTTGTCCTTGAGGGGGACAATTTTTGGACCCCATGAGGAAAACAGCTAATAAATCATACTAAGCAGTGTTTTTTTTTTTTTGTAATTAAATGTAAAAAAAAAAAAAAAAAAAAAAGTTTTTAAATGTAAAAATGCAGAAAGTTTTCTGTGGTAGGTTTAGGGACAGGGTTATGGTTAGGGGATAGAATATACAGTTTGTACAGTATAAAAAAACATTATGTCTTTGGTCCTATAAAACATCCCAAACCCAAAAAAAGTGATGCAAGGATCTTTGGTTTAAAAATCTTCAGACACAGGTCTCACGAGAATTTGTGTGTGTGCGCATGAGAGAGATAAAGAAGGTGCACCTGTCTGAAGATCTCCTCAAATGTGGGTCTCTTGTCAGGCTCCTCACTCCAGGCCTGCTTCATGATCTGAATCACCTCCAGTGGAGCTTCATCCACAGACACAGTGGGTCTGCACAGCGGTGGAGGAGAGCGCACCTTATCTATGATTTCTGCGCACAGAGATTCACAACTTTTATTCACACCTAGTACACTGTATTCAGTGAAATCATTGCTATCTCCAGCTTTTTCATAGTAAACATGGAAAAATGAAAATCGGAGTAAGTAATTATGTAGTGGTATGTGATGGTGCCTAACCTTCAGGAGGCATATCCAACATGCAGAAGGGTGCGCAGCGAGAGATCACTTCCTGCATGATAATAGCAAAGCTGTATACATCTGCTGCATACGTCCCCTTCTTCTTCAGGTCAGGATTCCGCAGGATCTCTGGAGCCGTCCAAAACTGATCTGTATACAATGATACAGAGATCGGAGTGAATCAGAAAGACTGAATACATAAAAGCAAAAAAGAGGAAAGAAGCCTCTATATCCTGGCACTTTCCATATGTATTACACATACCCTCCGGTTTGCTGTCCTCCAAGTTGACGTTTTGACAGTAGATGATTTCGTTGAAGCCATAATCTGTAACCTTCAGAACAAATCGACCATCTACCACACAGTTTCTTGACTTCAGGCGTGCATGAATAACCCCACGATTATGCAAGTACTTCATTCCCTGACAGGTAAAGATAAAGAAGGCATTGAGAGGAAAGTAAGAGAGATGAATAAAGAGATGGAAGCAGGTGACATTTTTGACAGTTCATTATTTAACAGCCAGTCATTCTTTACTACATTTTCATCCATATCTTCATCTTCTTACTTAGTTGTTCTTACTGATCTCTTCATCTATGCATTCATTCAACCCTTTGTTAATGAAACTTTCCTTCCATCGCTTCAATTGCTCACCCTGATCAGATCAAGGAGGAGAGAGGATTTGAACATCCAGTCCAGTCTCATTTCCTCGTTGTTGAGCAGGTCTTCCAGGCTGCCTCTGGTGCAGTGCTCCGTAACTATGCCAAATATGCCAGTATCCAAGAACAGACCCAGAAACAAGTTCAGATTCTCATGACGCATGTCTCTCAGCTAGAAAGAGAGGAGGCAAACAGAAGCAAAAAGAGGAGACAGAAGGTAAGTAGCATTCAGTTTTTTCTTTCAAAACTTTCATTACTTTTCTCTCACTTTCTCTCTCTTACCTTGGTAAAGATGACCTGTGTGCTCTCATTGATTTCTGTAACAGAATCTCCACAGGGACATTTCTTCAGCCAGACCCAGTCACCCTGACAACACAGAATAATACAATTTAACACATCACCACATACTCAGGCAGAATACCCTGACTTTGTTTTTCACATTTTCTACACTGAATTGAGAGGAAAATATTTATAATTTTATGGAATTCATTTAAATAAGGTACTGTAAATGGAGTTACAAGTACTACACTTTTATTGGTACATTTGTTTCATTAATTATATAATATTATAAAGTAATATAATTTACATAGTATAGTGTACAGTTTGATAAACAAGCAAGGGGCAAGTGGTGTGTTCAATTTTGTGAAACACAGTCATTCACAAAATTTTACTGTGGACATCTGCAGAGTTTTCGGCAGATTCTGCAGACTACTAATATATTTCCACAACATCTGATTTGGAAATAATTGCTGTATGTTGTTCATAATAATATACATGCTACTTTATACCACATTCCTCTTATCTGATTGTAAGCTTAGTTTGCCTGCAACAACATATGGGTTTTTGAGAGTTGTAACATTAGCGCTTGCTTTAATCAGTGAGCATCCTGTTGAAAAAGCCAGCATCGCTGGGAACAATTGCGTAAACATTAAAGCCATTATGTTCAGACTGTGCTTTAAGAACTAGTATGACTAACTAGCAGCTTTTTGTAATCAAATTAGATCAATCTATGTTTCTGTGTATCTGACTTGGAAAAAGTTATGAACAGTCTTAAAGAAATTTGATGACTAACTTGTAAGACTAGTCTTAGCAGTTTATGCAACCAGCCCCTGGTCACCAGCATAAGGTATGTTTTGCTTGCTGGGACCTGTATGCTGGTTGCTGGTTTGCTGGACACTAGGATGGTAAGCAGGAGAGCTACACCAGCCGGTTTTGCTTGAGAACAGCATCACTATTGCTGGTCCACCAGCTGGACCAGCACTATGCCAGCTCTAAACAGCATAAACCAGCCTAAACCAACATTCATGCTGGTTTATGCTGGATTTTTTAAGCAGGTGTGGAGTAGAAAATGGAAAACCCTGAGTAGAGCTTTAAAAACCTGGAGTGATTACTTAACACTTGAAGCCGCTGAAGCACTTTCAAATTACTGTTCCAGTTTGGTGCATTAGGCTTCTTTTGGAACTATTTTCATTGGTGGAGAGAAATATACAAACTGGTCAAATTTTTTGTACCCTTACCCTTTCTGGTATTCAGTACAAAATCACTCTTGTTTGTGTGATATTGCTTTGATATAAAACCAAAACACTTTGCTAACAACTTACTAAGGTATCTATGCCTGTACACAAAAACGCACAGATTCCACACACCTCAAATACAGCAACGTTGGACGTTTCAGGAGTTGACGTAATGTAACTTCGACCAGAAACTGAGTGGCCTGGGGTTTTAACATCTAGTTGACTCTTCACCATACTGTCTTCATTCAGCTTCTACAGAGAGCATAGAGAGAAACTGATAATGAGAGAGGCATCGACAAAAATCTCTGAACAAGAGAGAGAGAGAATGAGAGAGTAATTTCTATGAAAAGACTAATTCCCGTCCTGTCTATTACCATCACACTCGCAGCAGAGCATAAACTGAAATTATATTAAATTAAATTATTATCATACTCTCCTCATCTAGCTTCTACAGACACACACAGAGAGAGAGAAATGGAAAGTGAGTGAGATATAGATAAAGTCTGTAAGCAAGACAGACACAGAGACAGAGAGAGAGCGTTTGTGACTGACCCTCCTGCTGAGTGTGGTATTGATGAAGACCAAGTCATCCAGTGTCAGCACTATCTTAGTGGGGCTTCCGACTCCTCCTCCACCAAATGCTCCTAATATCCCCACCTGACCATGTTTCCTGGACACACACACACACACTCATATACTTATTTGTTTATCAGTAATACTATAAACTTGTTCAACACAAAGTGTTTTGCTACAACTCAAGCAAGTCGATTCGTACCTTACATGGAGAAAAAGGACACCTGCTCCACCTACCAACACAATGAACAAGAAGAGGAAAAAAAGGGTCACTCCATCTATGCCTGAAATGAAAAGAAAGAATGAGAAACAGAATCAGTCATGATGTAGATGTCATAAAACATAATGTAATAAAATTCATGTGGCATAATCACCTCCACTACAAGCGATATAAGGGCTGAACCAGCAGTTTGAGTCACTTCTTGGAGATGCTCCAGCAAAATGAATCGATTTCCCCAAGTACTTCAACCCTCCATATTTTCCATAAGTGTGTGGTGCTTCCAGGGCATGCGTGCAGTGTAGGCTGGAGCCAGAGCCATCTGAATCCAGGACAGCGTAGCGTGCCTGCATTCCTTCTCCATCAGTACCTGCTGATATCCTTTGGTTAAAGCCATTGAATTCAAATCCACCATCGTTTTTAGCCAGTGTATCACCAGATACCCGGCGTCCTCCACTCGCAGCACGACTCTGCTCTGCAGCCATGGCTGTGTAATAGATCATGTTATAGATGGTCCCAAAAAATGGAGAAACCTGTCAAGAAAAAAAGAAAGAAAAAGAAAAACACAAAAATACAACAAATAACACGTGATTTGTATTGTAATTTAAAGCAATTTCTCATACCATGAAAAACTTAATAAGCGTCTGTTGTTGATTTTATGAAAGTGTTATTTTAGTATCACTATATAAGTTTTTACTAATATTTTGAATGTTTTTATTCTTATGTTCTCCATTTCATGTTAATTTTACTTAAAGTTTTGTTGTTTTTGTCATTATTTGTTTTTGAAAGGGTATGTCTATATAGTTTTTATTCATTTTATTTCAGTTTATTTTAGTACATAAAGTTAAACAAAATGAAAATGAGAAATGATGCATTGACAACTAGCTGAAACAACATACAGTCAAACCTAAATTTATTCAGAAACCTTGAACATTTCATTCATTAATACAGTTTATTCACTATAGTTAAAAAAAAAAAGGTAATAAAATATGACAAGATCTCAGAGTTAAACTGTGTCAGAAAAAAAAAATCTTAATTATGTCAGATAACACTTAAGCAAAACATGGTCAGGTCAAAGTGTCTGAATAATTTTTGGTTCCAAATTTTTATCAATTTTACTTGTAGTCCACTGTATGAAGAATTTTTTGGTATAATATGTCACAGTTTATTTTATTTAGCTATCCTCACTTACATAAATAATATAGTGTCCTGCATCCACTAGTAAAAAAATATAAAAAATGTCTGAATAATTTTTGGTTTGACTGTATAATGTTTTCTTAATATTTTATTTGATTTCAGGTAACATTTATTTTATTTCAAGTAATGAAAATGTTTTTGTGGTTTTAGCTTTATTTAACTATAATAACCTTGTTTTATGAGAATCATTTAGAGACAAAACACCAACCTGTCTTTGCATACACAAATTATGTACATATTGTCGCCTTTGGCTTGCTTAGTTGCAGACATTTAATATTCAACAATATTATTGATCTGACTGTACTGACGCTGTCATATGAGAATGGAACTGAGCTGGACGATGATATTTTTGCAGAACTGCTTTATAGATGAAATGAACTAATTTAATAATTGATGATCTTTACAACAGAACTCAATCAACGCTGAAATGACTTCAGCTGAGCAACAGCCGAAATGCAAAATTTTCCTGCTTTGAAATCTGTATCTGTATTGTATAAATCGCTACATAAATAAGGTGACTTGACTTGACATATTAAATACATAACGCTAAAAGCCTTTTTTTCTGTGATAAAATACATCTTAAGTGTCACCACTGTGTCAAGGATTCTTTCTAATAATGACAGCATTTGCTTTTGCTATCCCTGTCCCTATATGGCTTGATTAAAATTCTATCACTAGTTCTCAGTGTGTTACCTCTTCAGCTGGTAAGCTGCTGCGGATGTCATAGGATTCCTGTGCTGCATTAAAGGCCTCATAGAAGTTTTGTTCCCCTTGGTCCATGGTTATTGTTAAGACCCCATCGTATGCTCGTCGCAGTTTGGTGTCATTGGCCAGGACTGGATAGTTCACATTTTTATATGGCAATGAATACAGCAGTGTGTCATATGGAATAAAGATGTATCCTCTGTCAATCAATCTCATGTCCATTGCTGTGGTTAGCAACTGATACTGTTCCTCTCCACCAATCAGAACAGAGTGCATGCACATGATGACAACTGCACACAAAATTAAAAAGGGAGGAAAACGAATTGAGGTATAAATGAAAGAATAAGTTGACATTAATAGTTATTAAAACACAATGAGAGATATAACACAGTAACACAGGATGATGTAACAAACGTTTTCCCCCATTAATATTTATATTGTCTAAAAAGTGTAAGTGTCTGTCCTGATGATATTACACTCCCAGAAGAGGACACACTAAATTATATATAAATAGAGATTTTAGATTACTAACATTTTCTTTTATATGACATATGGATAATATTTCCAATCCTTAATCACAGATTTAATTGAACTTAGTATAACTGAGGATAGAAGCAGATCATTTCATTTGAAACCTCTAGAGTTCTAAACATTTTTAGTTAAGAGTTACTTGCTGAGCATTTTAAATATAAATTTTTAGACATAATTCAAGCAGAACTCACCCCTCACGCGATCTGTCTCTCGTATTGCCTTTAGGGCTCGTCGTGGTCCTTCCTTGTCCCCTTCCATGGTAATAACCGTGCCAACTGGCAGACCAAGAGCACGCAGGGATGCTGCAAGTTCATGCCCAGTCGCTTCCCACATGTCGTTCTCCGCTGTTATAATCCCAACATGTGCCCAGCGGAAAAAGCGCAGCACAGAGAAGAGCACACGAGAAGACAACGGGAGCGGCCGCAGAAAGGTGGGATACATTTCCTCATTCATGTCAGCCTTCAGGCAAGCCCAGGACAGGATGCCCTTGTTCCAATTCTTTGCCAGCAGTGCAGCAGCAGTGCAGTAGCCAGGGTTTGCCGGTCCAAGAAAGGCCGAACCGTAACCCTCCAGCTCGGCAAAGCGTGCCAGGCCTCTTGAGCTCGAGCAATCCTCATTAATTAGTGTGTAATCATACCAGTAGCCTTTGTTGAGGTCGGGGTCTTTGTTGATGCGGCTAATGGCTAATCGGGCAGCCAGGTCTGGCAGGGATTTGGAGTACATAGGGTCGCACGCCCACGGTCCTACGATGGCAATTTTGAAGGTGGTGCCCCAGGCCTCACAGGGCAAGTATGATAACATGACTAGAGGAAGGAGCAAACAGTTCCCCCACCAGCTGTGGCTGCGTAGCACTGGGGTCGAGGACACTGGGCTCGCTGGGCCATCAGGGCTTCTTGCTTTTCGCTTTGAGGTTGGTTTTCGTCGTTGCTTTCCTGCTGAAGACTGTGGTTGCCATCGTGGGTGGTGGGACTGGCAAAGAAAGCTAGAGTTTCTGTGGTCATCCATTTCCATTTTTTTTCTACTGTTAAATGTCAATGAAAAAAAAGGTGGCACTGAGAGATGTTGTGTGTTTAAGTGAATATTTTGTCAGCAACAGTATGAAGGCTGATTAAAAACACACTCAAAACACCCAGCTCTCGATTTGGGTTATACCCACTGAGGGGCACTAGCCCAAAACTACTGCACAATAACCAGCCATCATTGTCTGTTATTGAGATGGAGCAAATGTGTGCAGTTGTGTTTGAGAGAAACAATAAAGGTTTGGTGAAAGAGAGGGGAAAAGACAAAGGACAAAAACAGAACAGAAAAAGTTAATCTTTCTTCATATAATTAGAATATTACAATAAATAAATACAGTGCAGTTCGTTTCACCATCGTTTACTATAATCATTAGTGATGCGAGAGTGTAACAGTGGCTCAAACATCAGCATCAGGGTCATATAAATCATTATGGTACCAAGGTCAACAGATCTAAACTACGGTTCAAAAGTAAGGTCAGTAAGATTTTTTTTTTTTTTTTTAAAGAAATGAATACTTCACTCAGCAAATGATTTTCAAATGCTGTTCTTTTGAACTTTCTATTTATCAAATAATCCTTGAAAAATGTATCATAGATTCCACAAAAATATTAAGCAGAACAGCTGAAATGTATAATAAGAAATGTTTCCTGAGCAGCAAATCAGCATATTAGAATGATTTCTGAAGAATCATGTGACACTAAAGACTGGAGTAATGGCATATTATATCTATAATATATATATTAATAATTCTATTATAAAGGAATAAATAGCATAAAGAGCATAAGAGACTAATTTAAAAAACATATAAAGCAGTGTAATTTAAAAAATCAAATGCTATTTGGTTTGCTAATAAGAGATTTTTGGTGACCGAAGTGACACTGAGAAACAGGAAGCAGAATATTAAAGTCTTCTTCAACCCTCTTCTCATACCGTCCTTTCCCCTGTGATCCTAGAGATCTGATCTCTGAATGTGGGCTGGGTCTGGTCAGCTGACCAGCCACAACCTCACCTGACTCATGTGCCATCTGTGTTTAAAGGTGGAGCTGGGGTGAAATGTCACACAACTTGTACCAGGCTGTCTGCCCATTCCCCCCTCTCTCTGTCTCTATCCACTGCTCAGCAAGCAGAAAGCAGATTACAATTAAAGAGCTCTGCCTTCATTAGCCCTGGCAATAATAACTGCCCAATAACGTGAGGCTTAATCAATCTTAATCTTAATCAACCTTATCTCTTTATACAATCATTGCTCTGTATCTATTGACCTGTCAGAAGTCTTCTCTTCTTTAATTTTTCATTATTTTTCATCCTTTCATTTATTTACCATCCTGTATTACTTCTGTATAACTTTCCTCTCTGCCCCTCACATCTTAACCATCTGGCTTTCTTTCTTTTTTTGGACCTTTAGCCAGCACTGAAATAACTCAGGTTTACAGCGGATTGCACAGGAGTAGCGTGAGTCTGACAGCAAGGTCCCATGTTTGAATGATTTACTGTCTGTGATATTGGATAACTGGCACACCCCAGCTAAAGGAATTTCATTTTTGGGCCTTATACAAGCTGCCTAAATATTTCACTTTTAGTATTTAAATATGTACAATTAGTCTTCAAAGCTAATTTAACTATTGTGGTATGTTAATATGGTTATGTCAGCTACATGTACACACTAAAGGCTGCCATCTCATAGAGATTTTAAATTTCTAGATATTCCTAGTTGCTAGTAAGATTTGTTAAGGCTGTTTTCTGCTATTACGTTCAAAGGGGATGTCCCGTTATATACTGTAAGTGCGCCAGTGTTATTATTATAGTTGATCATTGGCTGCTGAAAATTACTGCTTGTGTTCACATTTTGTGTTCTTTCTTATGGATATTAAGCCACTCATTAAAAATTACAGCTATCTTCATTACAGTCTTCTTCATAGTCAAAATAGTGGAAAGTTTTTATAGCTGTCTAATTAGAACCTCCTTTCTCTTTATAGTTGATGACGTATTAAATAAATATATACAGTTCAATCAAGTTTATATATAATTTGGTGATGTCACATTCTTTCGACCTCTACACTGCCTATTTTTTGGCGTTGTTTACCTGGATATGTAAAGTAGCCTATGTAATGCGTTAGTTTATGTGACTGAAACATTATAGTGAATGAACAACTGTAATAGAAAATATTTTTTTGCCACAAAGAACGCTAACTTTGTATGTAAATGAATGTAAATGTTAGCATAGTTAGCAATTGACATCTTTAGTAATTTAATACAGACAGTTGACATTAAGTCTAAGATTAGATAATCTAAACTACTTTTTTTGGCTGAAAAGAAAACAGAATAGAGAAATAAAACAATGCATATATTATGATTAAAAAATTATTTAACAAACTCCACTTATGCAAAGCGCAAAAAAAAAAAGCCAAAGCATGAAATGCAGTCTTTCTAATGATGTTGTAACAATTTAAGATTACTTGGCATCCCTCAGGGAAATCCTAATTCTCTAAGCCTCCAGGACTACTCAAGCAAATTCAATACTGAAAACTACTGTTACTCTTAATAAAGGATGGTTTAATAGAGGAGCAAAAGATGGGCTAACCTGGTGTGTGTGGCTAAATGAGAGCCATGATGAGTGCTCGTTCCATTAGAACACAGAGAGTCTGGGAAGAACCAGTGAGAGACCAGAACTGCACTCCCAGAGAGGAAATAACTAAATCCAATTTAAAAATGTAAAAGTCCAAATTGAAGGTGGAAAAAAGACATATATTCCATGCAAAAACAGATAGAAGAGCAGTCTTTAAAAAATGTCTTTGAAAAGAATAGTATAAAAAAGTATAGAAGTAGAAATCCACCTTTCTCTTTTTAAAATGGAGAGTTGATTTTTGGTTTGTGGTTCCTGGAGGCCCTCTATTTGACTGAGTCCTGCCCCAAACCGGAGAGCCTAATGGGGGAGGCCACTGGAACAAGAGCCTCTCTGAATCCTGGGTCTTACTGGGAACAGGCAGATTTACACACAGAGAGAGAGAGAGAGAGAGATATCAAGAGACAAGGAACGAGCAGAGGAGAAAGGAGGGGCAGGCCGGGAATCCAAGTGGTGACTTCTTAACCCTCTTTAGCCTATAATCCACACATACATGGCAAAAGGCATTTTGTCTCCTCGGTATGAATGTGAGCTTGTGACCCAGTAACATATTGATTAAAAATTTGAAGTAGATTGAAATATTCACAAAAATATATTCTCCCACTCTCAGTCACAGCATTAGACATTAACCATTTTATTGATTTTAAAAAATCATTTGAGCTATCTCTACTCTTTGAGTCTAACTGTGAATGGTTGGCAGACTATTTTTAATAGTTTCAATACTGTGGCAGATATTACAATAGATAGCTTGCGTGATTGTTTAGAATTAAGCTGAGCATTTGATCCCACTGTCTGTGTAGGATCAACAGTGAGCCAACAAATGTAACAGATTGTACTGTACCTGTACTGCCCTGCTCCATTTTGTTTCCTCAGGTGCACTCTGTAAGTTTTTTGTTACGCTGGCCAATACGGCAGTCACCCGAAATCCACTATTCACACCATGATTAATATTCCAATATTAATTGTCAGGTAATAGTAACCAAAATAAATGAGTGGTATTTGGCTGGTTATGTGACCTCAATATAGCCACATTGTTGAGGTCAAATAAACAGATTTTGTTCAGCTACTTGCATGACTAAAATCTAATTTTTTCAGAGGTACTATTTATTTATTTTGGGGGGAAAAAACTTTTTAAATAGGAAAAATATTATTGTCTCTACATACATCTGTGTGACACTAAAAGAGTATCAAGTTAACGCAATGGACAGAAAGGCGAACAATATGAAGATCACACAACTTTTGCAAGAGGTTTAAGATGATGGTGTTAAACCATTAGTGTAACACGTCCTCATGTCACATTAAAAAATCCCAAGTGTTAGTGTGTCCCTCTTTCTTTCCTGCTCCTCCTCCCTTCTTCTTGATCTTTCTTGAGTTTATAAGCTTGGCAAGGAATGCCCAACAGGTGAAAGGAGATTTGAGTTCCCAGGAAGCCCTAAGCCACGATACCTTTGTTCATTGTGACATTGTGTCCTATAGCACAACATTATTACACTTTTATTATTATAGCTTGCTGACATATTATAGCTTGCTGACATTTCAGCATGATATTTGTGGGTCAGATATAGAAGTGCTTAAAGGCCTTCTGGAGAAGATCTGGATAAAAGGTTACAAGGTCACCAAGCTGTTATTATGAGAAGCTATGGTCAAAAGAAAAAAAAAATGGATGGAGATATATGAAACGAGAGAGGGAGCTGTGAGGTAGTCATTCAGAGCCTGTGGAGTGGTAAGGGCTCTAAGGTCAAAGCCTGTGAAGATTACGACTATATCCTTGAGGAGTCCTCCAGAACTGGAGCAGTGCTTGGACCTTTAGTTTGACCAAAATGTTAAATATTAATTTGTAAATTAGAAATGGCCCAAGGCAATAAAATGATTAAATTTGAAATCATGACATTTAGCCATAGAGACACATAACAGTGGCTCAGCCAGTGATTTAAAGTACATGAAGTCATACACTGCCAGATTACAATGGTTACAATGATAGGTGATGATAGGTCACTACAATAATCACCATATAGTCCCATAAAGAGAATTATTTTGGAAATGGCTAGAAAAAGATTTATGGAGAAAATTTATGCTTAAATTGTTATTTTGCTTATCAAACAAGTGCAAAATGGAAGGAGGAAAATGTATAAGATTTACATGATATATTACAGTATATATGGACATTGTTATATACTAGTGTTAGGAAATCTGCGGTCAGTATGATTTTTCCATGAAAGAAATGAATATCCTTCTATGTAGCAACTATGCGTGAAATTGATAAAAAATGACAGTAATGACATTTAATTTTACAAATAAAATTTAATTTCATCAAATAAATGCTCTTTTAAATTTTGTATTCAAAGAATACAATACAAAAGAATACCCCCCCCCCCCCCCCCCCCCAAAAAAAAAAACTGTTTTCAACATTGACAATAGTAATAAATGTTTCTTAAGTGCCAAATCAGTATATTAGAATGATTTCTGAAGGATCATGTGAAACTGGAGAAATGGCTGCTGAAAATTCAGCTTTGCCATCACAGAAATAAATTAAATTTAAAAAAAATGTTAAAATAGAAAGTTACTTTAAATTCTAATAATATTTCACAATATTACTGTTTTTACTATATTTTTGATCAAATAAATGCAGCCTTGGTGAGCATAAGCCATTAAAAAAAAAAAAAAAAAAAAATGACCACAAACTTTTGAACGGTGCTGTATGTTTTACACCATGTTTTTCCCTCAAAGTAAAGTAATGGTTTGGTCTGTTTTTGAATGTCGCTGCCTGTCAGTTGATCCAGTTAAATCTTTCCTTTCTACTGGCCACATTAATGGTCCTAACAGAAAGAGGACCTCTATGCAGCCACTGGCAATATTGGCTTAGCTTTGACCACAGCCCTATTAAACACTATGTGGTCAGCTCACATTAATCAGAGGGCTGTTGGAACATGGAGCACTGGAAACAAAGTTCACCTTTTGACCCAACACGTGCTATGTGCCGGACAAAAAAGACGAAGGCCCCATTTACATTTTTATTACCTATTAATTTATGGCACATCAGGACGTGTTACAGCACCACAAGTGTCTTCATCAAGGTCATAATAGTGTCATAAACACAAACCTTGAAGGCTCTCACTTGGTCATGATTGTTTTAACTTTTAACTTGTTGCTGATTGGAACAAGTAACTCTCTGATCTCACTAGCACTAGGCCCGCTTGTGTGTGTGTCTCATGTTAGCTCATGATTGATTGGAGTCCATTTTAAGATAATAAGATTAGTCAGATTGGGTCGTGCTGTACTAAGCTTCAACCGGCAAGCCTCTTACCTCCGATCAGAGAGAGAGACAGAGCGAGATGAGGTGGGGGGAGATGGGTAGCCTCATAATTTGTCTGAAAGAATTATTAATCAAAGTTTGACTGAATAATTAGCACACTAACATAGTAAAAACTCTTATTAAATTTTATAAATACTCAAATACAGCAAAAATGTGCCTGCGTATAATATGGTAAGTGTATTTTGCACTATTTATGTAAAACTGCAGTAATGTTTTAAAAAAATTTCACTTAACAATGGTAATCCTGTACTTACCCTCAAGTTTCTGTCTCGTGAAACACACATACTAAAAAAGTATGTACAGAAGGTCATAAAGAAGGCTGTTATACATTCCACTCAGCTGCTTTTCCATAGTTTTACCATGTAACTAAATATGAGCTAGATGGACGTGTTTTACAGTTGCGCTTGTGTCTCGCACATGACACTGGCTGCATCCAAAGATCGCATACTTCCCTACTATATAGTAGGTGAAAAACAGTATGTGACAATAAAAATATGTCAGAATTCCCAGTACTCATAAAAGAGTAGGCAAAGGCTCTAAGTAAAGTGTCCATCATATACACACTTCAGAATCTTGCCGGAAGTATAGGTCGTCCAAGTACTTTTTGCTTACTCTTTTATGAGTACTGGCAATTCAAACATTCTTCTTTACTATATGGTAGGGAAGTATGTGATTTCAGATGCAGCCAAAAAGCACCAAGATGACCTACTTCTTCTGGTCAGATTCTAAAGTGTCTAAAGTGTCCCATGAGGCCACAAGAGAAGATTTGAGAATGGCAGTAGAGCAACGCAACTGATGCTGGAAGGCAACGTGATGAGGGCAACATGGGGAATGTAGTACGTCCAGATTACATTCATACTACATAGAACATACTTTTTTAGTGGTTATGAAGTAATTACTTATTCAAAATAAGTACCTACTCAAGAGAGTATGCGACTGTGTGCTCAAGTTCAATGCAGCGCTTAAATTCAGCTTTTTAAAAGCAAAAGTTAATAACAACTTAAATTTTGTTGTTCCTTATATAAATGAAATTTGTAAATAACAAAGATTTTATAATTTTTTAAAAGATGTTTATTGATATTGTTATATAGTATCATGTAAGATTTGAAAAACAGAGAGATAATCTTAATCATTTCTAAATCATCCAGGATACTTTCATTAAACAGTACAGTGAGGGTTTTTTATTTACCTTTTTTTGAACATGTTCAAGAATAACAATGTTAGTAACAATAACGTTAAACATTGAGTTATTACTTTATAAATCACATAGAGTAGGCCTTAACCGGGCATTTTTAATTTTAATTTGGCCAGTTTTAGTATAGTGTCATTCATAACTTTCTCGCTACAGTCCAAAACTTGTGAGAGACTGCTTGTTGTCCACCACTCTACATGGTCTTATTTCATTATCTAGAGAGTTGTGCATTCGGTGGGTAAAAAACTCAATGGCATCAATATTCCATATCCCGGGACACCATTGACGCAAGCAGCGGAAGCAGAATTGTGTATTACAATGAGGGCAGACAATGTTGGGACAGCCTGTTCCGCTGTGTGTAAGCAGGGCCATGCAACATGGACAGGCCCTGAAGTATGGACATCCTCTCACCGAGCTTTGTTGGTCACTGATTCTTGTGTCGCTGAGGAGGGCAGCACGGAGCGCACAGTTTGGCAGCATGCAGGATTTGGTGGTCGAAGCGTCCCGTGGCCATTCTCTTTGACATGCCAAGCAGAACTGAAACACGCACCGGTTCGATTTAGAGCAAGACCTGCAGACCGCACACTGACTATCCAGAATGCCAATATCAGACTGCTGACAAATGGGACACTGGGAAAGGGGGAAAGAATTTGTGGGATTTGGTCACACAATAAAATAAATAGGGACAATACTTAACAGATTCCATTCACTTGCTTTTCTACTTAAAAAAAAAAAAAAAAAAAAAATCCAGCTAAAGATTTATTTAAGTGAACATTTCCACAACATTTACAACTTCCATAAACTAAAATTATTTCTTTTTTTTTTATCATTTAAGGTATTTTGAACAAACTGTACAAATCTATTACAGTTCTGTACTAACTAGTTGGGGCTCTAAGGACACACCAGATGATAAAACTCAATTTTATATATAAATATATATATATTTATATGCATACACACACATGTACTCGCACAACTAGCATGGAAATATTTAGCCTAATTGATGTAACTGAAGATGCAATTCCATTCTGAGGGGTAAAAAAAAGTATGTTTTCTCTCAGTGTACCTAAAGAGTAAAAGGAATAGAAGTACAAGTATTTTGCTTCAAAAGTACATTAAGTACAATTTTCCTTAAATAATGCTCTAGTAGCCTATTTCAGTACAGTATTAGAGTACAATGACTCATGAAGCATTAACCCTCACACAGTTACATCATAAGCTTATTCATTCAACTACAAAAAATGTATCAGGGCTAATCTTACTAGTATCCTTAGGCGTACATTTTCACAATTTCCACATCTAAAATAGAACTAAAATGATAGCTATAGCTCAATGATTCTAAAAGTTTTAACCCAGGAAGGCTCCTCTAGACACTTATCAGTGGAAAACTGCGTCACAGTTAATCAGACCCCTTGACATAGTTTGCTAAATGAAGTCTAAGAGCTTAATTCCCCTCCTATACTACTCTGTCAGAACAAGTGCCTAAAATAGCGTGTGCAAAATGTCTGACGTCATGATGGATCTTAGAGCTCTCGCGCGGTCAATATACCTTTGGAGCGTTCATGGCTCAAATCCTCCTGGACACCATTCACAGATGACAAATCTGAGAGAGAGAGAGAGAGAGAGAGAGAGAGAGAGAGAGAGGTCAGCGGATTAGAAATGAAAAAGACAAAGTAACTGAGAATTGTGCTGGCTGAGGACTGAGGACACTGACACAAAGTCACGAATGATCCACATTATAAAAATTTAGAACACCAGAAGAACATCTAAGGTGTAAAATAACATGTACTTCAAACATCAGTGTTTTTGCCAACAAGAAAAGATTATTTCTGCCTACAAGTGACAAAAAATGATAGCCTGTTGTATACGCTCCAAAAGATACAAGATTCTTCTTACAAGTGTGAATTTGAGAAGTCTTGAGTTACATTCAGGGACTCTTACTATAGGATGTATGAGAAGAGCAAATAACTATAAGTAAAATGTAAGCTTATACGTACCGGACAGTGTTCTGTAGGACTCTTCTTTGTGCGTAGAGACACAAAACGTTTCTGTTTATTTCCTGTAAGCTTAAACAGATTGAGGGGGGAATACCAATAGTCCTGCTTCTTTCACTTTCAGTTTGTATACAGAAAATAAAGAGATAGGCCTACCTGTTGACAGTTTTCCAAAAAAATTAACTTTCATCTGAGAAAGGATTACTGTATGTGTCGTTGTTTGGCTGTCTTCTTCTTGAAAAAACACTATTAATTTAATAGCCAACGATTACACGGATGATTCGGGTTCATATGGCGACATCTGCTGGCCAGAAGTTCTGGATCTGGCCCTTTGCATTCTGGCTCAGTCTGACCACTCATGAATGGTGTTATTGTGTATCTGTTTTACTGCACCTAGTCTTCTTTACCATAATCTATTATTTGTTGTACTTTTCCATCGTCGAAAAAAGTCTAGATTCACTGCAGCTTTTACAATACATATGCAAGATACTCTTGTTGCTGATTCAAATAATTAAATTAAATTACTTGCAGGTTACAGTCAACCAAAATCACAAAATTAATGTTTATCTTCATACTCTTAAATGTTTTTCTTCATTTGAAATGTTTTTTTTCTTCTTCTTCAATCATGAATATGAAGCAATGCAACTGACTCCGTAGGTCACATGACAGTGACAACATGGTAAATGTACTGTAGTACGTACGAATTTCATTCATACTATACACATTCATACTATATATAGAACATACTTTTTAATGGTTGTGAAGCAAGTTTAAAACCAAATGTAGTAGGCCTACCTGCTATACAGTATGCGGTTTTGAACACAGCCACTGTCCTTATGACTTTTATTCACTCAACTGATTCATTCAAAACACTGAATCATTCAGTAACAGGGCTACTGTGTGTTGGTTGGAGATGCAATGCAGTGATTAATTGTGCTGGCTTCAATGGAACTATTTTTGTTTGCTGAGCAAAACAAAAGGCAAATTTGTGCCTAAAAGTTATTATAATATTATTATGCATCTATTATTATATCTGTGATTGAAGTGTTGTATAAAATTCAGTGTATTACTGCATAATTTGACCAGCAACATATTGCGATACATATTTCAGCTTTTTTTGGAAAAATAGTTTTACACTCAGTGCTGATCCCTTGAGTGCGCTAAATTAATATTTCCATCCTGTGTTATAGTGAGGGCAGATTGCACAAATTCATGAAAATAAAATGAAATGAATTTAAAATAATAAAATAAAATAAAAGCACTATACCTTTGGACTGGTCATGGTTTAAGTTTTTCTGTTCCACACAGATAGACTGAGAAACATGAACAATACAGAGAAATACTGGTCAGAGTAAAATAAGGTGTTATTTAAGCCACTGGACACATGCATATTAAAACATGCATATTCAACAGTCACAGTTTTAAAATCAGTCAGGAAAATTAGTCAATGCCTTATTTTTAATATAACGAGATAAAACGTATTTATTCCTAGTCAAAAAGTCACAAATTCACAAATGTCGGTTTGCACTGAGCCAATAGTTCACAATGATAACAGAACTTGTAGAGAGGGAAGTAACTAGAAAAAATCATAAAGAAGCAAACAAATACCTTCTTCACAGGCTGATCATAGACACTATCCTATACATTTGTCTTTGCCTGACACTGTATGTTCCTGTTTGCAAGCACAGCTTGACTGAAGGGGAATACCACAGAACCATGTAGCTTTCACTTTGTCTTTACTCACTAATCTTAAGCACAACCTTATTCGACCTTTTTCCTTCACTGCTTTCCAACTGATGACAGGGTAGGATCACATTAACTGTCTGACACTAACAGTGAATGCAAGAATTATTGCCTGCTTAGGTTACAAACTGTCATTTATGGGGCAGAATGACATTCACAGATTTTTTTTTTTTTTTTTTTTTTGTGATCTGCATTTATCATTTAGTTATAAAAAAGTTTTAGTTATAAGTAACACTTCTTTGTTATTGTCAGTAATATTCCCATCTTAAAAATAACTAATATTAACATTTTTAATGATTTAAAGATACAGCAGTGTATTTTTACAAGAAAATATTTTGTATTAGATATCATTTTTATTATTGTATTTGTCAAGTTTTGATGGTCTGTCATACAAGTCTGACAGTATTTAGCCTAACTAAATAACTAATTACATTTTAATACTGTAACGAAGCGGGACTCAGGGTAGGATCCATTTGCAAGCTTTATTAAACAGAGCTCGTAGTCAAACAGGCAATGGTGGAACAACAGCAAACAGGTATGGCAGAGAGCAGGCAGAATCGTAGTCTGGGTACAGGCAAGGCATCCGGGCAGGCGGATATCACTCACAATCCAGGTAACAATAAACAGTCCAGGATCAGTAACATGCAGGCAAAGAATACAAGAAAACGCTCAGAAACATACACCATGGCAATACAAGACCTCACAAAGTATGTCAGGATGTGAGTGGTTTAAATAGTCCAGATAATGTGCTGCAGCTGGGTGTGATGGTTACTGATTGGTGAAGTGAGTGCAGGTGAAGGCCAGGGAGGATTATGGGAAATGAAGTCCGGGAATGACTGGGAACGTGACATATACATTGTAACTGTTTAAAATGACTTAACAGGAGCATTACACTGGGCTAAGAAACAAGCCAGTATCGCCATCTTGTGTTTAAATAAGCATAAACGAACGATTCGAACAAGTCCCTGTATGTTCTGGCAGGACATATGATTGTATATTAACTAATTTAATCTGTCAATTTATATCTACTCACACTGTGGCAGTATACATAAAGTGAAAAATTACTGCTCCCCTCGTTGAGGCAGCTACCTGCTTGCCTAATCCTAACCTACCTATAGGGGGACTCAGGGGGCATAATAATCTGGCAGGGGTCAGAATTCGGCACAACACCGTTTTAATATACTCTAAAGAAAAGACTATGGTGAAAATTGCGGAATAATTAATGTTTTGTAAATGTTTTTGAAAGAAGTCTCCTATTCTCACCAAAGCTGCATTCATTTTATATAATAGTAAAAAACAGTTTTAAAATAGTAAAAACAGTTTTAAAATGTAACTTATTTCTGTGGTGGCAATGATGAATAGCACCCTACACCCTAACGGTCTAACCGTATCTAAGTGATACACTTATGAATGGCAGGTCGGACCACATAACATTCATTTATCGAATCATATTCCAAACATCGCACTTAGGCAAGATAATAAACATAATCACGTAGATGTGGAGAGTAGCCTACAAACAGTAAAAGGAGTCGGACGGCCAGACCCCAAGCGCAATGGGAGGAGCATGCAAGTAAGCGTTCGAGAGTGTATGTGTGTGTGGAGTTCCCCCAACAGCAAACTCTGTCTGAACCATATCAGAAGAAGGTCATTTTATTGTACAAGTGTGACACAGATGTAAAGAAGTGAGATGTGAGACATTTCAGATTGCAGCTGTTCTTCAATGGTGTTGTGTTGCATCGGTTTCCTTACGGCTGTATATTACCTGCTGAGGTGGTCATGGCAGTGTTGGCATGGATTCAAAGCGTACATGGTCTCTGAGATCTGGCAAACGGACCTGATGACATATGGGTATTGGGCTGGTAAGACTTTCCTCACAGCTGCAGAGTGGATCCCTTTCTCATTATCCTGTTATGATAAAATTATCAATTGTTTCGTAGATGCAGTACAGTGGCAGGAATAATTAAGACAAATAACAGTGCCTGTCTGTCATCTGCTTATTCTTTCACTGTAAATGTCTATGGCAAGCCGTTGTAACATTTAGTCCCTTCACCAAATCTATTTTTGCGTTATGAATACTTTTTTACTTTTAATCACAATAGTGTCAAGTATCTATAATGTTGATTACAAATTACACGTTTTGCCACTGAATTCTGTGGGGATATAGGCCTATGCATGTCAGTTGTTGCTAGTACCTGTTCTAGTTTTACTAGCAACTAATCCTCAGGTACTACTTATTTCTGTTTATTAGATACAATTATTCATGTGTTATACACTATAGCGTCATTCTAAATTGTTACTGTTAGCATATATATTATAAATTTTCTTTTTATGAATAACTACTAGTGACCAACTGAATTGATCACTATTCATAGAAACTGACTATACAAAGAAACTGATACTCTGGTGTTCTAAATTATTTCATTGTCTTATATGAGCTGCCTAAACTAATTTACTCATGTAATTGTAAAGTAAAGTTGTCCACTGTACTGCTCAGGGATTTTATGAGACCAGGAAACATAACATGCATTTTTGTTTGAGTAAAGTCAAAGTATCAGGTTTTGCCACTCATCTGTATTAACTACTTAAATGATAGTAATTGATATCTTGCCCCTGCTGAAAAAAAAAAAAAAAAATCAGCATAAATTGTATGCAGTTTGTACTGCTCAGCACAAGTTTTCTGCTGGTCCAGCTGGTGGTCATCCTTTCCCCATATTTGACTCTAATCAGCAGGTAAATAATAATTGGAATAATAGCATCACCTTTTGGTTGCACTAGTATTTACTCTATATCTGCCTCATTATTTTTAGTGTAACTGACTGGGGCAAATTTGTAAATAGCCAATAGGATTTTTTTAAGCGTAAACACTAATGTATGAATGTAATTATCTCTGTTTTCTTAGCAGAGGCTCTATGCGGTCAACAAGTAGGATAATAAAATACAATAAATAGTTGAAGAGAGGTGTATAAATGATTAATTTCTTCTTTTCTCTCCATAGTGAACAATGTAGGTATGAACTATACTGGGGTTCTGGCAAATTTCCTGGATGTTCCTGATCCAGACCAGGTCTGAAATACTTTTTCTACATCACACAGCTTGACTTTATACTCTTTTGTAATCTGAAATCCATTGTATGAGTGTCTATTATATAAAGTTCTTTCTTCTATTTCCAGAGAATCGCACAAGTGATAAACTGTAACATACTCTCTGTCACTCAGGTAGGAATATCTGTATGTGAACGTGTTAAAACATGGTCCGTTATACAATATATCTCATATATCATCGACATAGTACCAGCATACATTGTATACATAGGTCATTCTAAAAAAAAAAAAAAAAATGGGTGCCATTTTGTCCTTCATATGCACATATAAAAAAATACTACACACACACACACACATTTTATATATATATATATATTTTTTGAGAAAAAGTTTGAGTGTAGAACATGTGCTACAGTTTACTGTACATAGAATAGTGAAATTTCCCTCATCTGAAGTACTGTTACTGTAATTATACTGTACGTGTAAGTAGCATTAAAAACCCTGTTTTGATGATTCTTTGATTCTTTCAGCTCTCTCTCCAGTGTTTGGATGCATTTTCTAAAGCACAATCACCTGTGCTCCTATTTATATTATCCTGAGATTCTGATTGGTGTGCCATCAGTTTTGCTACTTAATGTTAACTCAAGCATCACAATACGAAACAGTACACATTTGTCCATGAGTTAATTATATGTGTTTGTTTTATAATGGAGAACATGGTCAAACCTGTGTAAAATTATGGCATTTTTTGTGTAGTTTTGCAGAAATCTTAAAGAAATTTGGAGTATGTGTGAAAACAGGTGAAATGTGTTAAACATTTTGAGAAATGTGTCTTTGTTTTGCAAACTAAATCAGTGGTTTGGGAAACCGTGCCAACTGAATCAGTTATAGTGTGCTAGCGATCGAAAAAAACTGTAAAAGTTTTATTCAGCAGGGATGCATTAAATCAAATGCATTAGATCAAAAGTGACATTAAAAGACATTTAAAATGCTACAAAAGATTTCCATTTCAAATAAATGCTGTTCTTTTGAACTTTCTATTCACTAAATAAATTGATCATAGTTTCCACAAAAATATTAAAATGGGACATTCATCTGTGATTCTGATACTGAAAAGAGATGACGACAACAGTGATGTTGATGATAATGTTGTTTTGTTTTGTATATGAGCAGACTCATTTTGCCAGGAATGATTGAAAGGTAACCACACAGCCAGCTCCGATCTTATCCGTGAAATTATGAAAACTATGTTTATGCTTTAACTGAGGGCTTGTGTTTCAGGGGCAAGGGCCTCATTATAAACATATCATCAGAAGCAGCCTCTCAGCCTCAGCCAATAGTGTCAGTGTATTCTGCCACTAAGGTACAACTTTGTTACACACAAACCAAATATTTTTTTATATTATATATATTTAAATATTTAAATAAAATGCAACAAAAACAACAACTCTAAAGTGACTAAAGTGTGTCTTACTCTTCTTTTACACCCAGATATCTGTTACATATTTCTCTCGCAGTCTGCATGCAGAATACAGGTCAAGAGGAATCACAGTTCAGGTAAGCCCAGTACCAGTAAACATCTTGTACGTAAATTGTTTGCCAAACCTTGATGTTGTTTCTCTTCCTCTGTCCAGTGTTTAGCCCTACTTATGGTCTCCACTAATATGACTCATAACATGCTAGTGAATCCACTGGTTAAAAGTGCTGCTTCATTTGCTAGAGATGCTCTGAACACAGTGGATTACACAACATACACAAGTGGATGTTTAACTCATGCATTACAGATAAACACCACACACAAATCAGTTCGTACAGTGTGGGACGGCAGCTTTTATACCAATTTTCTATCCTCCTTAATACACATTTCAACAGTTTGTACTAAATAAAGATGCAGGGTTGTGTGATAATGTAGTAGAAATTTTAAACAATCTAGAAATCTGAATATGTTATAAAAAAAAAAAAAAAGATAACTTACCATCCTTTATTGTTTCAGCACATTGCTCTGTCCATTTTTTTTCCCGGGCTGGCTGCATCTCACATCCTTTTGTGTAACACACATGGCAAAATTCGCCTGTAGCACTGAACTGAAATTAAGGGAGTGGATGGCACGGACAAATAACAAACAGGACTGACACAAACCCGTGGACCACAGAGATGAACATAATACACAAACATATGCCTAATGATATTAATAAGAACTTTACAGACAACTGTTTCTACTGCAGTGGCAGTAATCAGATGCATTTTTACAATAGTGACAAATACACACACACACATATACATTTTCTGGTAAGTTGGCAGATCTAAGGTCTATGTAGAGTTAACATCAATTCAAGAGTATATTCATGTAGGAATCAGCAGTCTTAACCTGTGGAGCCTTTTCACAGAGTTCAATGACAGTGTTTATTTAATCAAAAATACTGTGAAATATTATTACAATTTAATTAATTTAATTTAACTTTCTATTTGAATATATATTTTTAATTGTAATTTATTCCAGTAATGGCAAAGCTGAATTTTCAGCAGTCATTACTCCAGTCTTAAGTGTCACATGATCCTTCAGAAATCATTCTAGTAGAGAGTGTAAAACCTGATAACTTATACACCTTTAAAGACAGACCTTTTGTGAGCTACAAGGTTGTTAATCCATGGTATCTTCTGCTGAAGCCGCCAGCCTGCATTATTTCAGCTTATTTTTAAAATAATCAGGTTAAACATTGGAAATCCTGGTGAAAAACTACATTACCCATGATGCTGTACAGAAAATTACACCAATCAGAAAATAAAAAAAAAAATGTGTTCACAATGCTTCATGGGATTTTAGTTCTTTCCCTCACTAAAACCGTTAAGTACACAGTTTTGTCTTTTTTGTCTGATTTTCAAAAACTTTCAAAAGACTTCAAATCAAAGTTTGTTGTGATTCACCTCGTAGCTGATTGGTTTAGAGCTTATAACAGTTTAACAAACACTATTTTAAAATCACTATGGGAAAAATGAATGAAAAGAAATACTGATGAATTAGGGGGCGGGCACTGTTGCACTTTATTCTGACTGTTGTGCTCAAGTGT
This sequence comes from Elopichthys bambusa, assembly GCA_037101425.1. Classification (NCBI taxonomy): domain Eukaryota; kingdom Metazoa; phylum Chordata; class Actinopteri; order Cypriniformes; family Xenocyprididae; genus Elopichthys; species Elopichthys bambusa. Next base: position 22,696,873 of record CM074434.1, read on the forward strand.
CACATGATCAAAAAGGGGCACAAATTATTTTTATGAGGAATATCTGTTCAGTTACGTAGCTATAATTTTTTCTGTGTTCTAAATTTGGAAATGTGAAAAAGACCCATAGGACTGGAGCACAATAACTACTTTATAAGAACTTGTTTATACTGTAGGCTATGACTTACATACATAATGTATTTATTGCTTTTCCATAATGTGACAAGAACACACTTTAGGATGGAAGAGGATTATAATTTCAGCATAAAGGAAGAGGCAATGAAGGAAAAAGATGACTGAAATGTTTTGTTTAATCAATTGTTCTTCAGTTTACAAACTCTACATTCAGTCATATGATTGAGCAATTGTATATACTAGTGCTGGGTAATTGCAGTACATCCTAACTGAACTTTCTGTTGAGATAAATTGTCAATCAAAGATCATGATTGTATACCGTGATTGTATGAATGCATATATGGATGTATATTTGAAAGTATATTAATGCTAATGATGCACCCAAACAATTTCTGATGTCAGATTTCTAAATACTCTGGATTATATGGAAACTGGATTGTGTACAGCAATTTTTGCATACTCAAAGCACTGTTAAAAAAAACATTATTATTATTTTTTTTTTTCAATATTATTACGAATGTACAGAATGGAATTATTTATTTAGCATAAGACCTCTATTATTGTACAGCTATGATAAAGGCCTGGTACTCTTGGGCTTCTGCATTGTTTTTGTTAATTCTAGCAACTTCACATGCGCAAATGTGCAAAAAATTCAAGTATCATTTAAGCCAGTGTCCCTTTTCAGTTCCCAAAGACCAGAACAGACTCAACACAAACAACATCATAAGCTCTGACCAATAACATGCCATTCATGAGCTCTCACCTCTGCCTTCAGCCAGTCAGAACATTCCTAAGTACAAAGCACGTTTGAACTATAAAAACGGCAAGAGACACACAAAATCAAAAGGATGTAAAAACAACAAAAGTTAATGCAAATTGTCAGGGGAATATTATGAGGCCCACAATATGAAATCCAGACCTACTGATGAAAACAAGTGCACAAGAAAGCACTTTTACTCTTTCTTCCTGCTTTCTCTTACAAACACACACAAAATGTAATAATAATAATAAATAACATGTCTATGATTATCCAAATTACTGTAAATACACCATGAATGCACAAATCCATTGTAAGAACTCTAATTGAAAAGCTGAGAGCATCACTTCTGCCATCACACCACCAATGACCCAAACCTGTGAGGAGTCCTCATTGGCCTGCTAACTCTAACTGGGTCAAAAAGCAGAAATGATTAACAAAATGCTCCAACAGTGCATCACAATAACAAAAAGCAAACAAAAAGTGAGTAAACAGGCTCACATTGCCCTATTACTGTGACAACAACAACAATTCTCAGTCTCATTCAAGACAAACTCTTTCTATCCTAATCAAAGTCAATGTTATTTTTTCCATACAGGGTCTTGCACAAACACAAAAACATGGATCACAGGAACGGTTTAAAGATTTACACTTACTGTCTGACACATAAATGAACATAATTAGCAAATCAAATTTATGACACTTCCTTTCCACAAACACTAAACTTTCTTTTGTTGAGATCAAACGGAGATGCATGAAGAACACAAAAATAACTGCACGCTGCAACGTGATTTGGCAGTATATACCCATAAACATAAGCCGTTTTCACCAAACACACACTCCATCTATCCATCTTTAAATAACATTTTTACCAATAGCACATACTCATTTATGATGATCTTCAAAATCACCCACTATTTGAGGAGTATTATAAAAATGTTATGAATCAAATACACTTGTATTCCACTCACTAACATTTCTAATATTTCTCACTATCACACAAACAAGCTTTGGTCATAGTTTCTCAGAGCTCAGTACATGTGACTGGTGTGACCCCATGAATCAAGAGAGCTGGGCCCAGGTCTCGTGTCAATGCATCCAGCTGCGACAGGTACTGCTGTGACAGCTCAGAACTGGAGGGCGGGTGGGGCAAGTACAGGAAGCGCACCGCTGCAGTAGAGCTGTGTTCCTTCAGCAGGGCATTCACTGCACACAGGAAGTCTTCAGACACCGAGTTTTGCCCTCTAAACATGTGTGCCATATTATCCCACGCCACAATCTTAATAGAGGCACGAATCCTCAGCTTGCCCAGCAGCTCTCTAAATTGCTCCTCTTTAGCCAGCCAGCCCTGGTCTCCGGATTCAGACTCCACACAGACAAATATACGTAACCTCGCACGGCGCCACCTGCTAGCCATGTTTAACACGCAAGCCATCTGAAGCAGGAAAAGACTGCACACGTCTGCGTAACTGGCACTGCCTGGTGACAGTAGGTTTGTCGGCCACACGTCAATGGTGTCCACGCTGTCATTTCCCCTTGTGTATTTCACACCTTTGCTCTCAGGTGGTAGCTGGAAGAAGTACCGGGCTAAACAAACATTCTTGCCCATTTTTATGGCATCAAGGATGATGCTCACATACTCCTCAGGCTGCAATGTACGAGGGCTCTCAGCATGGCGCACTGGTGGAAAATGAGCCTGTAAGGATGGGAGGTCAACTCCAAAATTATCCCCCTCACCCCTATCTCCCTCACAAAAGACAGGGTCCTGCAGAAAGTAGTCCTCTGGGTAGCAGTTGTCATAGAAGCCCAAGACCAGGGTATTAGGCTTCATACCTCCTGGAAAAGAAGAAAAAAAGAGATGGTCTGAAAAAGAAATACAAAGAAGTATTGATACATTTCATAATTTGATTCTGATTTGAAGCTCTCGATTTGATTCCCATTTTGATTTCCGGGTATATTTGTAGCAATAGCCAACAATATTGTATGGGTCAAAATTGTGGATTTTTCTTTTATGCCAAAAATCATTAGGATATTAAGTAAAGATCATGTTCCATTAAGATATTTTGTAAATTTCTTACCATAAATACAGTGCTCAGCATAAATGAGTACACCCCTTTGAAAGGTAACATTTTAAACAATGAACACAAAAACAATTTCCAAAATGTTGACAAGACTAAGTTTAATATAACAACTGTTTAACTTAAAACATGAAAGTAAGGTTAATAATATAAATTAGAGAACTACATTTTCAGTTTTACTCAAATTAGGGTGATGCAAAAATGAGTACACCCCACTGAAAGTCTCTGGAGCAAAGCTAAATTTTAGACTACAAATGTCTAATTTAACAAGAATTCAATCACAGGTGAGTCTAATTATTCATTACACAGGTGTCCAGCAGACAGTTGACTATAAAAGGGTGTTAAAACCCCTTCCCATTTCATGCTGTCAGCAATGGCACCACATGGTAGAGAAATGTCACAAGACCTGAGAAAGTAAGTAATAACTTTACACCAGAAAGGTGAAGGCTACAAGATCAGCAAAGCTTTACTTATCAGTCAGAATACTGTACCAAAAGTGGTACAAAAATTAAAAAAAAAAAAAAAAGATGGAACTGCAACCATCTCACAGAGACGTCCAGGTCGTCCACGGAAGTTAACACCTCGACAGGAGTGTCTTCTGATGAGAAGGGTTGAAGAAAATCGGCATGCATGTTTACTGCAGTTATCTAAAGAAGTAGAAAGCCAAATTGGAGTGACTATTGCCTGTCACACAATACAGCGTACACTGCAGAGGAATGGCATGCATGGGTGCCGTCCACGAAAAAAGCCTCTCCTAAAGCCCAGGCACAAAAAAGCCTGCCTAGAGTTTGCCAGGGCCCATGCTGACAAAGATAAAGACTACTAGGACTCTATACTCTGGAGTGATGAGACCAAGATAAATGTTTTTTAAAAAACTGATGGCAGTATGGCGTCGCAAAGGTGAGGAATACAAAGAAAAATACATGGTGCCTACAGTGAAACATGGTGGTGGCAGTGTCTTTATGTGGGGCTGCATGAGTGTCGGGGAGCTGCATTTCATTGATGGCATCATGAATTCACAGATGTACTGCTCTATACTGAAAGAGAAGATGCTGCCATCACTGCCCTTGGTCGTCGTGCACTTTTCCAACATGACAATGATCCTAAACACACATCTAAGGCCACTGTTGGATTTCTGAAGAAGAACAAGGTGAAAGTGATTCAGTGGCTCCTGATCTGAACCCAATCGAACACCTATGGGGAATTCTGAAGAGACAAGTTGAGCATCACTCTCCAACCAGCATCCAGTCTCTAAAAGAGGTCATTCTTGAAGAATGGAAAAAGATAGATGTTGCAAAATGTAGCCAACTTGTTCATCATGCCTAGAAGACTTGGTGCTGTCATTAAAAATCATGGAGGCCATACAAAGTACTAGATGTAGTAGTTTTTGTTGTGGGGTGTACTCAGTTATATTATTAACCTTACTTTCATGTTATAAGTTAAACAGATGTTATATTAAACTTAGTCTTGTCAGCATTGTGGAAATTGTTTTTGTTTTGTGAGATATTGTTTAAAATGTTACTTTTTAAAGGGGGTGTACTCATTTACACTGAGCACTGTATATCAAAAATGTATATTTGTGAGTGCATATGCGTTGCTAAGGACTTCATTTGGACATGTTTAAAGGTGATTTTCTCAATATTTTGATTTTTTTTGCACCCTCAGATTCCCAAATATTGTCCTATCCTAACAAACCATACATCAATGGAAGACTCATTTATTCAGATGTATAAATCTCAATTTCAAAAAATTGACCCTTATGACTGGTTTTGTGGTCCAGGGTCACAAAGTTTCAGACTCATATAAACGGTTCATTAAAAGAACTTGCAGTTTTTATTTCACTAAAAAGAACAAGCTCACAGTAGTCATTTCTTTGTAAATCAGACTACACTGATCATGCTCTATTTTATGAATCATTAATAAGAACCAGCTCATTGGAGTCATTTGTTTTTGAAATGGACTACACCGGTCACGCTGTAAGTTTTTGATTCCCTAAAATGAACCAGCACATATACGTGAAGCTAGCTTGACCCTTCACAGCATATGTTTGTTTTTGCATGCAAAGTCGATGAAAAATCGTTTCTTGACATTATTTTGCCATACACTTGTCCTTTTAGTACATCACACTGAGTACAGACTACAAAGTCACACTCACAACTCAGATAAAATGTTTAAAATAATGCAATTTATCAGAAAATCTGTGAATGCTTAACCCCAAAATAAATGTGATTATTTATAGCCATCTCAAGATTATCATCAGCTAAACTGAAGGAAGTGCTTTCTTTGAATACCTTTAAAGTTACAAAATGCTCTAAAGGAAAAAAAAAAAAATATATATATATATATATATTTTTGATTTGAGTACTTTTATGATATTTTTATGCAGTCTATATGTTTTACTTTGTGAAATAATTGTTTTTTTTATGTGAAACTATTTGTGCTGCCATCTTGTCTAGGACTCTCTGTCTAGGATTTCACTGGCTAGATACTTGTACTTTGTACAATAACAATAACAATGAAGATGAATCTAATCTAATATATGCTTTCTGGCTCCGTGTCAAAAAGGTAACCTGATCAGGAAATGTCTTACCCAGTCCAGTGATGCGGAGCAGATGTTGAGTGCCCTGCCTGACAGAGGGAGAAAGAGTCAGATCCACAAAGGCCTTTACACCCAACTTATCCACCAGACTCAACCAGAAATTATACTGCGGCTGCACCGGGTCTGCTGGCAACACATCTGTGAGAGATAGTTCAGAGAGATTAAATTTGGTCATTTGCACTCTAATGACCAATGTGCAACAACATGATAAAGTAAAACGAGTTGGTCTCAAGTGTTTTTGTCCATATAATGGAAGTCTATGTGAACCAAAATGGTTTGGTTATTGACATTCTTCACAATATCTTCTTCTATGTTCCACAGAAGTAAGAAGTCATACAGGTTTGGAACAACATGAAGGTGAGTAAAACATGACAAAATGTTCATTTTTGGATGAAGTGTCATTTGAGGTTTTATAAGATTAAGTAATTTATAAAGCTAGATGAGCCTGAGTTACCAGCCAAACTGATTCATCTGAACAGATTACAATGGAATGAGTGTAAACAATTACATTAGCTGCAAAAATGTAACCGAAATAAATCAACATCAGGTATTTTGGCGCAAACTCTGCGACTCTGTGTTGTTGTCAAAACATGGCTCTGTTTGTTTGAGCATCCTGACCAGCCCCACACAGCATAAACAATGAACCCTTTTACATGAACTTAGGAAATCAGGTAAACATGACTGCTGCTTTTTCTTTAAGATTAAGAGGAAGCAGTTAAAAGGTCTATGGGTCTTGTGAAACTTGGGTTCTCTTATACAATTGCCACCTGAACCTAATACCCCTTTTGTCCTACCCAGATCTCCGATCTGCACATGTCCAAGGACAAAAAGCCCTCCTTTCTTCAGCTGGTTGACAAAGCAGATGAGCTGACAGGAAGAGCGTGGGTTTGCCACCATCAGTAAGACCTGCGGCCGCCAGAACTTCACGTGATCCTTACGGGAGTCTAACATTAGAAGGTACTTCCTCACCTGAAAGAACACAGAAAGACTGTCTCATGGATTTAAGGTTCATTGCATTCACATGTGTTTTGTGTGTGTGTGCAGGTACAGTACCTGATGGAAGATGAGCGCTTGGCTGATGTAGCCCCAGCTGCTGGTGGGAGAGCGGTAGTGCAGGATCAGCAGGAGGAGAAGCAGCAGTACGATACTGGCCGAAGAATACACTGGGTTTATCACGAACATCATTACCACACAGCTGACAATACCCAACAAACATGTGTGCCAAGAGAAAAACTGAAATGTTGGCCTGGAAAGAAAGGGGGGAGGGGGTGGGGTGGGTGGGAGAGAGAGTAAAATATAGAGATAAATACTTAGTTTGGGGTCATTACGATTTTAAGAAATCAATTTTATTTAGCAAGAATGCATTGTATCAATTAAAAGGTAACAGTAAAGATTTCTATTTCATGCTGTTCTTGTAAACTTTCCACACAATATTACTGTTTTTACTGTATTTTTTTTATCAAACAAATGCAACCTTGGTCAGCAAAAGAGACTTCTATGAAAAACATATTACCGACCCCTAACTCTTAAAAGATGATGTACATTTACAAACTAAAGAATGAACAGAACATGTCCTCTGAGTGATTATCAAAAGCAAACTGAAATTCCATCTCAGAGTAAAAAGGTAAATAAAAAGTTTAAAATAAGTGGTTCTTACATTGTGAGGTAAAAAGTCATGAAGTCAAAAAAAAATCATTGTCACATTACAACATATAAAGTCACATTGTGGGATTTACAGTCACAATTAAAACACACACACACACACACACGTTTGTTTTTGTGAATTGTGGGGACATTCCATAGGCGTAATGGTTTTTATACTGTACAAACTGTATTTTCTAATCGCCCTACACTACCCCTTATTCTAAACCTACCCATAACAGCAAACTGTGCACATTTTTACTTTCTCACAAAAACCCATTCTGTATGATTTATAAGCCTTTTGAAAAATGTCTCATAAGTCACCCTCTCCTTGTAATACCCATGTCATTATACAAATTTGTGTCCTGATATGTCAAAAACACACACACACACACACACACACACACACACACACACACACACACACACACACACACACACACAGGTTTGTTTTGCTATCTCAGTGAGGACACTGCATAGACTTCCATTGATTCTATATCAGGTCAATATATTGTCAGATATTGTCTATCCACCTACACTACCCCTACTCCTAAACTTACCCATTACAGTAACATGCACATCATTAGATTTAAATAAAAATCTCTTTTGGCGGAGATAAAACTAGTGAGGACCAGTCAATGTCCTCACTAGTGGGTTGTGAAAGTATTTCACAATATAAGTGAGGAAATTTGGCCCTAATAAGTATAGTCAAAACAAGTACACACACCCACACACACACAGTGCAGTACCTGAAGTTTGGAGCAGAGGCCCATTCCAGAGCCAGACAGGCCAAATCAACTGCAGCATACGCCAACAGGTAAAACACTGTCACGATACCAGCAATCACATTCAGCTGTCCTGCAAACAGCGTACACTACAACACACACACACACACACACACACACACACACACACACACACACACACACACACACACACACACAATCTTAACAGACAGACATATTCTTTATATCATGTGTCACAGAAATAGCCTCCAAAAACATATACACAGAGCTTCTTGTACCTGCACCAGTCCCCAGGTGTAGAGCACAGACACCCACGGGTTCCCAGAGCTGGAGGTGACTGCAGCCGGAGCCAGAGGCAGACCTGAAACCAGATCATAGCACAGATCAACAAACCCCTGACACATTCCAACAGAGCAGTACCATCATCTCACTTCAGGATACTATTACACCATCATAACATAACAGTCTCATCAGTATGATTTTCTATATCCAGGGAATTATACTGTTAGGAAATTTTATACATTTACACTACCATTTAAAAGTTTGGAGTCATTTTATTTTGTAAAAAAATTAATACTTTTATTCAGCAAAGATGCACTGAATTGATAAAAAAGTGAGAATAAATACCTTTACACTGTTACAAAAAGTAATTCTATTTTGAATAAACGCTGTTCTTTTGAACTTTCTATTCATTAAAGAATCCTGAAAAGAATTACTACATTTTACTGTATTTTTGATTAAATAAGTGCAAAAACATGAACAACAACAACAACAAAAAATGAACTGACCCCAAACTTTTGAATGATAGTGTATAGTCATAATCAAACAGTGCTTTAGTAAAGTGTCTTGGAAAAAGTGTGTGATATTAAATTATACAAGAATTTAAAACGGTTTTATGAGCCATGATAAATGAGCCACACTTAAACAGATTCTTATTCTTTTTCTTTTATGCAAACAATTCAAAAATAGTGAACTGATGTTTTTTATTTGTACATGCAATATATATTTGGATAAATGTGTACTGGTGTTTTGAAAAGGCTTGAATTCTGGATCTTACATTTCTGCTGTTTTACTCTTTTTTCAAGATGCTTTACATAACATTTGTACAATGTTTAATTCTGTAACCACGATCATACAGTGCGTCACATATAATTTTCCGTGATTCCTGTGAATGGTTTTTTTAAGTATGTTTTGAGCGGAATAAATATGAAATTTTAAATTGTTTAGTTTTGATTATGTCAATTCAGTAGAAAATGATTGAAGGGAATGAGTATGTGTTATGATTCTTTCAGTTAAAATGTCCCTTTTTACCTCCTTAAACAGAACATATGACATCTCACACCATAAACAGCCTAGAAAATGTGACAAAAATGAGGCAAAACGGAAAAATATTCACTAATCGTTTTTCTTAGGAACCATGAATACCGTTTTTCCAAGTATTGCTCACTAATGTTTTCCCATAACACTTCTTGTGGATATGTCAACAAGCATAACACGTATCACCATCTCAGTATCAGTTTCCAGTCTGAAATGTGTCCAAACCCTCAAATGCACACTAACCAAAAAGCTGGTCCAGAGCAAGAGCGTGGAGGATTCGAGAAGCTCCTATCATGGAGCACATAGCAGCCGAGAGAGACGCGCAGTACACCCCAATCGTCACAAATGGAGGCCACAAGTTCACACGTTGAAACACTGCATAATCATTGATTAACAACAACCTGAGAGAGATAGAGACAGGAGGAATAAAGGAAAGATGAATGAGAGAAAAAACAAAGCATTGTGTAAATGCATAAGGTTTTCATATTTTTCCATGTGGCTTGAGTGTCGTTAACGGCACCTGTCACAGGTAGAGCTCAGGAGCAGGAAGAGAAGCAAGTAGACAGTGAAGGTGTATGACACCGCTATGATGGTCCCTTTAGGTATTGCTTCACTGGGGTTCTTCAGCTCACCTGAGGAAGTGAAGCAAATCAAATTACATGTTTATGACACTCATCCACTATAAGAGTTATGTTATCAGTATTGTAAAAGGCAACAATTCCATCAGCAACCAGAACGTGAATACATAAATGGTGTATGTAGGCGTTTCTGGTTTTGTACCCGACATGTTGGCTCCTGCCATAATGCCTGTGCAGCTAGTGAACATCACAGCAAATACAGTGGCGAAAGACATCATTGTGTTGGTACTGTAGTCCAGAGAGTAGCGTGCTACAGGAGGAGACATTTGGACAAAATTCATGCCAGTGCAGTAATTATATTAATTAACGGAAAGAGCTTTATATGTGTGCTCCCTGATGGATGACTGCAATACAGAAGCTGAATATTTCAATATCCAATATACCTTTTTTTCCACTAAATGTTTCATTGAACAGACAAGACTCCATAATTGTGATCAGTCTCATTTGCCACTGAAGTATTTTGAAATGTAACTGCTAAAGAGCCTCAGTTGTCATCATTACAACCATCAGCATCATTATTGTATTGATGATCATCTCACTCACGTCCAAGGTTGTTCTTTAATGTGGTGCCGTTGAAGCCTGTGTAGCTGGGGTTGAAGGTGACGCTGTGGTTGTTGCCGTATGTGTGTGTGATGTTGAAGCGCTGTGGACTGACTATAAGGGGGCTGATGATGATGGAGATCAGTGACACCGTCACCACCAGCAGAATGATAAAAGAGGCTTTGGCATAGATATGAGCACCGACCAGACACACCACCAGACATAGCAACAGCACTACAGAGGAGTACAACACTGTGTACCAGTAACCCTGCGGCAACACACGCAGCCCTTGTGACACAGTAGAGCCTGGAGAGAGAAGAAAAGTGAAGTTTCACTGTAAAAAGATAGGTGACTTCAGTGTTACTAATTTAATTTGCTTCAGACTGTTCAGTACAGTGTGCTTCAAGGCAGTGCTCACCTGGATCCTTTCCGAAGACGTCCAGTATGGCCTCCACCAGGCCGAGTACATACACGCCACATGCACATACCTTCGCCAGGTAAAACATAAGGCCGATGCTGCCTCCAAACTCTGGTCCCAGAGAACGACTGATCATGACTAAGACTAAAGAGTTAAAGGTAACCAACAACAATATGCAAACACTCATGAACAACAGTTGAGTCTGCAGGCGAATTCCAATCAGAAGAGAGCATCCCTATGCCTTACGCACTGGGGACTTTGGAGGGAGGAGGGCACTTGTTTGTCAAAATGTAACCAATTTTGGGAAAGGGAGCAATGAAAGACAACATAATTTCCTCATTACTCTTATCTTAACCCAATTTTAACCTTAACCCTAAAAACAGGGTTTAGGTTAGTCACTTAGTTGGGGCTAGGGATTGCATTATATCAATGAATGTCATACAGACTTCATATGAAATGCATGATGAAAATGTGTGTAATATATGACAAACAAAACAAAACAACTTGATTCTGTTTTACATTATCTTGAACTCTCCTGCCATCTAACTTAAAAATGAATCGACCCTGTGTCACGTGACAATAAAGCCCGTGTTACGGAAGTAAAATCTCCATTCATTTTCTCCATAAGGATATTGATTTTGAATGATAACTATATACACCTTTAAAGACAGACCTTTGTTGAGCTACAAGGCTGTTAATCCATGGTATTTTCTTCTGCTGAAGCCACCAGCCTGCATTATTTCAGCTTATTTTTTAAAATAAGCAGTTTTAACAGTGGAAACCCTGGAGAAAAACATTACCCATGATGCTGTACAGAAAATTACACCAATCAGAGAATCGAAAAAAATCGAGTCAGTCTCCCTACGCTCTTAAAATACTGAAATGTTTGTGTAAATATGCATATTTTGCAATAAACTTAAAATATATTGTTTTTATACATATAATCAACATTTGTGAATGAGTATTTTTCTATTTCTCCATAGTTTTTCATTCGACTATGCTGTTCACAATGCTTTATGTGAATTTTTTTTGCTTCAAATCAAAGTTTGTAGTGCTGTGATTCACCTCGTAGCTGATTGGCTTGGTTCAGGGCTTATAACTCTTTAAAGGTGCGGTAAGTAAATTTTGAAAAACGCTGTTGGACATTGTTGAAATTTGAAATCAACTCAAACAAACCCACCCCTCTCTTCATTGCTCCGCCTCCAAAACTCACACTCCAATCCTAACCACCCTGCTCCGAGTGAGCCTCGAACCCCAGCCCGATCGCAGCTGGCATGCGAGGCGATTGCACTGACAATGACGCTAAACACAGCATTCTCTAGCGGTCGTCCGTGTGCAGTCGTTTAAACTGCAAAACTCTCTCTGTTACACACACAATGCGAGTGGATGTCTGTTTATCACAGCTGATGCGCAACAAAATGCTTCACGAAAAATAAAGCGCAGATGATAAACGAACGACAAAGGAGCACAAAGAATGAACGTAGAGTACATAAGAGTAACACAGCGTTTGTTGTTAGTCGCCAACAGCACAGCAGCTCCAGACAATCAAAACCCAGTTTTACTTACATGAGAAGGAATCAAAGCAGCCTCCACGTCTGTTTTCAGGCCTTCCCACTTAGCTCTCTCCAGCGCTGGAAAGCTTTTCTAATATAAACACGGTCCTAAAGAGCTTGCCCAATCATAAACCTTCATTCCAGTGATATTCTTTTGAGCTGTTTTGTATGGTGTCCCATCGTTCTGTAGTTTTTTTTTCTTCTTATTTTCAAATCTCCCTCTTGCTCGTTCTCTCTCCTCGACCGTAATACACCCCCTAATGCTGATTGGTTAGACGTTTGTTGTTGGTGTCGGCCCGGCTAACTTCCAAACAGTGTTTTTGAAATTCTACTGAGTCCACCCATTTTAAAATCCCTATGGGAAAAATGAATGTAAAAAAAAAAATACTTCCGGAACCAGTGCCACTGAAAAGGGGACGGGCACTGTTGCACTCTATTGTCCTTCAAGGAGCAAAAACAGCGTTTGAAATTCACCCTGCAACTAGCAATCTAGGGATTGGTAAAGGATACAGTAGGCCCCGCCCCCTTCCACAGCACCATTAGTTGAAATAGCACATATAGACAGGATTGTCAATGAAATGATGAAGTAGGCCACGCACAGCATGAGGAGACCATGGAGAAGACCGGCATGACCCACAACAAAGCCTGAAACATATACACTTATCAGAATTATTCATGCACAAAGACGTGCTTTTGTCTTTTCCAATGTCTCACTCACCTGTGCGAAGAAAGAGCACAATACTGAACATGGAGAGGATGGTGGGCACCATGACACCAAAGAAGGTGTTGAGTTTGCGGGGATTTGATTTGGGGGATCCCTCTTCTGTCACTGTCGATCCACCCCTCGAATCTTCAGCATCTCCTATCATGCTGTACACCCCGTGAACAAGAAGAGGGGAGTGCTCGTTTGCCATGGTCTGAAAAAAACAGGAACCTGCAGAAGAAACTGTTTCCTGTTTACTGACAGCTATTGACTGTTTTTATTATTACTGAAATATGCATAATGTAAACTACTGTTCAAAAGTTTGAGCTCTTTAAGAGTGAGTGCTGCACTTTTGTTCAGCTCATATAAAGTTTGGGTTCAGTAAGATTTTTTTTAATTAGTTAATATTTTTATTTTGCAAGGGCACACTAAATTGCTCAAAATGACAGTGAAGACTTTTACAATGTTAAAGAATGTTATTTAGATTCCAAATAAATGCTGTTCTTTTGAACTTTCTATTCATCAAATAATCCTGTTTCCACAAAAATATTACACTGTTTTCAACATTTTTAAATAAGAAATGTTTCATGGGCACTAAATCATCATATTAGAATGATTTCTGAAGGATCATGTGACACTGAATACTGGAGTAATGATGCTGAAAAAAAAAAATCATACCATTGCAGGAATAAACTACATTTTAAATTACATTCAAACAGAAAACAGTTATTTTAAATTATGATAATATTTCACAGTATTACTGATTTTACTGTATTGCCTTATTATTTTTCTTTCAAAAATAATAAAACAAGCTCAATGACCCCAAACTTTTGAATGGGTGTGTTTATTTCTGTTGCTGTAATCTACTAATTATTATTTAAACATTGGGTCAAAAAGCAGAAATAAAATAATAATAATAAAAAAGCAGTCATTCTTACTATGTGGTAATGTCAAACTCATAATAATTGGATAAGGATTTGTTATACAGGCTATTCTTATTTTATTTTTTATTATAGGGTTTACTTTCAAAACATCTAGCTGATGAATTATTTAGCATACCTCATTAAATGCCTTCACTATAGAAATGTCAGTGGCTCAGTATTTTGTTAATTTCTATGGCTTTTTCAGGCCTGTTAATTTCCAGACATTTCCATGACAGTGGGAACCCTGAGACTACAAGACAATGAATGTCTCATTAATCCTCTTGTTTCAGTGTTTTTACAATAAATTTGCTTCGTTCTAGTAGCGGAAGTACATGACAATGTAAACAATCCGAAATATGCGGTTGAAAATGTTCTATAAAGGCAAAGAGAATATTCTGACCATAAAAGAGCCCGCTGCTATATATCAACATCCAAGTAGTTTGAATAAACTAGCAGACATTCATTCCAGAAAAGGCATCTGACATTTCTAGACGACAGTGAGACCTCCATCTCTTTAAGCAGTCACAAATGCGTGGGCGTGTAAGTTTATCATGACATATATAACAGTAAAGTACAAAAGGAAGGTAGAGAAACAAACACAACCTACCTATCCTTTATAAAACAACAGCGGCGATGCAGATCTAAAAGCGGTATGTGACTTCCGCTTTTAGGAAGAAACTGCACAAAACCACAAGGAAACCAAACTACTCGTTTTGTAAAAATGTGGATGCAGGATGTCCTGAATTCGGTATGTTTCATCAGAGCATCATGTCGAGTTTGTTTCGTTTCTTAAAAGAATCGCAGGTAGAAAGTTTTCGCCTGCAGCCTCAGATCTCGTGATCAAACCCCCGGGACATGACGGATGGTGTGACCTCTGTGCACCTGACGATGAACAACAGACAGCAAGACCTAACATGTAAACATAAATCTATTATATAACGGTCCGTTGAGAGGTGATAAACGAAACATGTACTCTCATACTTTAGTATGGCGGGACTGTGCTGCCTGCCTCTTTATTTATAAAAAAAAAAAAAAAAAAGTCACGGGACAGAGGAAATGCCCATGTGACTCCACAGAGAGGACGGCTGAAATATCACAAGAGGGAGATGATTTTGAGTAGAACATGAGAGAACCGTGTTGTTTACTATTTGACTCGTTATTTAAAGACCTAAAAGTCTGATCAGTCAAACATTTTCAGAAATCAAAACAAAATACCACACGTACACTTTCCTTAATTTTAGGTTGTAGTAAATACATTATGCGTTTAAAATGCAAGCAAAGTATCACGTTAGCACTAGACAATCGTATTTAATAATTGTATACCCCCGGTAGTAGTCTTTCTGCCTTTATTTGCCAGGTCAAAAGGTTAAACAGATGAATTTAAAAATCTTCGAAGTGCTGATTTATGCAGGATGCACATTGTTACATGACAAACAGCAAGTAAAATGAATTCTCAAGACCAGAAAAAATGCATAAATTGTGAAGTTTATTCATATCTGCAACCTATTTCGATGTTCCGCAGTATAACATTAACATCAAGTTGTTCTTACGCATGAAAATAATTTGTAAGTCCTGGTTGTGCTGCATTTCTGATGAGGTATTTTGTACATTTATATTCATGGATCTAAATATGTTGATGTGTAAAACTGTTCATACAATCAGGCATATATATCTTCCAATATAACTCAAATTGCTTCTGGACCACACTGTTACTGAACTAACTTTATGTGAGGAGTGTTTTGCGCAACAACATACATGTATAGGCCTTAGACTGAATTAGACGTGCTGCTATTTGGTATATTGCAGTAAGGAACATAAGGTATTGTTATTATGCACACTTCAAATACAGTGAATAATTCTAGATACCTTTATCCAAATTGTTTATATTTTTAGAATGCACATTAGCTCATTTTCCATCAACTGGTTAAAACTGATGATAAAATTGAGTGCGTGTTTGCTGTGTAATAAATCAGTCCAACTTTTGCATTAGTCTGAACAAAAATGGCAGACCGGCTGAATGAAAATGCGAATTCACTCTTTGACAGTACGTGGCACTTATGGAAAAGCAGAATTCCAGCGGTTACCCAGGTTACCCCACACAAAGCTGTGCAACTTTCTGTTTCTGGACTCAAGGAAATGATGTCAAATAGCATTTAAATGTTCAAATTTTTGTATTCACTATGGTACATATCAAACAACACCAAATACTTAATATTTATATTCAAATAAATATTAAGAATTTAATATTTATTAAATACTAAACATTTGTTTACACTTGCCAGCCCAGAAAAGATATCCAGATAATGGCTGAAAAATGTTCTGATTCTTTATATATATATTTTTTTGTTCTTTTGCACTTTAATCTGTTTGAAACATTTTTACTTTGAAAATAATGGCCAATAAAAATGTACATTGCATTTAAATGCTCCAGGTTATTAAGAAGATAAGTTTGTTTCTTTTCAACCTAATTCAATACCTCCATAATACCGTACACCAAGTTTCCGCAATTATCATGCTTTGAAAGCTCAATACCATCACATGACTAGACTGAATCCAGAGACTGTGTGTTGAGATGTGGCCAGACATAGGAGGGCCCGGCTGGGAGGAGGGGGAAGGTGGGATTGGCCACAGGAACAAACGTGGGTGAGTGTTTGAGTCTGTGCTTTTTGAGTTGACCGAGTTCTCTGAAGCAGCATCCGCACTCTGCGCAGCGGTACGGTCTCTCTCCTGTGTGAATGCGCTGGTGCTTGTGTAAGCTGTCCAAATGGCGGAAGCGTTTCTCGCAGTATCTGCAAGGATACGGTCGCTCTCCCGTGTGTATGCGCTGGTGTGTTTTCAAGCAGTAGAAACGTCTGAATCCCCGGCCACAAATGTTGCAGCGGTGCACTTTGTCAGGGCTCTCGACGGTCCCGCTGAACCCGGAGTCACTCCCCACAGGTGGCGCCAAGGCCAGCAAAGCATCGCCATCGCTCTCCGGCACTGGAGGCGAGATTTGTGGTAACTCTTGCATGGAGTTGGATGAAGAGGCTACCGCTAGACTTGATGGAGGTGGCTCTAATGTGAGTGAATCAGGATCGTCTTCGATTTTAATGGTGCCCTGTTTGACATCATCAGAATCCTCCATCACCTGTATCAGCTCCAGCTCATTAACATTCCCAGCAGGTGTGCTCATTTCAAACTCAAACTTGGTCATGTCAGATGGGTCCTCTGGTGGGTTTGCAGAGGGGCCTGAAACTTCTGGCTCCTCATGTCTTCTCTCAGTGTCTGTAACTGCAGAACTGTTGTCTGTAAAACAAAGAAAACGCATGTTTATATGGATGAAATTCTAATCAGAGAGAGAATCTGACATGATCTTAATCCTATAAAGCCTACTGTATCATTTTTTTTGATACATTAAAGGGGTGGTTGATTATGATTTCACTTTTTTAGCTTTAGTTAGTGTGTAATGTTGCTGTTTGAGCATAAACAACGTGCAAAGTTACGATGCTCAAAGTTCAGTGCAAAGGGAGATATTTCCTTTTACAGAAATTGCTTTTAAAGGACTACAACAAGCTTCTTCCCAGGTTGGTGACATCACTAACCCTAAAATTTACATAAACTGCCCCCGAGAACACACAACAAAGGGGGTGAGGCCATGTTGGGCTGCTTTAGAGAAGAGGAAGAGTTGTTGTAGTTGAGCACATTTGGGAGTCTGCTCAAGCTGTCACACCCATCTTTTTACATTTATTGCAATACAGTACGTAACACAAATGCAATGGCATGTCATAAAAGCATGACAACAGTAAGTTATAACCATAATTAAACTAAACTATATCTGTTCTATCTTCAACAGAGTGATTTATAGATTATCATGACAGATTATGCTAATCAATGACTTTAAGATAGTTAACTCCACTTCAGATACATGAATTCACCAACTAACCGTTCAGAAACGTCCTGTTGCATTCTACATGTTGTCACTTCTTCTTGAGTCTCTCCATCATTGTCCAACTCCGATTTGAACATAAAAGGCTGAACAGTTTCTGACATTTTCAGTGCAAGTCTGCATGAGATAATCAGATCTGCTAACAGAAGCTCTTGAGGCTCTGCCCTCTTCTGGAAAGGGGGCCGGCAGCAACAGCTCATTTGCATTTAAAGGGACACACAAAAATGGCTTTTTTTGCTTACCCTCAAAAAGTGACAATTTTAACATGCTATAAAACATTATCTGTGAGGTATTTTGAGCTGAAACTTCACATACACACTCTGGGGACATTAATAAACTTATTAGATATTAGATAGACTTATTAAATATTAAATCTTGTATAAAGGGGCATTATAGGACTCTTTAATTTCTAAGTCCTCTAAATTATCAACAAGATCAAAACTTAAAAAAAAAAAAAAAAAAAAAAGTACTGTTGCACACAATCTATTACATGCTGATACTCCTCTGATTGATAGTTCATACTTTTTCAGTAAGTAAAAGGCCTTTAATATAATTCTAAAATTGTCCCCCTTCAGGTCGTGGTACACATCTTTTTGCTGTGAAATCTTGTGATTTTTATAAAGTAAATGTTATATCTTTTTTTAGAATAATTGTTGGTAAATATGATCAGAGATGACTATAAAAAATAAATCTGCATTGTTTATCCTTTTGATCTTTAATTCATAAAATTAGCAAAAATCTAACCTTTCATTGAAGGAAAAGAATTGAAAGTGGGGAGAAAAAAAAAAACATTATGAAATACATATTTTTCTCCAAAACACGTTGGCCACTCCTAGATTTTTTTTTTTTATGAGTAAAATATCTCTGAAGTATATTCCCATTCATATTTACATTTTTTAGCACCCCAGGGTGATTATGAACATGAAATTGTCCAGCCATGACAGGAGTATAAACATGAGGAAACGCAAAGGGCAAATTCCCTTAATCTTTCATCACAATGAGTAAAACCAAAGAATATAGTTCTGATGTACAGCAAAAGATTGTTGAGCTTCACAAAATAGAAAGTGGCTGTAAGAAAATAGCTAAAGCATTGAAAATCCCCATTTCCACTATCAGGGCAATAATTAAGAAGTTCCAATCAACTAAAGATGTTACAAATCTTCCTGGAAGAGGACGCGTGTCTAAATCGTTCTAATGCGCGTTGAGGAGGACAGTTTGAGTGGCCAAAGACTCTCCAAGGATCACAGCTGGAGAATTGCAGAGATTAGTTTTTATTATTAAAGATTAGAGCTTTTTGGCAGCAAACCCACCAGATGGGTTTGGTGCACACATGGATAAAAAGCACCCCATGTCCATGGTTAAATATTCTGCTGGATCTTTTAATGTTGTGGGCCTATTTTTCTGCTGGAGGTCCTGGACATCTTGTTCCAATACATGGTATCATGGATTCTATCAAATACCAACAGATAAAAAATCAAAACCTGACTGCTTCTGCTAGAAATCTGAGCCGTGGTTGAATCTTCCATCAGGACAATGATCCAAAACAAACATCAAAACCAACACAAAAATGTGTCACAAAATGAAGCTTCTGCCATGGCCAACCCAGTCTCCTGACCTGAACCGTAAAGAAAATTAGTGGAGTGAACTGAAGAGAAAAAGCACCAACATGGATCTGGGAATCTGAAGGATCTGTAGAGATTCTGCATGAAGGAATGGTCTCTGATCTCTTGTCAGGTGTTCTCCAAACTCATCAGGTATCATAGGTGAAGACTCAGAGCTGTTATCTTGGCAAAAGGAGGTTACAAAAAGTATTGAATAAAAGGGTGCCAATAATTGTGGCCAATGTGTTTTGGAGAAAAACAATGTTAATGTATTTCACATACATTATGAAATGTATGTATTTCCCCCCACTTTCAATTATTTTCCTTCAATGAAAGGTTAGATTTTTCAAAAGGAAACTATGCAGATTTATTTTACAGTCCAGTCATCTTTGATCATATTTATCAAGGGTGCCAATAATTCTGACCTCAACTGTATGTGTATGTGTATGTGATAATAACGACGACGAACCTTTTTCACCCTCATTCGTGATGTAAAACGGGCCCTCTGTCTGGTCTTCTGGTTTGAAGAGAACAGCACTGTTTTCCAGAAGTGTCTGTGCGGTCGTGGGGTCACTCGTGAGTGCTGTACTGTTGCCTATTGAAGACCCTCGTGTCTTTCTGCGGTTGACACACTCACGAGGCCAGTCTGACTGTACCGTGGGGAGACAGAGGCCAACACTAGGTAGATTTTTAGGACTGTGGATTCTTCCCGGTGAGTTTCGGAAGCTTTTGCGGGAGGAATCTCTGCTCTGTGTCTGTGAGGTGGGGCTTCCATCCACAGCGCGTGAGGGAAACACAACATGTGCGTCGTCTGCGTTTGGGCGCACGATATTTGACCCAGGCAGGTTTCTGTTGAGAAGTAAACACTGTTTGATGTTCTTTTCAGCTGCGGTCATGTAGTAGCGCACCGCTTTCAGCTCGCTCTCGGAGATCTCCAGTCTCTCGCGCAGGCTCTGGTTCTCTCGGTGCGACTCTGCGGCAGCATTACGAGCCGCGGCCAGCTTTATGCCAACAACTCGCGCGGTTTCTTTTAAAACAGATTCTACTGCGAATCTTACCGCATTGTCGATAGTGGAGGCGAGCTCGCACTTGAGAAAAGAAACGCTGATGTCCATGCTCAAAGTCATGGTTGTTATGATTCACGGCAGTATTTCACTGTGAGATGTAATTACATGCGTGGCTGCAGAGCTAAAAAGAGATGGCTTGGGTTTCTGTCTTAGCTAACTGTGGACTAGAATAGAATAGTTTACGGCCTCACATCCATTACCATTACTTCGATACGTTACCTGGTTACAACGTTAAAAGCAGAGAAACCCTAAAGTGTTTTGTATATCTTGCTCAAGCTTCGCGTTCTATCGTCACAAGCAGTGTCGCGGAATAATGGCGTCAATAACAGCCGCCTGGGATTTGTAGTTTTCATTCTTTGAGCCGTTAGTTGTTGTGAGTAAGGCCATTCTGTTTATTATTAGTTGATTTACAATATATATATATATTTTTAATTAAATTATTTTGAATATAAAAAGTGGATCCATACAAGAATGAATGTCCTCATTGAAATGAAAAAATAATAATAATAATAATTGGATTGATCAATTGTTATTGAGGAATGCAGTGTTCCGTGATGTGGTCTCCTTAGTACAGATAGTCAAGGAATTCATCATGAAGACAAAGGAGAAGTGCATTTCTACTTTTCTCCGAGTAGTTATTAAAATAAAATCTCAAAATAATCTACCGGGAACGTTCTGGTAAGGTTCTCTTTAGGTCATAAAAATAAAACCTAAAAATAACCTGCAGGGAACGTTCTCTTTAGGTTGAAAAAAAAAAGAGAACCAATAGAGAACGTTTCCAGAACGTTCTTATTTCGTTCCCCCCAAAAAATAACCAAACGGGAATAATAGGAACGTTAGGGGAACGTTCATGTTTGCTGGGCTACTGCATAAAAAATACATTTTGAGTAGTGTGTCACTGATGTATATAAATATAGATTAATGAGTGAGACAGTTTTAAAAACTTGGTTTATATATGAAACTGCTGTCTTTCTTATATGACCTTTAGACTGCTGGACATTGTTTGATTAGGCCTACACACGTCAGGGTTAAACATTAGAGGGAGCTTGAAGCTGAACACTATTGATCACTTTATTCAAGCTTTGGTTGGGTTAAAGATCAAACAACAATAACTTCAGAAAATAACAAAATGTTTCATAGAATAGCCTACTGTTCATTTGATTTTAGTTCTGATTCATAGTTTTGATTCCATTGTTATTATTTAATTATTTACATATTTATGTATTAAAACAATATTTACATATTTAAAACATTGTATTTATATTGTGCCATTAGTTCAAATAATTGTCATTTGGATACCCCCCAACATGCTGTAAGAAGGAGCAATAGCGCACTCTAGAGGTCGACAAATGGAATAAGACAAACTCTATTTATTTCAGACTTGACGTTGTTGCACCAAAATCGGCTCTGTCTGACTCCAGAATGCGAACCTTCCTCTTTCTCTGTCGTCTGTGAATCTGAGCCCAGAGCCCTGTTTAGCCCATGTGGAGAGGAGTGTGATCACACTGCACTCCTCCTCTTCTCTAGAATCGCCACCTCTCTGCTCATTGTGTCCATCATATCTGTTGCCAAAGGGCAAAATGTTTAAAGCTTTCAATACATTTCTATACATGGTTGTATTCTTATTGCTTATAGTCATGAAGTTAACTACATCACAGACTGGGTAAGATATTATGTGACCTACCTAAGTGGTTATAAATATGTGTGTGGAGGATTAATGCTGAACAGTGCATGTCCATCCAACCACATACTGCTAGCTTGGTTCTCTGGAAATGGTGTTGCTGGGCAACTCATCCACAGATACCACAGTACCTTATGGGGAGTAAGGGCAGGTGGAATGTACCATCACTACATTTGGCGAGGGGAGGGATAAACCATATGTTGCTGCCCTACTCCATAATGGTGGGTCAGTTTAAAGGGTGCACAGTTGAAGACGTAAATTAAAATAAAATAAATAACGAACTGTTGACAAATCATAATATTATAGCATACAAAAAATCGTAGCACAAAATAATAATAATAATAATAATAATATGGACCAATCAGCAAGTGCACAGTAATACAATGTAATAATCTGTCTGTGCCCCTCCCCTCAACGTGTAATTATGGCAGGTGTAATTAGGAGTGTGTCTCCAGTGGGTGGCAGCTTATGTCTCTAGAGAGAAAGTGCGCATTGCATTACTGAGTGCCCTTACAGGGGAATTTTAATTACAGCTCTAAGTAATTTGAGAAAGTGTGAGGTTGGTGAACTTATCTGGGTAATAATAAGCTGTTTATAAAATGCTGGAGGAATTTTTGGATGTGCATTAAAAATATTGGAAATAAATTGGTTATTAAATATGTTGAATAAGGACTGTAAAAGCATATGTTTTATAAACGACACGCAATCTTTTAAACTTTAGGCTTCCTATGACTTATGGTTTGCGCTCAGACGGTGTTGCCATGTCCACTTATAACAACTCTGGGCTTGTTTTTATTATTATTATTATTTTTATTTATTTATTTATTTTTACAGTGGAACTTTAAAATATATGGCCAGTCTATTTTCTGAATATGCAGTCGCATTTTTATTGCTGGTCTTTCTTGGCCTCCAAAACCCAATAAACCGAGCAACCAATCACACTTCCAAATAGCTACACTTTCAATCATAGTTTGTTCCCCTCTATCAGCTCTGCTATGACTCTTAGGGGAAGTCGGTTTATTTTTAATTTATTTCGTTTTTGTTTTTCCACACCAGTTTTTTTTTTTTGCGCGATCTGGCAACTCTGCTCAGGAGCGCGTTCATGTAGTCAATGTGCACCGCGTAGGGGGGATTCTGTAGAATGTCACTGTTTTCTCATAAGTCACATATTTGTCAATTTCTGCAAACATTAATATTGAGATCTACTTATTCTCTTTTCCACATTTCATGAAAGAACTGACATTTCGCTTTAGCGGTCTAAACTCAAGTGTGTTCCAGTGTGAGGTGCTGTTCACCCCCCTGAGCCGCTGTTTGGCGGTGGAGGTCTGCGCTGCAGTGGTACATTCGCAATAAAATGGGTGTGGTTGAATCGCGCATATGTGATGCTACGTGTTTCTGGTGCAGACCGAATGATTTCATATGGGACTGAATTGACAGCAGAGTGAGCGCACATTATTTGAATTATTTAGAAAACAACTGTACTGTTGTTTATGTTGAATTCACCCCGCCTCCCATTCTGGCACAGTCACATTTGAACTGATGGATTGGTTATATGCTCCTCCGGAGAGATAGCCAAGTCGATTTTGGTTACTTTATTTTCATTCCTTTGAAGGGCAACGGGGTGCCTCGCATTTTATTGAATAGGTCATTTCTTGGACGTGGAGCAGCGGCCAAAACGAAGAGACCAAAACGAGAAGACGAACGAAGAAGGAAGGAAAGAGGCGAGGATCAACGAAATCGCAACGCAATATAAAGACAACGACGGCGTGTACTAATTCGAAAGCTTTACTGTATTTGGACATTACATTTTTCGTTAATTATATTACTTAAGGCGCCTTTTTTCTCCAAAAGCGAAGTGTGCTAAAATCAGGAATATCGTGGAAAAGGCTTCTTCTCATCCTCTCTAAACGATCAGAGGGCGACATGGTGGCTCCATACTTTCTGATAACATCGTTTTGATTCGTTTCATACATGAAACAGAGTCGCTGAGGCCTAACTAGCACCAGGAAAAAACCGACAGTATGCAGTCCTAATCATTTTCCAGCAGAAAAATTCCCTGCGAATTACTTCCGCCACCCACTTCAGCATTCCACTCACTTTACGCGGAGAGGGACTAAAGCCAAACAGGAAGATTAACAGGTACTATTAAATTCTAAGATTCATTAGAATGGTGGGACCCAGATGAGACATATGATGAAAAGTAGGAAGGGCATCGGTGTTTTAAATTATTAAAATGGTTATGTCAATGTATAATGCGAGGATCAACTTTATTTTCGATCATTTGGGATTTTACTAGTTTTGTCGTCAAAGCGTTGTTATTCACAATCAATAGGAATGTTATAGAGATTATTTATAATATTACATTTGTATTTTAAGGTACTGCATGTTTCATTTTAGCCGCGAGTCGTGAATTGATGGAGCAGAAGCCTCCTGTTCTTCAGCTGGCCGCAGCCTCCAGCGCTTTACTCACGCCACAGCTCTGATTATGGCAAGCTGTTTTAACATTTATTGCTTTATACTAGTGCTGTCAACTGATTAAAAAAATTACGATTAATTGCGCATAACATTAATGTTTTTAATATATTTTTATATTGTAGTACTTTCACAATGAATCTCCTTAAATATTTGTTTAACTGCATCTTTTTACTAAGCACTATGAATAAAGGCCAGTACATTGATACCGAGGACCAGCCTAGACTGATCACACCGGTGTTTATTCATATCAGATACACATTGTGTAGGTAACTATAAAGTTTCCTCTACTCTTCTCCCACTTCACCGGCGACTTTAATGTATTTCAGGAGAAGTGGGTGAATTGACGTGTTGTAAATCCAACAGATACAATTCTCTGAAATGCGGTGCAAACTAACATGGCGACACCCATTGCGTGTTATAGGTCAGCTAACATGGTTATTATAAAGGTTTTTTTCAAGACAAAACACACTGACATACTTGTATTTGAGAATCAGAATATCAGTTAGTTGATGACATAGCTAACAAGTTTGTGAATATTTTGAATAAAAAAGGAAATAAAAGCGATACATCTCTCATACAGCGCTGTTGTGGCTGTGGTTTCACATGACAAGCATGACATGTCGCCATGAAAATAATAAGGTGAAACGTTCTAAAATACCTTAAACTCATGCTGGGGGGTCAGCTAGAATATTTAAAATTTATATGTGAAAAGGGTAAGTGAACTTAACAATCTTCACATAAACCCATTGTAATAAATGTCACATTAAGCTATGCCTTTAATATATCAGGGCTTTGTTTTTGACCCATGTAACCTTGTGCTTTAATTTTTTCAGGTAGGTCTAACACAGGGGTAGGCAATAACAGCCCTGGAGAGCCGCTGTCCTGAGTTTAGGTCCAACCCTTATCAAACACCTGAACAAGATAATCAATGTCCTCAGGATTAATAAGGCTACAAGCAAGTGAGGTTTTTTTTTTTTTCAGGGTTGGGACTAAACTCTGCAGGACAGTGGCTCTCCAGGACTGACGCTGCCTACCCCTGGTCTAACAGGTAGGCCTAAATATAAAGAAACTGAATAATCGAAAACTGCACAGTCATCACTGCATAAATTATAAATTGAATATAGAATAATCCTTATTAAAGCTACAAAAGTTATTCAGTCAAGAGCAGTGAGTGATTTTCTTTGTCTTTTGTTCTTTGATTAACACTAATGACAGCAGCAGGTTATTATTAGGCTGCTTTAACTTTAAAGGAATAGTTTACCCCAAAATGAAAATGATCACATAGTTTACTCACCCTCAAGCCATCCTAGGTGTGTATGACTTTCGTCCAAACACAGTCAGAGTTATATTAAATTATATCCTGGCTCTTCCCAGCTTTGTAATGGCATTGAATAGTGCCCAAGTTTTTGAAGCTCCAAAAAGCGCATCTATCCATCATAAAAGTAATCTGTTCAACTCCAGTGGGTTAAAAGGGCCTTCTGAAGTGAAGTGATGGGTTTTTGTAAGAAAAATATCCATATTTAAAACCATATAAACTATAATTACTGGCTTCCATGCGCACCATATTAACCCACTGGAGTCATATGGACTACTTTCGTTTTTTGGAGCTTCAAAAATCCGAAGTTAGACATTGAAGTAAATCAAGAATAAGTACTAGTGACTAATGTAATTAGTAGTAAAACTGGAAGAGATATCACTATTGGAATGCATACCAGTTAGAAGTAAATAGTTGATATATCACACAGATCCCTATATAAGATACTAGTCATTACTTGATATTTAAAAAGTAGTAACAGAGATACAGTTAGTTTTATTTAAGAGCTACATGTTAAAACGGCTTGCCATACGCATGTCAGTAGCAAGAGAAAGAGGATGTTAACCGTGCATATGTCTGTTGATCTGGGCGTATGACGATCTGACTGAAATACAAACGTAACCCATGTGATCAAGCAAACGCACGTTTTGCAGCTGTCTCCCTGGTTTAAAAGGACCCGTGGTTTAAATAGGTTGCGGTGAAAACAGCGGTTGCGCCATGGTGCCAGTAAACGACAGAAATGCCTTACTTTTCTCCCTTTACTCGCAGTATGCAGAGTGCATTTGCCACTCTGCGTTTAGCTATAGGGGTGGGGCCAAGCCTGACAATTCTTTATAGTTAATGCTATCAGAATTCCGTCTAGTACATGGACACAAATCCACTTAACATATGATCATTGGCGCGTTTGTGTCGGTAATGAAATGGAAAGTTGGTTTAACCGAAAATGGTTCTGTAGACCCGCCATTCTGCGGCAACGTGATGATGGAAGCCGAATGCAACATGCTGTTTCCACATCTCATATGTTTATGAGGTTCTCCCTGTAAAACAGTCGTAGAAAACATGAAGACGGAGAAAACATTTGCCTACTCCGAGGCGGTTGCCTTGTTTGGTGCTTATCAGCTGACAGCCCCCTCAAGTCATGATTAATGCATGAAGTCGTATTATTTTACATAGTGCTGACAATAATATTACACCACTGCACAAAAGGAAAAAAACAATAGGTTAATAAATAGATAATGTTTGATCCTAAGGCTATTTCTAACCCATTTATACCCGATTTCAAACACTACACATCAGTCAAGAAGGCATTATGGTGCACTAGTATGGACCAGAGGATAACTACTTTAATGCTCTTTGTGTAGAATTTCCTCGCACTCAACTTTTATACAGTGTTTAATTTCTTTCCTTCTGCTGTGGTGTTGTTTTTGTGTGTGTGCGTGTTGAGGGACTTAAATCCGTGTCTCACAGCTCTCTATCAGCATTGATACAATAGCCATACTGAGATCTGTGTGGCTATAACTGGAAAACATGCAAAGTAGAACTGTTTATAAAATCCAAAAGACAATGTGACTGGTTGATGATTTGTGACATATTTGACTGTAAAAATTCATGCAAAAATCCTGTGTGTTTTTGCATGCCAGTTTGAATGTGTAACCTTATGTACAAGTTCAGGTCATGCAACCTTTTCTTCTCTCTTCACTCACTTTTATTTACCATCCTTTATAATCCTGATTCCTGATCTCGTTTCTGTGTTTGGGATGACTCTCGGAACATTAATCCTATTTTTTTTTTCTTAGCCAGATTATACCAGATTAAAGCAGTAATGCCGTAATGTTAATATAAACCCCGCAGAACATCTGCACTATGAAATGATCAGTGATGAACAAATATTTTATACATATTTTATATGTAACAAAAAAAAAAAAAAAAAATTGTTACACATAATTTAGTTTTGTGAGTGGGAACTTTCCTCAAGTGATCAGTATTAATATTTCCAGTTTGTTTACTTTTCGAAAAATCGTATTACAAAAATGAGATTTATTTTAAAAGAAAAGGTTCTTGGGTTTAACAGGAACCATGTGTCCTCTAATGTTATTCATATGTCATGTTTTAATCTACAGGTGTCTGAGGGTGTGAGAGAGGTCAGCGGGTAAAGGTTAAAGATCATTTCAAGATGAGTGAGCTCGAGCAGCTTCGACAGGAGGCTGAGCAACTGCGTAATCAGATCAGAGTGAGTCTCAGTACTGATAGTGCTGAAATACACTGGCCTTTATTTTACCCTTGGTGTTGGGGTCCTAATCACCCTGTCAGGGTGTATGTTGCCATAATGATAGTTGGCTGTAAATTTATCATGTCAAAGCTAAATACATTTATATGAAGTTCTACTTATGATTGATCCTCTCTTTCTAACTGCTCTAAAAACTTTTGCAAACTCAGTAACTACACATTTGATCAAATTATGAGCGAAATAGGGTGTCTTAGACTATGACAGATGGATTTGGCTCCAGTATGCTCACATTCATGCCAGCTTCTTTGAATTTTTCATAATGAAAACCATACTTAAATTATAAAATTTAAAATAGAAAATAAATAAGACCCATGTTTGGATTTTGGTTCATTATTTGGATTAACTTGAATGAAAAGATTTTCAAGGGTATCAGCAGAATAAAACATTTCCTCACAGGGCTAGAAATATTACAATTTACTAAAATATATTTGAGAAAACAGTGTGAAAATCGATATCTAATCGATGTAAAGAATTTTAGTGTTGGAGTAGTTACTGTGTTTGCCTTTTAGAGCAGTATGGGTGCCATAAACAATTTCCAGTGATGCTATTGTGGCTTCCCATAGACTCGAAATTAGGTGTGCATTGAGATATCCTGATAACTTAAGAAACAGGCCCTACTTCTACCTGCAAATGGTGATGGTGCAACAATTCGGCTAACATTGTCAATTGTCTTTCAGGATGCCAGGAAAGCATGTGGAGATTCCACACTTACTCAGGTAAGACGTAATTACATGTAGGACCTGAATGATGTGATCTCCAGACTAGAGGTCTGTGGGTTTTCATTCATGTGGCGTGTGTGTGTTTGGTAGATAACAGCAGGCCTGGACCCGGTGGGGAGGATACAGATGAGGACAAGGCGCACTCTGCGTGGGCATTTGGCTAAAATCTACGCCATGCATTGGGGTTCAGATTCCAGGTATCTCTATCTGCAGCCTTCTCACAACTGTGCCACAGTCTGCTCTCACACCTGGCATCAAAGAGAACAAAAAAAAAGTTAAAAGTAGCAAATGAGCATGACTCAGCAGGTCATGACTTGGCTTTGGTTTTGCACCTGTTGGCGGAACAGAAGACAATGAACAACATGACATACTGACCCACATGTTAACTCATCTTTGTTAGCTAATCATCTACGGCTACACTAGTGTCACAATCTAAAATTTTATTTTTTTTAAAATATGTAATTTTTGTGACCTGGATGTGTTGCCATCTTTACAGTTACACCCATAAAGCCAAAATTATACTACAATTTTCCGTGTTCCACTCTGGTTTTATGGACCGTCTGCATGACATAATCTTCATTAATATCACATTCTGCTGATGTCTACGCACTCTGTTAATCAAAATTTTCGAAGGCTGCGTCACATTTTTTTTAGCCACGTAGGTCATCGAGGACATCTCATTTCAGAAAAGTAACAATTGTAAAATTGACTGTTATTTCTTGTGAGGCATAAAGTATTGTAATTTCTTTCTTACTTTGAAATGTAATGGTTACTTTTCTGAAATGAGGCAGGCTCAATGACATATGCAGCTGACAAATGCAACTTCAGGAGGATGTAGCCTTCGAAATGAGACAAAGCTTTTGTGTCTGTGCCTACTTGTGTGCAAACAACAGTGCATTTGATTTGAGTGCTTGGAAAGGAAGGTCCATTAGTGCGCATGGGCCAAATGCATTTATCAGTGCTCACGGTAAAAGAAGTGTACTTTGAAAGTCTTACATGCTCAACTGTGTATGAGATGGAGCGGAAAGTGGAAAATGAAGTATATCTGGGCCTTAAGTAGATGATTTAACATCATTATGGGTTTTGATTTGAAAATATTACCATATTCATTTTACCATGGAATGAAATTCAGCATTTTAATACAATAGTAACTCCATGCTGTGTATATTATTTTCATAGGCTATTGGATTAGCATGCTAACCATAGAGATTGCATGGCTAATTGTTAAAACCAACTATTTGTTGCTTATCTTGTCTTATCTTATAAATCCATTTGCAGTCCAAGGGGGACCGGATTCTGGCCTGGCTGTCAATGTGATCAACGGGGCACCACAGACTAGTGTAACCTGTTTGAATTAGAGTTGCTGCTGTGTAAAGATAAAAACACAGGACCAAATTGGTGCCCTAAGCAAAAAACAAAACAAAACAAAAAACGGGAAATCGATTTCTGGGTAAAAATCACCATTTGATGCCCCCCATGGTGCCATGCTCTGTATATAGAGAGTGGCGGTACTAAGAAAACATAAACTTGTAAGCAAATAACATACAGTATCTCACAGAAGTGAACATACCCCTCACATTTTTGTAAATATTTCATTATATATTTTCATGTGACAACACTGAATAAATGACACTTTGCTACAATCTAAAGTAGTGAGTGTACAGCTTGTATAACAGTGTAAATTTGCTGTCCCCTCAAAATAACTCAACACACAGCCATTAATGTCTAAACCACTGGCCACAAAAGTGAGCACACCCCTAAGTAAAAATGTCCAAATTGGGCCCAATTAGCCATTTTTTACCTCTCTGGTGTCATGTGACTCGTTAGTGTTACAAGGTCTCAGGTGTGAATGGGGAGCAGGTGTGTTAAATTTGGTGTTATTGCTCTCACTCTCTCATACTGGTCACTGGAAGTTCAACACGGCACCTCATGGCAAAGAACTCTCTGAGGATCTGAAAAAAAGAGTAGTTGCTCTACATAAATATGGCGTAGGCTATAAGAAGATTGCCAAGACCCTGAAACTGAGCTGCAGCACGGTGGCTAAGACCATACAGTGGTTTAACAGGTTCCACTCAGAACAGGCCTTGCCATGGTCGACCAAAGAAGTTGAGTGCACATGCTCAGCGTCATATCCAGAGGTTGTGTTTGGGAAATAGACGTATGAGTGCTGGCAGCATTGCTGCAGAGGTTGAAGGAGTGGGGGGTCAGACCATACGCCGCACACTGCTGATGATGCACAAGAAAGCCCGCAAATAGTTTGCTGAAGACAGGCAGACTAAGGACATGTCCTGTGGTCTGATGAGACCAATGGTGAGATGGTGAGATTCAGATGGTGTCAAGCGTGTGTGGCAGCAACCAGGTGAGGAGTACAAAGACAAGTGTGTCTTGCCTACAGTCAAGCATGGTGGTGGGAGTGTCATGGTCTGGGGCTGCATGAGTGCTGCCAGTACTGGGGAGCTACAGTTCATTGAGGGAACCATGAATGCCAACATGTACTGTGACATACTGAAGCAGAGCATGATCCCCTCCCTTCGGAGACTGGGCCGCAGGGCAGTATTCTAACATGATAATGACCCCAAACACACCTCCAAGACGACCACTGCCTTGCTAAAGAATGTCTCCAGACCTAAACCCTATTGAGCATCTGTGGGGCATCCTCATACGGAAGGTGGAGGAGAGCAAGGTCTCTAACATCCACCAGCTCCGTGATGTTGTCATGGAGGAGTGGAAGAGGACTCCAGTGGCAACCTGTGAAGCTCTGGTGAACTCAATGCTCAAGAGGGTTAAGGCAGTGCTGGAAAATAATGGTGGCCACACAAAATATTGACACTTTGGGCCCAATTTGGACATTTTTACTTAGGGGTGTACTCACTTTTGTGGCCAGTGGTTTAGACAAATGTGTGTTGAGTTATTTTGAGGGGACAGCAAATTTACACTGTTATACAAGCTGTACACTCACTAATTTACATTGTAGCAAAGTGTCATTTATTCAGTGTTGTCACATGAAAAGATATAATAAAATATT
Source organism: Elopichthys bambusa (assembly GCA_037101425.1). Taxonomy (NCBI): domain Eukaryota; kingdom Metazoa; phylum Chordata; class Actinopteri; order Cypriniformes; family Xenocyprididae; genus Elopichthys; species Elopichthys bambusa. Next base: position 22,728,995 of record CM074434.1, read on the forward strand.
TACAAAAATGTGAGGGGTGTACTCACTTCTGTGAGATACTGTATAAGCTTGGTGATTTTTTGTTCTTGCCCACTAGCTAAATTAATTTAGAATAAAGAAATGAAGAGAGTGGAATTGAAAGTTGTACATTTAGTTTATAAATTCATTGTTGCCTCTGTAAAGTAAATGGGTGTGTAGCATGAACTTTTCAGTAAGACCACCAGCCATTTCCCTTTCTTATTTTCACTTTTATATCTATTTTAAAAAAAAAATCTATTATCTATCTACTATATATGTCCATTTTCTTTTCTTCTCCTCTCCTCAGGCTTCTTGTTAGTGCCTCGCAGGATGGAAAACTCATAATCTGGGACAGCTACACTACAAACAAGGTCTGTAGCTCCATCGTAGTGTTATACATACAGCACATGATGGTGTAGCCAAGTAGATATGAACTGGTAACTAAGATTTTAAGTTAAGCTTTCTATGTAAACCATGTAGTAAGTGCATTGTAAGTTCACATTAAAATCATCTGGTAAAAAACAAATTATTATTAGTAACACTGCCGAAAGATCAGCTATATATTATGTTGTAAAGATTATCAGCATGTGTGTTTTTCCTGTCATTATGCTTAACCTTTTGTGTATGCACAATATTATAAACTTCAGATGCATGCCATCCCATTACGGTCATCATGGGTGATGACATGTGCGTATGCGCCATCTGGAAACTTTGTGGCCTGTGGTGGACTGGACAACATTTGCTCCATATACAGCTTAAAGACGAGAGAGGGCAATGTTAGAGTCAGCCGGGAGTTGCCTGGCCACACAGGTTTGATAACACACACAGGGCCTCATTTATAAAACCTGTGTACGCTAAAATCCACGCCATCGTTTATATTTATAAAAATGGTCTTTGATGTGGAAAAGTGCTTTGTGTTACGTCAGGGTCTAAGCAGATGTAAGCACTTTAACTTACAGCAGAGAGTCGTAATACTTCAGGTATTTGGAAATCTAAGCAATTCTTGCCACTTGCCATTCTCAAGTAAAGGATTCGGACGTTGACTGGTGTTAATTATATTAATTACAGGGCATTTACAAGGTCGAGATCGGAAACCATTCAGCTGCACACAGTTTCAAGATAATTTGTGATTTATAGGTTTCACATCTAGAAGAGAGGCATATTCAAGTTTTTTGTGTGTATGTTCGTTCTCTGAATCACGCATACGCACATTTGAGAAATTATCATAAGACCAAATGTAGGATGTTTTCTACACAACATTTTATAAATGAGGCCCACATACTCACACCTTCATTTACAAATTCATTTATTTTTTGTATGCAATGTTGTTGGCAGTAATCAAATGTACTGCTCATTACTGTACTTTTTTCTGTACCGTAAGAAAAGAGAATCAGATGGGAGTCGAGACGTTTCTTTACCATCATGCAGTTTCAGGGTGTGACATGTTGACTTCCTGCCTGTTCATTTCCTAGGTTACCTTTCCTGTTGCCGTTTCATAGATGACAATCAAATTATCACCAGTTCAGGAGACACAACCTGGTGTGTTCAGTAATAAATATGAAACCCTACACTATATTACAGTGGTTCTCAAGTGGTTTTGCTTCAGGACCCAGATTTGTGGCATCCCAACATAGTACCAAAATTGCTTATCGTACAAATGTAAACAAAACGTCATAAAAATCAAACATTGACATTTGTTATGGTTAATAAACTATTATTTTAATAATTTAAAATTTTGATTAACGATTAATATTAAAAGGTTAGTGCACCCCGAAATGAAAATTCTGTCATTAATTACTCACCCTGATGTCGCTTCACACCCCAGGACTTTTGTTCATCTTCGGAATACAAATTAAGATATTTTTGATGAATGTTTATATGTGAATAAAAGCCTAAATTAAATCTGTTCATCATATAAAGCAATTGTCTCTTCAGAAAATATGGACTAAATCGTTCAATTCAAATGGATTAGTTTTATGATCTCTTTATGAACTTTTTGAAGACTGTCAATAGAGGGACAGAAATCGATTTCATAAAAAATATCTTCATTTGTAGTAATTAATGACAGAAATGTCAATCCTTTAATCTCAGCAACCAATATTTACCACACAAAAAATTCCAGTTGGCACAAGCCACTTTTATCACTGTTGCAAGTAATTTATTTGTAGTCAGGGTGGTATTTTTTAAAATTTTTTATATTGCATAGTTTTGTTAATAGTTTTTGGCAAAATAATTTGGGCATCAACTGCAAATGATATAGGAAGCGTTTATCCTCTCTTTTAAAAGTTGATAAGCCCGTTTATCATTGTTTTTCCCTGCTGTCTGTGTCCTTGTGGCCCACCAGTTGAGAACCACTGCTGTACTCAAACAGCCCATTCACTTTCAGTTACAGCTTCTTTTGAATTTACACAAGAGATCAATAACATATGTGCAGGTTGTATGTCTTAACTGTGCGTTTGTGTTTGTGCCAGTGCTCTGTGGGACATCGAGACTGGTCAGCAGACCACGCTGTTCTCGGGTCACAGTGGAGATGTGATGAGTCTTTCATTGGCTCCAGACTCACGGACCTTCATCTCTGGGGCCTGTGACGCCTCCATTAAACTCTGGGACATCAGAGACAGCATGTGCAGACAGACGTTCACCGGTCACGAATCAGACATTAATGCTGTCTGTGTGAGTAAACACACTGCTGAAAGAAATACACATTACTGATATTTCAGATATATCACCTTTGGTTTGTCACTTGTTTTCTCCTCCATTTCTCAGTTCTTCCCCAGCGGCAGTGCATTTGCAACCGGTTCCGATGACGCCACCTGCAGGCTGTTTGACCTGCGTGCAGATCAGGAGCTATGTTTATACTCTCATGATAATATCATCTGTGGCATCACCTCTGTGGCCTTCTCCCGTTCTGGCCGCCTGCTGCTCGCCGGATACGACGACTTTAATTGCAACATCTGGGACGCCATGAAGGGAGACCGAGCAGGTGAACACGCTGGTGTTTTTAATCATGTGCACAGTGCTTTTTTTTGTAAATTTTGAGGTCCTGTAACAATCTTGACGTAGGATATAGGTGGTTAAGGGGGTGGTTAGAGGATTGTTCAGTCCAGCATTAGTGGGAACATAAATGAAAAAGTGTTTAGCACTAAATTATTGCATTAGACGATCATAACTAAACTATATTGCTCTCGTCCCATTAATATCAGCTGCCTACAGCTAGTTTTGTTGCATTGCTTCACTTTGCACGAATGTTATATTTACAGTATAAAAATACTTTTAAATGCTCATTATTAACAAAAACACTATAATTTTAAAATGCTGTTTACACATATATATATAGAGACATTTACTATTTTACTTATTTTTTCATGAACTATACTCTACTGTTCAGAAGTTCGGGTTAGAATTTTTTTTAAAGAAAATATTACTTGTATTCAGCAAAGATGCATTAAATTGATCAAAGGTGACTAAAGACAATTATAATGTTACAAAAGATGTTTATTTCAAATAAATGCAGAACTTTTTATTCATCAAAGTGAAAGCTATCACATTACCACAAAAATATTAAGCAGCACAACTGTTTTCAACATTGATAATAAGAAATGATTTCTGAAGGATCATGTGACACTGAAAACTGGAGTAATGGCTGCTGAAAAATCGTCTGAAAAGACGTCACAGGAATAAATTACATTTTAAAATATATTCAAATAAAAACATTTATTTACAAATTTAATACTATTTCAATATTTAAATGAGCGTAAGAGACTTCTTTCAAAAACATTTTTTTTTTTTTTTTTTTTTACCAACCCCAAACATTTGAATAATGTATGGTCATATCATATTTGTTCCATGGTGTGTCCACTAAAATACTTTTTTTCAATCTAAACCCTGTTGTTACACTTGAACTCTTCACACTCATTGTCTCTTACAGGAGTGCTGGCTGGCCATGACAATCGTGTGAGCTGTCTTGGGGTCACAGATGATGGCATGGCCGTATCTACAGGTTCCTGGGACAGCTTCCTGAAGATCTGGAACTGACCACACACAGCTCACATATAGTACACATTATTCACTCATCATACACACTGTATGTACTTTACTGTACATATGATGTACACTTGCCTACACAGACACATATGCCTGACAAAGAACTGTACATACTATATATAATGGTAATTAGTTATATGTTTACACCAAATCTTTTCAGTGCCACATCATTGTATACATATACAGTTACACTATAGGTAGGTTTGGACCACGAGTTTGAAACAGGAATGTTTACACACACTTTTTCCCTTACTTAAGCTTTGCTGGACCTACACGGTACCTTTACTCACTAAGAGACACAAGTGCATTTGGAGGAATGTGTGTTGAGTGAGTCATATTGATTTGAGCGTACAATCCAAAACATTTATTTGAAACTTTTGACATACTTTTGATAATTTTGAGACTGAACCTTGGGAGTTGGAGTTGATGCATTGACGCGCTTTCATTTTAATTTTGACTTACTGTCATTATGTCTTCTATACTCAAAAAATAAGTACTGATGTTTCTATGAGCATGTAGAGTTGAAAAGATGGAAGATTCTGATACAGTTACCCACCAGGAATGTCCTGGGCTGCGTTTCTCAAAAGCATCGTGAGAGGAGTTGGTTGTAGAGAACATTGGTGGCAATAGTTTCCACAATCAACTTGGGCTCACAATACTTTTGGAAAATGCAGCCCTGGTTGATACAGATCACTTTATGTAGTCCATGTTTTTATAGATGCGTATGCCAGCATATTCCAGTATACAAGTAAATATATGTTTGTCTTTAATTTTTGTTTAGATTTGACCTTTTTTAAATGCCTATTTTATTCATGCTTTCCTGTGTGCCACACCCTAAGGAGAATAAAGAAAGCTGAAAAAAAAAAAAAAAAAGTGCCACTAAATAATCAACCAAAGGTTGATCACATATCTGTGTAAATACTTGTTATGAACGAAGTCATTTCTAATAATAACTATTCTAAACTGGTTTTGTTTCAGGACCCAGACTTTACATTAGACATCAAGCAGTGAGCCAAAACTGTATTAAGAATGGTTCAAAACAGGAAGTGTCCTTAAATTAAAGGGTTAGTTCACCCAAAAATGGAAATTCTATCATTAATAAATCACCCTCATGTTGCTCCACACCTGTAAGACATTTGTTCATCTTTGGAACACAGATTAAGATATTTTGGATGAAATCCGAGAGGTATCTGACTCGTCCATAGACATCAATATAATCAACACTTTCAAGGTCCAGAAAGGTACTAAAGACATTGTTAAAACAGTCGACATGACTGCAGTGGTTCAACCTTAATTTTATGAAGCGATGAGAATACATTTTGTGTGCAAAAAAACAAAACAAAAATAACGACGTTATTCCACAATATCTTCTCTTCTGTGTCATTCTCATACGTTGTTTACGTCCAGCGCTTCCAGGTTCTACGTCAGAACGGTGACTCATTATTGGCCGGCTCCTGCGTCAGCATCACAGGCATGTGTCGTGCTGCTCACGTGTGCAGCTTTGGCTAATACGGAGCCGGCATTCGGATGTAAACACGGAAGCCTTCACTGTGTTTACTGCGGCAATTACGTAAGGATAATGACAAAGAAGAGAAGAGATTGTTGAATAAAGTCATTATTTTTCTTAAAATTAAGGTTGAACCACTGCAGTCACGTTGACTGTTTTAACAATGTCTTTAGTACCTTTCTGGACCTTGAAAGTGCTGATTATATTGCTGTCCACGGACGAGTCAGATTTCATCAAAAACATCCTAATTTGTGTTCTGAAAATGAACAAAGGTCTTATGACAAGAGGGTGAGTAATTAATGACAGATTTATTTTTATTTTTGGGTGAACTAAACCTTTAAGCATTAACATTTTTTAATTACTTTATAACTGCACAGACCCAGCTACTAAAATTATGAATATGACAATGTTGTAAAAGCATATACAACATAAGTATGATAGCTAACACGAATAACAAATTAGCCATATTATTTGTAAATTAAATTTGCACATACACATACATTTAATGTCAACATCAAAAGAACATTTTTTTCTTTTTTATGTTATCTGTAACCTAAACAGAAACTTGTTGAGAACCACTGGTGAATGGTTCCCATCTTAAGTTACAGTATGAGTTTATAGTGTGATTATTGTAAAACATTTAATTGACTACTAATTGACTTCTGACTTGATTTACTATTTTTGATAATTATCTAACATGTCAAAATTATATGGACACGTGCTAGCATAAGCTAATAACCTGATTCAAACAAGTGAATTAAAATATACTGTTTAAAGAAATCTAATAAAGTGAGCATTAAGGAGTAAAAAAAAAAAAAAAAGAGTTACACCACTGTAACAGAGATCAAGTTATTTTAATTCTCAAATAATGTTGTATTGAGACATTACAGACATGTGAATGCATTCAATCTTTAAGACTTAAAATCATCTGTTCATGAAATCATCTGAAGCATTCCTTTTCCTAAACAGAAACACTAAAAATGTCTGAAACATCTACTTTTTTTTTCCTGAAACAAAGAAACAAAAACCTTTTTTTTTTTTTTTTTTTTTTTTTTTTAAAGTAAATGAAAAGAATAATAATCAACCCATCACAGAGGATCAACTTTGTCAAGACCTCCAAAACCAACCTTTAACCCCTCCTGGCTACTGCTATGAGATTGAACCAAAATCACAAAGTAAAAGAACTACAACTGATGAACTCTTTCTCTTTGGAGTAGTAAATATTTTACAAAAATCAGCTAAGGGATTAAATTTTGTATTACTAGAGAACGACAAGAGAAATGCCACTTGTTAGCATAGTGCTAATAGCACGTAGAGTAGATAAATATCTCAAACACAGCAGTAAAGGCCTTAAAACGGAAACCAGACAGCTCCACGTCTCTCTAAGACCGCTACACACATGACCTGGTCTAACTTTTTAAAGACTGACTGGTTTAAAATTATGCTCTTGGCGGATATAAAAGAGACTGGGCATTTAATGATAAACATTTGTTCAAATCTGTTGCAGACTCTAGGAAGGGGATGGAGTGTAAACTGTTATTGTACAAGTGCACCTAAACCATGGATTTTGTAAAACTCTTACAAGCCTTCAATCCAACAGATCAGTTTAATAAACCAGAATAAAACAAACTGATTACATTCAATAACGTCTGCAATAAAGCCAACAATGTGTACCTTTCAAAACAACCCCTGACATGTGAGATTTCAATACGAGCTTTTGTATGAGATCAGGACTGTGGTCAGTTGCTGCAAAATGACTAAAAATTTTCAATTTGGTCGTCAGTGGCATTTACAAACATGACAGGAGTCGCATCTGTGGCTTGAGTCCAGTGATGATGTGTGTATGTTTGACCATGCTGGTCCTTAATAGCTTTCGACTGGTCTTGTTTTTTTTCTCCCCCCGCTCTCTTTCCTCTGAGGGAATAATGAACAGCACACACGCGGATATACACGCAAAAATAGCTCTCCTATTCACACATGCACAGTCGCACACCCACACGCTCTCTTTTATAACACTCGCTGGGAAAAAGGAGGGGAGAGAGACGAGTCTAACTGAATGTACAGCTCGACAGGGAGATGCTTTGTGCTCCAAAAGACACTGTTACATATACCAATGCAATTGTTTAGTCATTTCTACTGATAAGGTTACAGTCATTAAATTCTTTTTTTTGTCAATTCACATCTATTTAGGTCAAAAAGAAGAAAAAATTCAGGGATTATTTATATATATATACACACACACACACACACATACTTCCTCCTTTCATTTCTGATCATTCCGACAGGCCATGGTAATCCAAATATAAACTCTTCTATCTAATTTATAAATTTATATTTCCCCCTCTATTTTTATTCTGTTCTTTATTATATCATAATTCTGCTATAAAAACATAAATTCTGTCAATCCATTAGCGTGAATGCTGTTATACACATTTACTATTAAGCATAAAGGCAAAATCTCAGCAAATTCCAAGAGCTCTTGGGATGCCGTTACATCACATGCATGTGAGCAGCTCCTCACCATGACAACCCGAACCTTTTGTGAACCTCCGGCATGAAAACAAAAAGCTTTCCCTGTTTGGCAAAATGATATAGCCACTGAAATGGGAGCTACAAGCCTTACCATCTCACACTTTGGAACAAAGAGCTCATCGTGTCATGTAACTGTAGAGCGTTTGAACTGTAATATGGTGTTAAATAAACATCTAAATGCTGCGGAGGAACGCACTGCCTTCAATCTGGAGGAATGAACTCTATATGGCATGGCTTTGTGCTAAAACAGAGTGAGAGGAGCCTGTCTTGGTGCTCTGGCTATTGTCAGTTTAAGTGCACTTTGATGGCACGAGTCCTATAACTGCGCACTGGACTTTTCTCTTCCCTGAACTTCAGTTCTTATTGAAACAATCACATGCTCTCTCACGCACACATGCAATCAAATACACCCAACCCTAATCCAAGGCACTGTTATTTCAGTAAACATGGCAGTTTGATTTACTAAGCAAGAAAATGCTTAAGTTCTATAGCAAGTAAGAGATGAGGGGCGAGAACAAATGAAATAAGTCTCAGAGAGAGTGAATTAGTCATAATGGCACAGTAGTGTTCAAGTTCAGTTTGATTCTGCTCATCTACAGATGATGAAAAATCAAACTATTAGTCTCCGCCTCTCTCTGAAACACAACTATTTATAATTATTTGTCTGAAGTGTTGCGTCGCAATGTTAAATGATGACTGGCTGAATGTGTCATCGGCATTTAGTGGTCGTCTAGACTGTGCGACAGCAGCCAATAAGTCCGGAGGGAGGGGAGGGACAATTAGGTAACCGATGATGATTGTGCCGCCACAAGCTACTTTACAAATCAGTGCTAAAAATCAATTAGCGTGAATAACTAGAAAAATGTTCAGGAAGGACCAAAGTGCGTCAAATATTTCTGTGATTAGAGTACACAAACTTGTTACAGTGATATAATATAATACCAACTTTGTCAAATAGTCTAGATTGTGAAGGTATTCTATTTATGTAAATGTAGATTATCTGCATGGAAATGAGTGAAAAGCTTGAGAATAATCTCTGGTCTAGTATTGCAGAGCTGGAGACAGTAACACCAGACGTAAACCCGTCACTAATCCTTAAACTATTGCTTTATACTGATCCTACTATATCTTACTGATTAATATTTCCCACTGAGACACTCACACACATACAAACACACACACGGATCGTTTGCACACTGTCAAATAAACAAAAGAATATTCTTGCTCCGATCCACCCAAGTCCTTGTCTTAAACATGACGTTTCTGTTGCTAAAAAATGGTGGGGTCCAAATATTAAACAAAAAAAGTGATCAAATGCACACGTCCCTGATGAACTACAAGCCTGCCTAAAAAACTACACTTTCCATAAACAATTTTGACAGCACAAACATGACTCAGTTATGAAATCACTCTCAAGTGTATTACGCAGTCGTGTAGTGATTGAGCTCCTAAAAAAAAACAAACAAAAAAAATCATGTGCCTACTGAATACAAATGAGACTTATCTAAATACGATCATGGCTGCTATGTACAATTTACATTGTGACAACTGAACTATACGTTTATGCTGCCAAAAAGTGCTTTTAATCATATCCGGAGTAACTTACTGTATCTTCCTACCTAAAATCAGAATAACCCAAGAGAAACTCCCTCATAAAACTTCGAACAAGAACGAGCACACAGCACGTATTGCAATAGAACAGCTATAGAACAGCAGATAATAAAAGTAGGAATAATACCAAATACGTTTACATACGGAGAATATTAAACTGTAGTATATATTATGATACTTCTCACATAGAAAGAAAAAAAAAAAAAAGTGCTTTGAAAAGCGAAACCAGAGACTGTTGCTCCATTGTGGGCAACTTGGTCTCACCAGCTGACTAGTGGAAAAAGGAAAACGCTAGATTGCGCTTCATAAGCGGTCACCAACGTTTCCATCGAACAAACAGTTTGGTGACATAGGCGTCAGATTATTGTTTATACATCAAGAAAGTGAAAACCTTCCCTCATTCGGAAGGGAAGCCATTTTAGAATATGTTAAAACTCATTTTTAAATCAGTTTCTAAACTTCTACTTGTTGAAAGAAAACATATCACTTTTATCTGAAACTCTGAATGCAACCAATAACAAACGACTACTACACTATACAGTGGAAATGGAAAATTACAGATGTTGCAGTACCACCTCGCACCACTGGAGTTTCAAGTTGTTTCTGCTGCTCAAAGTAGCTTATAAAGTCTCTCAAACACACACACACACACACCACTGCTGCAGCGTCACAAGACGCGCAACAATTGAACGACTCTCGTAGTTTACACACATTTCTAGTAGAATAATGTACAGTTATCCTTTTCGTCTGGTCCTAAAAACGTCAGAAATATTAGTGGAGAGGAACCTTGGCCCCAGTGAACTGAAAGCTAACCCATAATTAGATGAACACAACATTGAGGTCAGCAGTGCGCTCACGGCAGACACACGCACGCCTTGTACAGTTGGCTCAGAGATCACAGGAGAATGGTGAAGGAGTGTCTTCAGAAAGATGTGAAGTAAATAACTGTGTGTGTGTTATGTCTGTAGGTTTGTTTGTGTATTTACACAGTGTGAGAGTGTATGTGGGTGTAGTTGTGTGTGAGGACTCTCTCTCTTCAGTGTTTGTATGTGTGCACACAGCAGAATCTATGTTTATGTTGCGGCTCTTTCACCAATTCATAATGCAGTTTCTGTTGAGGGTCATAAAGTAGACCTGACTGCTGCCGCCAGAACGTACTGACGCAAAAAACACCTGAAAGAGAGGGGGAAAAAAACATGATTACAATATAAAGTGGATGAGCTTTTTGAAAATAATTTTTTCTGTGTATTTGTACTGATTAATATTCAGTTAATAGTACTAAATAATACTTTAAATATTGCCTTATTTAAAAAAATAAAAAAAACCCCACAAAAAAGACATTACTTAAAATTATGACACCCTTCAAGTAACATCATTTGTTCTCTACACAGGATAACCTTATCACATTTTTCACACAAATTATAGTGTTTATCATTATTTTTAATACATTTTGGTAATGTTTATTTAATGTTTATTCCTAGAAAAGAAACACAAATCAGGGGTTAACTGTATTTAGATATTAGTCCCATATTTGGGCAACAGAATTGCAAAACCTGCGGACATCATAGAACATAGCATACATATAATATATAAACATCTTTTATTTTGAACAACTATTCATTTATTTTCATCTCCTGAGGTTTAGTTAAGTATCTACTCTAGTATCTGCATTAATTTTGAAAAAGAAAAGAGGCCCTATTTGTGTTTGTGTTTACCCCATTTGTGTAAAGTGCAGTATGTGTGTGTGAAAATGTATCACCTTGTCATTTCTTTCACACAGGAACTTAAGCCTCTGAGCTCTCTTGTGCATGAAGACTCCATCAAGGTGTCCCGTCTCAACAGAACGGATCTCAATGGCTTTTTCTCCCCAGCCCATAATCTGATTAGAGCAAATGTGGGCTATACGCAAAACACAAATACGAAGACTATAAGAATATTTTATACAGAATACAGAATATGTTTGTGTGTGTGTCTATGTACACTTACCCACTGATGTGGGCATTTCTCCCCACTGCAGCACAACATCTTTAATTATGCGTCCGTATGTGTTGACATAAACACCCTCATCCTCATAACACAACAGCATCTCCATCCCATCTGAATTGGGCAGGAATACAATGGCATGAGGAGTCACCTGTGACTGGATCTACAGTGACAGACAGATGCACAGAAAGCAAGAGAGTGAAAGAGGGGAACAAAGATCAAAGGAGATTAATTTCTCTGTAAATGTCCATTAAACTTTCTTCTTTATTGATCAACAAATTACTGATTGCTCCTGTGTAACCTTGTGAAAAGGTCTTTGTGCATCACATGACAGCATAACTCACATGTACAGGAATGTAGATGTCATAGTTGTTTCCAGAGTCAACGTCAATGGCATGGAAGCCAGCACATGACCCATAGATGACTTTTAACCTCTGACCCTCTTCCACTGTGAGGTCAACCAACAGAGGCCTATGTGGCAGGTCTCCAAATGACTGGGAAGAATGACATACAAATGAGTAGAAGGTTACAGAGATCATGTGGAATGATAACATTAATCTTTTATAAAAAACAGCTAAGTTGTAATATTGCTGTAATATTGTAAAGGAATGCTTCACAAAACCCGAATTTGAATTTGAAACATGATACTTATAATCAAAAACTGCTTTTCTCTCCCTCTCAAAAAAAAAAAGGTACTTGCTATTTACTATTATTATTTACATATAGTGTAGTATTATTTATTATTACTTACACTACCATTTACAAGTTTGGGGTCTGTAAGATTTTTTTTTTTTTTTTTTTGAAAGAAGTCTGATATTCTCACCAAGTCTGTTTATTTGATCAAAAATACAGTAAAAACAGAAATATTGTGAAATATTATTACTTTTTAAAATGACTGTTTTCTATCTGAACATACTTTAAAATGAAATTTACTCCAGTGATGGTAAAGCTGAATTTTCAGCATCATCACTCCAGTCTGCAGTGTCACAAGATACTTCAGAAATCATTCTAATATGCCATACAAAAAAATAACTTCCCCCAAACCTATTTGGAGTGCTCAGTATGTAAGTAGAGTACATAATAAATAAAACAATCTTGACATTAAGACAAACTTGTGGTCTACCTTGAAGGCCATGAATTTGTGGTAAGGTTTGGGAGCCCAGGCGTAAACCTCCACCGCATTCTTCAGAGCAATAACCAGAAACTTAATCCTTTCATATTTCACTGGGAAAATAAACAAAAATGTTTATAGCACCTTTAATAAATCTCATGAAGTACTTTAGAAGAGTAGGAGGCCAAAGTCAAAGATAAAAGTATCTTGCCTAAGGTCTTCTGAACTAGCCTATGTTGCTTTTTTGGTTAGCCACAAGCCAGTAGTAGTGCACACTGTCATCACTCTCAATATTTCACAATGTGTTGAGTACATTGTAAATAATATTATGTGGCAAATACTCCCACCCAATAATCACAAAGAGCTTTGTGCTTTGTTACTTCTGATAAGAAAAACTCTCAGCTTTCAAATTCGGTCCATTTTATCACGAAATTCAAACAATAAATGCCGTTTTGACGCTCTTAAATGTGATGTGACGGATTGCTGTAGATACCTCAGTTCAAGAGGCAGCGAGAGTCTTTTCTTCAACTTTAATACAAGTTACAGCACACACACAAAAATGCATGAACATTCAAAATATATGTTTAAAGACAGTACAACTTGCCAAAATGAATCTCGTCTTGTGATCGCTTAATCAGCGTTTCAACCGCAGATAAATAATCGTAACACTTTACAAAAAGGTTCATTAGTTAACTACTGTAGTTAATTAATGTTAACATGAACTGATAATAAACTGCACTTATACAGCATTTATTAATCTATGTTAATGTTAATTTCAACATTTACTAATACATTATTAAAATCTTGTTACCATTAGTGCACTCTGAACTAACATGAACAAACAAAGAACAGCTGTATTTTCATTAACTAACGTTAACAAAGATTAGTAAATACAACAACAAATGTATTGCTCACAGTTAGTTCATGTTAGTTAATAGATTAACTAATGTTTAACTAATGAACCTTATTGTAAAGTGTTAACAAATAATCAATACAACATCTTGTGAACAATGTCACTTAACATTGCATTTTATCCAGTGTTCACAGTTGACTAGTTAACTATCAAAAACACTAGAGACAAACTCATTTACTGTTAATTATATATGTATATTTAAATAAATTTGGCATGAAGACAAAACTACCTTACGTGCAACTGAGTTGCATACATACGTTATAATTTCTGGAAAAAAACAAAAAAACAAAAACAAACAAACAAACAAAAATTGCTCTGTTGTTAATTTTAACCTCTAATACAGTATTATAGTAATGTACCAAATGAGAGGGTTCCCTGTATAGTTTACAGCATTAGTTTTTCCTAAAAAAAAAATCAAACTAATCGGTATTGGTATCTGCAGATATCATTGTGAATAATCGGCTATCGGTATCGGCTGAGAAATTTATCTCTATAATTTAGCAGTCTATTAGTGTACACTTACCCACTTTGTAGTGGACACAGCCCTCCATTTCCCCTACAGTGGTCCAGCCCTGTTTCTTCTCCACCTCTGGGTCATTATGGAGGATTTTATTCCTCAGCCAGGCTAGATAGTACACACGCACCTTATTCTTCTTGCCTGAGAAAGAGATACTGAACATGAAGATCCTATAAATGAAGGTGTGCTTGTATGTATTCACGTGTCCTGACAGAGTGATGAGTAGATGTATGTGTGTATGTGTAAAGTGATGAATAAGTCAGTGTGGAACCTGATATAGTGATGAGGAGGTTCAGTCCCTCCAGAACGTCCATCTGCTGAAACCTGCGTGAGTTGATCAGTGGATAAACTTTACCCTGGCCACTTCGATCCAGCAGCTTCAGACCGTTCTCTGTCCCGACCAGCAGATTCACACCTGACAGAACAAACATAGTTATAACACACACCCGTAATGACCTATAACATGCACAAAGGCAGTGTTTGGGGAGCTACTCTGAAAATATAGCTTGTCAAGCTTTGGGCTACATTGAATTTAAAGTAGTTCAGGTGCAGTCAAAGCTATTTTGATAAGGCAAGTTTGACAGTCTCTGTAGGAGCAGCAGCAAAAAAAATAAAATAAAATAATAATAATAATAATAATAATAATAATACACTGTTAAAATCAGCACTTTTTGGTGAAACTTGGAAAAAAATAGAAATATAGAAATTCTTGGAGCTAAGAAACATGACCCTATGCCAAGTTATTCCACAGTTATAATGCTTTTTGGCCATATTTTATGCACTTTGGCCAGTGGGTGGCACTGCCACCAAACTAGTCTTGCATATTCAGGGAATTAAGGCAATGACTACAAAGTTCAAATCAGTACATCTAAGTGTTACATGGATATAGCCACACTTCCTGTATGAACTCATATTGTGCCAAATGCTGTAAATAACTTTTGACTGCCAAGTGACAAGCTAATGACAGCTAGATGTGTTTGGAAGAGAGATCTGGGCAAAAAAAAAAAAAAAAAAAATTAAGGCAAGGGTAAAAATCACTTGTTGCGCTGGCATCGCCGCAGAACCAGAGGAAAAGGTTCTGTTTCTAGGACACTTGCTTCAAACGTTTTTAGCTAAAATGTGCATAAAATTGAACAGTTGGTACTCTAGGGTTTGAGACTATAATTAGAAACAGGGACATTGAGACACGCTCTCATCAGCGAGTCAGACTGCACACGCTTCATACAATAACTTCACTGCCAAAAGAACATGTAAAATGCTTCGTGACTTTTTTAAAAAATTCGAAATGAAACACACAGACCAGTGAGCTAAAATTACCCAATGCTACTTGAAATCAAGGACATTTTAGGAAAGTGCTCTCGATGAGCTAACTTGGCCATGTCTCTTGTATGCTAGCTCAAGTTGGTAACCGCTCTCTCAACAGCAGATCTACATGTGTTCAGATTGCGACACTGAATTGATCGACCACATAATCTGAAATGATTTGTCACAGTACACCACTGATCACCATGAAATCAAAATTTACTATTCTTATTTTTTTTTTTTTGGAATATTGCAGTATTTGATTATAAATAATTTATCTGTACACTTTTTTAAAAAAATTTTTTAAATGCCTTCCCTTGTAATCTTTAATCAAAATAACTTCCCCTCTCTCTTGCAATGACATCTCTTCTTTTCTTTGATGACGTGTTGACTGGTGCAAGGCTGGAACAACCAGTCACTCACATGAGATCACAGCAAACCACATTGATCCAACTATCCAATCAATTTCCGATGGCCAAAATCAAGTCCCGCCTAACGTTTTTTTTCCTCATTCGAGAAGCCGTTTCACTCAGATAATTGTCACAAAAGGCAGGATGAGACTAGTCAGCTGTTGGCTGAATGTCTGCTGCATATGTCACACTTAACTGGAAACACTTCAGGGGTTTCGAGGTTGTCATCTGGTTGGTTGAATTATACAGAATGTCCGGGAGACGTGTACGTCGCATTCTTTAATGGTCCGCCTGGAAACAAATGCTGTGAAGCTAAACCCCCTTGTGGAAGAAGAACGCTGCAGTGTTTACAACTGTGATGATGAGCGCTTACCAGTATCAACTAAACTCTGGATTTTTAAAAGTATGTGAAGTTCGCGGCTCCATTGTTGCAGTAAACTTGCACAACACTCTTGAATTAATAATTTATTGATGAACGCCGGCCTGTTATTGCAGGGACATGGACTTTACATTTTCACGCCCCTAAACCTGACACGGAACAAAATGAACTGTGATTGGTTGCGTTACATGTCAGTCAAACGTCCTCTTGGGCGGTCTTTGGTCAAAGCTGCGATAGAGTCCAGACCTACTGCCGTCAGTCTGAAGGTCTGGCTACGCAAGACTAGGATGAGACTATCACAACATTCACAACTGTTTCACTCAGACTTCATGAAACATGTAGTTGGTTAGTATTGCAAACATCGGTAAGCTTTCACACACGCACACGCACAACCCGCTCTCCTTTAGCTCTTACCCCAGAGAGCAGCACAGAGTATCTCAGAGTTGAATCTCTTCTTGTATTTGCGGATTTCAGGAGTGTCACTAACTGGACGAGTGTTGGTGGGATTGACATTGACCATAGAGCCTTTCCTCACTTCCAGCTTCAGCTGCTCAAAACGAGAGCCCAGACCTACAACACCCACAAACGACACATGCAGAGAACAGAAAAGCACAGCAGTGAGTGATTGAGTCATCAGCAACTTCACAACAATGAAGCAATGATCGCAGATGATTTTCTTAATCAGTTCTTTTGTTTTCTAGTAAAAAAAATATAAGGATCCTTAAAACAAGACACACACTCTTTCAAATAACATTTCTACGTCAAGACATATTTTAAAGACTTTAGATATATAAAGACGGTACACTCATATTACTATAAATTGATAAAATAGGCGTTGAAGTGTTGTGGAGGCAGTCAACTGCAAAGATCTGTTGCAGTGTGACATCACAAATGGATGGAAGTGGAAAACAAGTCATTTTGTCAGCTTGGTTTCAATAAATAGTATTTTTCTGGCAAGGATACATTTTTCAGGTGTTTTTAATAGCACAATGACCTCTTATATGTCAAAAGTCATGACCCCTTTAATGCTTTTTGAGCAGAAGAAACAACATTTATGGAAACAATGTTCATGTGAGATTGTAACAAATACCCAGTAATTGTCAGTCAATTTAATACTGTACCTCCAACAGACATGTTATCTCCTGTGCCCCCTGATGGTTGGTACATTCCTAGGTCCACAAAAGTAGTAAAAGAGGACTTTCCAGAGGCCTTCACCAATCCCCTGGACTGATACTGAAATTGATTGCATGGTCTGAGTTAAACAATCAACTACACACATGTTGTGCAGTGTATCTGTTAATGATTCAGACGCAGTAAGAAAACATGATAACATTATATATGATGGAGAGAATGAAGCTTTACAAGTTAGGTGGGCAGAGCTCACATCATAGGCAGAGTCTTTCCCAGGGGAAGAGTGGGAGGCCGAGTCTGTGGGAGAGTGGGAGGGCTGAACCACATCAGGCAGGTTGGTATATCCATTATGACTACGCTTCTCTGGAGTCTGCCAGGAACAAACACAGAAACAAACACATATTGGAAATGGTATTATTCATGTTCTACTCACTTTCACATACGAAAAAAAGGTCCATCAAAAGCAGTAAACCCATTTTTCACACATATACGCTCAAAATCGCTTTTTTTTTTTTTTTTTTTTTAATTGAGGGATACTACTGATTGAAACTCTCAAACTGTAGATAGTGACCCCCCCACACACACACATATTACGTTGTAATATCTATGTCATTATACACATTTGTGTCCTCATGAACCATGTATACAAGAACACACACACACACACACCCTACCCTCTGTACAAGCATGGTTTGGTCTCCATATCCTCCAGCACGTTCTTCATCTCCTCCTTCACCTTCCTCCTCCTCATGGACCACCATAGTGTTTACAGAGTCAGAATCTGCATCACGTGGGCTGATACACATTAAAAGAAAAAAAAATATGAAAACCAAAAAACAACAAATCATCCAGACATTTTTTAACAGACTTTTTATCTGACAGTGAAAAATGTACAAATCATTGTCTCCTACCGGTCAGTAGGGCTTTCCTCTTCTGCTCCCTCTCCACTCTCACTCTCTTCACTGCTTTCACTGCTTTCTGAGGAAGAGGAGTAGTCATTAGCCTTCACCGGGGGCCGCGGCTGCTCCTCTGCCCGCTCCTTAGAATACAGGCCATGGTCCTGACACATTCACATGAAGAAGAAATCAACAGGCAAGTGAGCAACACTTCATCACATCTCCCATCTAGAGTCACCATTACATTAACATTAGATCTCCCCAGATTGAGTTGGACCATAAGATTTTGATCATGCATTCTCTTTCAAAAGCTATATGGAGAGTGGAGGGTGTGGTGTTGGGTGTGGGAATGGGATCTTGGATGGGGAGGCAGAATGTGGTTATACAAAGGCTGTAAACGTGGGACTGTCCCTCTACAGACGCTGATGGTTGTGGACGGGTGAAAACAACAGGACAGAGATTTCTGAAGAAAAACGCATGATGCTACGCAATGGTCTGAGATGCATGTATACATAGCGCAATCTCTGTGAAAAGTTCTTAAAGGGATAGTTCACCAAAAAAATGTATATTCTGTCATCACTTTCTTTCTTCTGTGGAACACCAAAAAAGACATTTTAATAATGTCCACACATGCCACATGTTCAAATAATGAAAGCCAATGGGGTCAAAAACAACACCTCATTCAATGATAGTATGGGGAATAAACATTTTTAAAATATCTTATTTTGTGATCCACAGAAGAAAGTCATACAGGTTTAGACTGACATGAGGAGTAAATGGTGCCAATTTTTTATTTATTTATTTATTTATTGGGTGAAATATCCCTTTAAGACTCGACTACAAAATGGCTGTAGACACTTTTTGTCTATTTAATGCTTTTCTCATCTGAACTCATCTTCATTGGGATGCCTTTGTCAGAAAACATACAATACTGTTTAAAAGTTTGATGTTGGTAAGATGTTTTAGAAAGAAGTCCTTTATGCTTACCAAGGCTGTTTTGTTTTTTGTTTTTTTAAATAAAAAATGTTTTCTATTTTAATACATTTTAAATGTAATTTATTCCTGTGATGCAAAGCTGAATTTTCAGCATCTTTACTCTAGTCTTCAGTGTCACACGATCCTTCAGAAATCATTCTACTATGCTGATTTGGAGCATTTCTTATAATCAATGGTGAAAACAGTTTTTTTTTTAGATTTTTTTGAATGAATAAAAAGTTCATTAGAACAAATAGAAATCTTTTATAACATATTAATAAGTCTTTACTGTCACTTTTGATCAATTTAATGCATTCTTGTTGAATAAAAGTATTAATATCTTTAAAAAAAAACAAAAACAAAAAAAACACCTAAACTTTTGAACGATATTGTATGTGATTACTGATTCACTTGATTCATTCATCAGCATTTCAAGCACTGTAATTAATTAGATTTTAAATCTCATGCAGTGATTAACCAGAATTACATTTTTATTATTCATTATTTTCAACATGTAATGAAAAAACACAACATTCATTTGACATATAGCCTCATCATGAGAAAATGCAAACATGCAAGAACACACACCGATACAGACTCATGCTGATACACAGATACGGGCACTGACCTCTCCTATTGCTCTCTTATAGCTCTGAGGGCAGGAAGAGGGAGGAAAAGAGATTGATGAGAGGAGAGAGGGATGAGAAGGATAAAGGGAGAGGAGGATATGTAAGGAACAGAGGTTAGTGTTTAGAGGAGGGCCGAGTGTGTTCATTCTATACAAGACACAAGCGAATGATTTGGGACTCTTGGTGCATGAGTGTGTGTATTTTAACATGCGACTCTTTTGTTTATCTAAGTGTGTGTGTCTCTCTTTATCTCACCGCTGGCCTGCTGGGCCTTGATGAGGTTCGGGATTCTCCTGGTTTGTGTCGGCCGTCATGAGAGAGGGTGGGGGAGGAATCCATCTTGGACGAGCCTGAAATGGACCCCCAACATTATACACTTGATAATAGTTGCAGACAAACCCTGTTTTCCCATTTTAAATGTCCCCAGATGTTCCCAAATGGAAGTTTGTCAGATTTAGCTATCTTTTACTTTGAGTAGATGTTATTTTCTATTATCTAAAATTCATACAAACTTTTTTTTTGCATTTTAAAGTTTATTAAGCAGTCCCACCAGGATTTCACGTAAAAGTACAATTATCTGTAAATATTTTTGTGCATAATTACCAAATTTGTGGGCCTGGTCCCCCATGCACAAAACAATTGTGGCACCAGTGTAGAAATACTCATAATTCTGCTTTTCTGCAGGACAGGTGAACATGTATTTGTTTGGGATTTTGATTAGCTAATATTGCTTTTATCCCTCTAAGGTGTTTTTGCAGTCAAATTATGGAAATAGGACAGAATGCAAGCTGGTGCAAAGATTGCAAAATTAAGGAAACGCTGCGTCAAATTCTGCAAGTGCAAAAAAACAAACAAAAAAATCCTGAAGAGACTGATTAAGGCATTATTTAGTATGGTTATTAAGCAACATCGGTGATATCAACCATGTGGATCAACATGCACCAATGCAAATTTTTCTATATCCTAATCATTTGTTAGCATGTATTAATTACTTCAATGAGCTCATTGTTTCTGTCTTAATTAATATACTGTTTAAATTAATAGACTGTTAGTTAACTGTGTGATTTGTATTTGTACATTTCTGAAATGTAATAACTTGCACAGTCACCTCTGATTACAGATCACTCAAAACTGTATTGTTGGCATGCATTTTCTGTAAAGCTGTTTTGAAACTATATGTGTTGTGAAAAGCACTATACAAATAAATGTGAATTGAATTGAAAAAAATTGAATATCAGATTTGACTATTTTTGGGGGTGGGGGGTGATGTGGCGCCAGAATGTTGGCAAAACATGAGCCACACAACACTCACTGAGTATGCGGTGTCTCTCGAGAGAGCCGGTCTGTGGCAGGTTGGACATGATGCTCATGCTGTCCCCTCTCTCCCAGCGCTCATTGCGACTCAGATCAGGATTACTGACATGGAAAAAAAAAAAAAAAAAAACACAATGCAGGAGTCAGTGCAGTCATATGATGTGTGTCACTTTAGTTGAATGTGTTTGTGTGTATGTTACCTTGCTCGGACTGGGTGTCTGATACCAGAGGAGAGATTTGTGTTCAGTGCAGTGGCTATGGAGGCTGTTCTCTGAGGAATCTAAGGGAGAGAGAGGGACAAGGAATTATGAGAAAATTATACATAAAATCACAATGATATTAATGATCACTGATTACACTGTTTGTTTGCACAAGCTGTTTTAGTGCCCAATTTACAAAAACTGTATGAGAGAAGAAAAATTATTCTGTAATTATTCTATCTTACTTTAGGAGGTTGTTCAATCTCAGGAAGACGGATCCAGGGTCCCCGGTCATCTCTCATTGGTCGAGACTGAGGGGCGGGGGTCTCTGAGGTGGGGTCAGAGTTTTGACGGACTAGTTCTCTGGAGTGTAGAGGACGAGGTGTGGGTGTGGGAGAGGGATCCTGGGTGGGGAAGGCGGACATGGTCTTAGTGGGCTGATCGCAAAGAGACTGAGAGCGAGGGACAGGAGCGGCGTACGGTTTTAACGGCACCAGGTGGGCCATCTGGAACTACGGTAGATGGAAGGGAGGACGAGAGAACAGGATAAGAGATGAGACAGAAAAAAGTATGTCAATGTAAGCCAAAAGGAAAGTGGGAGGGTAAAAGGTAGGCAAATTGGGCAAGGTGAGATTTTTATTTAAGAGGTAAGTTGGGATGTTTTTTTTTTTTTTTGCAAATGGGGTTTAGAAGAGTGTTTTAGAGAGCAGAAATAAGTAAAGCAGTTTACAGGCCATCGTGGTTGGGCAGCAGAGAAAGGTAGAAGATCCAGTGCAGGATAAACAAGAGAAGAGGATGTTCCCAAAAATGATGGAGGATTACAGAGGAAGCGAGTAGGCCCCACAGGAAAGAAAAAGAAAAAAAAAAAGAAAGAAAGTCATTGAACAGAGAGTAAAGTGTTAGCCAGAGCATGCAGGATTAAAGAAAATAAATGATGGCATCCTCCTGCTAATCACACTCTTTTTCTTATCAAAGCTTTTTTAGGGCCATTATTAATCAATTAAAATTAAGTACATGATAATGACAAATAATTCATCAAAAATAATGGCTAATAACCACAAATCAATGTTTGCTGAAGAAACTGTAAATGCACCGTAAATGCTTTCTTCAAGAAATGTTTCTTTTTTTCCAGCAAGGAACATAAAAAAAAAATTATTTAAAAATGACAGTAAAAACACAATATTTCATATAAATGCAGTTCTTTTGAACTTACTATTAAAGAATCAGGAAAAAATGATCACCGTTTCCACAAAAATATGAGGCAGGTTTACTGCTTTCAACATTGATAATAAGATAGGAAGTGACTGTTGACTGTGTTTTGATAAGAAAAATGTTACCAACCACACACTTTTGAATGATAATGTACATAGTACAAAGACATTAAATTACTGAGGTGGACACTTATAATAAGTGTCTTTAGAAATCAATATGTTGTTTTGTATTTGCATTTCTATATCAGTCTACAGCAACCCATTTTGCTTTCAAATTTCATCAGTCCAAAGCTGATGGAGTCCATCAGACTGACACAGATGTGTTCTTGTATTCTCTCTATGTAATAATTTTCCAAAGATTTTATTATTATTATTTTAAACAGTAGTCTTATTATTTTTTAACAAACATTTATTAACGCTGCATTCTAGCTGAATATGACAGCTGAGATTTGGCTTATATACAGAGGGAATAAAATGACAGGTTGCACACCTTTCCTTGCCCACCCTGTGGTTCTACAGGTCTCTGCATAGGTGGAGTCTGTGAAGCTCCTGATTGGCTGATAGATTCTGAACGGGACTGGATGTTGGTGTCAGAGACTGTAGTGCAGATTTTGGGAGAGCCCTGTCTGTTCAGTTTACTGCGCTCCTCAACCTGATAAACAAAGCATGAGAATTTATATAGTGACGGTTTAATTCTGAACACTATTGTTTTCAGCAGGGTCCAAGCGTACCTCTCTAGCCCAGGCTGGTTTGTTGTTCTCTAGGTTCTTGCTGTAGTGGTACATCTGTGGTTTCTTGTCCTGTTGCTGCTGCTGCTGCAGTGAGACGAGGTACGCGTGCTCCTGCTGCAGCTGTCTCTGAAGTCTCTCCGACTGTCTCTGCTCCTCCAGCTGTTTACGCTTATATTCCTACACACACATGAACAAACAATTAATAACTTATTAACTAGCAAAATGTGAAGACATTGCACTGCATTTTTTGCAGGCACAGGAAATAACACATGTGCAAACACACAGACACAAACAAAAATGTAAAACATATGCAACTTCCCAACATGCAAAGGAAACAACTATGAATTAATGAATAACTACACACAAAAACATGATTATTTGAGTTTTAGATTATACTGAGATCAAGACTAACATTCCCTGAAGATCTTGACAAGATACAAAGTGTTTATTGTACAACTAAACAATGAAAGAAAAACATTTCCCTTAGCTGCACAATTCTTCTGTTAAGGATTTGTGATGTCATTATTGTGTGTAATTATGTCATAATTATGGTGTATTTTCTTTTGATATTTTGACCTCATCCTCAATGAAATTGTACATTTAAAATGAAACTAATCCAAGAAATATAAACAAATGATCAAATCAACCCATTATGTTATATTGACAAACACACACAGAGCTGTGAAGACACGCACGAGTCAAGTTTGATGAGTCTTCATGTTTAAGAACAGGGGTCTAAATCCAGTTTACACTTTAGTGTTGTTTTAATTTATAAATAAACTACCATCCAAAAGTTTGGGTTAAAAAGTTTTTATTTTTAATTAAAACTTTTATTCAACAAGGATGTATTAAATTGACCAGTAAATACATTTATAATGTTACAAAAGATTTCTGAAAATAGTTACTAAAAATAAATCTATTTAATCAAATAATTTTATTTTATTTATTTTATTTTATTTTAATTTGTGAGGGACAATGAAACGTTTAGCTCAATTTGAACTTAACACTAGCTTTGGGTGAATTTAACTTAATATTGTATTTTTCTTTAATGCATATTTTCATAAAATTTGTTTAAGACCAAACAATAATTAAAGGGTTAGTTCACCCAAAAATGAAAATAATGTAATTAATTACTCACCCTCATGTTGTTCTACACCCGTAAGACCTTCGTTTATCTTCGGAACACAAATTAAGTTATTTTTGATTAAATCAGCCATCGGTTCAGTGAGGCCTCTATAGACAGCAATGTCACTGAACTTCTTAAGATCCAGAAAGATACTCAAAACATAATTTAAAACAGTTCATGTGAGTTCAGTGGTTCAATCTTAATATTATAAAGCTTTTTGTGCGCCAAAAAAACTAAATAACGACTTTTCAACGATATCTAGTGAAGGCCGATTTCAAAACATTGCTTCGAATCAATGATTCGGATCGCGTGTCAAAATGCTAAACTGCTGAAATCACGTGACTTTGGCGCTCCAAATCATTGATTCGAAACAAAAGATTCGAAGCAGTGTTTTGAAATCGGCCTTCACTAGATATCGTTGAAAAGTCGTTATTTAGTTTTTTTTGGCGCACAAAAAGCTTTATAATATTAAGATTGAACCACTGAACTCACATTATGTTTTGAGTATCTTTCTGGATCTTGAGAAGTTCAATGACATTGCTGCCTCACTGAGCCATCGGATTTAATCAAAAATATCTTAATTTGTGTTCCGAAGATAAACTAAGGTCTTACGGGTGTAGAACGACATGAGGGTGAGTAATAAATTACATTATTTTTATTTCTGGGTGAACTAACCCTTTAAAGACCCCTGCTCCAGAACATTTCAAAACTCTCCTTTGTAAGTTTCTAATTCTGAAACCAGGAGGAGTTTGATCATTCAAGCACAATTCTGGTGGTCTGTAACATGAGACGCATCAAAACTGGCTGAGGACTGACAGGACCAGAGCAAGAAAGAAACAGAGGGAAGAGAAAGAAAAGAGTGTTACCATTAGCAATGCCTGCTCCTGCAGTAATTGTTGCTGCAGTATCTCTAACTGCCGCTGTTCTTCCTCCAACTTATGTCTTATAAACTCCTATAGAGAGAGGGATGAAAGAGAGAGAGAGAGAGAGAGAGAAGTGGGGAGCAGTGGAGGAGGAAGAGACGGATCAGAATAGACTCAAAAGGATGGAATAAAAAGATATTTGAGGGAGCGGACAGATACACCTGTCTGTGCAGCCTTTGAAGATAGAGGCAGACATTTTAAAGTATTTCTGATGGGCTTTTTAAAATGGCTGAAGACACCTCGACAGAGTGAAGAGATTTGTTCCATGCGCTTCATTCACTTACTGCGGTAGAGCCGTAACGTCACGCCGCTTTTATAATCTTAAAATGGCATGCAGCGAGTGTTTACAAGTGGTTCCTGTCACTCTGAGGAATGTGTGGCGTATGTGTGAGTTTCTCCAGTCGTTTAGTGGAGGAAAACTGAAGGAAGTGTGATGTGAGGCATGTACATGTGAGGTCGTTTTGAAGAGTGTGTCCTGTGGCACATTGTGCACTAATTCATGCTGATTGGTCTTTTGTGTTTCTGTCAGTTTGAATTGTATTGAATGTAGGGCTGCACACGGCTCACCCACACACACACACACAGCGTTTGAGAACCTGCTGCCATGGCAACCACTCCACAGACATTCCAGGGCCAGAGCTGTGCTGAGTGGAACACCCACGCTAGGCTGCGATTGGCCAGCCGGCTGCAGTTCTGTGACTGTGATTGGTTACCTGCTCTCTCTCTGCCATCCTCCTGTCCTCCTCTCGTCTCATGTCATCGAGTCTCCGGTGAGGAGCTTTATCCTGTTGCTGCCGCACCATCTCTCTCTCCTTCCTCTGTTGCTGTGTGTGTAAGAGAGAGAGAGAGAAAGAGAGAGAGAGAGAGAGCGAGAGAGCGAGAGAGAGAGAGACTGTGAGTCACTTTAACATATTTGGCTGAAATAATGAGAGCCTTCCTGTTGCTAAAAATCATCTAATGTTTTTGAGAAGGGAAATTAGTAGGGAGAGAACGGGGAACATAGCCAGAGAAAAGAGAGGAAGCAAAAGTGACTAAGACATTGGGCACAGTTATGGTGAGAGAGGGTGAGTATAGTGATATTGGTGAGTCAGTGCACCGCGGTGCTGTATTCAGTCAGTTAGTGGCTAGATGGTGCTAGTGTCACCCTGTACATGGCCTATACAGCATGTAACTTTGGACAGCAAACCTAAACTCTATCATTCTTAACACAAGTCATTTTACAGTACAATTATTCATTTGAATTTAAATGTCTACTGATAGCAAGACACAGTACGTTTGTAACAAAATTATGGGATTTTAAACTGTCTAAATTATATATACACATTTAAATTACAAGTATTAGAGATGATAAGAAAAACATCTTGCTCTTTAATGGAAGAACATCCAACTGATCAATGACATATTTACTTTTATGATTAGTGGGCTAAAAATAGTGCAAAGACTTAAATATTAATTTTAAATTAATATAAAAAAATACTAATATAATTTTATTAATTATTATGTTATCATCAATAATTATTAATAACAATTATTATTATTCTATCATATACTACCATTTAAAAGTTTGTGGTCAGTAGTCTCTTCTGCTCACCAAGGCTGCATTTATTTGATCCAAAATACAGTAAAAACAGTAATATTGTGAAATATTATTACAATTTAAAATAATGGTTTTCTATTTGAATATTTGTTCGCACTTTAGTTTAGGGTCCAATTCTCACTATTAACTAACTATTACAGACGACTTTTGTCTGCTTATAAACTATTAATTACTGCTTATTAATAGTTAGTAAGGTAGTTGTTAAAGGGTTAGTTTATCCCAAAATACATTTTCTGTCATTAATTACTTGGCCTTGTGTCGTTCCACACCCGTAAGACCTTCGTTCATCTTCGGAACACAAATTAAGATATTTTTCTTGAATTCTGAGAGCTTCTGACCTCCCTATACACAACAATGTCATAACCAATTTTAAGGCCTAGAAAGGTAGTAAAGACATCATTAAAATAGTCCATGTGACTACAGTGGTTCCAACTTAATGTTATGAATAATTGTCCCTTGAAATTGGTTATGACATTGCTGTGTATAGGGAGGTCAGAAGCTCTCAGAAATTTCATTTTTGGGTGAACTAACCCTTTAAGTTTAGGTATTAGGTGGGAATTAATGGATATAGAATATGGTCATGCAGAATAAGGCATTAATATGTGCTTTATATGCACTAATAAACAGCCAATATCCTAGCAATATGCATGCTAATAAACAACTAGTTAATAGTGAGAATTGGACACTAAACTAATCTGTTACTGAACGGTTTGCTGATTTTGTGCTTTGGAAACATTTCTTATTATTATCAGTGTTAAAAACAATGCAGCTTAATATTTTTGGGAAAACTGTGATGCATTTTGTCACCCCAGAATTCTTTTTGAAATGCATTTATTCAGCATTTGAAATGGAAATCTTTTCTAACATTAAACATGTCTTTACAGTCATTTTTGTTCAATTTATTGCATCTTTGCTGAATAAAAGTGATAGACTTTTGAAGGGTAGTATATTATTAAAAGAAAATATTATATATTTCAGCTCAAAATATTGGGATTGCAAATTTGGTCAGATTTTCAATTTGGTCTCATACTTTTGTACCCTACTATATATAGTTAATTAAGTGCCGTCTTCTATAGCCCCCAGCAAACATCTCTTGATCCCACATGGTCTTGATTTAATTAGCTTAGCTGTTAGGGGCTTGACTTTGGGAATCTCTCTTAGTGTACAAAGGCAGACATGAATATAATGGCGTATGATGTTCAGTACATAACAAATACACATACTCCTTTGTGTTGTGGCCTATTCATCACCCCATGTCTCTATCAGCTAGTGCAGGACTAATCAGGCAATCATGCTAATCATGTCCTTCCACAGTCATCCAGTGACAATGACCACTCAAACTAATTCAATTAAAACTCTGACTTTGCAGAGTATGAAGAGTTCTTATTCATTTACCAGGCTTGTCTCTCAAATTCACCTACATGTGCCTCACAAAATTCCACAAATACCTCCCTGTGTTCACTTTAATGAAGAAAGACCAGTTCCAGATAAGAGAAAAATGTTCAGCACTTCAACAAACACTGCTGTAAATCTTCTGGCTGTGATGTACGGTTCATGTCAAACACTGAACATTCTAAAATGTTCTCCTCATAAAAACCTTTAGCCTCTTTTAGCCCCATTCAATGGAGTGTTCTGATCTATGTTCAGTTCAACATTCATGGGCAGTAGATAAAATCTAAAATACTTTAAGCATTAGGTCACTAAACAACGAAAATCTTGTCATTATTCACTCATGTTATTCCAAACCTGTATCACCTTTTTTCTGTGGAACCCAAAATTTAATGAAAGTAAATAAAGATTGGAGCTGTTACACTTAAAAGCTGTTAAAAAGTTGCAAAAAAGTGCCATAAAATTATCATAAAAGTGGTTCATATTGATGGTTGATATTGACAGCTCAAGTATCTGTCAGTACACGTATACGGACCACCTTTTATGATTAGCACTCTGCCCTCATTATTTCCTGTGTGGAAAAAAGCCGACGTTCAGTGACTTTCATATGCATATGCAAGCATGTGTACCTCCTCTAAGCGACGCCTCTGTTCTTTCTGCTCCTCTATCCGTTTCTGCCGGTCATGCAGCAGCTGGCGTTTGTGCTCCTCGGGGTCTCTGCGCTGAGCGGCGAGCTGCGCCTGCTGTCGTTTTAAGGCCTCTGAACGCTCCTTATTCTCTTGCTGCAGCCGCAGGAAATCCCTCCGCAATGTCGACTCACCAGGAACATTTAAAATAGAGCTTCAGACAGAAATAAACGGAGAAACAGAGGAAAGTCAGATGGTATAAACAGTTAAGGTTTGCAAGGAGGACTGTACTGTATGTTAATTTCTCTCTAAGTTACGTCAAGGGCATGTACTCATGTGCAAGTGAGTAAAGGGATTGATCCATGTTGAGTAATATGATAAAGCATTAATGGAGCATTACGAGGAACCATCTATGCACATAAAGCTGCTCCCTAAACAAATACATTAAAGATGAAATGTGTAATTTCTGCCACAAAGCTCCAAGCACAGTTGCAAAAATAATGATCGTTTCCAAACAGCAGTTGTCGTGATTTGATGATCCCACCTTAAACAAACAAATGGCTTACTTAATACTGACTCATTCAGACATGTACAGACAGGTTTCAAATCTTTTCTCACAAGTTTTATTTGAATCAAAAGATAATTTCAATCAAGCCATGTCTCAAGTCAGTTATCTACTACTTTAAGTCAATTCTCAAGGAAAGTTGATTACCAAATCATATCTCAAGTGAAATGATCTACTAGTTTATGTGAAGTCTCATGTCAATTATCTAATAGTTTAAGTCAAGTTGCAAGATCATTTTCTTCCCACTTAAAGGGTTAGTTCACCCAAAAATGAAATTTGTCATTAATTACACAAATTAAGATTTTTTTTATGTTCAAGTTCCAGAAAAGTAGTAAAGACATTAAAGACGTTAAAATAGTCCACATGACTACAGTGGTTTAACCATAATGTTATGAAGCAATGAGAATGTTTTTTGTGTGTAAAAACAAAACAAAAATAACGACTTTATTCAACATTTTTTTCTGTACCCTGTCATTCTCCTACGCATTTTAAGCTAAAGACACATTGCAGAGCTTCCATGTTTTACGTAAGAACGCTGACTCCTATTGGCCGACTCCTGTGTCAGTATCACAAGCATGCATCGTGCTGCTTACGTGAACAGCGTTGGCCAATACTGAGTCAGCATTCTGTCGTAGAACCCGGAAGCTCTGCAATGTGTCTTTAGCGTAAACTGCGTAAAGTCACGTTGACTATTTTAACGATGTCTTTACTACTTTTATGGACCTTGAATGTGGTAATTTTGTTGCTTTCGTTAGATTATGGGAGATTAAAAAAAAAAAAAACTCTACTATTTCATCAAAAATATCTTAATATCAAAAATATCAAGCTGCACCCTTTAAGTTCAGCTTGACCTTAGAGTTTCCATCTCTGGTCTCTGTACATTAAGCTGGGATAGGAGAAAGTATTTGAACATCATAAAATTCACAGACTTTATCCTGCTAAGTTAGTAAGTTAACACAAAATGTCAATAACACTGGGGGGAGCTTCTGCAGTATTGTGTAGTGCTATGCAGAATTGTGTAAACACAGATGCGGCTGTGTTTACCTGGATTCTCTCTCATCTCCTCTGTTCTCATCCTCTTCATCACTACCGCTGTACTCGTATTCAGTCTCCTCTGAGAGGAATGAAGACAAAATGAAAAAGCGAGAGAGAGAGAGAGAGAGAGAGAGAGAGAGAGAGAGAGAGAGAGAGAGAGAGAGAGAGAGAGAGAGAGAGAGAGGGCAGGAAAATAAAGAGAAAGGCTTTAGGCATTAATATAATATGGCTCAACACAGTTTATGCATACTGCAGCACTTCTAAATCTTCTGCACTCTTCCTTAACTGATACTGTATGAGCTCTAATAATACTGCTGAAGGCTGCTGGCTGGATGCTTCCATTTTTAGCTGTTCCTCTTTCTTTATAACCAAAAAGAAACATAATTCAAGCCCAGCTGCGCTATTTGATTACTGAGTTACTCTAAGCTACGCACAATTATGCACAAGCACCCTATTTGTGGACCAAGGCAAAGATGAGCTCTGATTGGAAGGGAGTCTTGGTGATCTCACTGCACAAAGGCAAGCAGACAAACTTTATTAAATCTTCTGTTCCACCACAGAGCTCCAGTGTGCAAATGTGTGGAAACATACTTCATGCATCTGCATCTGTCCTGACTGATAACAAAACTGATTTAACTACTGAACTAATTATCAAGCGCTTGGGTCATGAAATGTTTGAGGGTTTTGTGATTAAAAAAGCTCTATTGTTCTTGTATTTTGTCTAAAACCATTTAAGAAAACACACGACATACCTTTTTCGCCACGTTTCTTGCGTGTGCGGTCAATGTGATCTTTGAGCTGGATGCGGACCTGTCTCTCAGTGGGCTGGTCTCTGATGAACGAGTGCTTCAGGAGCTGTTCTGTGGATGGACGACTTGGATATGACTTCACCAGACAACCTTCGATGAAGTCAATAAACTTCTTAGACCTGAAAGAGACAGAAAAACATGCAAGAAATTAATGTATTAGCAACAAAGTCCATTCAAGAAAAAAAACAAAAACAAAAACAACTTGATCATAGAATGCTTTTGTACAGGCCAGGGCAGTAGGGAATGCCCCACAGGCCTCAGGTCCGTGCAAAAGAGTTTCAGGCCAGTTACAATCGGTAAGATTTTTTAAATGTTTTTGAAAGAAGTTTCTTATGCTCACCAAGGCTGCATGTATTTAATCAAAACATGAAACATGAAATATTATTACAATTTAAAATAACTTTTCTATTTTGATATATTTTAAAATGTAATTTATTCCTGTGATGGCAATTTTTTTTCAAATTTTCAGCAGCCATTACTCCAGTCTTCGGTGTTACATGATCATTTTAATATGCTGATTTGGTTCTCAAGTAACATTTCTTATTATTATCATTAATGTTGAAAACAGATGTGCTGCTTAATATTTTTATGGAAACCAAAATTCTTTGATGAACAAAGTTCAAAAGAAAAGCATTTATTTGAAATATATATATATTTTTAAAACATTATAAATGTCTGTTGTCATATTTGATCAATTTAATGCATCCTTGTTGAATAAACGTATTAAGCCCTGTTATTACTTTCTATATAAAGTTTTAAAGGAAAAAAATAATCTAAATCAAACAAAATCAAACAGACACACAATGAAAAAATGCCAACAAAACAGGCTGTTTTAAACAGGAAGCAGAATATCTTACACATCATTGCTAACAAGACACAGTGCAGTAAAAACGAAACATGGCTGCCTTCTGAATTCAAACCCAACATATGCTCCACCTCTACTTCTATAACCAGCTGTTCAAGGGCAGGGCTCTGACCAGAAGGACCAAAATAACTAAAATTTGAAAACTATAGCATGGCATGCCAATATGTGACAACTGCAACCAACAGAAAGAAAGACAAAAACATAGATGAACTGAAGGTAGAAAGAGAACTAATTTTTCATCATGCAACAGCACTCTATATGTGTGAGGATGTAGGTGGGTGCAAAACTGCAGCTCCTGTCTGAAAAACATTATTAAACGAGGAAACCACATACAAAAAGAGAGGCTATATGGATGGCAGCGATCATAAGTATGCAGTGCATGTATATATAGACGAGGGGGGAAAAAGGGAGGGAAGGAAGAAGGAAAATATAGCTTGATCTTAAAATAACAGCTGAAACAGTGTGTCCTCACCATTTCTTGGACTTCAGTTTAGGAGGAGGGTTCCGTGGGATAAGGAACAAAGCTCGCATAGGATGCATGTCACACAACGCTGAGGGAAAGAGCACAGAAATCAAACATGCTGATAAAAGACTCTTTCACCTATGTGCCCAATCATCATACTAACTGACTCAAGAGGTGACAACAATTCATGAACGAAAGCAGAACAGTGACTGGGCCGCTGCTACACGCTGTCCGTGTGAATGTGTGAGAAGAATATGACTAAGTGTTGTGCTGCATAAGATATGACAATAGAGTACAGCTTGACCTCTGTTACTCAATTACTCCTTTTGTTCCAACTCGCATAACAGGTATGGAAGAGAGGGAGGTTTAGTATTATTGTTTGCTTGGTTTGCAAAATATACATTTTTTTTTAAATATTTTTGAAAAAATGAAAACGCATGTCACATTAAGGCCCATTTATACCAAGGATAATAACTATAATGAAAACTAAAACGTTTTAATTATCATTTTAATTCTATGAGAATAGGGAAGTCCACACAATAAATATAATGATAACAAGAGAGGAATGATATGCTTGGAATCACTTTCAGAAATGTTTTTCCAGCTGATGAACGATAAAACTTTGACAGCCCATCAGAATCCACCCAACTCTAAATAGCTTGAGCATTTAAAGCAGAAGACGACAACTGAAGCATGTGCTTATTAGAAACAGAATGTTATTGCATATCACCCCATTTGCATTTCAGACCAGAGTATGTGAGCGGTAAAGTGAAAGCAGCAACTGTGCAAACTCACATATACAATCATTTTTTGACTATTCTCTTAAAAACAGGAGCTGTAATTAGGAGCTGTAATGTGAGTGTCATGCTGCTGATATGAGGGACTGGTAGTTATTTTGTTAACATTAAGGTCTGGATCCACACTGTAACGTGAGGATGTATCTGTAAACACACAGTGTACTTACGAGGTGCTCCTTCAGCCATCTCTATAGCAGTGATTCCCAGAGACCAGATATCACTCTGTAAAATTAAAAAAAAAAAAAAAAAAAAAAGTTATTTTATTCAAGCAAAGTCACACACGCTCACACCCACACAATCAATACAAGAAGTGCAATAATAGGCATGGGCTGACTGATATTGAAAAATTCATACTTCCAATATTAATGTTGTATTAACAGGATCCTCACATTAAAAAAAAAATCCTTTAAAAAAAAAAATCTAATAATTGCATTGTTTATTGGTTATGTACATTAATGTGCATCATGAGCTTAAAAGAACGTTGCCAATAAACAGTAGTTTAGAGGAAGCATTTCTCCTGCAAGCAGTCACAAACAATGCTATAGCCATTCAAACCAAACAGAGAGAAAGGTGTAGTATTCAGTACTACTTCACTAAATGTTGACCAAGCTAAATGTCACATATTACTGGTTGACAGGTTTTTATGGTGATTAATATTACTTTTAAAGTTTTCTCACAAGTTTTTGATTGACCATATTGTATTATTCTTGTTAAGCAAAAAACAAACAATTAGTCCCATTTTAATGTTGATAATGGCTTTATAATGTTAAATTGGTATAATTGAACACTCCCATTTTATCATCAGAATTCAGTATTGGTATCAGCATATGATAACAGGGCTTTATGTGATTTCAACATGGCAGCCACCATGAGAGAAGACCCTTATGCAGCTATTTCTAGACCACTGACCTGTTTAACATATTGTAAAATATTAATAGTCAAAAGTACTAATTGTTTCTTAAGATTAAAAATGGAAAATGCCTAGTGTACCTTTTAAAACAAAGACAACTGCAGCGTCCAGAATTGAATACTTCCCTACAATACAGTAGGTGAAAAACAGTATGCCAGCAGACTAGTACGTCTGAATCTATAGTATTAAAAAAAACAGTAGGCTGAAAATACCCGGATGACCTAATATTTTTGCCGAGATTCTGAAGTGTGCATTAGATGGACACTTTACTATCACATGAGGACATCGTAGAGGAAGTGACCTTTTAAAACAAAGACAATTGCTGTTTCTGAAATCGAATACTTACACTGGTAGATCACATAATAATGACAACACAGCAAATGTAGTATGTTCGAATTTCAGTCAAACTACCTATATATTTTTAACGGTCACAAAGTAAGTTCAAATTCACATGTAGTACCTATTCAGACAGTATGTGATTTTGGACAAAGCAAATGTGACCCACACACAGATGTACACTACCATTCAAAGGTTTGAGGTCAGTGAGATTTTTAAAGAAATGAAAAAGTTTATTCAGCAAGGACACATTAAACTAATTAAAAGTGACAGTAAAGACATTTATAATGTTATAAAAGATTTCTATTCCAAATCTGCTGTTCTTTTAATCGTTCTGTTAAATTAAAGAATCCTTAAAAAAAAAATATCACAGTTTCCACAAAAATATTAAGCTGCACAACTGTTTTCAACATTGACAAGAAATTACTTGACATTCAAATCAGCATATTAGAATGATTTCTGAATGATCATGTGACACTAAAGACTGGAGTAATGATGCTGAAAATTCAGCTTTGCATTTATATGAATGAATTACATTTTAAAATAGAAAATTATTTTAATTTGTAATATTTCACAATATTACTGTTTTTACTGTATTTTTGATCAAATAAATGCAGCCTTGGTGAGCATAAAAGACTACTTAAAAATATATATATAAATATATATCTTTACAACCCCAAACTTTTGAACAGCGGTGTACATCAACAGTCAGAAGCTCATTTTACCCTGTAATCATATGTGGAGTCAGGATTCTCATCACAGGCAATGACTTCTGGGGCCATCCAGTACGGAGTGCCAATGAAAGTGTTTCTTCTGCCGACTGTACGATCCAACTGTGCGCTCACCCCAAAATCCACTACAGAGAGAGTGAGAAAAGAGGAAGCAATCAAGGTCTGTAATATTACAGGACACATTTTGCTTTCAAAGTCTTACGAAACCTGTTGCACAGCCAAAATGTTTATATTAATCTGCACTAATTCCTTGCTTCTCATACAAGCCGACACGCTCTTCCACTTCCACCACACTCTCCCTCAGGTTGTGGTGTGTGAAGATATTTTTGTCATGGTGTCAGGCCTATATTAATGAGCTTTGGTGCTTTGCTCTAGTTGTTAAAAGATGTTCTCTTATCAGACAGTATATAGGCTAGACAACACACACACACACACACACACACACACACTCAAACACACAAAAACGGGCTACACAAATCAAGTATCACAGAAACAGACAGAGTTAATGAGTTTTTCTGTTTTGTGTCAAGCAAATATCCCACTCACCGAGTTTAACCTCTGCATTCTCTGTAAGCAGTACATTCTGTCCCTTGATGTCTCTGTGGATGACTTTATGAGTATGGAGGTGAGACAGACCCTGAGGAACAGAGAGACAGTGTTTACTGGCTGTGCAACATTACATATAATTACATCAAACTAAAAGATCAACTCAAGTAAGGCTGCAGATAGGAATCATTTATCAGGCATGTCATGTGTAATGTTAAAAACCGCATGAAACAAAAATTGCAATCTTCTTTTCTTCTATGTTGTGACATATACAGGTGCCTGGAAGGGATGGATTATTGTCCCACACACGCACCGGTGCACACGTAATCAGAAGAGATTTCGTTGCGAGGGGTTAAGGCCCGTTCACACCAAGAACAATAACTATAAAGATAATTATCAATGAACGAACACCAATGAACGATAACGGTCTGTTTATTCTAAGCTCACGCGCTGAGGTTTCAAAGTGTGTACAACATTTTTTCGCTGTTCTTGTTGCACTTACACGGCTTTAACCAGCAGATGTCCTCAGCATGCTATGTTTAGAGTGAATAGCTAGTGTAATCGATCTAATCTAACAGTGAATTTAAATGACGTAGTCAATATGGTGGAATAAAAACAACGCCTAGCCTTTTTCACTGCAACTTCAAAGGAAGCATCAAAACTAGCACTGGATACCTGAGGTAATTTTATGTTACACTGTTTGCTAGCCTGGCATAATGATCTCATCGTTAATACTTTTCACCATTCATTCCAAGGGTATGACCGATTGTTTTCCATATATCCATTTTCTTTCAAGTACCCTTGAAAAGGGGTTTTGATCTGTCAAACAGTGGTGGCTTTTTCTGGACCTCGGTGATTAACTTCTCCGCTATGTCATCTGCCATTTTAAATGTGCGAGCCCTTAAATTAGAATGGATTCTGATTGGCTGTCAGTGCTTTATTGTTCAACAGCTGGAAAAAAATCATTCTGAAAGTGAGCTGAATGATATCGTTATCTTTATAGTTATCGTATTTAGTGTGAATGGGCCTTTAGTGTTTTTGATTAAAGACTATGAAGGCACAGGTATTTAAGAAAGAAAAAAAAAAAGACATAAATCATTCATAATAAACACTGCGATAAGAATTGTCAATTTTGATTTCATGGTGACTTTAAGAGTCTCACTCTCAATATCTCTCTGCAGATATAAGCGATCCAGTCTTCTTTCAGAGAGTTGCCCTTTGTGTTCTTCACCAAGTCTGTCACCGAGCCGGCGCCACAAAACTCCATCACCAACTAAACAAAAACACACAAAATGTACATATATGAAACGGCAAGCTAATACAGGCCATTTTTTCCAAATGAACAAGGTCCATGACCTCTAAATATCAATATTTCATGCTAAACCATTTCAGTTAATGGCAGACTATAGATGTATTTGATCATAGTGCCGTGATCCAGGACTTTTTATGAGATCAGTTATAAGGTCAGAAGTCGCAGGTTGTGCGAGTGAGGAAGCACAGACCCAGAGCTGGTCATCGTGTCCGGGCGGACTCTTCTTGACGAAGGCTCCGTAGTAGGTGGCAATGTTTCTATGGTGACTGTACTTCTTCAGCATGTTAATCTCAGCTTTAATCTCCTCCTCCTCTTCCTCAGTCACATCCATGACCTTTATGGCTGCCAGCTGACCCGTCTTTACATGACGACCCTGAGACAGAAAGAATTTCAATAGCAAGTAGCATATAAATGACTAATTTACTAACTTTATTTGTTAATACACCATAATCAGAGTAAATGAGGCAGTGAGGCACAAAAGTATACAAAAATACACTGTCATTCACAAGTGTGGGGGCAGTTTTTTTTAAGAAATTAATACTTTTATTCAGCAAGGACATATTAAATTGATCAAAAGTTACAACAAAGACATTTATAATGTTACAAAAGATTTATATTTCAAATAAATGCTGTTCAATGAACCAAAAAATCTTGAAAATAAATAAATAATAATAATAATAATCATCACAAATGTTGCTGAAGCACCAAAATCAGCATATTGATTTCTGAAGGACCATGTGACACTGAATACTGGAGTAATGGCTGCTGAAAGTTCAGATTTGCTGAATAAATTAGTTTCAAACATATTAAAATAGAAACAGTTATTTAACATTGTAATAATATTTTACAATATCACTGTTTGTATTTTTGATTAAAAAAATGGGGAGTATAAAATGCTTCTTTCAAAAAACTTACATACCACAAACTTTTGAATGGTAGTGTACGTATTTTCACACAATTTCATCAGACAATTTTATATATATATATATATATATATATATATATATATATATATATATTAATACATAACATAACAGTATATAAATATATAACATATGGACTATTTGTCTATTCTTCATGACCTTGTTCTCATTTGCATATAATTACCCTTTCAAAATAACTATGGTAAAATCATAGTACTTTGAGAAATACCACAGTAAGACACATTGTATACATTGGTCTACAAACTACATATTCAACACAACACTAAAACTAAGCTGGATAAACTACCTCACTGTCTACCCATAAGCTAAACACATTCATCATACACACCACATCCCTTTATAACCTACAGTACACACTCATTATACACCATGACATATCCTCACTACAGTCTACAAATGAAACATTTTCCAAACAATACAGCCTGAAGTACAAATTACACCCTACACACTCTGTAAAGGGGGCTTGTGCCATACATTGCAATAATTACAGAGGCCTTTAGGGTTAAAATCACTATTTAAGTCTGCAAGAATAATGACTTATTACACACTAACATGTCATGTGATTCCTTAAAAATTAAGTGTATTTTTTTCAGTGTTAAAATACTCTCTCCTATCCCAGCTTAATATGCAGACTATAAGTGAGCCATTAGTAGACAGATTTATCCAAAAAGTGTAAACATACCTGACTAACCCAAAACAGCATCACTGGTTTAACCAATGGAGTGTGTTTTGGGCAGGACTATATGTTTGACTGACCAACAGGAGATGAGGGGAGTTTTATAGGAAATCTGTTTGAAAACCATTACTATTATTCCAATTGCGTTTGGTGGCAATATTAGTACAGAAATTACACAATTTAGCGTTAAACATTGGAATTTATCTACATTAATTCTGTTCTCCATTCATTCTGCTGTCAGCTTCCTCCCCTCGTCCAGGCGTCTTCATCTCAATGGCGAGTATTGACAGGTCTGAGCAGTGATCTGAGGTACTCTGTGTGTTATTGCACCACGCTGAGAGTGCAATGACATTCTCACACATGCCCTCATGTACACATGCACACAAATGCTTCAAACCACTTTTGTCCGCTGTTACTCATGTACCAGCATCTCTAATCCATCTCCCAGTAAATCCATCATCACTCTCGCTCTCAAACACACATGGTACATACCTCAATTTATCTAAGAACACAAATGGGAGTTTTATTTATCATCCGAGGGGTCATCTATTCTTGCTGAGTAACAACAAGAAAGCATTTAAGAAATATCATCATCCCTCTTTCAATCTGTCTCTCACCTTGTACACTTGTCCGTAGGTGCCATTGCCCACGACTTCCACCAGCTCAAAGATTCCTGCTGGGTCCTGACAGAGAGAAACAATTTTTAAGATCATGAAATCATACAATCATGCAAACCCCCTAAAATAAAAACTGTAGAGGGAAATTCATTTGGATTTACTTTTGTCCAATGACAATAAAACCCCAGAATACCATAGGGGCTTAGGCCAGAAACTTACTTTACTCAAGAATGTGAACTTGACCAACATACTGTCAACAAGCAGTCTGACTGAACATTTTATGATGTGTACTCGTGTTGACAAAGCAAACCTCAGGGGAAGGTAGAGGAACCTAGAGTTATTTAAGTCTGTGCCATTAAAACGTTAAAAATAAGACCAATACCATGTATATAGAATATAGATAAGGTGAATTTCATTTTATGGCGACTTTAAAGATTTACTATTCAGTCTCTTAACTGAAAAAAAAAAATTAAAATAAATAATAATAAAGACATTTTATGCGAACATATTTATAGCATCCCCTTGTGGCAATGCTGAGAATTAATAAATTGTGGTCGGATATCAGTATGCAGCTACACATGAAATAGAGCTAGCAAAGCCAGAATTTTGTGTACTTGCCCTGGGTATGTTTTGGCCATATTAGTCAGAACTTCACTCTCTGTACTCTCTTATTCTGTCACTCTCAGTGGAATATATCCAAAATACATGATCTGAACTGATTCTACGATGATCAGAAAATCAAAAATAAGCTTGATTTAGGACATGAAATATTTTAAGATTATCTCTCTTAGACAAGCGGCTCCCTGCTGGCTCAGGATGGCAATGACAGAACCATTACCTGCTCAGCCATCGAGAACAATGTTTTTACAAACCCCAAAGTTTAAAAAGGGAGTTTATGTGGCATTGTCGTGTATTAAGACTTATTTCGCAACTCTCAAGAAGCTTTATGTACCTCTAATGTGTAGCTTCAGCTGGGGAGCGCAGCCAAAAACTAGAATGAGTAGAGGGTTAAAAACAGCCAGCGCAGCACATACACACACACACAGTGTGATTCAATATGGCCTCGGTACAGCTCTGTGGGTGGACAAGGCTAACGTTTTTCCTAGCTCTCACACACATATACACACCACGTTCATCTCGCTCTCATCTGCCTCCAATAACTGCAATCTTTTTCTCTCTCACTCTCTTCATCTCCCTTTTTATCTTTTCCTCTCTCTCTCTCTCTCTTAAAGAGATCTGGAGTGGTGAGCTGTAAGTGAGCAACACGCTCTTATGTGAAACATCAGTAAGAGGGTGAATGGAAATGAGAACAAACACAAACAGGATTAAAAACAAGACCGTTTATAACATAAAATAGCATGTCATATCAAACATATATTTTTGTGCCCTTATAATATTCAAACTGAGTTTACAAAGATCATCAAAGGAAATTAGTCTATACTCTAGAGAGCATCTGTCTCAGAGAGAGAGATGACACATAAGCAGGGAAATGAATAAATGAGCAAATGAATATGATGATAAACAGATAATAAGGCTTTCCCTGGAGACTGCAGGGGGGAAGGATGTTTACTGAAAAGGTTGCCTGTGGCTTTTCAAAAATTAAAAATACAGGATAAATCTTTTAAATGTGTCAGTGTATGTCCATGCATGTGTGATGAATGACAGGACAGCACATAAACTGCAATGTGCCAATAGAAATACATGCCAATATATGTCAATACTCACTAAAAAGCCCATCTGAAACATACAGAAAAATCATCAAAACAAATTTTAAAATGACAAAAAAAATCTTGATATTTAAATTGTCATGCTAACATAAAAGACGAGTAAATTAGACTTCTAAACTTCTTTGAAAACAAACTGTAACTGAATCTTTGAACAAAATGTAATTTGCAGTTTCTCTAAACCCCTCCTTTCTGCAAGCATACTCTGCTCTGACTGTGATTGATCAGATAGCCTAGTCTGTTATGACTGGTCTACCGCTTACGGCGTGTGACAGAAACTAAACGCCTTTTATCATATTGGAATTTCAGCTCCGGAGTCTTTCTCAGCACTTGATACACAGTAGGGCTTTTCACAATAGTTAACTCTGGGTCATTCTAAACCCCGGGTAAACGTAATCCTGATTCATGTTTCACACTGCGCATAATTCACCTGGAGTTAACAAATAATCCTGGGTCATCATAAGATGATGTTTCAAACCGTACATTCCTAAACCCTGAGTTAACTTCCTGTCATTGATTGGATAAACAGCATGCAACCTGTTTACATAAAAGCTCTAACATTGCGCATGCTCGTAATGCCAACTGTACTAAGTTTATACTGAATGGACATTTCGGACTATAAAAGGTAAGAATAAAACTGTCTCTTCTTCACTCAAATTGTTGCGTTTTCTGTAAGCAATTGTCAATTTTTCCTCTCAAACGCTGAATTTACTGTTTATATACAATGCGCAGTGTTTCCATGACTGTCCAAAGCAGGCAATTATGAGGCACGCAATTGGTTGTCTGTTGCTAAGTGTCTAGCTGTAACATTCTAACACTGCATCATTACACACTATACAAGTTTGGCAAAAGCGGTGCTAACCCTGCTCTGGAGCAGGGTTTCATAACCCCAGGTAAAAAACGGTGCTAACCCCGCTTCTAAATTACAAGTGTGAAACGTTCCTTTACCTGGGGTTAAAAGCGGTGTTAAAAACTACGATAACCCGGGGTTAAGCGCAGTGTGAAAAGTCCTAGTGATACAAAAAGTAACAATGGCATCTTTTTTTTTTTGCTGTACCAGCCTGAGTCCTCATCCTTTTGAAATGCATGCAAAGTGGATTCGCATAGCGTCTTTTCGACATGTCGACAACACAAACCAAACTCTTCCAGGCCTCAGCTACAACTACAGTGTTTGAGGGCGGGTCAATGGAGACTATGTTCACGGGCAGCCAATGAAATTGGAATTATGCAAATTTGTTACATAGGTATGTAACAGGAAGTGAGACTGGAATTGCTGACGACTTGTTTCGGCAGTTCAGAATCAATTCTTTCATTTAGGAGACAATAACTATTTGTTATGCACTTTGATCTTTAAAACTTTGCAAGACATTTACATTCACAAACAGCTACGCATTGCATTAAAGGTAATATTCGAAAAAGCATAATTGGGGCACTTTAATACAGGTAGAATTTAACACAGCTAGACTACTTAGTTTCTGTCACATAAAAATACCTCAATAAACCAACTAAAGTTTGGAAAACAAAAACAGCTGGGAAATATACAGAACAGCATGCAGCTATCTGACAGGGAGATGAAGCCATTAGACACTAAAGTAATGCCCATCAGAGCCAGCCTACGGTTATCAATATTTAAGCATTACTAGATCAAGTTACAT
The DNA here is from genome assembly GCA_037101425.1 of Elopichthys bambusa. Classification (NCBI taxonomy): domain Eukaryota; kingdom Metazoa; phylum Chordata; class Actinopteri; order Cypriniformes; family Xenocyprididae; genus Elopichthys; species Elopichthys bambusa. The sequence goes on from CM074434.1 coordinate 22,772,034, forward strand.
CATTGACCTGCAACCTCATGAATTCAGATACCAATAAACATGAATAAATATTTTCTCCTTGCCAATGTATGGCAAATATCTGGCTTTATGCATGTGTACTTCAGCTGGTTTATTTTGATCAGCCAATGACAAGCTTCTGTTACATTTTGTAAGGTATAGCAGATTTTTCTAGTCATCATGCGTATTCATTAGTTTGTGTTTAACTAATATCTTGCATCATTACTATTTGATATTTTGGTTTCTGTTATGATGTCATAAGCATTTCTCTCATTTACATAAGCAACCTAACTGTCAAATGGCTGCTATTATGATTATGTAATTTAAACTTATGATTTACAAACAAAAAACTTCACCTGCTTCTGTGCCAAGTTTGATGCTCTGGCAAGTTAATGTTATTTAAAAGTGATCCTTACAAGAACTGAAATTGAGATGACCACAGGTGAACTGGATGGCAGGTTGCTCTCAAGTTCAAAAACAATACAATGAAACTTCCACCTCGGCCGTGTGCGATTCTAGCTAGAGGGACACATGTAAGGAAGAACTCTTGAGATCTAAATGTGTTTTGCTCCTCTAAATGTGCGTCTATGTGAGAGATGTGGTACGTGGGTGTTATATAGGACAGCTATCAAACAATGAGCTTAAGTGAATCATCGTGCTCTTTCTCCCTCTCTAGGGGCAATATCAGACAGATCACACCCTGGAGAGCTGTTCCCAGGAACTCACTGTACCATCACTAAAGAGAGATAGAGAGTTACGGCCAGAGCTCTATCGTTTATGGCATATTCACAACGCCGCTAACACGTGTAACTGCTTAAGTGTCAAAAGTCCTATCGTGTTTATGTCCAGTCCACAAGGCTCAAAGCAGTTATTTAGGGAGGATGCATACCTCAACAAACTATTAAAAACATTTTTGTCAATTGAAATAAAGCTGGAAAATAAAATATAAATACTAGATGAACATTTTGCCAAGGCAAAATGTTGCCTTGGCAACTAACTAAATGATTGGAGAAGACTAAAATACGTCACCAGAGAGAAGTCTTGTCATTTCACACAGGAAGACAGAGTTACTGTATGGCATTCTGATTAAAACTAAATGACAAGTAAGTGAAATAAGTTTAAGTTGAATTACTAAATAATTAGAAATAAAAGCTAAAAGTGAAATGGAAATATAATGGTAAAAAAAAAAAAAAAAAAAAAAACCCAATACAAATGACAAAAGCACAAAAACGAAACCGTAAAATGAAGCATATTCTTTGTGAATGACAAATAAGTTATCTTATCTATATGCAGGAATTCACCTAATTAGTGAGCCCTAGTGAGTAATTAGCCCTAAGACACTGGATTAGCCACCTGCTAACATACCACTAAGCTAGATGACTAGATTAGCCTTCTGCTTGTACATTAAATACAAGGACTATTCTAGTATACAACATATGCTAGCTATTCAGAGGCTATTGTGCAAAGTGCAAAGGTTCGGGGTCATTAAGATTATTTAAAGGAATTAATACTAATTATTAGCAAATATGCATTAAATTGAGCCAACGTGACAGTAAAGGCAATAGTACAATGATTTCTTACTATTCATCACAGAATCCTGGAAAAAATCATTTCATTTTCCATAAAAACATTAGAGATATTTTAAATTTTAATGTATTTTTGATCAAAGAAATGCAGCCGTGGTGATTATGAGAGAATTCTTCGAAAAATATTCCAAAATCTTACTGGTCCCAAATTTATGAATGCTGGTGTATTATCATGTTAGATTATTTGCTGCTAAAATATACTAGGCTAGTTTCCTGTATATTAAAAAAAAAAAAAAGACTTTGGTAAAGGATTATCATCTTCTTGCCATGTAGTTTGGATTAATGTCAAGATAATAATCTGCCCACTAATTTTCTCTCTTCACAAAACGGACTCAATCATTGTTGTAAAAATATCAAATGTATCCATTAACTGAGACTTTCCAGCATCTGGCCAGTAGGTAGGGAACGTAGGGAAGCTATAAAAACACAGTTCACTGAATCATTCCATCACATTTGTATTGTATGTAAACACAAAAAGAGCGATGGCCTAAATGGAAAGTTACACTAATGTTTTGCAGGGCATTCCCCATACAACAAGGGAGCTGTTCTAAGATTACAGAGCAAGCCTATTCAGTGTCAGCGCTTATTTGCAAGGTAGGCCCTCCCAAACCACAAATGTACGTGAGTGAGAGAGACCTAGACTTAGACACACAGAAATACATAAACTCTCCAGGCCTTGATTATTATATTACACGATACAGGCCCAAGACTCACCTGCTCTCAGGAAATAATCAATCTCGAGCTCGTAAACCTTTGAGATCATTTTTAAAAGCTCGTTGATGTATTTATATTATCCCCGTAACTCATAAATCATACTGTTATGGATTTGTTTGGGTGTGAAGGCCTCTGGCAGGTGCAGGTAGGTGAAAACACTCTCACACTCACTCACCCGCAGGGCGGCCAGGTCGATGTCATCCAGACTCCGCGTAGGTGCGTTTTCTGACATTTTTACAACGATTTCAGAAGGAAATTCAAGATACGTACTCCAAAACTGCAGCTACGACCGCGGAATTATTTTATTAGTATGCTTCTTTCAAGGGACAGTTCAGAAAAACTTGTGAGGTCCCCCGAGAAACATTTGGGTTGTCCCGCCGCGACCAGTTTAACTGACAACAGCTGCAGGATTTCTGACCATAAAATGTTTGTTTCTTCTTTATCGGAAAACAAAGGGTTCTTTAAGGCTAAGTGATCCGGTTCTTCTGGCAAGTGTTAGCCGGAGACGATCGAGAAATGCCTAGCGAGCATTTATCGATGATAAAGGCTGAGGTTGAGCCTATAATCCTGAAGATTGCATGGAAACATTTACATGAGCTTGAATCAGATGTGCCACACTGCGCTCCGTCTCTACACTCATTTTGGCAGCACTGCGTAAGTTAAGCCAAGCCTACCTCTGTCAAAAACAGTAGAATAATATATACACGAGCAGTATAAAATAACAAAATATGTAAATAAATAGGCAGAACTTCAAGGTATGTGGAAAAGCCGAGCTCAAAAACAGCGGCGCTCGTGATATCCGCGTCAATCTGCCACTGTAGCCGTCATGTTACGGCGCAACCCACGCACACGCCTTAAAACAGGATTTCTGTGTAGCTTTCGATGTCACAGTTCGGCTCAGTTAATGTCCACAGTTTTTAAAAGTCTCTACAATGTTTATCGGATTGAAATACACGTTCCTGGTGTCAAAAGCAATAAGTGTTTACGTCGAATAAAATTCCGCCCGCCTGGCAAACTTTCATTCCCTCCTGATGTCAGTCAGCGGCACCTCCCGGTGGTGCGCAAAACCTTCGCCGAATTGTTAGAGAGAAAGAGAGGGGGAAGAACGGGAAATCATAAACAGAACCTTGTTTTTTAGCCCGGACCCTTTAAGGCAGCGACTCGTCACGATGCATACATAATAATATTATTATTCAGATATTCGCCAACGAGTCGCCTCGGGAATCAACTTTGTCCTTTTGCTGTAATCTCGTTTGTTTTGATGTGTCAGATTGAACTTCTCTCTCCTGTCTTGGTATGATCCTATCCTACTTCTGCTGTGGTCGGGCTGTGACGTCCCTCCTCTGCAAGAATACACAACACTCTGTTTTCCAACCACTTTCCTTTTTCCTCCCTCCCCTACACTTCTCATTCCCTTCTTCCTGGACTGTGCTACGGTGCTACAACAGGGACAAACTACCCGAATAAGCTTGTTACAATGGAGACCGGTGGTACCGGGCTAATACCTTCATAGCTTTAGCAGAACATAATCACACAAGTTGTTTTTTTGTTTTTGTAATTTTGGAGACTTTACATTGACTTCTATTGCTTTCATACTACATTAATGATTTTTCTGTCCTCATAAACTTGCATAAGCCTAACTCTCATTTTCATTTTTCAAATTTCAATTTTTTTTTTTTTTTTTGCACTTTAAAATGACCTTGAGTTTAAGAAAGTCGCTGTATAAATAACTGAAAGTTGTTGGCTGGTCCTCACAATGTTGGTGATTTCAGGCTTTACTACCTTTGTGGGATTAATTGGTCTTCACAATGTAGGCAAAACTTCACACACACACAAATAACACAAAGCATCTGAAGTAAATTAATATATTAGTATATTTATTCAGATGGAGAACAGATGGAGGAAAAATAATTGATTGCTCAATTGCTTTCAGACAACTATGATATGTCATTTGTAGTCATTAATACAAAAATAAATGTCATACCTGTAGACAAAAACACCATAAAACAGTTTTGAAAGTGAGTTTTAAAAATGACATGTAATCTAGGACCATGCCATTGAAAAATACTTTAAGTCTGTCCTTCACTGCCTCATTTTCATCTGAAGAAAATTCAATTTGCCGTCTGTCCTAGCTAAGGCCTATAATAGATAGTCCAGAAGTTGTGAAAACACAGTGTTAGCCAAGATTCATTTAAGTATTAGTCTGTGAGCTCAGTATGCTTTCTAAATAAAAACAATTGTATATACATAAAAAGTATAAAAATGTGAAAAAGTGGATATGTAAATATCTGAACAGGTATAGAATGATTTTTAAAAAAGCATAATTGCCAGTTCATAAAGATGACTGCTTCATGTGATTCAAATGTTACTGTATAATAATGATTGTGTCTCTAGTGGTCAAGCCCTAAAACATTCTCTTTAAGTGCAGATAAAGTCGCCCACAACATTCTACAGCATTACACGGTCAGATTAGTAATCATTTACAAAGTGGGGCATTGACAAAATTAGCTTTGCTTTTTTGGCCTCCAGTGTGCTTTGCACTTGTGTCGACACCCCCTCCAAAAAAACCACCGTGGAATCTTCTGGGCCACTGACATTATTACATAACAATAATTTCGTCTGGTTGTCATGGAGATATTGGGGGGGGGGGGGGGGGGGGGGTGATAAATGTTGAGCTGACTCCCCCTGAATATCTCACCAGGTTTGATGCCCCACCTGATCCCTGCTCCTAACACTCCCCTCTACCTGTTTCAAAAAACATTACATAATTTTCCTGACCAAGTACGCCAGCACCCACAGTTATCCCTGTTTTTACGGTTTGTCTATTTTTTCCTGCTTCTTCTCGATCTTCCTCTCTCTTTCTTTCGTTCTCTCTATCACACTCTCAGCAGCCAAGACCAAGTCAGCTCTTTATACCCGTCACCATAACAACCACAAATGTTCTGACAGATTTGCTACCACTGCATTGAGAGGTGTAGTGCACGCAAGAAAGAAATAAAGAGAGAGGAAAAAGAAGGTAAAGCAATGCTATCCACCCACACACATTCACAACAATAAATGTACATTCTGTTCCTCGGTCATCAAAAATACTCTCTCTCTCTTTTGCCTTATTCTCTCTTCTTTCCTTTCCTCGTTCCTCATTCCATCCACAATATATAAACAGCACTTTACATCCTCTGCCATCTTAAATACTCAGATCATGACATTTGAGGCCATAATGGGCATTTGGGGATAACATCGATGTCATTTCGTTGTATCTTCATAAAATTAGCAACAGCACCGTGTGATTCTACTAGTATAAATGCATTTATCTTCTTATACAAGATCATCATGTGTTTCTACACTGTATTTGGGTTAGTGTTCAGAGCTAATCATCCATTTACTACCATTACTTTAGTCCAAACTTAAATGGACAAAAAGTGTGGCAGTTAGCCACAGTAGGTTATAGCTTCCTGGATGTGTGATATTTTAAACTCTAAAATCCAGTTTGACTGGCACACTTAAAACTATTTGATGCTTTTCCTTGCTATGTCCACACGTCCACAGGAACCATTCCTTCTTTGCTTTTAAGTGATGGGAGCAAGTTCTCCTCGCACAGGAAATGCAGCGGGAAATGGACCAGGATGCCTTGGATGGCCTGTAATTCTTCTCTGGCTTTCTCCGGGTCGGTAAGACTGAGGTTCTCTGCATTCATGTGCCCAAGCAATTCACGCAAATTTCGGATGGAGTCCAGTGGAAGACATCGGAAGACCTGCACAGTGAAGAAAAGGTACTGCAGTATATCCACTGGCCAACATTTATTTTAACATTCTGGAAATCTAATCCATAACTATTACATGCAACCATCGAGATCTCTGGGATTAGCATTGTGAGTGTAAACATATGGGTAATGATAGCGCAGAAGTGTATGGGAGTGGTGCTATTGTCTGCAGGACTACTGCACAACCTGCAAATTACAGTAATTGCAGGTTTTGTCATAGTTTAGACCGGCATTCAATGCATTTGTATCAGTTCAAATCCTGCACAGTGACTTTAAACGAAAACCTTTAGTTAAAGACATCAGATTCATAAATGGCATCCTTCAGAAGGGGTGTGGAGAAATTCAGATCACAAGCTCTGTCCCTCACCTTCTCATAGATGATGGCATTTGTTTGGGCGATTTTGTTCCAAATGTCGTTGAAGAAATGATCACTGATTGGATCATCAATGTTCAGAGTTGGGTCACATTTTGCTCCGAGAAGTACACTGAAGAGAGGAGGTAAAGGGTGAATTTAGACCGTTACAGTTTGCTTAACAGTATTTAGAGCAATCGTTCTCAACTTTTTTGACTCTAAGGCCCCCCTTTGTCCAAGACAATATTCAAAGGCCCTTCTATCTACAGTAAGCTGACGAGGTACCTCTGGTACTTGTTGTAATAAAAATAAAATCAAAATTAAGATGTTAGTTTAATGTTGTACATCTTTATTCTTAGGGGCCATTTACACAACACCGTTAAACTAAAAATGGAAAAAAATTTGTGTTTTGGCCGTTTTTCATAAGTTTTAGTTTCAGGATTTGGTTCATCACAGCATTTGTAAATTTTAAGATGGATAGACAGCAGCTCTGCTGAAACAGCATTCTCACCAAGAGTGACCCTTTCCAGAGTTTGCTTAAAATTGTCTAAGTCTGTGGATCCGAGTGTGATTGATGTGTGTGTATATATATATATATATATATATATATATATATATATATATATATATATATATATGCTTACATGGACCAAACAAAAGTAAGAAAAAAAAAAAAATCAATCAAATGCTCTTAAAAGACTAGGACTAAAAATTGGCTAAGGTTGCACAATCTCCATCTACATAATCTAATTTCAAATTTTAATCATATCTAGAGTTAATTTAATAGCATTTTACTTCATACATCAGGGACAAGTCAACATCAAAAAAAGAAAAATATAAAAAATATGTTCCACAAACTGGAATAATTCAATCAAATCACAGGACCCAAAGATGGACATTAACACAATCACTTGAGGTCACATCCCAAGGCCAGCAGTGAAAGGTTCTGCAGACACACGCATCATTAGAAGCATCTCACTGTTTCCATTGGCAACCAAGAGATGTTCTGGTAGCTGGCAGTATGGAACGCAACGTGCCAACACAAATTGCTCTGCTCACACACACGCGCACACCTCTCTCTTTCACTCACACACTCCTACACAGACAGGGGAGAAGTTGGACAAAATGGGAAGCTGAGGTGCTTCACTGCACAAACACAAATCTATCATAGCTACAAAACCATTCTCATGTAGAACGAGATGGATTACGACAATGTTAAAGGTATTTCATGGAGAGAAATGCAAAAAGATACAAAGTGATTAGCTATTGACTACTAATGATATTATATTCTTATCTCTGTCACTCATTTCCAATCAATTGTGCTTGACATAAGGTAGCAAATTGACAAATTACACAAATTAAATGCTTTAATTTGTTACAGTCATTAAGGTCAGCTAATCTTGCAGATATTTGTGCCTTAAAAGCTGAACAGCCTTACCTCATAATGATTCACATAAGTAAATCATGAGTTTGTGATTCATCTTAAATGATTCATTATAAGAATTAGCTCCTAAGACTCATTTGTTGTGAATCAAACAAACTATCGTTCAAAAAAAGTTTAGGGTCAATTAAATTTTTTTTTAAAGAAATTAATCATTCTATTAAGCAAACACACATTACATTGATCAAACGTTACAGTAAAGATATTTATGTTACAAAAGATTTCTATTTAGAATAAATGCTGTTCTTTTGATCTTTCTATTTATCAAAAAATGCTGAAAAAATTGTATAATGGTTTCTACAAAAATATTAAGCACCACAACAGTTTTCAAAATTGATAATAATAAATGTTTCCTGAGCACCAAATCATCATGTTAAAGGTAGGGTATGTATTTTTTCAACAACATTTGATATTTGAAATCAACCCAAACAAACCCACCCCTCTCTTCATTGCTCCGCCTCCAAAACTCACTCTCCAATCCTAACCACCCTGCTCAGAGTCGGTCTCAAACCCCAGCCCGATCACTGCTGGCATGCGAGGCGAGTGCACTAAACACAGCATTCTCTAACGCTCAGTGTGCAGTGGTTTACCTGCACAATTCTCACTATCTGGCCACTGTTACACACGCAGTACAACAGTGGGTGTCTGTTTATCACAGCTGACGTGCAACAAAATGCTTCACAAAAATAAAGCGCAGATGATGAACGAACGAACGAACGAATGAAAGGAAGCACAAAAAATTAACGTACAGTACACAATAGTAAATACAAAAAAGTGTTCATTGTTGGTCGCCAACAGCTCAGACAATCAATGCAGCCTCCACGTCTGTTTTCAGGCCTTCCCACTTAGCTCTCTCCAGCGCTGGAAAGCTTTTCTAATATTAACACGGGTCTTAAAGTACTTGCCCAGTCATAACCCTTCATTCCAGTGATATTCTTTTGAGCTGTTTTGTATTGCATTTCATCATCTCTCTTTCTGCGTTTTTTCTTTTTTTTTTTTCTTTTCAAATCTCCCTCTTTCCCTCTCTCCCTGACCGTCATACGCCCCCTAATGCTGAATGGTTAGACGTTTGTTGTTGATGTTGGCCCGACTAACTTCCAAACAGTGTAGTTGAAAAAATACATACCCCAACTTTAAAATGATTTCTGAAGGATCATTTGACACTGAAGACTGAAGCAATGATGCTGAACATTCAGTTTTTCACAATATTACTGTTTTCATTGTTTTTTTTTTTAAATCAAATAAATGCAGCCTTGGTGAGCATAACAGACTTTTTTCAAAAACATAAAAATATCTTGCGGACCCCAGACTTATATGTTCTTGCTTGCAGTTTGCGGAGACAGCTCAATAGAAACATGTTTTCTTGCCATTATTTTTTGGTACACAGCCTTGTTATCTCATCACACTGGATTCAGATTGAAAACGCTGGAGGATCCAGCTTTCTGAGCCTCCATGCAAAGCATATACAAAGAAATTTTCATTCACTATTTCCAACCTGTGACATGTAACCCCAGAACACATTTTTTTGAGATGTGAACAGATATGTACAGGTTGCATGTCACTGAAAACACTAATAGCATTCATAAAGTTTATAAATAAGTGGAAATTGGTTATTTTTGCATTTTTCAGAGCAATTTCATACTTCCGGTTTCAAAAGCAAAGTCAAAGCTACGTCACAGAATAACGTAAATTCAGGCCTCGGAGTGTGTGATAGATAGGCTGCCGGGGCGGGAGAGGCCCAAATCTACGCCACACAGTTCTGAGCGTTTCTCTGCATTTATTCATGTAGTATGTATGCTACATGTAGTATGCACAAGATTATAATTGCGGTATTATGCATGAGGAAGTATCACTTCTGTTGCTTCTGTCTCATTGCCTAATATTGTTGTCATTCAGAGACATGGGTCGTAGGTGCTCGCTTCCTCAGCACTACAATACAAAAGTGTGTTTCCCTGCGCACAAGCAGAACAAATGGAAAATATGTCTGCATGAGATCACAATGTTACAGTGTTGTTTGTATTTTGCCCGTGATGCGGTCAGAACTGGCGTTTTACTACAAACTCATGGAAAATATGATTGTTACGATATACACGCGGAGCGCGTATATGATCGGTTTCAGCACGGAGCTCTGCGATGAACAACACTCGCCACATGGATCATAGATCATATACAGACTGAAGAATGTGTGTTTAAAGTTTTTATAGATGTATTTCACACACTCTCCTGCACCAAACATGAACCAGCACTGTGTATGCACACATATTTCATCATGTCTTCTTCAAATGAAATATGTACAAATATGGACACTAATACAGTGATGTATCTGAACGCGATGATACATACAAGACTATTCTAAAACACAAAAGACAATGATTTAGAAAATTCAAAGAAGAATGGGCAAAAAAGTAACTATACCTCTATTCTTTCAGTGTTAAACTGACATGTCATTTATCATAAGACTGCAGTGCTCATAGACGTAATAAAAATATTATTAGACCTTTTAAATGTTCTTCTGCATTTCTCCCTTGTGCTTGGGAGTTTGTTGTCATTTTTCTCCGTGCTCATATATTAATATTCATTATTCTGTATAACAAGTGTAGTCTGTATTTTATTTGTTTAGGTCTGTGTTTTATATATTGTTTTCTCCCCTCTTCAGAACACTTTAAAATTCCCTAAAAGTTTGTAGTTTGTAATGACTGTAGAAGACTCTGATGCAAGTTTGATATATGTTTCATATATATTTTTGATTAACAGAAATCTTGACAACTTTAAAATATATGCTCTGGTGCATCTCTGTCGTTGCTTTAGACACATGTTTACACACCTGAAGCACTCCTTTCGTAAGGCGAGAGCTAGTGGTCCAGCCTGGTACTCCTCTCCGTTCATAACTGAGGGAACTCTTTCCTCATCCTCAACCAGCACTGCCAGCTCACTGTCACGATTGCCCAGCATGCTCCTGTCATTGATGTTGGCTGACCCTGATAACAACAGGAGAGGAAGGACATTTTGAAGAACTTTATATTTTAATGTACAGGTGGATTGTGGAGTTCAGCTTCTTCATTTCTTCAAGTATCATGGGTCAGTGATTCCCAAATCCCAACCCAGGGTACAAATACCCCAGGCCTACTTTTTTGTATTTTGCTTCATTATACCTATATAAAACGGAAATTATTTAAAGACGGTCATCAGATCGAAGTTGAGCTTTGATGATGATTAATTGAAAAGCACCATTAAAAGCACCTTTCTGATGGGTCTGTGGGGGGTTTCAAATGTTTAATTTTGATGAAAGTCTCTTATGCTCACCAAGGCTGCATTAATTTGATCAAAAATACAGTAAAACAGTAATATTATGAAAAATGATTATGATTTAACACGACTGTTTTCTATTTGAATATATTTTAAAATGCAATTTATTCCTGTAAAGGGAAAGCTGAATTTTCAGCATCATTATTCCAGTCTTCAGTGTCACATGACATCCTTCAGAAATCAGTCTAATATGCTGATTTAGTGCTCAAGAAACATTTCTTATCATTATTATTCTCTTATCACCTTTGATTAAAGTTTAAAACAGCTGTGCTGCTTAATATTTTTAACTGTGATATTTATTTAAGATTCTTTGATGCCTAGATTTATTTGAAAGATAAATCTTTTATAACATCACAAATGCCTTTACTGTCACTTTGTATCAATTTAATGTCCTTGCTGAATAAAGGTTTTTATTTCTTTAAACAAATCTGTCTGACATCAATCTTTGAATGGTAATATACATTAAAAAAGGTTTTGAACTATTGTCATGGGTCACAGACACAGTCACTTGTGTCTTATTGTATTAATCTGAAACCAAATGTCTCACCTATGATGTAGCAACGGTCGTCAGCGATGAGGGCTTTGCTGTGGACGTAGATGAGCTCTGTAACAGTGGATTGGCCGAGCTGAGAGTGTGTGCGCAGACCACACAGAGAAATATACTGTGTCCATTCGTCCTGCACTGATGAGAAGATGAGACAGTCATTAAAACAATAAATGGCAAACCATCCGTGTGATTGGTTAATGGGTAGAATGTTGTAATCCATGGTTAAAAAAAAACAACATCAGATAAACTAAATAATTTAGTCACTTATAAACAGACAGATGTGAAAGTAACAGATGGAGAACAAGACAGGATCCAAAAAATTTACCCTACCAGAGTGGCAGAATTACAGACAGCTAAATATTTTTCTGTCAGATACTTACTTTGTTCCTTTAATCTTGAAAGAATTGAGTGTTCTCCTCGATTAATCGTTCTACACACAGAAAAAGTTCTGTTAGCAAAACGCAATAACATATTTTGGGTGGTAAGAGAGTGTGAATAATTGTAGACGTTTGGCTGGGCTGGAGAGTGTGTGTGTGTGTGTGTGTGTGTGTGTGTGTGTGTACCTGTAGGTGAAGTGCAGTATAGCCTGAATGGCGTTTCCTCCTCCCTGACTGATGTCACCCTCAAAGCCGGGCAGCAGGGGAATTACAACAAACACCCTGTACTTCTTCCCTTCACTATAACAATTCAAATAAAGCTTACAATTCATGCTAATAAACACATAAACACAGCAGAATACATTTTATTTGACTGAACTTGTATTTTCACAGAGGTAACACACCTGTGAGCCTGTAGGATCCGTTTGACAATAGCATCTCCGATGGTGTTGTGTACATTCTTCTCATCCGAGCAGCTGATGAAGAACTGATTCTAAAAAAAAAGAGGAGGGACAGAGAGGGGTTTGTTTCATTTGTCTCACTTGTTTGCTAAACTCTAGGCATGTGGTACTGCAATAATGTGAACATCAAACAGACGTAGTGAGCTGCAGCATGTGATCTTTAAAAAAGTTATATTTCCAGTAAAGCTGCTTTACCAGGAGCCAGAAACACAAAACATAATGATAAAATTCACATTATTTTGATTATTCTCCTTCCCAGATGTCAACCAACAGCAACAGACAGGGTTTTGTCAGATCAACGCTTGTTTCTGGTCATGGAATGTCTGAGCTATGCCTGCCATTTTATTCTTTAGAAAATAGATAATAATAAACGCAAATATTTGCACTTGGGAACATTCTTATAAAATACCTAAATAAATTTTAAATTAATTAATTAATTCATATTTTTTCTTAATAATTATAACATCCATCTTAAATAATTAATATTTATTCATATCCATATTAAATAAATACAAAAGTAAACTGTAGTACATCATTTAGTCTGGACAACAATATCAGTGTTTGTTGATGAATTTCAAGTTTTTAAATACTCAAATGTAAAGGTTTTAGCTTTCAATGTTTGTCAATATTGTTTTAACTTTTTTTTTTCTGTGTGGACACAAACATTTCCTCTGGATGTAGTTTAAGCATATCTGTTACATTCTTCCTAGTTTAACTGACTCGCATTAGGACCCTGTTTCTGAGCATTAGGCGAGAGCAGAGGGCTATTGTGTGTTGCCAGCTGAATGCAGTAGAATCACATGATCCTAGTGGGAGAGAATACTGCAAACAACTCCACAACACTGAGACTTTGTGTGTGAACAGAGCACAATGTCTGTTTAGCTGTGTGTGCGTAAAGTCTTATGAGTCAGAGGCAAATGCTTTTGGTAAGGTCATAGAGAGAGTGTTACCTCTAGATAAATGTAATGCTGGCTGTTCTCAATAACATGTACATAGGCATTGAGGATAGAGTGTTCACATGTGCCAGCGGACCAGCGATCGACAGAACGAAGAACCTGGGAGAAAAAGAGAGGGGATAATGAATGAGAAACAGATGTAAATAAATGATGACAGCAAAGAACTAAATAAATTAAATGAGGGGAAAGAGGTAGAGAAAAGAAAACACACATGTACCTGTACAGAGGCTTTTGTGGCTCCAGGGATTGTGAATGGCAACTTATCTGCTGTGTAGTGAGATTTTGGAAGTAGGTACGGGTAGAAGTCATTCTTGTACTTGTTCTTAAAGATCTTAAAAGACAAACAGAATGTAAGAAGAAAAGCAATGGTAGAAGTTTCTAGTGTGCATGTAGATTAAAAAACAATCACTAAAATCAGTTATTTGATTTCTGACCTTAGTGAAGTTCCAGCGCTGGATGAAGTGTCGTGCAAGATCTCTGGCTGCTTTCCCATGATGCACCGCACCCAGGTCTCGCCAGGGGATGCGTGGCACCTGAGTTCTGTCAACATTTTCTGAGGGGGAAAAAAGCAGAAGCTACACTACTGGCTATACCCACATTCAATATTCCACCATCTGTGTTCTTGCTAAGCATAAACATAAGAATTCTGTCCTTTTGAACTTTCTATTCATCAAAGAATTGTAAAAAAAAAAAATGTATCATGGTTTCCAATAAAATATTAAGCAGAACAACTGTTTTTAGATTAGCAGAACAACACTGATAATAAGAAGAAATGGTTTATGAGCACCAAATCAGAATGATTTCTGAAGGATCATGTGACACTGAAGACTTTGCATTCAGCTTTGCATCACTGAAATAAATAACATTTTAAAATACATTAAAATAGTTATTTTCAATTATATTTAAAATATATTCCAACAGACATTTTCAAATTGTAATATTTCACAATGTTACTGTTTTTACTGCACTTTTGATCAAATAAATGCAGCAAAATAAAAATAAAAACTATTGAACATTACTGCATGTTTATTATTATTTGTTATTTATTTTCATATTTTTATATAAAAAATATATAAGATTATATATATATATATAATGTTATCTAGCAGACAAAGAGATCTTGTTTGACAACCAACAATGCATATAGCTTTATCGGAGTTTCTCTTTATGTCACTATAAACTTAATCTAATACATAAAGTTAAGTAATTTCCAAATTAGGTTGTAATTCAAAAATGATGCTTATAGAAAGATATTCAAGTGTTAGAAGGGTGATTAAAAATATATGCAAGCAATTATGTAAGTCTACGTTGGACTGTAGCTGTGTCTCATTTCGAAGGCTTCGTCCTCCGGAGGTCGCATTCGAAGGTTGCATACGTCATTGAGGCTGTATCATTTCAGAAAAGTAAGTAGGACACTCCAAACGCGACCTTCGAATGCCCCCTTCTTTCACAGGAATTCGGAGGATGCATGAGGTGTATCCTTCACTGCTGCAGATAGCCCACAATTCTTTGCGTTGCTGTTAACAACTGTCATTTATTTGGAACATTTTTTTTTTTAAATGGCGCCATCGGCAGATGTACATACAAGCGAAGATGTTTTAATGTAAGTAGTTTCAAGCTTGTTTTTGTTTTAAACTTTGTTCTTCTTAATATCCTCCTCCTTTGTCTCTGTAACAGATATCTGCTGTACATAGGCCAGCTCCTCAAGCATTAACCAAAATAAAACAAGTACATACATTTTCTTTTCAAATTACTTTACAAATTTATAAATAAATTTCATTCATTTGCTGAGAGCGCAACGATGCTGCAGTGAACACGTTGGCATAGCAACGTAATACTTCCTGTTTACTTGTAATACTTCCCTGCCTGTGTGTCCTATGAAGGACGTCTCGTTTAATTCTGGTTAAGGACACTCCGTATACCGCATCCTTCACAGGATGCGTCCTCTGGAGGATGCAGCCTTCTAAATTAAATTAAATGAGACACAGCTTGTGTACCTTGATAGGGCTGATCCAGCTGTGCCCAGTCTCTCTTGATAAAGTTGTTGTAATCTTTTCCCAGCCACAAGAGGGCATTACAACTCAGATCGACTTCATCCTCACACTCTGACGCAGATTCTGTCAGAGGAACTGCAGAGCCATCTACAGTATCAGACTGAGTCAGAAAGAGGGAGAGGGAGAGGGAAGGTAAAATAGAAAAATTAAACAGGGACAGATGAAGAGTACGGGATCATTTAAGGATATCATCATGTCTACTCGTCACAACTGTACCTCTGGGCCTGCCTCTGCATGATTAGCCGTTTTTTGGGGTTCCAGATCACTCAGCCTATAGTCGCTGTCATCCCACCTCCCAAACGCAAGATCCAACCCACCCACAAAGGCCACTGATTGGTCGATGGCAACCATTTTCTCGTGATGGGCCCAGAAGAACACAACTGAGGCCACATGATCAGGGTGACGCATCACCTAGGGCAAAAGAGATATAGAATGAATCATCTATAACATTTCCCGAAAAAAGAACACATTAAGACAGCTTCCATGATGTAAAAAGAAGGACAAAATTAGGAGGGAGAAGAGGACATGAGCAGCATGAGCAGATGTGTGTAGTACATCAAACCTTTATATTGGGGTGCATGTTCATCAGTTTTCTCTTGCTGTAGCCGCTATTGATATTCAGAACCAGTTCCATGTCCTTATACAACAACACACACACCTTCACTCCCTGTTCCTAAACACCACACACACACCAGGTAATGTTAAGAGTTCATGGCCATCATCATATTTAAACACTTACATAAATTGACAGATGGACTGCTTTTAAGATAAATAGTGGAGAGAATTTATTAAATGTATAAAGAATAAATGTAATGTAAAAGGGTTTTCCCCCATACTGCTTTGCGTTTGAGAATCTTGTCCAAGCGCCAGTATGTTCCTGTAGCTGGACGTTTGAGGAAAACCTCTGGACTGAGCCTGCAGAGAGAAATCTCAAATGTCTTTACAACACTTTCAATCACACATCTATTTTCAATACATTAAATATAATATGACAACATATAGAACAATAACATCACAATATTGTACAACTGAATCTCAGATATTCCCAGCATCCGAATATGTGTATTTCCCTAGTACGCTACAGTTCAAAAGTTTGGAGTTTGTAAAATTTGTTAATGTCTTTAAAAGAAGTCTCTTGTGCTCACCAAGTGTCAATTAAAAAAAATACAGTAAAAAAGCATTGTTTCCATCCAGTGAGCTAAAGAGAACAAAATCGTCCCATCCTGATAAACTGGCACTAAATATCACTAAGAAAAATGGAAGTTGCTGCAGTAGGAGAAGCCACTGTATATAATAAATGACTTGCGCCTCAGAGCGCACAGACAAAACACAATGAAATGATCTTGCTTTTGGAGGCAAAGCCTGCTGTTTGGGAACACAGTCAAGTAAGACAGTTCTAGGATGTCATTAGCCTATACCAGGGGTATATTAAATATATATTATATATATGATGTATGCTGTGCATATATACTATGCTGTGCAACGAGATCGGTCTGCTGGTTGGTCCAGTTATACCGTCCCATCGCAAAGTCACATGTCTTTTTTAATGCGCATCAAAGAAATGTATTCGGTAAATGTGTTTCCATCGTAGTTTATGCGCATGTTTTCTTATCGGATAAAAAGTTTATATAACTCAATTAGTTTTTTATGCACATTTTTAGAATTTATATGCATTTTGGCGGAATCCGTCCAGCGTTTTTAATGCGATATCGCAATATATGCATTGAAATAGATGGGTAGAAACATAGCTATTGATAGTATGTGATTTCGAATTGAGCAACTGATGCTTTCAGGCCATGTACTGTACATGTGTGTGTGGTAGCACACTGACCACCAATCAGTGATGAAGATCTCCTCCTTGGCCTGTTCCAGTGCATCAGCCAGGTCTGAGAAATAGCCATTCCCGTTAACATACCTGTCAATCAACCAGTAAGTCATTTAATCAATACTCACTTCATTACACTTACTAGTCAAACATTCAATTTCCTTTTAATATAACTACATCCAAGGACATATTATGTAAAAGCACACACCACTTTGTGAGGGTATCTGGCCTGGGTGGGGCGAAGCCTTCGAAGCGATGGGTCTGGAGGAAATCACAGCGCTCAGAGAGACTCCGAATCTCATGACTCCACCACTGGGCCTGCCTGTAGCTACTGCACTTAATCACCAGCTTTCTACAAAACACACACACACCAGCTGTGGCTGCACAAGCCTCTGTAACAGTATCAGTAGTGGGAAGACTTCCTGATATTGGTCCTCAAACTCCACTAATTTACCTGCTGAAGTTCTCGATGCAGACGCCATACTTGGTATCAGTGTAAACACGTCCAACCAACACCTTCAGCTCAGGGTCAAACAGCAGAACAAACGACACATTGCCGGGATCTCTGCTCATATATAGCAATAATAGAAAATAACAACAACAACAAAAATTAATTACAAAAAACAGAATGTAACATTAAATATTAATCCACATTTAATATGAGTATTGTAATAAACAAATAACAAATGCTGAGTCTATTCAGAGCAGACTCCAGCAACATTTTATACACAGAATAAAAAGTATAAATATATGATTTCAAAAACAATTCAAAGAACAAAATAATTTTGTCAGGTTCACATTTATTATAAACTACTAAGTCTGGGATCAGTATGATTTTTTTTAAGGAAATTAAGACTTTCTTCAGCAAGGATGCATTAAATTGATCAAAAGTGATAGTAAAGATATCTCAAATAAATGCTCTCTCTAACTTTCTTAGTCATCAAAGAATCTCAAAATATTAAACAGCACAATTTTTTTAACATTAATCATAAGAAATGTTTCCTGAGCAGCAAATCAGCATATCAGAATGATTTCTGAAAGATCATGTGACACTGAAGACTGGAGTAATGATGCTGAAGATTCAGCTTTGCTATCACAGAAATAAATGACATTTTAAAATATATTCAAATAAATTGTAATAATATTCAACAATATTTCTGTTTTTACTGTATTTTTAATCAAATAAATGCAGCCTTAATGAGTATAAGAGACCGCTTTCAAATACATAAAAAATAGCAAAAGTGTAAAATAGTGCAAAAGGGTTGAAAGAAAGTTTTATATAGATAAACAACATGAAGAGGAGGTCCACACACCCAGATGAGGCCAGTCAGTCACAGAGACAGCACCTCTAAACTTTATGAAGATATGTAAACAAGCACAAGCATGAAATTTCACTTAACATTGCAAAGACCCTGAGGTTGTCAATGTCAGGCCAATATATTTTATGATGGGGCGGTTAGCGTACCGGCAACATGAGAAAAGCCGGTTTGCAAGAAAAAGTGAGAGTACGCTAAACATTAAAATATAGAAGTGCATGTACTGTGTACTGGTGCATACCAGCCCACTTCAAGCACTGCACTCAGGCCTCTTTACTAGCACACAATAAAGGGCTGGGCAAAGTTTCACCTCTGTTTTCAAGGAAACCATTGTGTTTTCTAGAATTGTTTGGCCTGTTTGGCATACAGACATGATGCATGGTTACTGCAACTAACCTAAACAGACTCAAGCTACAAAAGTGGAAGGAAAAATTATGAGTCATGCCATTTTCTGAAATGTTTTAAAATGCAGTTAAAACAATGACAGAGACATTCAGTGCTGTGCAACTAAGTGGTTAAATGTGGCACTCCTGACATGTGCAAATTTATCTTAAATTGTATTAGAGATACACACTTGTGATTGTCCTTTAAACACCTGGTGACTATTCTGATTAATGACACAACACTGATGATCTCTGTAACTTGTATAGTAAAGGGAAGAACCTGTTTGACAGGCTTCTAGTACAAGCACAAACTCCTATATTATGTCCAACTACATCTTTAACCTTTCAATAACCTTCTGTGATTTTGATGCTGGAAGTAAGCTGCAGGCTGTGAGGGATCAATATTTGTTTTGGGAGACAATCCTTTCCATCCTACATTGTATAATATTGCATAAATGAAACACGCTAGATGTTTCGTCTAGCATCTGTGGTAATCAGTATTTTCTGAGGGTAAAATTGGAGGTTTGCCACAGGACAATAAAGTAAAAAGTAAAAGTAAAAATCTGACTCATGCTGATGGACAACGAATTAAAAATAGCTTAAAGAAATAAAGAAATTAAAGAAATAGCTTGTGAAAACAAGTGGCTGTGTGTTCTCATCCATTCGCAGCTTTTATATAAAGGCATGCTGTAACATGAAACAAAAGAAAATAGCATGAAGCTATGTGAGGTAACAGATGAGATAACAGTACACATGTGGGTATATTTGTTTTGTTTTAAACTGTGGCAATAGATGATAGTACATTAATGGAAAAACGAGCCAATTATCATCTTGATACTAAATTATTATTATTGTTGTTTTTGTTATTATTATTATTATCAGGCTAGTATTATTACCAGATTAATATTAGGACCTATAATTCATTTGCCTTACCTAATTTCATAATGACATCACCACATACTTGTGACACAGACACACGCGTATCAGGATTGAGGACTGCTCAATGAAAGATGTTTTTAAAACAGACTACAAAACTACATCCCACATCAAAATTGAATTGCAATGTGATCTATTTACAAATATTTAAGAGTGCTTGTTATAAAAGCGACGCATCATTCTTAAACCACTATACAAAAACAGCATTGTTTTGCTTAGTTTCCATAGCACATTAACAGAATATTTTAATGACACTAATTGTGTGAAAGGGGCTTGAGAGAATTAATTAATTAACACCGTAAAGCATCAGATGCCAAAAAGCTCGGTCAGTTTTTGCTTTCACTTTCAGGGAATAATTGACTGTGGTTTGAGACTCCTTCACCGGCATAACTCTTGTGCAAAGTTTTCAAATTACATGTGTGATATCCATGGGCTCGCATTTTGGGTGAAATATTTCTATGCAACGTGACATTTTTCTTTATCACCAACTCTGTCTTTGCTCGCAAAATGATAGAAAAATAATAAAATAATGTAAATAATTAAATAAATGAGTAAATAAAAAAGTAAGTTAATGTTCAATAAGTAAACTACTAAATCCCCCTGCGCTTAATAATATTGTGTATGAGCATATCGCCCAACACTAATTACTTACAAAGCACTAAATGGTTTAGCTCCCCAGTGCCTGAGCGAGCTCTTAACGCATTATAGTCCTTCACGTCTATTGCTATCTCAGAATTCAAGCCAGTTGATAAAATGCAGGCGGTAGATCCTTTTCCTTTTTAGCACCTAAACTTTGGAACAATCTTCCTAGCATTGTTCGGGAAGCAGACACACCCTGTCAGTTTAAATGTTGACTAAAAGCACATCTCTTTAACCTGGCATACACATAACACATTATCTCCTTCTATATAATTTAAATCATGTTAATTGTTAGGCTGCATAAATTAGGTCAGCCAGAACCGGGAACACTTCCCATAACACCTGATGTACTCTCTACATCATAAGAAGAATAGTGTCTATGCTAATAGTAGTCTCTCTGTTTATCCCGAGGTTTGCCGTAGTCTGCCAGATACAGGCCTTATCCAGTTGAGATGAAGGACCTGTGCCTAGACACGACGACAACGCAGCCCTGAAGTGTCAACTAAACTATCCCCTGTGAAGGCCTCCTTCCCTTTCCTTTCCCTATGTATAGATAAAACGTTATCAAAATGATTCCAGTTCGCATGGGTCCGCAGAAACGACTAATTTTTCTGTATTATGTGGGCCAGACAAGTAATTTAGCAATGTCACTTTGTAAAAAAAGACTTGAAACACACATACCTATAGACTAAACATGTAAATGAACGGCAAAAACGCATTGAAAGTCTTCTGTTTTCAGTCAAAAGGGTGTCATTTAAGCTGCCCCTAAGTTAATAATTAACAATTTTTACAACGGAAGTGATTCAATCAAAAACCTACTTTACCTCAAAATAACTTTTTCTTAGAGCTGCTGCAAAGCCAAAACAATCTCTGTCCATTAATTTTCCTATTATCACTGTGAAGCTGCTTTGAAACAATCTGTATTGTGAAAAGTGCTATATAAATGAAGATGACTTGACTAGAACCCACCTGGACATGTACAGGAGGAACGAATCCTTCACCACCAGCCAGCGGCGGGACCAGCGGAAGCAGAACTGATGGTGTCCGATACAGTTGAGCCCCTGGATGCGGTGACCCCCAGACCGTTTCAGAATATAGCCTTCTCTGAGACAAAAAACAAAGAAACAAACAAAAACTAAAAAAAAAAGAGTTACAGAAATACTTCTAAGCAACAATGGAATAGTATTAAAAATCAAAAAAGAAATACACAGTCTGTACTCACAGGCCTTTGGGTCCAAGGTCTCTGATGAAGGACAGCGGACTGATTGCCAGGAAGTCTAACTGAGAGCACAATATACACACACTCTTTAGTATGCATGTGTACAACCACAATCCTCTGTAACTTTGTATTTGTGTATGAGTGTGTGAGGGGATCATCTTGGATACACTTCAAAGACAAAACGGTCTCCAGAATTTAGCTAAATCTGACAAAAAGACATCCAGGGACATCTTTAAGACACATTACAGATTAACCAATAATACAATACCTAATACATTAACAATTATTATGTTGTCCAATAGCCAATACGCAGAAACGTATTTAATACAGCTTTTTGACACAATTACTAAATTATTAGATTTTAACAATAAAAACATATGCATTATTATTATTATTCAGTAGACCCAATATTGAAAGATGGAGAACTGTCAGTATATTAAGTAGAAAAGTATATGAATATTAGTTAAAAACATAGTTAAACCATATAAAACACATACCAGTCAAATTAAAATTTATTTTTAAAATAATTTGTATTTTGTTTTTAAAATTATGTTCATTTTAATTCTAAAAATGTAAAGCTTTTCTTTTATGGGGTAGGGTAATTATATGCATTTACTTATAAAGCATGTGCATGTAAGCTTCTCACCATCACATGATAGTTCTTGTAGAAGGTGTTTTCTAGCAAGTTGTTTAAATACTCCTCCAGATATTTCTGGAAAACACAAATAAAAACATCTTGTACAACACATTGGGTGTGCAACTTCTGGAGGGAAGTGATGCTTTGCTTCAGTACATATATACCGGTTTGTTAGACGTTCTCCTGATTCTATCAGTTCCATGTAAAGTCGGCATGTCCTCTGTCAAACCTGCCAGCTGTTGTCTCTGAATGGCAAATCTAATTCAAATCACCAGCAAAATGAAAAATGAAAACACCAGGTCAAACCTCCAGGCCAAACAAATGAAGCATTGTGAATTTGCATGTTTGTGTGAGTGCAATCACCTCCCCAGAGGCAAGAACTGCAGCAACACTTTGTGTTTGTACAGGTCTCTGTGGAGCTCTTGGAAGTGCTTGTACTTTTTTTTTACCGTCCATGTGAACACACCATGTGTCAGACGGACTGTGTACAGAGTGCACACGCGTACCTACAAACGGGATATTTAGACTGTCAGGTATGATGCAACAATACACTGTTAAACACAAACCCACAAACGCACCCTGGAGCGGGTGGTGTATCGCTCCATGTTTTCCACTTTGCAGGTGATAGGTGTGCCATTAAGGAGAGGACAGAAGGCTCCCTCTTTCAGGTCTGCCAGATGATGTACCACGAAAAAGTCACGCTCCTCTGATAGAGAGACACAGGAAGACAAAAATAAAGCCACTATTGTGAAAACACTTTTTTTATTTGCCTAATTTAATACTAAAAAGGTCATAATAAATAATTAGCAAAACAATATAAGCGAAAAATCTAATTGAAAATCATCATGAACTTCTGTTTTAATGAACTCCACAGCTTTGTGTAAAACCCAGTGTTGTAGTCAAGACCGAGACCAGAAGGGTGTTCTTCAGATGTTCTTCCGTTAAAGCACAAGATGCCCTTTGGATAACTTTAACTCATACTGGAGAACATGATTATCAGGTTTTACCAGTGTTGTAGTCGAGACCAGCTCATTTGAGTCTGAATCAATACCGAGTCCACATGCTTCCAATTCCATAACAAGACCAAGGCCATAAAAATATGCTCTTGGACTCAGATTTAAAGACCATATTTTTATGGTCTTGGTCTTGGTCTTGTCGTGGACTTGGTATTGATTCAGACTCGAATGAGCTGGTCCCGACTACAACACTGCTAAAACCTGATAATCAAGTTCTCCAATATGATTTAAAGTTATCCAAAGAGCATCTTGTTCTTTAATGGAAGAACATCTGGCCATCTGTACAAAGAGTCACATGATCAATGTCACAGATCTACCATAATTTTTTTTTCAGGTTAAAATTAGATTTTGAATCCCAGACTTTGGGCCCTCTGTTCCTCTTTTGTTTTGAAGAACAGCCACTGTGACAGGCCTCAGTATCAACAATGTTATGTGACCAGAAGTCAAAGATCAGATGAGTAACTCAGTTTCAGTGTTGTGCTCAAGAACACAATCCTTCTAGAAGTATGTGAATGAGAGAAAACAGCTGTGAAGCCAGTCAGTCCTCACTCTGCATTCTACATGTTTCAAAAAATTCACAGGGAAGTACAACGACCCATTGTGAAACTTTCAATACCTGTTCTTACAGCATAACTGACATGTGGATATGGCATAAATAATCTTTTGTCCTAACTGTGAATTGTGAAGCAAATAACTAATAACTGTTTTTGTTCTGTAATAAAATAAGAAAATGTCACAAGCATTATGCAGGTCCCCTGCAATTCCTTAGTTGCAATGACAAACTGAGCACTGGAATTATTTGATCACATCTAAGACCTTGTTTCTATAAAATATTCTTATAGGTCTTGATTGTCTATCAGAAAACATTCTGTGTTCTTGGTACATGACACTGTACCTGCAAATATAAACTGTAAACATGAGTCTGAGTCATGGAACAGTAGGCAGTCCTTGTGACAAATATAAAATATATATTAAAAAATCTGTTGTGCTCTTGGAAAGTCAGAATTCTGACTGCATCGAACTCACCTGTCCTGTCCAATATAGTCCACACTTCATTAATTGTAATGCGCTAATATTACAATTTTAGCCAATAATTATTTGAATGTTGTTTCATTTAAAACTGATAAAATGTTAATATTAAATGTCTAAACTATTAAAACAATAAAACAGACTATGATAAGAGACTGGGGCCCAGGTCAGGAAGCAGACAGACTGGCTAAACCGACCGTCTGCTAGCTGCCTCACGTTACAGAAGTCAGATAATTCCCAACACACAGAAACTCTTACACCTAGATATTATCACATAGAGACTGTGTCTGTACCCCGAATTAGAAAAAACAAAAAACTTCCAAACCCTGCTAGATGTGCCTATTTTTCAAATCTTTTAGAAGAAAATAAGCACAACCCTAGGTATTTATTTGATACAGTGGCTAAATTAACAATAAATAAAGCTTCAACTTCTGATGTTTCCAAAGAGCACAGCAGTAATGACTTTATGAACTTCTTTACTTGCAAGATTGACAATATTAGAGAGAAAATTATAACCATGCAACCGTCTACTACAGTATCGCATCAGGTAGTGCATTGTAGTGTCCCTGAGGAAAAATTCAATTCATTCACTGCTTTAGGAGAGGAAGAATTGTCTAAACTTGTTAAATCATCAAAACCAACAACATGTATGTTAGACCCTATACCGACTAAGCTATTAAAAGAGATGCTTCCAGAGGTCTTTATCGTCTTTATCACTAGGATACGTACCAAAAAGTTTTAAGCTGACTATTATTAAACCTCTTATTAAAAAACCACAACTTGATCCTAGAGAATTAGTCAATTACAGGCCGATCTCAAATCTCACTTTTCTGTCAAAAATACTAGAAAAGGCAGTATCATCACAACTATGTTCCTTTTTAGAAAGAAATAGTATCTGTGAGGATTACCAGTCAGGATTTAGACCGTACCATAGTACTGAGACTGCTCTCATTAGAGTTACTAATGATTTGCTCTTATCATCAGATTGTGGTTGTATCTCTCTATTAGTGTTACTGGATCTTAGTGCTGCATTTGACACTATCGATCACAACATTCTTTTAAACAGACTCGAAATAGACTGGAATTGCATTGTCATGGTTCAAATCATACTTATCTGACCGTTTTCAGTTTGTAGTAGTAAACGAAGAGATGTCATATCGATCACAAGTTCAATATGGAGTACCGCAAGGCTCAGTACTAGGACCGTTGCTTTTCACTCTGTACATGCTACCCTTGGGAGATATCATTAGGAAGCATGGCGTTAGTTTTCACTGTTACGCTGATGGTACTCAGCTCTATATTTCTTCGCGCCCTGACGAAACTTACCAATTCACAAAATTAACGGAATGCATAGCTGATATAAAAAATTGGATGACCAATAATTTCCTACTACTAAATTCAGAAAAAACAGAGATTCTAATTTTTGGACCAAAAACTTCTTCACATAATAATCTAGAATACTGTCTAACACTTGATGGCTGCTCTGTTAAGTCTTCGTCGTCAGTTAGGAACCTGGGTGTGCTCTTTGATACCAATCTTTCATTTGAAGGCCATGTTTCTAGCATCTGTAAAAACGCATTCTTCCATCTTAAAAATATATCTAAACTATGACATATGCTCTCAATGAAAAATGCAGAACAGTTTCTTTCATGCGTTCATGACCTCAAGGCTAGATTACTGTAACGCTCTACTGGGTGGTTGTTCCGCTAGCTTAATAAACAAACTACAGATCGTACAAAATGCAGCAGCTAGAGTTCTTACTAGATCTAGGATGTATGACCATATTAGCCCAGTTCTGTCAACACTGCATTGGCTTCCTGTTAAACATCGTTTAGATTTTAAAATCTTGCTAATTACTTACACTAAATGGTTTAGCTCCCCAGTACCTGAGCGAGCTCTTAATGGATTATAGTCCTTCACGTCTATTGTGATCTCAAAAATACCTAGAATATCAAAATCAACCGCAGCCGGTAGATCCTTCTCATATTTGGCACCTAAACTCTGGAACAATCTTCCTAGCATTGCGATCCCATCGGACTTATGATAGCTACCTGAATCATAACAAAGCACTGTTCGCCAGAGGAGAACTGGCCCCCCGACTATCCATTTTAACACCTGTTTGCCACCTGATGTCACCTGTTGGAGTTTGGGTTTCTTGCCGCTGTCACCTTTGGCTTGCTTAGTTGGGGACACTTGACATTTGATATTCAACAGTGCTTTGCATCTGCCTGCATTGCCACCATTTTCTTTAAGAGCTGCTGTGCAGCTAAAATTATATACCAGTTATCACTGTAAAGCTGCTTTGACACAATCTGCATTGTAAAATAATTGATTGTAATACTAATTCACCAAGGTCTTTGGGTTTACTTGAGAGTTACAGGCAGGGTTCAAACTCTGTGATCTGTTAATTAACACTATTGTATGTGATTTGTCTCACCACTGTTGTTTTTGATAGATTTCAGCTGATCCTCAGTAAGGTTGCACAGCACGGTGTCCACACATGTTCGCCACCTTTGAGCTGCATTCGTCTCAGGACTAGCCATAAGGCTTCTGTACCACGACACACCTGTGCAAACACACCAACAAACTAACACCCACGCACACAAAGAGGGGAAAATTAGGAAATTTACTTTGTTTTTTCAGCATAGTTTACAAAATGCAAATGTTAGCATGACATAAAACTAGACACTAGAAGCAAGCAAACTATTAACCTCATCAAAAAAACAAACAAACAAAACTATGCTTTCACTTCCTTTAATCCCATGTACATGATTTGAAAAGGCTAAATGGTCCTGAAAAAACTAGTCACACTTCACCATAGTAATAGTACTATTTGCCATCAAAAATGACTGCACTGGAAATTAATGCGAAGCGAATTTCATATGGCGGAAATGTTTGGTACAGGGCCCAAAACAAAATCTCACAGAAAGCTCTTTTTTTTTCTTATAATTGCTTAGTTTTGTAAAACATATTTCAAATAAAATTTAAAAATAGTATTTTAGTGCATTTTTCATAATAACTTTTTTATTTTTATTACTTCAGCAATAATCTGCTAAGTGTCTTCTTTAAGATAGACCAAACTTAAGTCTGTGCTCCAAAGCATTCAAGATTTGGGACAGTTTAAGTTGGAAATTTAATTTTCAGGTCTATATATGCTCAAAAAGATTAACATGTAATAAATGGATCATAACTATTCCATAAATTTAAGTTAGTACCATAAACTCCCCTAAAAATACAAAATATGAAATAAAAACATTATCGAACTAAAATATAGTACATTTGTAGTCATTTTGACCACCACACAAGCAGCACCAGAGGGTTAAAAAATGCTGCAGATAGGAGAGAGATGGACAGAGATCTGGGCTTCCAACACAAAGTTCACACATTTAATAGCCGGTTGTGGAGATCCAGGAACTAAAGAATCATCTAACAAGCTGTATCATCAAGATAAATCTAACAGATTTTATCTTCTAGCTTTTTGTAATATTATTTGAGGTTCTTCTGACTGGAAAACAGTAATTCCATAATCTTCTTTGTATTCCTTCTATGATGTATTATTCTCCTTTTATTATTTGGTTGGTTCTGTTATTTGCTATTTTTTTTATACATGCACGTTTCATATTTTGACAGTTTCTATGCAATTTAATTGTAAAGCAACTTAAGCCGCATGGCATAATATGAAAAGATGTATGATTAAATAACATTAATTATTGTTATTGCTGAACATGTATTTTATATTCACAGGTGCAGGATTTGTCTGCACTGTTGTTATTATCACATAATCTGTATTCATTTAAGCACAAGTAAAAAATAACTAGGACAAAAAAGCTAAAGCGCTTGTGGCAGTAGGAGTCAATCCAGACTTTGGCCTGAATGGTATTGTATTTCTAAAGCCACTTCGCTTCTAAACAAAGGAGCACAACATTCTAGCAAGAAAAAACCTGCAATCCAGCTGTGGCACAGATGATTCACTATCGGGTTACCTCTTCCTTCTTTTGTTCACAAGATATAAATGATTCTTGGGTTGAGAGTAGACGAATAAAAAGAGAAAGAGATAACTGATTGATTTCAGCTGATTTGACAGTGTATTTAAGTCGTAAAGTGAACAGGATATATTAAAATTTAACGTATGGCTTCGGCAGGTGTGTATTATGATACCAAGTGGGGCAGCGGGTGTCTGAGCCCTGCCCAGATCTACAGTGCCCCACAATTTTCCAATGTAAATCTGTAGTAAAAAAATGGAACTGCAGCACGCACCCTGCTTATTTACATGTTAAGGCTGAATTGTACTTCTGCGTCGGACCTACACCGTAGCCTCTACGCCATAGACTACACACCCGTTTTCATTTATACTTCTGTGTCGTTGTCCACGTCGATGTGCAGTTACACATGTAGACCACTAGTAGGCAGTGTCCACAGGCGTACGAGGAAATGCTCCACTATTAGAACCCCTCCCTCAAGTCCCTCAAGACAAACCAATCACAGCGCTTGCGCTCTGCATAGAATTGACGCGTTGTTACATTTTTGGAGAGGTGCACGTCAGGCTACGCCATAGGCTGCGTGTGCTACACACACCCTACGATGTAGCTATGGCGTTACTTACGTTGCTCGAGTGCCCACTACTGGCAGAAATCTAGCAAAAGGTTTAAATGGAATGCACTAAGCCCTTGATCACTTGGAATTCACTATGGAGCTGATTTATTATTTTACCTCCTTTTTTACTTATGATTTTTTTTATGAACCATTCAATATACATATAAGTTGTTGGAGAAAATATATAAAATCCTATAGGTATATGAGCTATTGGAGTAAAATAAAATTACACAAACGAAAAATTAATAGTATAAACTTTGACTGTGAACATAAGGTAGCTACAAGTATTATGCGATTAAATTTCAACATAATTATGATACACAATTAAGCGATTCATTCTCTAAATAATTAATATATCATACAGTTAAGTGTGATCTGCTGTGATGTCACAATCAAGTTGAACTGTGGGATACAGAGCTGCTTGAAGTGTACATTGGAGTAAACACGCTTCTTCGATCAAAATCGAGGAGATGAGGGCCTATCCACATAAACTTCCCTCACCCACTTGACAAAGTAAATCCCACTTTAAAGCGGTGGCAGGTATTCCCCTGAGGGGAAATGCCTAGGGAAGTTAGCGAGTGTATGTCTAAAAGCGAAGTGGAATGCACCCAAAAAGTCCATCAGATGTGCACTTCAAAATCTTGCGGGAAGTAGTAAGACATCTATGAACTTTTCACCTGCTATTTAATGAATACTATGAATTCAGACACACTATTTGGCTCACATACTGTTTTTTTTTTTTTTTGCCTACTATATAGTATGGAAGTAAGCACATTCGCAGTTTCGGATATGGGATTGGGTTCCCAACCCTGTTCCTGCAGGCCCCTCAAATGCACACATTTTGGATGTCTCCCTAATCAAACCTAATTCAACTCATCAGCGTATTAGTAGAGACTTCAACACCTGAAATAGGCATGTCTGACAAGCGAGGCGTCCATAACATTGTGGGGAACCTTCAGGAACAGGCTGTGAAATAGTGTTGTTGTAAGTAATTAACAAAGCAGAGTAAGATACCTTAGGTAATATGATATTAACCATGTCTCTTGAGGTTCTGTAACGACGACACTGGATATGACTCTGACAACACTGACATTTCTGACAAACATTTTGTTTTAAAAGAAATTGATTAAATTGATTGTAGCAAAAGATTACCATTTCAAATAAATGCTAATCTTTTAAACTTTCTAGTCATCAAAGGACCCTGAAAAAATCCTGAAATTGTCACAGTTTCCACAAAAACATGAAGCAGCACAACATTAATGATAATAAGAACAATGTTTCATACACACTGAATTAGCATATTAAAATTATTTCTGAAGAATCACGTGACACTAATTCAGCTTTGCCATTACATTATAAATAATGTAATAAATTATAAATTAAAATAGAAAACTTTTTTTAAATTGTAATAATATGTATTATAAGTTCAAATATTTGAAGTAAAAAAGGAAGAGAACAGTAAGCTATACAGCAGTGGTCAGCAATTAAGTTTGGCATCGGGCCAAAAAAAAAAAAACATTTTGCCACTAGATGGTGGGCCAGAATGTATAATTTAAGAAATTAATTGAAAAATGCAACTAGAAATGCCTGTGAAATACTGTTACAGTGTCTTTTGTAGCTGGTATTGAGCTGTTACTCTGTGCTGAATCCTGTAGTAGGACAGTCATTAACAAAAAGCCACATTTGTGTGGCGGTGTCCGGGTTTTATACTGGACAAATTATTAAAGCAGAGTTGTGACACGTAACCTGGCAAGTATCTTCATTCACCAACTTGCAACACAGACCGCCTTGCTAAAACACATATGTGGGAGATGAGGAATGGATAAAAGTAACTTGAACAAGCCCATTAATGGCATGTTTGAGTCATGCTCTTAATGAACTGTTTTATTTCCTCTTTCCATATTGTGAATAATAAATGTGTAACATTTTAATTTGCTTGTTATACAATGGATCCTAACTCATTGTAATAATTATTTGACGTAGTCTACTTTTACACTCAGAATTATTCCTTGGCATCCTCACGCACTAAAGTGCTTTTTTATTATTATTGTTTGCGTGCTGGAGGTACGCTATTAGGTCATGTGCAGGGTGATGTTAAAATTTAAGATAGCTGGTGAGAGAAAATGGCACTATCAAAAAGTCTAAAGAGGAAAGTTGTCAGCGAAAATAGGGCACACAAAGAAAAATGGAAAGTTTTGTGAATGCAAAGCCGGTGTGTCTTATCTGCAACGGTCGGTTGCGTTCAGTTAAGACAGCTTTTAGCTGTTGCGGCGCGACGCGTCTGGTGTAGACACGTTGATAATATTAGACGGAACCAAGGGACGAAGATCTATTTAAGAACCAGCCGCTATTAAAATAATCTGGCTGCGGGTCCGTGCCAGATATTATTGCTGGCAGGCCAGTTTTGGCTGACTATGCCCACTGTTGCCAGGCAACCAGGCTCCATGTGAAACATTAGACACAGTGGGAGAGAGAGAAGTTAAAGTAAACTAGAAAGGGAGGGAGATGTTAAACAAATTATAAACATACAAAAAGATTAAACCAATCATAAAACTATGTATGAGTAAAATGATTTAACACTATATTTCACTCTCGAGATATGCTGCAGCTCTTTGCATTTGATTTCCACATTAGCAACTCTTTTGCATAGATATGAAAACCACAGCTACAAATCACTTACTAAGAGAAACTGTGGTTATGACAATAACAGTTTTCCTGAAGAGCAATATCAGACCTGATAACAACAGCTCAAGCTGCTTACAACCACAATTACTTTGTGTGCTGCAGATAAGTCAAATAAGTGACACATAATGGAAATGTTTAAATCTGTAAAATTGTGTAGCCTATTATGAAGGCTATGTATTACATTATATATCATTATTATTCAAGTCAAAAATCAAACTAATATTCAAATGCTTGTCTCGGTTCACACGCTGTTGAAATGATTTTCCTCCCAGGACCTGAGAGATAGAAATGTGATAATGACTGACATCTAACCTGTCCCGCATCATCTCCTGTCCCATGAGCACAGACGCTTTCCTCTTTCCTCTTCAAAAATCTATCCAAACCTGCTTCTTCCTGGTAACCCGGATGAGGCTGCCCACTAATAATCCCTCAACATTCAAAAGGATGTGAGTGTGGCCGTGTCAAAACCCAGTGAGCTGTTCAACATTTGGGCATTACGCGTTTACGATCAACCAAATGCTGTTTATATGGGCAGCTCACTAGTTTTTGAAACCGATCAATTTTTTATGCATCAATGATCCTCTTCATGTCGTGACCATTACCATTCCTGTGTTTTATAGGACACTTTTGTCACTCGCCATCTAAAAACGAAACTCTGACAGAAAATCTATTTAACTAGTTGCTTTATAACACCGTATGAGATTTATAACAATAAAATGTTTCACTGAGTATAAGGACAAGCGTAAGAATTATATTTTACAATTCACTTTTGAAAATGTGCGTGAAGCCACATTTTCCGATGCTCGGTGATCGTAATACCTCTTTCTAGCCAAGACTTTATTAAATATTACTTACCACAAAGGAAACTCAAGGTTCGTTTTGCCCTTTGTAGTTTCGTAGGTTGTTATTTCCCAGTTAGATTTAAACTTCTGGATAACTTATCCCCCATCACAACTCCCAAGGCGTAGGTTTGCTGTTACATTCAACGTAGACAAACTTGAGAGGCCGAATTTACCGTAAAGCCCCGAGAATGATCTCCAGAGAGAATGAATCCATAAGTGCGTATGCATCTACCTTTTATCTGCATATAGAAATGTGGTCCGTTTAGGGAAACATTCCATAAATAGACGATCTCTATAAATGTTGGCTGGTTTATTAAAACAAATATTTCCCAATTGTATTTGTCATTGGCGCAAACGTCCCACAGCCACACCGTAATTTGCGTAGATGCGACGCGTGCAGCTGCAGCAGAGGCGCTGAAGGAGCATCTGTACTGATTGAACATTGGTTTTATGAGTACTCAAACAACACATCAGAGGAGACACTCATAGAGCTTGGATAGCAGGATGTAATACACGACAGAATTACATTTGGGGTATGGCAGGAAATAACACCCTCTTACTCAGTGCACTGGGACTAGCAACAGTACAGGAAATCGTCATTGGGGGATTGAAAATACCGATTAAACAAAAGGCTCACCCTTTTCACATGAAACCATTTTCACTGTGCCACAGTTCCTTTTCATCTTATCTTGAAAACCACTACGTTGTGTCTGTACCTTTAAATATTGAGACCCACATCCATATAGGTAGAACTGCTCTCAGAAAAAATACGACAAAAGATAGCAATGGGCTCTACACCTTTGTACTTTATTTACCCCCTCAAGGATGCGTATTAGTACCTTAAAGGTACTATACTACCCCATAGACTGTAACATTTTTTCTGCGAGTGTGGTCGCCGAGCTTAAAAATAAATCAGCTAGATCTTTACCTTGAATAAGTCCGTTGTTTTATTTACAGCACAGTGCTTAATAAGGATTTAAAAATGTTATTACAAGCAGACTTTATATTTTTTTCGTATGAATTTGCAGTGCATATCTTAAGACAGTGTTAATTAAGAAAATCCATTTATTCACTGCAAATTTCTTCACAGGCCACGTTTCTTATGTGTGTGGTAAAGTTTATAGTAAATAATAAACTTAATGCAAAATTGCATAAGTGAAATACATAAGATAGAACAAACAAGAATGAACATGCATCTCTATATAATACATCTATATAATACTAATGCTAAATACTACAGTACAATCACTTATAAAAAGTGGCTGATGTAACACACTGTGAACAGTAAACACACTGTAAACAGAGACGATAACCTGGGGCATTGCAAAATGCAAACACAATGAGCTGGAGAACCACTACATGGTATTAAATGAGCTGACATTTATTTATTTATTTAAGCTAATTTATTATTATTAATTTATTTACTTATTATTTCACTAATCATTTTTGCTCAAGCATAAGCAAAATGTACATTTCTGTAAAAATCCCCCTTGTGTAAGTAATATTTAGTACAAAATGTTAATGCATGCATTGCCACCCATAGTTCATTATATGAAATATAAGACAAGATCACATATCAAGTCGAACGATACTGTTCATATCATGTAAAGCTTGTTGTACTCCAACTCTAGCTATAAAACTTGTCCCGGTATTTATTTTGTGTACCAAATGTTCCATCTCTAGAGTCTTCAGAGCTTTTTCTCTACTCAGGTAAGTACTTTTTGTTCTCCCAAGGAAATGGGTACTCGGGTGCCTGGTTAAAGTGACCCATGAGGAAGATGGCCACTGTTCCAACAGAGAATAGCGTGATGGCTGCCCAGAAACAAAGCTTGTCAATCATCTTTCCAATCAGCACCCAACTCTCCATCTCCTGAGAAAAAAAAGAAGATCAACATTAGGAAAAACGAGATGAATGAGGAAAACAGTGTGTGGGTGGAGACGACTGCACTTTAGAGGTTTATAAAAGTGTTCTTTTGCTAGGACACAAACACACACTTACAGATCCGATGTCATTCTGCTGCTTGGTGGATTCAGCAATAAAGTTACAGGCATCCACACACTCTTTTATTTCTGGTGCTGTCTTTGCTAGACTCTTGTAGAGGTTTGCTGTACTGCTCACATCAATTTCATCCACTAGAGGGAGACATACACAAACACATTAGAAACTACAATGAAATGAAAAGTTTTGTCACACTACACCACTAGTTCTTAAAGTCAGCATGAAAGAGATGTTGCAATAGTCTTTTCTTCCCTATTCTGATTTACATTCGAGTGAAACAGTTTCTGGAATGAGAAAAAAATGTAGAACTGGATTTCATCCCTGGGAACCAATTGGATTGTAAATGGAGGAAGATCTGAATGCCAGTTTACAGTCAGTGTTGTGGAGATGATTAGAAACAGGTTGATGGTAAAAACCTGCTGGGCATCACTGCCTAACGCACCTCCGCCAGTGCCAAAGTGCCAATTGCCTGTTTCAGTTTACAGTCAGTTGTGGAGGATATTTAGTCCCACCTTCCGCCGAGGCATACATCATGAAGAGAACAAATGCTTTCGAGGGGGAGGGGAGATTAGCGTCATTGATTAAAGATTACAAGTGCACATTCATTTAAAAAAAAAAAAAGAGAAGCCGTTTCACTTGGATATAAATCACAATGGGGAAGAAAAGTCTACTGTCTTTTCTGTTCATTCCGACTGACCACATGTATGCATCTGTTGTTCACGATATTCTTATATAATAATCTTATCAATGCTTTAGGTAAGTTTGAATGTTTAAATTTGTGTTACCAATTGAGCGCATGAGTCCATGTCTTTCTCTTTGTTTATCAAACATCATCTCACTGCGTGGCTGTTTCAAAACATATTCCTCTGCCCTCTGCATCAGCCCAAATGAACTGCGGCGCCTCTCCCTCATTTCATACATCCCACCACCTGGCTCCTCCTCATCCACAAATGATGGCATGCCAAGGAAACGAGGGACCACCACGAGGAAAATCTAATAAATATATATATTCAGTAAGATAGGATAATAAGATGAGAAGTACAGTAATAAAAAAGACTACAGATTCAGTGATATTAGGAAATATGATATATTTAAGACAAAACACACATAAACGCACATGTTTGATGGTCTGTGACATGTTGTGTGTACTAGGACTGCGGAGGGAGAAGTTGAGGACAATAATGCAGTTGGTCACTATCAATGTGGTCATACACATGACAAAGATTAAATACCTAAAACAAAGCAAGAAAAAGTGAAATTAGATGATAAGACTGATAAAAGATGGTTTAAAAAATTAAACTGTACACACTGACACTCACTTGCCAATAAGAGGCACGGAAAGTGACGTTTCTGGAATCTTCTGAGCAATCAGGAAGAGAAACACAGTCTGAGCCAACAGTACAGAAATAGACACAGTCAACTTCTGCCCTCCAGCTAAAAGACAGAAAGAAAGACAAACAGTGTACAGAGACAGACAGAGTACAAAAGAGAAATGACAGACAGAGGGAGTACCTGTAAGATCACTGTAAGATCTTAATATTTTGAGGCATACTGTACATTAACCTCAGAATATCTGCACATGCAAACACCTTTTGCAGGTAGAAAAAAGGCCAGAACAACCAAAGAGGAGATGAGAGAGCAGGGCAGGATGATGTTGATGATGTAGAAGAGTGGTTTCCGCTGGATGATGAGATTGAAATACACCTCCTGGTACTCCAGGTCATCGGGGGAGTAACGCTGGTCCGTCAGCTTACGGGCGGGCCGGTGCTTGATTGCCCACTCCCCATTTTCTGCAGTGAAATATTACAATTTCAACTAGTTCCTTGACCTAGTTTCTCAGTTCATTTGATTAGACATTTTATTTATCTGTTGTCTCATTATTATTTCATTAGTTCCCTTTGTTTGTACCATGCATTTAAATCCTGAGTAGTTCTCCCTTAGTCTCTGTCCATTCTTATCAGTGTGAAATTGCCTGTTTTACATTTTCCTGAGTATTCCTGTAAGTGAGTTTTGAATGAAAGGCTGTATCTGTTATTTCCTGGCAATAACTGTTTTCTATTTGAATATATTTACTAGGGCCCAAGCACCGATGGTGTGAGGACTCTATTGTAATTGCTCTGTCAATTCTTCTTCTTCTCCGAAATGAATCACATTTTTGAGGGCCTAAACATGCTCGAAAACTCAACTTTGCACACGTGTCAGAAGTAGTGAAAATTTACGTCTGATATGGTTTCAGAATTAGGTGTGGCAAAATGGCTCGATAGCGTCACCTACAAAATTGTAATTAAGTGCCCTTTGCGCTACATTTCACATACAAGTATGAAATCCGGTAGACACGTGTGACATCCCAATACCTACAAAAAATTCTGTTGGTCCAAAGTCTGAAAACCCAATAGGAAGTGAGATATTTTGAATTTTCTCTGCAAAATTTTTGCAGTTTGTTGTTTTTTAACAAACTCCTCTTAGAGCTTTGATCAGATCATCATCATATTTGGTCAGTGTAATCTAAAAGCCTTTGTGAAGTTAAATTGCGAAGATCTAGAGTTTTTGCTGAAGGGGGTGTCTGTGGTGGCCTGACAAAATTTGATGTTTCGCCATGAAACAGGAAGTTGTTGTAACTCAGGCATACGATGTCCGATCTGCTTCAAACTTAACATGTTTTATTAGAGTCCTGGCCTGAAGACATTTACATGGCAATATTCAGTTACAGTCATAGCGCCACCTGTGGGCAACAGGAAATATCATGATTTACACTGTGATTAACTCATAGAGATTTAACCAGAACAACATCATATTTGGTCAGTCTAATCTTAAGGCCTTAGTGATGTTAAATTGCAAAGATCTTGAGTTTTTGTTGAACGGCGTGTCTGTGGCGGCTTGACAAAGTCTGATGTTTCGCCATGAAATAGGAAGCTGTTGTAAGTCAGGCATACAATGTCCGATCTGCCTCAAACTTCACATGTGTAATAAGAGTCTTGCCCTAAACACATCTACATGCAAATATTAAGTTGGTCATAGTGCCACCTGTTGGCAACAGGAAATGGCATGCTTTACATTTTAATTCACCCCTGAAACACATTTCAATATGCCATGAAGTACCAAACATACTAGAAACACGTTAAATCATGCAACACTTGGCTAAGTGCTAATGTAGGCGATTAACGCCACAAAACAGGAAGTTGTTGTAAATCAGGCATACAATGTCCAATCTGCCCCAAACTTCAGATGTTTGAGAAGAGTCCTGCCCTGAACACATCTTCATGACAATATTCAGTTACAGTAATAGTGCCACCCACTGGCAATAGGAAGTGACGTGTTTAACACTGTGATGCACTACTAGCAACATACTAATACTAAAATATGCAACTGAGGGCTAAACATGCTTCAAACATTCTAAAACATGCTAGCAACACTTAGCTGAGTGCTAAAGCATGCTATTATCGTGAACAGGAAACAGGAAGTTGTTGTAACTCAAGCATACAATGTCTAATCTGCCTCAAACTTCACATGTTTGATAAGTGTCCTGGCCTGAAGACATCTACACACCAAAATTTAGTTATAGTCATATCACCACCAGTTGGTAGCAGGAAGTGTGGCAAATACAAATGACTGATGTAGTCCTCCTGTATTTATATACTTAAATGCATATTGCCCATCATGCTCTGTTTCCTAAAGCCACAGGGTGGTGGTGGCATAGGTGCGAGGGCCCTTTCATAGCTGCTTGCAGCTTTAATTTAAAATGTAATTTATTCCTGTGATGGCAAAGCTGAATTTTCAGCAGCCATTACTCTAGTCTTCAGTGTCACACGATCCTTCAGAAATCATTCTGATATACTGATTTGGTGCTCAAGAAACCTTTCTTATTATCAATGGTGAAAAATATTAGCGAAACTGTTTTTAATATTTTTAAAAAATATTTTTGTGGAAACTGGGATGCATTTTTGCAGGATTCTTTGATGAATAGAAAGTTAAAAACAGCATTTATTTGAAATAAAAATATTTAGTAATATTAGAATTAAGTATTAATTTCTATAAAAAAAATCTTTATGACCCCAAAGTGTGATTTTAGTGTGTGTGTGTGTGTGTGTGTCTGTTTAGAATAAATAGTAAATTGTCCACATGGCACCTGTGAAGGCCTCAGGGTCGATGTCCACCCACTCAATAGGCTTCCCTGTTTCTGCATCTTCTGCCAATACCATATCAATTTCATTTGCACTGTATGTCTGAGACCTGCAGATGTAAAATAAAATAACATTTAAAATACATACATGCTAACTTTAAAACCAAAATTTAAAAAAATTGTCATGAATCTCCATGAACCCATGAGACATACATTTAAACACAAATCTCAGTCTATGCCAACCTGAAGACTAGTGTGCAGTTCTGCCAGTCGAAAGGGAAGTAGGTGATCTCAATGGCACAGGTACTGCGGTAGATGGCAGGGGGAAGCCAGTACATGGAGCCGTCACTCGAAATCAGCACATTGGCATAGTATGCCACATCAAACTTGCCGTCAATGCTGTGAAGAGAGTAGAAAAGAGGTCATTTTTCAAGTGACAGATAGAAAATATTGGAAAACGTACTCTTTTACTAACTCACTTGTTTTCCAAAACTATATCTGGTAGCCACACAGTGTTGTATGGCACACGGATCAAATCAATGCCATGATATTCAGATGTATTCCATGCAAGACGGTAATCATGCCATTGCTAAAGAGCAGAAACATGAAAGAAGAAAAGCAGGAATTAGCAGTACATAGAACAGAAAAAAGAAACTACGTGAAATGCAGACAGACACATGTACCACATTATAAGACATTTTAGATTATAACTGTAAACAACTGAATGAGAAAAAAACAGGAGAGAGAAAATTTTTCAGAAAAAAAGGATAAAGTAAATATGGAGAGATGATGCAGAGGAATAAGACAAAGCTATATTTACTGTAGCTAAATGTTTTACATATTGAAAGAATGCCATATTTGTAGAATGCCGTGCCAAGTTTAAGTTTTAAAAAAAAGCTCAACTTTTAAAAAATGCTTTTTTTTTTACACTGTGTGTCACATTTTTAAAGTCTGTATGAAATGGAAATTCACCTGTTCTAAATGCATGTTATTTATCTTATGTATATAGATTCATCTGTTTATGCTTTTCTTTAGCACATTTTTTAAAATTAAAATGTCATAACTGAGTGTTCCAGAGAAAAGTCTCTTGTGATGTATGCCTGATTTCTATAATAATTTAAATCTGCTTAAACCCCACCCCTTTCTAACAATCAACTGCAAGCTCTCATTCAGAACTGTCCTCACTGAACTTCTCATTCAGAAGAGTACTAGATTGTTTCCTGTTATCATTTTTGATAATCTGTTTCACTTGGATATATGAAAAGATGTTGTTACTTCTGTTACATTGCGACTTTAAACATAAAAACACGTTTATGATAAGATAAGATACTTAATAAGATACATAATTAAGATACATAAGATACTCACAATCTCAATCCAGACATTTGTAGTGAGAGTCTCCTCTTTTTCATTCTGTTCAGGGAAGGAAATTTTGTAATGTAAATAATGTAAATAAATTACAGCTATTATATTGTGCACAGTCCCTATTGAATAAATTATTGAATTAACTATATATATATATATATATATATATATATATTATCTAATTATTACAGAAATATTATATAATATAGCAGCAATGACGTACATACAAATTTCTAAAACAAATTTTATGTTATTTGTTATATTTCGGCTTACATTTATGTTTTCTGCTATTTATGCATAACATTTAGATAACCAATATAATGTAATGATATATATGTTTGTTTACTAAAAACTCACAATACTTGTTACTGTTGGCAGGGAGATTAGTTACCAAAGAAATGAGGTTGGTGAGGGTTAACTTGACCTGAACCTTCACTTTTTCATCAATGTTTCTTGCTGGTCGAATATTTTTATTGTAGTTCTTAAACTTATCTGCAATCAACTGCCTCTCCTCATTTCCACTGACTGCAAAGTAAAAGAATGAAAGACAAAAAAAATTACTAACAAAAACAGTCCAGAGGGCCTATAGTTGAAGAAATGCCCATTACAAGCACCACATCCATTTAACATCATATGTATATATATATATATATATATATATATATATATAATGCTTCTTGAATGTTTGTGAACCGTTTAGAATCTATATTTTTCTAAAATATAAACCCTTTTTCTATATTTCTGCTAAAATGTGACCCAAAACATCATCAGATGTTCACAAAAGTCCTAAAAGTAGACAAAGAGAACCCAATCAAACAAATGAGACAAAATATATACTTTGTCAATTATTTATTGAGAAAAAAGATATGGAGTGAATATTGTTCCATAATTAAACAAACAAATCCAGCATTCTGCAAACAAGCACGGTCTGCTTTGCAAAGGAAAACTCGACTGTCAAACAAACAAAGTGATGTGCAAATACAAAGGTAAGTTTGAGCGAAAACGCAGAGGAGTAACAAATATATGTATTGTGTTTTACAAATATAAATAAATGAACCTACATCATATTTCACAAATAAATACAAACCATCCTACAAATGGCATGTAACCTTTTAATAAATACCAAATCTTGTGCATACCATCGCACACCTGTGTGTTACGATTGTAAGACAACTGCCTTTTTATGAGATCTTTCAGCTTGATTTTCTCACAAATGTGTGCAGGCAGATTCTCACACAAATGCAGTTGAGCAACTTCCTCTTCCAAAACAGCAGATGGCACTTTGCTATGGGTCAATTTACGCTAGTCTCCCGAGAGAAGCCCCAAAACATATTAATAGTAAACTTTATTTTATAGTGTCTTTAAAAGTTGCATCTCAAAACGATTTACAAGAATATACAAATAAAATGGAATAGGGGAAAAAAAAGATAGAAACACATTTCAAGACATATATAGGCTATATTATATAACAGTTCGTAGATACAGGAAAAAGTAGGCGGGAACCGGCGAACGTTTAACACAACTTTAATACAAAATAAACAAATACAAAATGAAAATAAAATACATAAAACATAAAATCCAGGCCTGGTCCTCTCTGGTCCTTCACTGTCGTCGCTCCCCTTTTATGCTTCTGGAGCTCCTCGAAATTCGAGACCAGTGCAACACGCAGCTGACGCTCATTATCACTCACGTCACCGTCACATATTGTCACATACCCCCATCGCCCCTCGCAGGATGGGGGGTACTCCCGAGACTGCGCTCTACTCCCGCCGGGGGCCAGTCTCGGTGGCCACAGCACCTGGGGGTAAGGACAGACGGACAGAGACGAGAGAAAGGGAGACGGAAGCACAGGGAGTGACAGACGAGAGAGGGAAGATAGGAAAAAGGAAAAGAGAAAAAATCCGGTTCCCAGACACACTGCCGCTTGGTCCTCAGCCAGCCAAGAGGCTCTTCCTTGCGGTGCCATGCGATGGTACTGGGCGCTTGGTGGACGGCTCGATCCTCCTCGGCCCCCTGGCGGCCAGCAATGGCTCCTCCGGCTGAGGGCAGCGAGGCCCCCGTTCCCTGCTCCTCCCCTTCATGGCGGACGACAGCAGGCTCTGGCCCACGGCGAACGGCGGCGACTCCTCCGCTCCCTCTTGGACGGCCACCCCACCTCGTTCCAGGAGCACGGCAGCGAGCTCTCCGTCCCACCCGATGTATACTTGCTCCAGCACCACCGCCTCGGGCAGCCACTCGCGGTCTTCACACTCCCATGCTGCCCGACCTCCTCAGCACCGCGATCCCCGTCAGCAGCGAGGGCTCTCCGACAGCATGTCCCTCCTTCCTCCCGGAATTTACAAAAAAATTTTACAAGACGTTTTACAAAATTTTTACAAAAAAAATTTACAAGACGTTTTGTGTGGCTATTAATATGTTTAAATGAAAACAAAAAAAGGTAGATTGGTGATTTATAACGTATAACATGTTGCTGGCGGTATACAGAGATAACCGGAGTAGCCAGAGCGAGCCAAGTGATGTTATCAAGATTGCTGCTGTTGCATTTTGCAGATAATGCAAAATTATTGAACTTTGCATACTTGGTATAGAGAAACACCCAACTCACCTGTTCACCGCTCATTTTTGTCAGCTGTAAACTCCTTGTAAACTTATTTTTTCAGGATATACATTATTATTTTGTTTTATATATAACTATATGTCTTTAAATGTATTTTGATGTATGTTTCT
The DNA here is from genome assembly GCA_037101425.1 of Elopichthys bambusa. Lineage (NCBI taxonomy): Eukaryota > Metazoa > Chordata > Actinopteri > Cypriniformes > Xenocyprididae > Elopichthys > Elopichthys bambusa. The sequence goes on from CM074434.1 coordinate 22,814,916, forward strand.
ATCTTTCAATTCCATTGTATTTTATTTGTATGTTCTTGTAAAGTGCTTTGAGATGCAACTTTTAAAGGTGCTATAAAATAAAGTTTATTATTATTATTATTATTTTAAATGCATGTTTCGGGACTTCTCTCAGGAGACTAGCGTAAATTGACCCATAGCAAAGCGCCATCTGCTGTTTTGGAAGAGGAAGTTGCTCAACTGCATTTGTGAGAAAATCTGCCTGCACACATTTGTGAGAAAATCAAGCCGAGAGATCTCATAAAAAGGCAGTTGTCTTACAATCGTAACACACAGGTGTGCGTATGTATGCACTAGATTTGGTATTTGTTAAAAGGTTACATGCCATTTGTAGGATGGTTTGTATTTATTTGTGAAATATGATGTAGGCTATTCTATGATGTAGAATATTTGTAAAATATTTTCATATATTTGTTACTTTTCTGCATTTTCGCTCAAACTGACCTATGTATTTGTACATCACTTTCTGTTTGTTTGCGAGTCGAGTTTTTTTTTTTTTTGTTTGCAAAATGCTGGATTTCTTTGTTTAATTATGGCACAATATTCACTCCATAAAAAGATCCCATATTACATATCTGTGAGTGGAAAAAGTATGTGAAGCTCTAGGATTTCTGAGGACCTCAGAAAAAGAGTTGTTATTCTTCATCAGACTGGAAAAGGTTATAAAAAAAAAAAAAACATCTCTAAAGAGTTTGGACTCCACAAATCCACAGTCAGATTTGTGTACAAATGGAGGAAACTAACATCCTCAGGAGTGGTCGACCAACAAAGATCACTCCAAAAGCAAGACATGTAATTGTCCATGAAGTCACAAAGGATCCCTGGGTAACTTCTAAGCAACTATAAAGGCCTCTCTCACATTGATGATGTTAATGTTCATGAGTACACCATTAGGAGAACACTGAACAAGGGTGAACATAGCAGAGTTGCAAGGAGAAAGACACTGCTTTCCAAAAATGTGTTTTGCTTTTTGCTAAAGATCATGTGGACATGCCAAATAGCTATTAGAAAAAAAATTTGTGGAAGGACTTGAAGCAAGCAGTTCATGTGAGGAAATCCACCAACATCCCAGAGTTGAAGCTGTTCTATACTGAGAAATGGATTAAAATTCCTTCAAGCCGGACTATTCAACAGTTACCGGAAACATTTAGTTGCAGTTATTGCTGCACAAGGGGGTCACACCAGATACTGAAAGCAAGAATTCACAAACTTTTGCCACTCCCAGATATATAATACTGGATATTTTTAATAAATAATAAATAATTGACAAAGTATATATTTTTGGCTCATTTGTTTGATTGGAAAATTCTAAAGGCAGAGGTGGATGTAAGTCACACATGTACAAGTCACAAGTAAGTCTCAAGTCTTAACCTTTAAGTCTCAAGCAAGTCCAAATAAATTTTTGTTAGAATCAAGCAAGTCAAGTCAAGTCACTATATGTCAAGCAATTCAAGTCAAGTCGTAGTTTGGGTCAAACAAGTCACTGGAAAGTCACACAAATGTTTGATGATTTATTAAAATAAGTTAAAACTACAGTAGTTATGGACTATGGGAGTTTTATTTGCAACAACAACAAAAAAATGCAATATGCATTTCTACTCAAAAGGTATCCACATACAGCTGAGCTGTCAATACAATAAAAATCTAAAAAAAAAAATAAAAAAAAATAAATGAATATGTGTGCATGTGTATGTATATGAGTGAAAAGTGTATTGTTTGCATGTGCATGGTTGGGTTCACAAGCCTGTGTGTTTTTTTATTTATTTGTGTGTGTGTGTATACAATATATGTATGTGCATCCCCATAAACTATCCATAGGCTTTTCACTCAAAGTCTAACACTGAAGACCAATTATTAGACACTGTACACATATTAAGTGCTATTGCAAAAAATGCTGATATTTCCTTATAAACAGTGAATAACCATTTACAATGCATTGCAGTTGCAAAAAAGTTAAATGTGATCATTTTCTGTTACCTTTGTTCTTCAATGACAGACAGCATTGGTTGCTGTCACTTTAAGATCTGCCGCACATTACGCGGATCTCACACGCGTCCCACTTTCTCACAACTATTTACTTTCGTTTAAGACTTTATTTAACTAATTCAAGGCTGCTCTAATGAGGATACTCGACAAAACGGACATTTTTGGCATTGTGTGTCATTGTTCGCTCAAGCGTGACATTCAGGCATTCTGTGCGTCGTGTGTGTGACAGGACATTCACAGACAGCGCATTCTCCTTTTCTCTTTTGGCGCGCTTAAATGGTTTAAAAGCATTTGCATGAATAAGAGCGTGATCATATTTGTAATACTAGCCAAAGGATGACAGAAAAAAACGGATGCTGCATTTAAATATTTTTGACGTTAAACTGGAAAACGTTGACAGCACTGATTTTAACCCAATTTTCTGTTTAATGAACACAAAATCAATTCTTAACATGTCCAAAACGTTATTTTTATTTACTTAATTATTCTCGGCATAGCGCCTTCCATGTTCAGTCACGACTGCATGCTCTGTCCATGCATGCTCTGCGTCACGTGGTTAGGTTGCGGTGCGTTCAAAAAAATATTTATTAAACAAAAGACAAGTTATTTCGAGTCATTTAACTCAAGTCCGAGTCATGTCTCAAGTCATGAATGTCAAGTAAAAGTCAAGTCAAGTTTTTGTTAATATTTGTCAAGCAAGTCTCAAGTCCTAAAATGTGCGACTTAAGTCTGACTCGAGTCAAGTCATGTGACTCGAGTCCTCCACCTCTGTCTAAAGAGTTCACAAACATTCAAGCAGCACTGTAGATTTCCTAGGAAGATTTATCAGTTATACTGCAGTTTTCAAACCATAACTTTTAATAGCTTATGTGTGTTACAAGAATACAAATCATAACATAATATTCATAATATACATTAGCCATTTAATACTTCACTGACTCAGCACTGTAAATCCCATACAGTACAATAGCTTATACTGCAGTAACCCCCTAAACACAATGTTAATGTTTGTAACAGCTTTATATTAAAAGTTTATAGCCTATTAAAATACCCACAAGATAGAAAGGACCTTTAGAAAATATTTAGCACTTTTCCATGCCTGCGGTCACAGTGCAGCGGTAGTGTGATAACGACGGAGAGCCAAGTCAGTCACTCAGTTTTGAAGTACACAAAAGCACGTACCTTGTAATACTGTGACCACGAGCGCAAACGCAAATACACACGTCCTGCCGAACCGGTCGACCATGGCCATGGTCAGCAAAACACGGTCCTAAAAGTTGGTAACAAAGAGACAGACACGTTACTTTCCAGCAGTAAGTAACCGAGCTTTCTCTTCTCTTCGGTGCTACAGCTGTCACTGCACGAGGCTCGAGTTACAGCGCTCGAGCGCGCTCTTAAAGTCACATTCACTAATCGCCAATATCATAATGGCACTAATACGCAACAATGATTCAGATTATGTGAATTACTTTTCAAGTATTGCTGTGAGTGATATCAGATATTATGAATAGAGCCAAAAACATGCTGATAGGAGGAGCGTCAATTTCAAGTGCCAATCGCAAGACTTCGGTTCTCTCACTTTTGCGCGAGCTCATGATGATGCTGACAGTCGTGCTTTTCGAGTATCACAATGGCTTAATGACGATACGTATAACGGTTATTGATGTTGTTCAGCCTTGGGGAATTGTGTTTCAGACAGAAGAAATTATAAGCAATGTTAACAGGTGTGTGGGTGGGGGGCTTAAGGGCCATAGTGTTGATGTCGCCCATGCACTTGGGTATAAATAACCCGTGTCTGTCTGGACAGTGTGCTCTGCTCTGTATAGCAGTGAAACAAAGTAAATGCAGCGGTTATAGAGCCAAGGGTGTGTTGTGTTGTAATATTTGCCTATACACTAAGAAAAGTCCGTAAAATTAGGCCTAAATGTATCCTACCTAATATGAAGTATTGTTTTTTTTGGCATGGCAGAAATAACCAGCTGCATACCTTTCCGGTTTTCTACAGATTTGTTTCTTCTTCCTCACAGCTACATGTCCTCACAAGAATAGTAAAACCTGAAATTATCTACATTGGCATGTCCTAATGAGGAAAACAGCTAGTAAACACTAGTAATGACTTTATAAAAATGCAATAAGATTTGGCATTAGGGGACAGATAATATTATAGCTCAGTATCAAACCAATAAATGTCGATAGAAAAATGTGTGTGTGTGTGTGTGTGTGTGTGTTTGTGTGAAAGGGAACAAAGAGAACTGTTAAAGTTTATTTTCGTTCTCAGCAGGTCAAAAGTTCAACAGTAAGTTATGAGAGGCGTCTGAGTGGTGAGCTCATGTACAAAACTGTCCTGAGTGTCAGGTTTTAAATGATTTATGAGGTCCAGCACACACTATGATAACTGACACTATCAGTTATATACTACCAGTTATAAAGAATGTCTGCAAAACATTTCAAATAAAATAGCCACCATGATCTACAGGATGTTTCAATAATCTTATGCACACTGACTTTAAAAGCAGGAGAGGCAGGCTCTTTAATGCCATTTAAATTAGATTATGACACAATCATGTTGTTTACTTTATGGTTATTTGTTTTGTTTACATTCTGTATAAGCCAAATGACATGGATGCATTGCTTGGCCAGTTGCTGGCCACCGGGCTTAAGTGGGACATGGTACATGGGCTTAAGTGTCACTGGATTGCAAAGCTTGTCGGTGGGCTTACCGGAGCATGAATTCCTGTCTCCTTTGTGTACTATTAATATGACCTGAAATTGAACCGTGTTCCATGTGGGTAACCGGAAACTCCACATCTGGGGAAACGTGACACAATGTCTTTGCCAAATGAGAATGTCAAAGATGCATGTGATAAGTGTCATGAGCAGTGACTTTTTGTCTTAATTTGTAGGGGCCCCAAAATGTTTTCATCATGTAGGGACCACAGGTCTCAATACAGGTCTACTGTATCTCACTCCTGAGGATGTAGCAAACATCCCAAATTGTTATACAGATAAAAAGCCTCCTGAAAAATTTTTGAAGATATTACTTTGCATCCCGCACCTCCTCAACTCCACATTTATTCTTACAGTTTTTTTCAACTGCTTACACACATTTTCAAAACTTTGTCCCTTTTTTTTCAAAACTTTACACACAAATCCAAGAATTGCACACACAAAATGCAAAATGCCTCACATCTCTTGCAAAATCAAGCACTGCATTCAAAATATCACATCTCAAAAGCAAACATTTGTCTTACCTGGCCTATACATTTGCCATAATCTATTTTTGGATATATCATAATACTCACAGATATTCAAAACCTAAAGCTCTTCTTTCATAAGCTGCTATGTACATTTCTGTATAAGATTGAGAGTAATTGGCAGAGAGATGTTGAAAAATTCATGGTAAGCATGAAAGTAAGATTGAAACCAAACTATTTTTTTTTTTTTTTTTTACTGTAAGCATTTGTGGTTGTTAAAACAGTATTACACAGTACGAAAGAAAATTACAAAAAAAAAAAAAAACACACAGTTACTGAAACTCTACACTCAAGGAGCAAAACCTCAGCCCAGATCTACACAACTATAAGCACATTCTCAGCCTCACACTTTATTCAACACTAAACACACTTCTCTACATTAGACACAGAAATCTAACATAATGTCACTTCTTTGCCATTTTAAGACACTGCTTTCCAAAATACCACCCCTATAAACCAATTGATCAGACATGGCCATCAGGTGTTCAGACACTTAGGTGCTTAACTGTAAACTCAACAATCAGGTGCAAGTACTAAAAAAGGCAAAAGGTGAGTGTGTGTCTTCAACAAAATGGAAGGCAATGTTGCAGTAAGAGGGAGAGGGAGAAACTGCATTGGCCAACGTGGTGGTAACATCACAATGTATGTTGCAATCACGCAGAATGGGGTCTTTCACCGGCATGCCAACTTAGGCCCTTACAACATGGCCCACATATTCGCATTTTAGAAAGACTACATAAAATCGTCACAGCAGAAGACCAAATGGATGCAGAGCAGATGAAATACATTGTCATATGGGACAATGTATATTTCCACCTATCTGCTCTGGTCCAAAACTGGTTTTATTAGCGTCCAAAATTTTCACTCCAATACCTCCCACCATACTGTCCCTTCCTTAAACCCATTGAGGAGATTTTTTTTTTTTTTTGACATGGAAAGTTTACAATCTCCAGCCCTATGTCAGAATATGCCTCATTCATTTTTAGACAGCTGTATATTTGCCGTCGAATTCTGGTCCCCCACCCAATTGAGATTCTAATATTTATCATATGGGCTGTTTCTCGCACTTCCTCACGGCTTTGTGGACAGTGTGTTAACCTCTGTTGTAGTTGCATCCAAAGAATCCTAGGTTTGAATCCAGGCTAGTGGGTTTTTCCGTCTGCCTTGTCTCACCTATTTTGCTTCTTGTCAACATATTTAATATCATAATAGAATCCGGAAAAAACAACAGGAAATACAGATACTGAGGAACAAGAGGGAGAATGTAATGGAGAGGAGATACAATCGCTACAAGAGGTGGAAACATGGACACAGATGGACTTGACTGAAAGTTTGGAGAGCGCTTTGGTTGCTGTGGATTTAAATGAACAAAGGAATAAAGAACAGATTGCTGTACAACAAGAGGGAGACAAATGGACACAAATAGATTTGACTGAAAGTTTGCAAAGTGCGTTGTATACTGTGGAACTTAATGATCAAAGAAATAAAGACAAAACTGCTGTAAAGGAAAGTGAAGGGGGTAAAAGAAGAAGAAAAACTTGAGTTACTAAAGCAGATAAAAACTAGAGTAGGAGAAGTAGACAAAAAAAAGAGTGTGAACAGGATATAAGAGAAGAAGAGATAAAGAGAGCAATAAGTCAATTAAATAAAAAGAAAAGTCCAGGTATAGATGGTTTGGGGAGTGAATTTTATAAAGAATTTTTAACCAACATTTTAAAAGAAGTGTATGAAGAGGTTTTTAGGAAAGGGGAGCTGAATCAAAGAATGGGAATGGGTTTAATGAAATTGATATATAAAAGAAAAGGAGGAAAGGTAGACTTAAAGAATTACAGACCAATTACAATGCTTAACACTGACTTAAAGATTTTAGCAAAAACTTTTGCTAACAGATTAAAAGAAGTGATGCAGAGTATAATTAAAACAAATCAAGTGTATGGGGTAAAAGAAAAGGATATAGCAGACACAACAATGGGCATAAAGGATACCACTTCGAAAGGGCCGATCGACTAGGGGGCACAGTTGTCAGAATAGGCGTCAAGCGGTCATTTGGACACCCTAATGGGTAAGTGGACAAATAGTGGGTTCGTGGGATGGGGTGGAGCCTGGGAGGTGGGGTGGGGAAGTGGTCAGTGGTGGTCAGTGGGGGCATACAAGTCATTCTATCACTTTAGTGGGTAAGTGGGACAAATAGTGGGTTTATGGGATGAGAAAGTGTCCACCTGACCATATAGATGAATGCCATAGTCGTAATCCTGGAGTGGGACCCCTTAAATGGCTCAGGGTCGCTCGGGTGGCCGACAAGGGTCCATCGGAAAGGGAAGCCTGCAAGAATTGCGTAAAATACTTTAATAGGAACAGTGGAGAAGGGAGGTTTGGGTTTAATGGATTTTGAACAAAGAAGGAATAGTTTAAGATTGAAAATAATGAAAAAGTACTTAGACGAAGAAAACAAAACGGCATGGAAAAAAACAATGGAATGTTTTTTATGTAAATGTGGGAATTTTAATCTAGGGGATAATATACTGTGGATGAGAACAAAGAAATGGATGACAGACCAGTTGCCAGATTTTTATAAGGAATTGTTGAGTGCCTGGGGTAAATTTTAACTAATGTACATTTTAATCCACAAGGTAGGGAGAACATTTTATATCCGCCTTTATTCTTAAACAACAGCTTTTTAAATCAAGGAAAGGAGATCTTTTTTAAGAAATAGTGGGAGGTGGGAATTACAAAAATAAGAGATGTTTTATATAAGTTTAAAGGAGGATTTTTACCAGTACAGTACATTGTAGCTGTAATGGAGGAAGCAAAAGAGGAGTTTGACAGACTGGAGATAATAAACAAGTACGATGTAATTAAAGAGGCAATACCTAAAGAGTGGGTAAAAAGAATTGAAAATATGGAAGAAGAGAAACAAACAAGAGATGTGTATGTGAAGATGTGTGAAAAACTGTATGCTTTTAAAGAATGTTCTGTGAAAATGTTTTATTGTTTGTTTAGAGATGCTGTTTTTTTTTTTTTTTTAAAAAACCTGTGGTTAATAAATACTGGTTACAGAAATTCACTGACTTAAATATGAGAGGGAGAATTATAGAAACAAAAGTGGAAAATCTGGAGTATTTAATTAGAAACAAAGCGGTTTTTACAGATGTTATACTTAAAAAAAATTGGGATAGAACAAAATACAACATGTAAAGTATGTTATGATGATAATGAAGGATTTTTATACCTGTTTTTACACTGTAAAGAGTTGGAAGGTTTTAATGAAAAATGTAAAAGAATGTTGCAGGATTTAAGGGGAGAACAAAATGATAATGTTGAATGGAACAAGGTGGTGATGCTGGATGTAGATAAACAGTGTAAAAACTGATGAATCTGCTTGTGATGTTGATGAAAAGTGCAATATGAGGAAGAAGAGTGGTGACAAAAAGAGAAAAAACTGTAATGGATGTATGGTATGTGTTTAAAAGAAAAGTTGAAAAATATATGGAATGCCTGTTTTCTTATTTTAAACAAGAAAACAAAATGCAGGATTATTATAATGTTTTTACTCCAGATGTTGTTAAGGTTTTTAATGATGTAGGGTTTAGAAATGCCAAAAAAAGAAAGACCTTTGTAATGATGTGATTTCTGTATTAGAGAGGGGAGTTTTTTTTTAATGTAAAGAATGTTGCAATTTATAATACTGTTTGTAATGTAAAGCTTTTTATGTAAGGAATTTATAAAAAAAAAAAAAAAAAAAGCGCTGACCTATAGTGCAGTTGCGCACAAAGAATCCTAGGTTCTAGTCCAGGCTCATGGAATTTTTCCAGGTCCCATCTGCCTTCTCTCACCAATTTTTCTTCCTGTCAGCATATTTAATATCATTATAAACGGATTTCGACAGCTGTATATTTGCTGTTGAATTCTGTTACCCCCCACCCCCCCAGGAGTTTCTAATACTTATCTAATATGGTTGAGTGTCGCATGTCCCTATGGCTTTGTGGACAGTGCACTGACCTCTGATACAGTTGCGTACAAAGAATCCTAGGCTCTAGTCCAGGCTCGTAGAATTTTTCTGGATCCCATCTGTGGTCTCTCACCAATTTTTCTTCCTGTCAACATATTTAATATCATAATAAATGGAAAAAATGTAAAATTTGAACATTTAAATTGATGAAGGCTAAAGTCCATCCACACATAGGATAGAATCAGAAAATTTGCCGTCAAATTCTGTTCCCCTCCCACCCCCACTGACATTCTAATATTTATCATACGGGCTGAGTCTCGCACTTCCCGATGGCTTTGTGGACAGTGTGCTGTCCTCTGATGCAGCTGTGTCCAAAGGTTCCTAGCCAAAACCTAACCAAAAATCCAGGCTAGTGTTTTTTCCTGTCTGTCTTCTCTCACCTATTTTACTTCTTGTCAACATATTTAATATTATAATAAATGGCAAAAAGGCAAAAAATGAACATTTAAACTGAAGCTGGTTAAACTCCGTTGAATTCTGTTCCCCCCTACTATTGAGATTCTAATATTTATCATACGGGCTGAGTCTCGTGTTTCCTGATGGCTTTGTGGAAGTGTGCTGACCTTTGGTGCATTGGCTTCCAAAGAATCCTAAGTACAAATCCAGGCTAGTGTTTTTTTCCGTCTGCCTTCTCTCACCTATTTTGCTTCATGTCAACGTATTTAATATCATAATAAATGGCAAAAAATGAACATTTAAACTAAAGCTGGTTAAACTCCATCCACACAAAGGATAGAATAAACATCTTTTAAGTCACTGCATCAACATCTTTCATCATTTTTGGCACGGATTTCGACAGCTGTATATTTGCCATTGAGATCTCGTAACCCAGCAAAATCGACCATCGTTGAAATCTCAGAACCGAGCAAAACCATCCGTCTTTCAAATCTTGCAAAATAATAAAGGAACAAAACCAGCTGACACCGAAAAGCAATCATCTTTGAAATCTCCTAACAGAATAAAACTGATTGACCCTGAAAACCTATTGTTATTGAGATCTCGTGACCTAGCAACACTGACAGTTATTGAAATCTCTTAACCGAGCAAAACTGACCATCATTGAAATCTCGTAACAAAAGAAAATCAAATGTTTTTAAAGTCTCGAAAGAGTATAAAGGAATAAAACTAACTGACGATAAAAACCTACCATCATTGTGATCTTGTAACCCAGCAAAACTGACCACTATTCAAATTTCTTAATGGAAAGAAATCGATCATCATTGAAATCTCATAACCGAACAAAACAGACAGTATTGAAAACAAAACCGGCCATCACTGAAATCTCGTAACGAAACAAAACCGACTGTCATTGAAATCTCATAACAGAATAAAACCTAATGACACTGAAAACCTACAGTCATTGATATCTTGTAACCCAGCAAAACTGACTGCTATTGAAATTTCTCAACGGAAAAAAATCAACCATCATTGACCATCATGCGCCGTGCCACGACTGGACTTATCTTAGACACCAGAAGGATCCAGGGGACAAGTGAGAAGGCCGAAGCCGTCAAACCCTTATGTTACACTGTTAAGAGGGAGCTAGCTCCCTAGAAGTGGCATGACGACGGAGCTCGACAGAGGCCGTTGTATCAAACCGAGAGGACCCGTGCATGCAAGGTTGGAACATCCAAGTTATAAAATCTGACAAAAGTGGATGGCGAGGACCAGCCGGCCACCTCACAGATCTCTTTGATAGAGACACCACTAAACCAGGCCCACGAGGAGGCCATCCCTCTAGTGGAGTGGGCTCTTACTCCTATGGGGCAATCAAGGCCCATAGAGGAGCAACATAGAGCGATAGCGTCAACTATCCAACACGAGAGTCATTGCTTTGAGACCGGAGACCCCTTGCCAAAGCAGCCGCTCAATGTAGGTCCTCAATGCCCTTACTGGGCAGAGTAATTCCAACTCTCGCTCATCCGACGAGGGAGGCAGCGCTGAGAGGGAGATGACCTGTGCTCTGAATGGGGCCGAGAGCACTTTAGAGACGTAGCCATGCCTGGGCTTTAAAATGACCTTAGAGTCGCTGGGCCCAAACTCAAGGCATGCAGGTCTCACGGAGAGGGCCTGCAGGTCACCAACACGCTTGACCGATGCTAGTGCAAGTAGCAGAGTGGTTTTGAACGTTAAGGGCCGGAGGTCAGCCGACTGCAGCGGCTCAAAGGGGAGCCCTTTGAGTGCTCTGAGGACCGTGGAAAGGTCCCAAGTGGGAACAATGAGAGGACGTGGGGGGTTCAACCACTTAGAACCTCTCAGGAAACGCACGATGAGGCTGTTTCGACCCACTGATTGGCCAGCGATAGGAGCGTGGAACGCTGCAATGGCTGCTACCTACACCTTGAGCATGGAAGGGGTGAGGCCCTTGTCCAGACACTCCTGGAGGAATGACAGTATCGGAGATACGTCACACTCAACAGGGTTTTCGTTTCGTGCTGAGCACCAGTAAACGAAGACCGACCACTTCTGGGCGTAGAGCCATCTTGTAGTCGGGGCTCTCGCCTGAGAAATGGTATTTAGCTTTTAAAGGCTTCCAGAGTTCTGGCTGTGGATGCCAGATTGTCCTGTTCACCTGAGAGAGGAGGTCCCATCTCAGGGGGATCGGCCATGGGGCTTTTGTGGAAAGCCTGAATAGCTCCGAGGACCAAACTTGGCTCCTCCAGAGTGGGGCCACCAGGAGGACTCTGTGCTTGTCTTCCCTGACTTGTCTGATGACCTGGGGGATCAGAGCAATCGGGGGAAAGGCATAAAGAAGGAGGCTGGGCCAGTTGTGGGCCAGCGCATCTGTGTCCTTTGAAAAATAGGTTGGGCAATGAGAGTTGTCTTCTGAGGCGAAGAGGTCGACCTCTGCCTTCCCGAAGATTTCCCAGATTCTGAGAACCGTCTGGGGGTGGAGCATCCACTCATCCGAGGGGACATTGCTCCAAGATAGCATGTCTGCTCCCAGGTTCGTTCTGCCCGGTATGTGCGTCGCTTTGAGCGACCGCAGCCTGAGTAATGCCCATTCCAAGAGGTGCTTTGCCAGTGCGCAGAGGCGGTTGGACGAAAGGCCGCCCTAGTGATTTATGTAGGACACCACTGTCATGCTGTCCGATTGGACTAAGACGTGGCGCCCCTTCAGGATCGCCTGGAAGGAGTGAAGGGCTCGACTCACTGCCAGCATCTCGAGGCAGTTGATGTGAAGATGGCTCTCCTCATGAGACCACGAGCCGAAGGCTGGTCTGCCCTCGCACAGAGTGCCCCAACCCCAGTTGGACGCATCTGTCGAGAGCACCTTCCTTCTGGAAACCGCCTCTAGGGGTACTCCACGACTGAACCAAACGGTTCGTCCAAGGTTTCAGGGCTGCTGAACAGGCTAAACTGACCTTGATGCGAAGGCGGCTGTGCCGCCAAGCGTGAGGTGGGACCCGGAGCTTCAGCCAGTATTGCAGAGGCCGCATCCGCAGAAGGCCGAGCTGCAAAACCGGGGAGGCGGAAGCCATCAGCCCTAGCATCCTCTGGAAAAACTTCAGGGGCAAACAGGCTTTGTTCCTGATGGAAGCCGCAAGCTGCTGAATTGCCAGAGCGTGCTCTGGCGAGACTACAGCTGTCATTCGGACTGAGTCGAAAATTGCACCCAGGAACGTAATACATTGGCTGGGGAGCAGTGAGCTCTTGGCAAAGTTGACCCTGAGTCCTAGGCACTCCAAGTGGCTGTGGAGCACGGATCTGTGATAGTCTAGCTCGGTTCGCGACTGGGCCAAAATGAGCCAGTCGTCGAGGTAATTCAGAATCCAAATTCCCATCTGCCGCAAAGCGCCGCATTATTCATGCACTTTGTAAAAGTGTGAGAAACTAGAGACAGCCCGAAGGGACGGACTGTATACTGGTAAGCCACACCCTTGAATGCAAACCTCAAGAATCGTCTGTGATGGAGGGCTATCTGGATAGGAAAGTAAGCATCTTTCAGATCCAGCGAGAAGAACCAGTCCTCGAGTCAAATCTGAGCGAGGATCTGTTTCAACGTTAACATCTTGAACTTCCGTCTCATAAGGGAGAGGTTCAGGAGTCTGAGATCTAAGATGGTTCTGAGACCGCTATCTTTCTTGGGGACAAGGAAATAACGGCTGTAGGACCCCGATTCGCTCTCTGAGGGGAAAACTATTTCTGTGGCTCCCTTCCCTAACAGAGTCATCACTTCGGCGTGGAGGACATGCGCGTCGTCCAGATTTACCAATGTGGGAAGCACCCCGCTGAAGCGTGGGGGTCTTCGGGCAAACTGCAGTGAGTAGCCTAGATTTATTATCCCCAACACTCACTTTGACACCCCGGGGATGGCCTGCCAGGGCCACGTGACACGGGGTTGAATGATGTTGGATGACAGACCGCTGTGTAGGGGCCTGTGCACTGATGAGTGTGGAAGAGGAAGTTTGCTCTTTTTTCGAAAGTGTAAATTTTTTATAGTGTTCGCCACAACAGCGGCGTTTTGCGTGGACGTTTTGCGTGGACGTTTTGCGTGGGCATGGCCTGGGACGACTTCTGTGCTGCAGTGAAGCGTTCTGTAAATCCTTCCACGGCTGGCCCGAAGAGACCGGCTGGAGAGACTGGGCCATCAAGAAAGGCCATTTTGACCATCTCCTTGATCTCTGTCAAATTGAGCCAGAGTTGGCGCACTAGCATGACCAGGCTGGCCATGGAACGTCCAATGGCCTGGGCTGTGGCTTTCGTGGCGCGCAGGGCCAAATCTGTGGTGCTGCGGAGGTCACGAAAGGCAGGTGCGTCAATTCCAGACTTGTCCAGGGAACGGAGGAGCTTAGCTTGGAACACCTGGAGAATGGCCATGGTGTGTAGTGCCGAGGCAGCTTGGCCTGCAAATGAATAAGCTCTGCCAGCCAAGGTGGAGGTAGTTCTGCAGGGCTTGGAAGGGCTCTTTTGTTATTCCACCCAACGGCCGCGGGGGGGCAGAAGTGAGCTGCCACAGCCTTGTCCAGGGGCGGCATGTGCTCATAGCCCTTCTCCTGAGAGCCATCAACTGAAGTGAGAGCTGCAGAAAAGGAAGTGCGTAAGCGGGCCGAGTAGGGAGATCATGTCATTGAGATCATGTAACCCAGCAAGACTAACCGCTATTGAAATTTCTTAATGGAAAAAATCGACCATCATTGAAATCTTGTAACGGAACAAAAACAACTGTCTTTCAAATCTCATAACAGAACAAAACCAACAGACACTCAAAACCTACTGTCATTGAGATCTTGTGACCCAACAGTTATTGAAATCTCTGAACCGAACAAAACCGACTATCATTTCAAACTCATAACAAAAGAAAACTGACTATCTTTAAAAAATTGAAAAAGAATAAAGGAACAAAACCAACTGACGATGAAAACCTACCATCATTGAGATCTTGTAACCCAGCAAAACTGACCAGTATTCAAATTTCTTAACAGAAAAAAACCGGCCATCATTGAAATCTCGTAACGAAACAAAACCAACCATCTTTGAATTCTCGTGAAAGAATAAAAGAACAAAATCAACTGACCCTAAAAACCTACCGTCATTGAATTCTTGGAACCCAGCAAAACTGACTGCTATTGAAATTTCTCAACGGAAAGAAATCAACCATCACTGAAATTTCATAACCGAACAAAACCAACCATCTTTGAAATCTCATAAAAGAATAAAAGAAACAAAACCAACTGACACTGAAAACCTACTGTCATTGAGATCATGTAACCCAGCAAAACTGACCACTATTCAAATTCCTTAATGGAAAAAAATCGACCATCACTGAAATCTCATAACCGAGCAAAACAGACCGTCATTGAAAACAAAACCGACCATTATTGAAATCTGGTAAAAGAATAAAGGAACAAAACCAACTGACACTGAAAACCTCCTGTCATTGAGATCATGTAACCCAGCAAAACTAACCACTATTGAAATTTCATAGCTGAAAATATCAACCACCAATGGAATCTCATAACAGAACAAAACTGTCTTTAAAATCTCATAAAAGAGTAAAAGAACAAAGTCAACTGAGGCTGAAAAACTACCATCATTGAGATCTGGGAACCCAGCAAAAGTGACCACTATTGAAATTTCTTAACTGAACAAAAAAGACTGTCACTGAAATCTCGTAACAAAACAAAACCAACTGTCATTGAAATCTCATAGCAGAACCAAACAGAATGACTGAAAACCTACCGTTATTGAGATCTCGTAACCCAGCAAAACCGACTGTTATTGAAATCTCTTAACCAAACAAAACTGATCATCACTGAAATATCACAACCGAACAAAACCAACCGTCTATGAAATCTCGTAAAAGAATAAAGTAATAAAACCAACTGACACTAAAAACCTACCGTCATTGAAATCATGTAACCCAGCAAAACTGACCACTATTCAAAAACCTTAATGAAAAAAAATCAACTACCATTGAAATCTCATAACAGGACAAAACCGACTGTCTTTAAAATCTCGTAAAAGAATAAAGGAACAAAACCAACTGACACTGAAAATATACCATCATTGAGATCATGTAACCCAGCAAAAGTAACCACAATTAAAATTTCTTAGCTGAAAAAATTGATTACCGTTGAAATCTCATAACAAGACGAAAACGACTGTCTTTCAAATCTCGTAAAAGAATAAAGGAATAAATCCAACTGACGCTGAAAACCTACCGTCATTGAAATCTTGGAACCCAGCAAAACTAACCGCCATTGAAATTTCTTATTGGAAAAAAATTGACCATCATTGATATCTCATATCTGAAAAAAACACTGTCATTGAAATCTTGTAACAAAAACAAAACAGACTGTCATTGAAATCTCATAAAACAAAACCGACTGTCGTTGAAGTCTCATAATAGAACAAAACTGAATGACACTGAAATCCTACTGTCATTGAGGTTTCGTAACCCAGCAAAACCAACCGTTATTGAACTCTCTTAACCAAAGAATACCAACCATCATTAAAATCTCGTAACAAAACAAAACCGACTGTTTTTAAAGTTTTGAAAGAGAATAAAGGAACAAAACCAATTGACGGTGAAAACCTACCATCATTAAGGTCTCGTAACCCAGCAAAACCAAACGTTATTGAAATCTCTTAACCGAACAAAACTGAACGTCGTTGAAATCTCGTAACGAAACAAAACCGACTGTCTTTGAATTCTCGTAAAAGAATAAAGGTACAAAACCAGCTGACACTAAAAACCTATAGTCATTGATATCTTGTAACCCAGCAAAACTGACTGCTATCGAAATTTCTCGACGAAAAAAAATTGACCATCATTGAAATCTCATAACTGAAAAAAGCATTGTCATTGAAATGTTGTAACGAAACAAAACAGACTGTCATTGAAATCTCAGAACGAAACAAAACCGACTGTCATTGAAATCTCATAATAGAACAAAACTGAATGACACTGAAAACCTACTGTCATTGAGATCTCGTAACCCAGCAAAATCAACCGTTATTGAACTCTCTTAACCGAAGAAAACCAACCATCATTGAAATCTCATAACAAAAGAAAACCGTCTGTCTTTAAAGTCTCGAAAGAGAACAAAGGAGCAAAACCAAGTGACGGTGAAAACTTATCATCATTGAGGTCTCGTAACCCAGCAAAACCAAGCGTTATTGAATTCTTTTAAACGAACAAAACATAATGTCGTTGAAATCTCATAACGAAACAAAACCAACTGTCTTTAAATTCTCGTAAAGGAATAAAGGAACAAAACCAATTGACACTAAAAACCTACAGTCATTGATATCTTGTAACCCAGTAAAACTGACTGCTATTGAAATTTCTCAACGGAAAAAAAATCTACCATCATTGAAATCTCATAACCGAACAAAACCAACCGTCTTTGAAATCTCGTAAAAGAATAAAGGAACAAAACCAACTGACACTGAAAACCTACCGCCATTGAGATCATGTAACCCAGCAAAACTGACCAATATTCAAAAACCTTAATGAAAAAAAATCAACTACTATTGAAATCTCATAACAGGACAAAACCGACTGTCTTTAAAACCTCGTAAAAGAATACAGGAACAAAACCAACTGACACTGAAAATCTACCATCATTGAGATCATGTAACCCAGCAAAGCTGACCACTATTCAAAAGCCTTAATGAACAAAAATCAACTACCATTGAAATCTCATAACAGGAGAAAGCTGACTGTCTTTAAAATCTCGTAAAGGAATACAAGAACAAAACCAACTGACACTGAAAACCTACCATCATTGAGATCATGTAACCCAGCAAAAGTAACCGCTATTGAAATTTCTTAGCTGAAAAAATTGACTACTGTTGAAATCTCATAGCAGGACAAAACTGACTGTCTTTAGAATCTCGTAAAAGAATAAAGGAAAAAATCCAATTGACATTGAAAATCTACCGTCATTGAGATCTTGGAACCCAGCAAAACTGACCGCCATTGAAATTTCTTAACAGAAGAAAATCAACCATAATTGAAATCCCATAACTGAACAAAACAGACAGTATTGAAAACAAAACCGGCCATCATTGATATCTCGTAACGAAACCAAACCGACTATCATTGAAGTCTCATAACGAAATAAAACCGAATGACACTGAAAACCTACCGTCATTCAGATCTCGTGACCCAGCAAAACCAAGCGTAAAAGAAATCTCTTAACCGAACAAAACTGAACGTTGTTAAAATCTCGTAATGAAACAAAACCAACTGTCTTTGAGTTCTCGTAAAGGAATAAAGGAACAAAACCAACTAACACTAAAAACCTACAGTCATTGATGTCTTGTAACCCAGTAAAACTGACTGCTATTGAAATTTCTCAACAGAAGAAAAATCGACCATCATTGAAATCTCATAACCGAACAAAACCAACCGTCTTTGAAATCTCGTAAAAGAATAAAGGAACAAAACCAACTGACACTGAAAACCTACTGTCATTGAGATCATGTAACCCAGCAACACTGACCACTATTCAAAAAACCTTAATCGAAAAAAAATCCACTACCATTGAAATCTCATAACAGGACAAAAACGTCTTTAAAAACTCGTAAAAGAATAAAGAAATAAATGAAACTGACACTGAAAACCTACCGTCATTGAGATCTCATGACCCAGCAAAACAAAGCGTTATTGAAATCTCTTAACCGAACAAAACTGAATGTTGTTGAAGTCTCGTAATGAAACATTGTCATTGAGATCATGTAACCCAGAAAAACTGACTATTATTCAAAAACCTTAATGAAAAAAAATCAACTACTATTGAAATCTCATAACAGGACGAAACCGACTGTCTTTAAAATCTCGTAAAAGAATAAAGGAACAAAACCAGCTGACACTGAAAATCTACCATCATTGAGATCACGTAACCCAGCAAAAGTAACCGCTATTGAAATTTCTTAGCTGAAAAAATTGATTACCGTTGAAATCTCATAGCAGGACAAAACCGACTGTCTTTAAAATCTCGTAAAAGAATAAAGGAACAAAACCAACTAACACTAAAAACCTATAGTCATTGATATCTTGTAACCCAGCAAAACTAACTGCTATTGAATTTTCTCAACGGAAAAAAATCGACCATCATTGAAATGTCATAACTGAAAAAAACACTGTCATTAAAATCTTGTAATGAAACAAAACAGACTGTCATCGAAATCTCATAACGAAACAAAACTGACTGTCATTGAAATCTCATAATAGAACAAAACCGAATGACACTGAAAACCTACTGTCATTGAGATCTCGTAACCCAGCAAAACCAACCGTTATTGAACTCTCTTAACTGAAGAAAACCCACCATCATTGAAATTTCATAACAAAAGAAAACCGACTGTCTTTATAATCTCGTAAAAGAATAAAGGAACAAAACCAACTGACAGTGAAAGCCTACCGTCACTGAGATCATGTAACCCAGCAAAACTTACCACTATTCAAAAAACCTTAATGAAAAAAAAATCCACTACCATTGAAATCTCATAACAGGACAAAAACGACTGTCTTTAAAAACTCGTAAAAGAATAAAGGAATAAATCCAATTGACGCTGAAAACCTACCATCATTGAGATCATGTAACCCAACAAAACTGACCGCCATTGAAATTTCTTAACAGAAAAAAATCAACCATAATTGAAATCCCATAACTGAACAAAACAGACAGTATTGAAAACAAAACCGGCCATCATTGAAATCTCGTAACGAAACCAAACCGACTATCATTGAAGTCTCATAACGAAACAAAACTGACTGTCATTGAAATCTCATAATAGAACAAAACCAAATGACACTGAAAACCTACAATCATTGAGATCTCATGACCCAGCAAAACCAAGCGTTATTGAAATCTCTTAACCGAACAAAACTGAACGTTGTTGAAATCTCGTAATGAAATATTGTCATTGAGATCATATAACCCAGCAAAACTGACCACTATTCAAAAACCTTAATGAAAAAAAAAATCAACTACCATTAAAATCTCATAACAGGACAAAACCGACTGTCTTTAAAATCTCGTAAAAGAATAAAAGAACAAAACCAACTGACACTGAAAATCTACCATCATTGAGATCATGTAACCCAGCAAAAGTAACCGCTATTGAAATTTCTTAACTGAAAAAATTGATTATCGTTGAAATCTCATAACAGGACAAAACCGACTGTCTTTAAAATCTCGTAAAAGAATAAAGGAATAAATCCAACTGATGCTGAAAACCTACTGTCATTGAGATTTTGGAAACCAGCAAAACTGACCGCCATTGAAACTTCTTATCGGAAAAAAATCGACCATCATTGAAATCTCACATCTGAAAAAAACACTGTCATTGAAATCTTATAACAAAAATAAAACATACTGTCATTGAAATCTCATAACGAAACAAAACCGACTGTTGTTGAAATCTCATAATAGAACAAAACTGAATGACACTGAAAAACCTACCGTCATTCAGATCTTGTGACCCAGCAAAACCAAGCGTAACTGAAATCTCTTAACCGAACAAAACTGAACGTTGTTGAAATCTCGTAATGAAACAAAACCAACTGTCTTTGAATTCTCGTAAAGGAATAAGGGAACAAAACCAACTGACAATAAAAACGTACAGTCATTGATATCTTGTAACCCAGTAAAACTGACTGCTATTGAAATTTCTCAACAGAAAAAAATCGACCATCATTGAAATCTCATAACTGAACGAAACCAACCGTCTTTGAAATCTTGTAAAAGAATAAAGGAACAAAACCAACTGACACTGAAAACCTACCGTCATTGAGATCATGTAACCCAGCAAAACTGACCACTATTCAAAAAACCTTAATGAAAAAAAAAACCCACTACCATTGAAATCTCATTACAGGACAAAACCGACTGTCTTTAAAACCTCGTAAAAGAATACAAGAACAAAACCAACTGACACTGAAAACCTACCATCATTGAGATCATGTAACCCAGCAAAAGTAACCACTATTGAAATTTCTTAGCTGAAAAAATTGACTGCTGTTGAAATCTCATAACAGGACAAAAACTACTGTCTTTAAAAACTCGTAAAAGAATAAAGGAATAAATCCAATTGACGCTGAAAACCTACCGTTATTGAGATCTTGGAACCCAGCAAAACTGACCGCCATTGAAACTTCTTATCGGAAAAAAATCGACCATCATTGAAATCTCGCATCTGAAAAAAACACTGTCATTGAAATCTTATAACAAAGACAAAACATACTGTCATTGAAATCTCATAACGAAACAAAACCGACTGTTGTTGAAATCTCATAATAGAACAAAACTGAATGACACTGAAAAACCTACCGTCATTCAGATCTCGTGACCCAGCAAAACCAAGCGTAACTGAAATCTCTTAACCGAACAAAACTGAACGTTGTTGAAATCTCGTAATGAAACAAAACCAACTGTCTTTGAATTCTCGTAAAGGAATAAAGGAACAAAACCAACTGACAATAAAAACGTACAGTCATTGATATCTTGTAACCCAGTAAAACTGACTGCTATTGAAATTTCTCGACAGAAAAAAATCGACCATCATTGAAATCTCATAACTGAACGAAACCAACCGTCTTTGAAATCTTGTAAAAGAATAAAGGAACAAAACCAACTGACACTGAAAACCTACCGTCATTGAGATCATGTAACCCAGCAAAACTGACCACTATTCAAAAAACCTTAATGAAAAAAAACCCCACTACCATTGAAATCTCATTACAGGACAAAACCGACTGTCTTTAAAACCTCGTAAAAGAATACAAGAACAAAACCAACTGACACTGAAAACCTACCATCATTGACATCATGTAACCCAGCAAAAGTAACCGCTATTGAAATTCCTTAGCTGAAAAAATTGACTGCTGTTGAAATCTCATAACAGGACAAAAACTACTGTCTTTAAAAACTCGTAAAAGAATAAAGGAATGAATCCAATTGACACTGAAAACCTACCGTTATTGAGATCTTGGAACCCAGCAAAACTGACCGCCATTGAAACTTCTTATCGGAAAAAAATCGACCATCATTGAAATCTCGCATCTGAAAAAAACACTGTCATTGAAATCTTATAACAAAAACAAAACATACTGTCATTGAAATCTCATAACGAAACAAAACCGACTGTTGTTGAAATCTCATAATAGAACAAAACTGAATGACACTGAAAACCTACTGTCATTGAAGTCTCGTAACCCAGCAAAACCAACCGTTATTGAACTCTCTTAACCGAAGAAAACCAACCATCATTGAAATCTTGTAACAAAAGAAAACCGACTGTCTTTAAAGTCTCGAAAGAGAATAAAAGAACAAAACCAACTGACAGTGAAAACCTACCATCATTGAGATCTTGTGACCCAGCAAAACTTACCAATATTCAAAAAACCTTAATGAAAAAAAAATCAATTTAACCCACCATTGAAATCTCATAACAGGACAAAACCGACTGTCTTTAAAACCTCGTAAAGAAATACAAGAACAAAACCAACTGACACTGAAAACCTACCATCATTGAGATCATGTAACCCAGCAAAAGTAACCGCTATTGAAATTTCTTAGCTGAAAAAATTGATTACCGTTGAAATCTCATAGCAGGACAAAACCGACTGTCTTTAAAATCTCGTAAAAGAATAAAGGAACAAAACCAACTGACACTAAAAACCTACAGTCATTGATATCTTGTAACCCAGCAAAACTAACTGCTATTGAAATTTTTCAACGGAAAAAATCGACCATCATTGAAATCTCATAACCGAACAAAACCGTCTTTGAAATCTCGTAAAAGAATAAAGGAACAAAACCAACTGACACTGAAAACCTACCGTCATTGAGATCATTTAACCCAGCAACACTGACCACTATTCAAAAAACTTTAATGAAAAAAAAATCCACTACCATTGAAATCTCATAACAGGACAAAACCGACTGTCTTTAAAACCCCGTAAAAGAATAAAGGAATAAATCCAACTGACACTGAAAACCTACCGTCATTGAGATTTCATGACCCAGCCAAACCAAGCATTATTGAAATCGCTTAAACGAATAAAACTGAATGTCGTTGAAATCTCGTAATGAAACGTTGTCATTGAGATCATATAACCCAGAAAAACTGATTATTATTCAAAAACCTTAATGAAAAAAAATCAACTACTATTGAAATCTCATAACAGGACAAAACCGACTGTCTTTAAAATCTCGTAAAAGAACAAAGGAACAAAACCAGCTGACACTGAAAATCTACCGTCATTCAGATCTCGTGACCCAGCAAAACCAAGCGTAATTGAAATCTCTTAACCGAACAAAACTGAACGTTGTTGAAATCTCGTAATGAAACAAAACCAGCTGTCTTTGAGTTTTCGTAAAGGAATAAAGGAACAAAACCAACTGACACTAAAAACCTACAGTCATTGATATCTTGTAACCCAGCAAAACTAACTGCTATTGAAATTTCTCAACGGAAAAAAAATCGACCATCATTGAAATCTCATAACTGAAAAAAACACTGTCATTAAAATCTTGTAATGAAACAAAACAGACTGTCATTGAAATCTCATAAGGAAACAAAACTGTCATTGAAATCTCATAATAGAACAAAACCGAATGACACTGAAAACCTACTGTCATTGAGATCTCGTAACCCAGCAAAACAAACCGTTATTGAATTCTCTTAACTGAAGAAAACCCACCATCATTGAAATTTCATAACAAAAGAAAACCGACTGTCTTTATAATCTCGTAAAAGAATAAAGGAACAAAACCAACTGACAGTGAAAGCCTACCGTCATTGAGATCATGTAACCCAGCAAAACTTGCCACTATTCAAAAAACCTTAATGAAAAAAAAATCCACTATCATTGAAATCTCATAACAGGACAAAACCGACTGTCTTTAAAATCTCGTAAAAGAATAAAGGAACAAAACCAACTGACACTAAAAACCTACAGTCATTGATATCTTGTAACCCAGCAAAACTAACTGCTATTGAAATTTTTCAACGGAAAAAATCGACCATCATTGAAATCTCATAACCGAACAAAACCGTCTTTGAAATCTCGTAAAAGAATAAAGGAACAAAACCAACTGACACTGAAAACCTACCGTCATTGAGATCATTTAACCCAGCAACACTGACCACTATTCAAAAAACTTTAATGAAAAAAAAATCCACTACCATTGAAATCTCATAACAGGACAAAACCGACTGTCTTTAAAACCCCGTAAAAGAATAAAGGAATAAATCCAACTGACACTGAAAACCTACCGTCATTGAGATTTCATGACCCAGCCAAACCAAGCATTATTGAAATCGCTTAAACGAATAAAACTGAATGTCGTTGAAATCTCGTAATGAAACGTTGTCATTGAGATCATATAACCCAGAAAAACTGATTATTATTCAAAAACCTTAATGAAAAAAAATCAACTACTATTGAAATCTCATAACAGGACAAAACCGACTGTCTTTAAAATCTCGTAAAAGAACAAAGGAACAAAACCAGCTGACACTGAAAATCTACCGTCATTCAGATCTCGTGACCCAGCAAAACCAAGCGTAATTGAAATCTCTTAACCGAACAAAACTGAACGTTGTTGAAATCTCGTAATGAAACAAAACCAGCTGTCTTTGAGTTTTCGTAAAGGAATAAAGGAACAAAACCAACTGACACTAAAAACCTACAGTCATTGATATCTTGTAACCCAGCAAAACTAACTGCTATTGAAATTTCTCAACGGAAAAAAAATCGACCATCATTGAAATCTCATAACTGAAAAAAACACTGTCATTAAAATCTTGTAATGAAACAAAACAGACTGTCATTGAAATCTCATAAGGAAACAAAACTGTCATTGAAATCTCATAATAGAACAAAACCGAATGACACTGAAAACCTACTGTCATTGAGATCTCGTAACCCAGCAAAACAAACCGTTATTGAATTCTCTTAACTGAAGAAAACCCACCATCATTGAAATTTCATAACAAAAGAAAACCGACTGTCTTTATAATCTCGTAAAAGAATAAAGGAACAAAACCAACTGACAGTGAAAGCCTACCGTCATTGAGATCATGTAACCCAGCAAAACTTGCCACTATTCAAAAAACCTTAATGAAAAAAAAATCCACTATCATTGAAATCTCATAACAGGACAAAACCGACTGTCTTTAAAACCTCGTAAAGGAATACAAGAACAAAACCAACTGACACTGAAAACCTACCATCATTGAGATCATGTAACCCAGCAAAAGTAACCACTATTGAAATTTCTTAGCTGAAAAAATTGACTACTGTTGAAATCTCATAACAGAACAAAAACGACTGTCTTTAAAAACTCGTAAAAGAATAAAGAAATAAATGCAACTGACACTGAAAACTTACCGTTATTCAGATCTCGTGACCCAGCAAAACCAAGCGTAAATGAAGTCTCTTAGCCGAACAAAACTGAACGTTGTTGAAATCTCGTAATGAAACAAAACCAACTGTCTTTGAGTTCTCGTAAAGGAATAATGCAACAAAACCAACTAACACTACAAACCTACAGTCATTGATGTCTTGTAACCCAGTAAAACTGACTGCTATTGAAATTTCTCAACAGAAAAAAATCGACCATCATTGAAATCTCATAACCGAACGAAACCAACCGTCTTTGAAATCTCGTAATAGAACGAAACCGAATGACACTGAAAACCTACTGTCATTGAAGTCTCGTAACCCAGCAAAACCAACCGTTATTGAACTCTCTTAACCGAAGAAAACCAACCATCATTGAAATCTTTTAACAAAAGAAAACCGACTGTCTTTAAAGTCTCGAAAGAGAATAAAGGAACAAAACCAACTGACACTGAAAACCTACCGTCATTGAGATCATGTAACCCAGCAAAACTTACCAATATTCAAAAAACCTTAATGAAAAAAAAATCCACTACCATTGAAATCTCATAACAGGACAAAACCGACTGTCTTTAAAACCTCGTAAAGAAATACAAGAACAAAACCAACTGACACTGAAAACCTACCATCATTGAGATCATGTAACCCAGCAAAAGTAACCGCTATTGAA
This sequence comes from Elopichthys bambusa, assembly GCA_037101425.1. NCBI lineage: Eukaryota > Metazoa > Chordata > Actinopteri > Cypriniformes > Xenocyprididae > Elopichthys > Elopichthys bambusa. The sequence goes on from CM074434.1 coordinate 22,840,718, forward strand.
ATTTCGTAGCTGAAAAAATTGATTACCGTTGAAATCTCATAGCAGGACAAAACCGACTGTCTTTAAAATCTCGTAAAAGAATAAAGGAACAAAACCGACTGATACTAAAAACCTACAGTCATTGATATCTTGTAACCCAGCAAAACTAACTGCTATTGAAATTTCTCAACGGAAAAAACCGACCATCATTGAAATCTCATAACGAAACAAAACTGACTGTCATTGAAATCTCATAATAGAACAAAACCGAATGACACTGAAAACCTTCTGTCATTGAAGTCTCGTAACCCAGCAAAACAAACCGTTATTGAATTCTCTTAACTGAAGAAAACCCACCATCATTGAAATTTCATAACAAAAGAAAACCGACTGTCTTTATAATCTCGTAAAAGAATAAAGGAACAAAACCAACTGACAGTGAAAACCTACCATCATTGAGATCTTGTAACCCAGCAAAACTACTGACCACTATTCAAATTTCTTAACAGAAGAAAATCAACCATAATTGAAATCCCATAACTGAACAAAACAGACAGTATTGAAAACAACACCAACAATATGAAACCGAATGACACTGAAAACCTACCGTCATTCAGATCTTGTGACCCAGCAAAACCAAGCGTAATTGAAATCTCTTAACCGAACAAAACTGAACGTTGTTTAAATCTCGTAATGAAACAAAGCCAACTGTCTCTGAATTTTCGTAAAGGAATAAAGGAACGAAACCAACTGACACTGAAAACCTACCGTCATTGAGATCATTTGACCCAGCAACACTGACCACTATTCAAAAAACCTTAATGAATAAAAAATCCATTTAACCCACCATTGAAATCTCATTACAAGACAAAACCGACTGTCTTTAAAACCTCGTAAAGAAATACAAGAACAAAACCAAGTGACACTGAAAACCTACCATCATTGAGATCATGTAACCCAGCAAAAGTAACCGCTATTGAAATTTCTTAGCTGAAAAAATTGATTACCGTTGAAATCTCATAGCAGGACAAAACCGACTGTCTTTAAAATCTCGTAAAAGAATAAAGGAACAAAACCAACTGACACTAAAAACCTACAGTCATTGATATCTTGTAACCCAGCAAAACTAACTGCTATTGAAATTTTTCAACGGAAAAAATCGACCATCATTGAAATCTCATAACCGAACAAAACCGTCTATGAAATCTCGTAAAAGAATAAAGGAACAAAACCAACTGACACTGAAAACCTACCGTCATTGAGATCATTTAACCCAGCAACACTGACCACTATTCAAAAAACCTTAATGAAAAAAAAATCCACTACCATTGAAATCTCATAATAGGACAAAACCGACTGTCTTTAAAACCCCCGTAAAAGAATAAAGGAATAAATCCAAGTGACACTGAAAACCTACCGTCATTGAGATTTCATGACCCAGCCAAACCAAGCATTATTGAAATCGCTTAAACGAATAAAACTGAATGTCGTTGAAATCTCGTAATGAAACATTGTCATTGAGATCATATAACCCAGAAAAACTGATTATTATTCAAAAACCTTAATGAAAAAAAATCAACTACCATTGAAATCTCATAACAGGACAAAACCGACTGTCTTTAAAATCTCGTAAAAGAATAAAGGAACAAAACCAGCTGACACTGAAAATCTACCGTCATTCAGATCTTGTGACCCAGCAAAACTAACTGCTATTGAAATTTCTCAACGGAAAAAAAATCGACCATCATTGAAATCTCATAACTGAAAAAAACACTGTCATTAAAATCTTGTAATGAAACAAAACAGACTGTCATTGAAATCTCATAAGGAAACAAAACTGTCATTGAAATCTCATAATAGAACAAAACCGAATGACACTGAAAACCTACTGTCATTGAGATCTCGTAACCCAGCAAAACAAACCGTTATTGAATTCTCTTAACTGAAAAAAACCCACCATCATTGAAATTTCATAACAAAAGAAAACCGACTGTCTTTATAATCTCGTAAAAGAATAAAGGAACAAAACCAACTGACAGTGAAAGCCTACCGTCATTGAGATCATGTAACCCAGCAAAACTTGCCACTATTCAAAAAACCTTAATGAAAAAAAAATCCACTATCATTGAAATCTCATAACAGGACAAAACCGACTGTCTTTAAAATCTCGTAAAGGAATACAAGAACAAAACCAACTGACACTGAAAACCTACCATCATTGAGATCATGTAACCCAGCAAAAGTAACCACTATTGAAATTTCTTAGCTGAAAAAATTGATTACTGTTGAAATCTCATAACAGAACAAAAACGACTGTCTTTAAAAACTCGTAAAAGAATAAAGAAATAAATGCAACTGACACTGAAAACTTACCATTATTGAGATCTCATGACCCAGCAAAACCAAGCGTTATTGAAATCTCTTAACCGAGCAAAACTGAATGTCGTTGAAGTCTCGTAATGAAACATTGTCATTGAGATCATATAACCCAGAAAAACTGACTATTATTCAAAAACCTTGAAGAAAAAAAATCCACTACCATTGAAATCTCATAGCAGGACAAAACCGACTGTCTTTAGAATCTCGTAAAAGAATAAAGGAATAAATCCAATTGATGCTGAAAACCTACCGTCATTGAGATCTTGGACCCCAGCAAAACTGACCGCCATTGAAATTTCTTAACAGAAGAAAATCAACCATAATTGAAATCCCATAACTGAACAAAACAGACAGTATTGAAAACAAAACCGGCCATCATTGATATCTCGTAACGAAACCAAACCGACTATCATTGAAGTCTCATAACAAAATAAAACCGAATGACACTGAAAACCTACCGTTATTCAGATCTCGTGACCCAGCAAAACCAAGCGTAAATGAAATCTCTTAGCCGAACAAAACTGAACGTTGTTGAAATCTCGTAATGAAACAAAACCAACTGTCTTTGAGTTCTCGTAAAGGAATAATGCAACAAAACCAACTAACACTAAAAACCTACAGTCATTGATGTCTTGTAACCCAGTAAAACTGACTGCTATTGAAATTTCTCAACAGAAAAAAATCGACCATCATTGAAATCTCATAACCGAACGAAACCAACCGTCTTTGAAATCTCGTAATAGAACGAAACCGAATGACACTGAAAACCTACTGTCATTGAAGTAACCCAGCAAAACCAACCGTTATTGAACTCTCTTAACCGAAGAAAACCAACCATCATTGAAATCTTTTAACAAAAGAAAACCGACTGTCTTTAAAGTCTCGAAAGAGAATAAAGGAACAAAACCAACTGACACTGAAAACCTACCGTCATTGAGATCATGTAACCCAGCAAAACTTACCAATATTCAAAAAACCTTAATGAAAAAAAAATCCACTACCATTGAAATCTCATAACAGGACAAAACCGACAGTCTTTAAAACCTCGTAAAGAAATACAAGAACAAAACCAACTGACACTGAAAACATACCATCATTGAGATCATGTAACCCAGCAAAAGTAACCGCTATTGAAATTTCTTAGCTGAAAAAATTGATTACCGTTGAAATCTCATAGCAGGACAAAACCGACTGTCTTTAAAATCTCGTAAAAGAATAAAGGAACAAAACCGACTGACACTAAAAACCTACAGTCATTGATATCTTGTAACCCAGCAAAACTAATTGCTATTGAAATTTCTCAACGGAAAAAATCGACCATCATTGAAATCTCATAACGAAACAAAACTGACTGTCATTGAAATCTCATAATAGAACAAAACCGAATGACACTGAAAACTTTCTGTCATTGAAGTCTCGTAACCCAGCAAAACCAACCGTTATTGAACTCTCTTAACCGAAGAAAACCAACCATCATTGAAATCTTGTAACAAAAGAAAACCGACTGTCTTTAAAGTCTCGAAAGAGAATAAAGGAACAAAACCAACTGACAGTGAAAACCTACCATCATTGAGATCTTGTAACCCAGCAAAACTGACCACTATTCAAATTTCTTAACAGAAGAAAATCAACCATAATTGAAATCCCATAACTGAACAAAACAGACAGTATTGAAAACAAAACCGGCCATCATTGAAATCTCGTAACAAAACCAAACCGACTCTCATTGAAGTCTCATAACAATATGAAACCGAATGACACTGAAAACCTACCGTCATTCAGATCTTGTGACCCAGCAAAACCAAGCGTAATTGAAATCTCTTAACCGAACAAAACTGAACGTTGTTGAAATCTCGTAATGAAACAAAGCCAACTGTCTCTGAATTCTCGTAAAGGAATAAAGGAACGAAACCAACTGACACTAAAAACCTACAGTCATTGATATCTTGTAACCCAGTAAAACTGACTGCTATTGAAATTTCTCAACAGAAAAAAATCGACCATCATTGAAATCTCATAACCGAACAAAACCAACCGTCTTTGAAATCTCGTAAAAGAATAAAGGAACAAAACCAACTGACACTGAAAACCTACCATCATTGAGATCATGTAACCCAGCAAAAGTAACCGCTATTGAAATTTCTTAGCTGAAAAAATTGATTACTGTTGAAATCTCATAACCGAACAAAACCGTCTTTGAAATCTCGTAAAAGAATAAAGGAACAAAACCAACTGACACTGAAAACCTACCGTCATTGAGATCATTTAACCCAGCAACACTGACCACTATTCAAAAAACTTTAATGAAAAAAAAATCCACTACCATTGAAATCTCATAACAGGACAAAACCGACTGTCTTTAAAACCCCGTAAAAGAATAAAGGAATAAATCCAACTGACACTGAAAACCTACCGTCATTGAGATTTCATGACCCAGCCAAACCAAGCATTATTGAAATCGCTTAAACGAATAAAACTGAATGTCGTTGAAATCTCGTAATGAAACGTTGTCATTGAGATCATATAACCCAGAAAAACTGATTATTATTCAAAAACCTTAATGAAAAAAAATCAACTACCATTGAAATCTCATAACAGGACAAAACCGACTGTCTTTAAAATCTCGTAAAAGAATAAAGGAACAAAACCAGCTGACACTGAAAATCTACCGTCATTCAGATCTCGTGACCCAGCAAAACCAAGCGTAATTGAAATCTCTTAACCGAACAAAACTGAACGTTGTTGAAATCTCGTAATGAAACAAAACCAGCTGTCTTTGAGTTTTCGTAAAGGAATAAAGGAACAAAACCAACTGACACTAAAAACCTACAGTCATTGATATCTTGTAACCCAGCAAAACTAACTGCTATTGAAATTTCTCAACGGAAAAAAAATCGACCATCATTGAAATCTCATAACTGAAAAAAACACTGTCATTAAAATCTTGTAATGAAACAAAACAGACTGTCATTGAAATCTCATAAGGAAACAAAACTGTCATTGAAATCTCATAATAGAACAAAACCGAATGACACTGAAAACCTACTGTCATTGAGATCTCGTAACCCAGCAAAACTAACTGCTATTGAAATTTCTCAACGGAAAAAATCGACCATCATTGAAATCTCATAACGAAACAAAACTGACTGTCATTGAAATCTCATAATAGAACAAAACCGAATGACACTGAAAACCTTCTGTCATTGAAGTCTCGTAACCCAGCAAAACCAACCGTTATTGAACTCTCTTAACCGAAGAAAACCAACCATCATTGAAATCTTGTAACAAAAGAAAACCGACTGTCTTTAAAGTCTCGAAAGAGAATAAAGGAACAAAACCAACTGACAGTGAAAACCTACCATCATTGAGATCTTGTAACCCAGCAAAACTGACCACTATTCAAATTTCTTAACAGAAGAAAATCAACCATAATTGAAATCCCATAACTGAACAAAACAGACAGTATTGAAAACAAAACCGGCCATCATTGAAATCTTGTAGCAAAACCAAACCGACTCTCATTGAAGTCTCATAACAATATGAAACCGAATGACACTGAAAACCTACCGTCATTCAGATCTTGTGACCCAGCAAAACCAAGCGTAATTGAAATCTCTTAACCGAACAAAACTGAACGTTGTTGAAATCTCGTAATGAAACAAAACCAGCTGTCTTTGAGTTTTCGTAAAGGAATAAAGGAACAAAACCAACTGACACTAAAAACCTACAGTCATTGATATCTTGTAACCCAGCAAAACTAACTGCTATTGAAATTTCTCAACGGAAAAAAAATCGACCATCATTGAAATCTCATAACTGAAAAAAACACTGTCATTAAAATCTTGTAATGAAACAAAACAGACTGTCATTGAAATCTCATAAGGAAACAAAACTGTCATTGAAATCTCATAATAGAACAAAACCGAATGACACTGAAAACCTACTGTCATTGAGATCTCGTAACCCAGCAAAACAAACCGTTATTGAATTCTCTTAACTGAAGAAAACCCACCATCATTGAAATTTCATAACAAAAGAAAACCGACTGTCTTTATAATCTCGTAAAAGAATAAAGGAACAAAACCAACTGACAGTGAAAGCCTACCGTCATTGAGATCATGTAACCCAGCAAAACTTGCCACTATTCAAAAAACCTTAATGAAAAAAAATCCACTATCATTGAAATCTCATAACAGGACAAAACCGACTGTCTTTAAAACCTCGTAAAGGAATACAAGAACAAAACCAACTGACACTGAAAACCTACCATCATTGAGATCATGTAACCCAGCAAAAGTAACCACTATTGAAATTTCTTAGCTGAAAAAATTGACTACTGTTGAAATCTCATAACAGAACAAAAATGACTGTATTTAAAAACTCGTAAAAGAATAAAGAAATAAATGCAACTGACACTGAAAACTTACCATTATTGAGATCTCATGACCCAGCAAAACCAAGCGTTATTGAAATCTCTTAACCGAGCAAAACTGAACGTCGTTGAAGTCTCGTAATGAAACATTGTCATTGAGATCATATAACCCAGAAAAACTGACTATTATTCAAAAACCTTAAAGAAAAAAAATCCACTACCATTGAAATCTCATAGCAGGACAAAACCGACTGTCTATAGAATCTCGTAAAAGAATAAAGGAATAAATCCAATTGATGCTGAAAACCTACCGTCATTGAGATTTTGGACCCCAGCAAAACTGACCGCCATTGAAATTTCTTAACAGAAGAAAATCAACCGTAATTGAAATCCCATAACTGAACAAAACAGACAGTATTGAAAACAAAACCGGCCATTATTGATATCTCGTAACGAAACCAAACCGACTATCATTGAAGTCTCATAACAAAATAAAACCGAATGAAACTGAAAACCTACCGTCATTCAGATCTCGTGACCCAGCAAAACCAAGCGTAAATGAAATCTCTTAGCCGAACAAAACTGAACGTTGTTGAAATCTCGTAATGAAACAAAACCAACTGTCTTTGAGTTCTCGTAAAGGAATAATGCAACAAAACCAACTAACACTAAAAACCTACAGTCATTGATGTCTTGTAACCCAGTAAAACTGACTGCTATTGAAATTTCTCAACAGAAAAAAATCGACCATCATTGAAATCTCATAACCGAACGAAACCAACCGTCTTTGAAATCTCGTAATAGAACGAAACCGAATGACACTGAAAACCTACTGTCATTGAAGTAACCCAGCAAAACCAACCGTTATTGAACTCTCTTAACTGAAGAAAACCAACCATCATTGAAATCTTTTAACAAAAGAAAACCGACTGTCTTTAAAGTCTCGAAAGAGAATAAAGGAACAAAACCAACTGACACTGAAAACCTACCGTCATTGAGATCATGTAACCCAGCAAAACTTACCAATATTCAAAAAACCTTAATGAAAAAAAAATCCACTATCATTGAAATCTCATAACAGGACAAAACCGACTGTCTTTAAAATCTCGTAAAAGAATAAAGGAACAAAACCGACTGACACTAAAAACCTACAGTCATTGAGATCATGTAACCCAGCAAAACTAACTGCTATTGAAATTTCTCAACGGAAAAAATCGACCATCATTGAAATCTCATAACGAAACAAAACTGACTGTCATTGAAATCTCATAATAGAACAAAACCGAATGACACTGAAAGCCTTCTGTCATTGAAGTCTCGTAACCCAGCAAAACCAACCGTTATTGAACTCTCTTAACCGAAGAAAACCAACCATCATTGAAATCTTGTAACAAAAGAAAACCGACTGTCTTTAAAGTCTCGAAAGAGAATAAAGGAACAAAACCAACTGACAGTGAAAACCTACCATCATTGAGATCTTGTAACCCAGCAAAACTGACCACTATTCAAATTTCTTAACAGAAGAAAATCAACCATAATTGAAATCCCATAACTGAACAAAACAGACAGTATTGAAAACAAAACCGGCCATCATTGAAATCTCGTAACAAAACCAAACCGACTCTCATTGAAGTCTCATAACAATATGAAACCGAATGACACTGAAAACCTACCGTCATTCAGATCTTGTGACCCAGCAAAACCAAGCGTAATTGAAATCTCTTAACCGAACAAAACTGAACGTTGTTTAAATCTCGTAATGAAACAAAGCCAACTGTCTCTGAATTCTCGTAAAGGAATAAAGGAACGAAACCAACTGACACTAAAAACCTACAGTCATTGATATCTTGTAACCCAGTAAAACTGACTGCTATTGAAATTTCTCAACAGAAAAAAATCGACCATCATTGAAATCTCATAACCGAACAAAACCAACCGTCTTTGAAATCTCGTAAAAGAATAAAGGAACAAAACCAACTGACACTGAAAACCTACCGTCATTGAGATCATTTAACCCAGCAACACTGACCACTATTCAAAAAACCTTAATGAAAAAAAAATCCATTACCATTGAAATCTCATAACAGGACAAAACCGACTGTCTTTAAAACCCCGTAAAAGAATAAAGGAATAAATCCAACTGACACTGAAAACCTATCGTCATTGAGATTTCATGACCCAGCCAAACCAAGCATTATTGTAATCTCTTAAACGAATAAAACTGAATGTCGTTGAAGTCTCGTAATGAAACATTGTCATTGAGATCATATAACCCAGAAAAACTGACTATTATTCAAAAACCTTAATGAAAAAAAATCAATTACCATTGAAATCTCATAACAGGACGAAACCGATTGTCTTTAAAATCTCGTAAAAGAATAAAGGAACAAAACCAGCTGACACTGAAAATCTATCGTCATTCAGATCTTGTGACCCAGCAAAACCAAGCGTAATTGAAATCTCTTAACCGAACAAAACTGAATGTTGTTGAAATCTCGTAATGAAAGAAAACCAGCTGTCTTTGAGTTTTCATAAAGGAATAAAGAAACAAAACCAACTGACACTAAAAACCTACAGTCATTGATATCTTGTAACCCAGCAAAACTAACTGCTATTGAAATTTCTCAACGGAAAAAAAATCGACCATCATTGAAATCTCATAACTGAAAAAAACACTGTCATTAAAATCTTGTAATGAAACAAAACAGACTGTCATTGAAATCTCATAAGGAAACAAAACTGACTGTCATTGAAATCTCATAATAGAACAAAACCGAATGACACTGAAAACCTACCGTCATTGAGATCATGTAACCCAGCAAAACTTGCCACTATTCAAAAAACCTTAATGAAAAAAAAATCCACTATCATTGAAATCTCATTACAGGACAAAAACGACTGTCTTTAAAACCTTGTAAAGGAATACAAGAACAAAACCAACTGACACTGAAAACCTACCATCATTGAGATCATGTAACCCAGCAAAAGTAACCACTATTGAAATTTCTTAGCTGAAAAAATTGACTACTGTTGAAATCTCATAACAGAACAAAAACGACTGTTTTTAAAAACTCGTAAAAGAATAAAGAAATAAATGCAACTGACACTGAAAACTTACTATTATTGAGATCTCATGACCCAGCAAAACCAAGCGTTATTGAAATCTCTTAACCGAGCAAAACTGAATGTCGTTGAAGTCTCGTAATGAAACATTGTCATTGAGATCATATAACCCAGAAAAACTGACTATTATTCAAAAGCCTTAAAGAAAAAAAATCAACTACCATTAAAATCTCATAACAGGACAAAACCGACTGTCTTTAAAATCTCGTAAAAGAATAAAGGAACAAAACCAGTTGACACTGAAAATCTACCATCATTGAGATCACGTAACCCAGCAAAAGTAACCGCTATTGAAATTTTTTAGCTGAAAAAATTGACTACTGTTGAAATCTCATAGCAGGACAAAACCGACTGTCTTTAGAATCTCGTAAAAGAATAAAGGAATAAATCCAATTGATGCTGAAAACCTACCGTCATTGAGATCTTGGACCCCAGCAAAACTGACCGCCATTGAAATTTCTTAACAGAAGAAAATCAACCATAATTGAAATCCCATAACTGAACAAAACAGACAGTATTGAAAACAAAACCGGCCATCATTGATATCTCGTAACGAAACCAAACCGACTATCATTGAAGTCTCATAACAAAATAAAACCGAATGACACTGAAAACCTACCGTTATTCAGATCTCGTGACCCAGCAAAACCAAGCGTAAATGAAATCTCTTAGCCGAACAAAACTGAACGTTGTTGAAATCTCGTAATGAAACAAAACCAACTGTCTTTGAGTTCTCGTAAAGGAATAATGCAACAAAACCAACTAACACTAAAAACCTACAGACATTGATGTCTTGTAACCCAGTAAAACTGACTGCTACTGAAATTTCTCAACAGAAAAAAATCGACCATCATTGAAATCTCATAACCGAACGAAACCAACCGTCTTTGAAATCTCGTAATAGAACGAAACCGAATGACACTGAAAACCTACTGTCATTGAAGTCTCGTAACCCAGCAAAACCAACCGTTATTGAACTCTCTTAACCGAAGAAAACCAACCATCATTGAAATCTTGTAACAAAAGAAAACCGACTGTCTTTAAAGTCTCGAAAGAGAATAAAGGAACAAAACCAACTGACACTGAAAACCTACCGTCATTGAGATCATGTAACCCAGCAAAACTTACCAATATTCAAAAAACCTTAATGAAAAAAAAATCCACTACCGTTGAAATCTCATAGCAGGACAAAACCGACTGTCTTTAAAATCTCGTAAAAGAATAAAGGAACAAAACCGACTGATACTAAAAACCTACAGTCATTGATATCTTGTAACCCAGCAAAACTAACTGCTATTGAAATTTCTCAACGGAAAAAATCAACCATCATTGAAATCTCATAACGAAACAAAACTGACTGTCATTGAAATCTCATAATAGAACAAAACCGAATGACACTGAAAACCTTCTGTCATTGAAGTCTCGTAACCCAGCAAAACCAACCGTTATTGAACTCTCTTAACCGAAGAAAACCAACCATCATTGAAATCTTGTAACAAAAGAAAACCGACTGTCTTTAAAGTCTCGAAAGGGAATAAAGGAACAAAACCAACTGACAGTGAAAACCTACCATCATTGAGATCTTGTAACCCAGCAAAACTGACCACTATTCAAATTTCTTAACAGAAGAAAATCAACCATAATTGAAATCCCATAACTGAACAAAACAGACAGTATTGAAAACAAAACCGGCCATCATTGAAATCTCGTAGCAAAACCAAACCGACTCTCATTGAAGTCTCATAACAATATGAAACCGAATGACACTGAAAACCTACCGTCATTCAGATCTTGTGACCCAGCAAAACCAAGCGTAATTGAAATCTCTTAACCAAACAAAACTGAACGTTGTTTAAATCTCGTAATGAAACAAAGCCAACTGTCTCTGAATTCTCGTAAAGGAATAAAGGAACGAAACCAACTGACACTAAAAACCTACAGTCATTGATATCTTGTAACCCAGTAAAACTGACTGCTATTGAAATTTCTCAACAGAAAAAAATCGACCATCATTGAAATCTCATAACCGAACAAAACCAACCGTCTTTGAAATCTCGTAAAAGAATAAAGGAACAAAACCAACTGACACTGAAAACCTACCATCATTGAGATCATGTAACCCAGCAAAAGTAACCGCTATTGAAATTTCTTAGCTGAAAAAATTGATTACCGTTGAAATCTCATAGCAGGACAAAACCGACTGTCTTTAAAATCTCGTAAAAGAATAAAGGAACAAAACCAACTGACACTAAAAACCTACAGTCATTGATATCTTGTAACCCAGCAAAACTAACTGCTATTGAAATTTCTCAACGAAAAAAAAAATCGACCATCATTGAAATCTCATAACCGAACAAAACCGTCTTTGAAATCTCGTAAAAGAATAAAGGAACAAAACCAACTGACACTGAAAACCTACCGTCATTGAGATCATTTAACCCAGCAACACTGACCACTATTCAAAAAACCTTAATGAAAAAATAATCCACTACCATTGAAATCTCATAACAGGACAAAACCGACTGTCTTTAAAACCCCGTAAAAGAATAAAGGAATAAATCCAACTGACACTGAAAACCTACCGTCATTGAGATTTCATGACCCAACCAAACAAAGCATTTTTGAAATCGCTTAAACGAATAAAACTGAATGTCGTTGAAATCTCGTAATGAAACATTATCATTGAGATCATATAACCCAGAAAAACTGATTGTTATTCAAAAACCTTAATGAAAAAAAATCAACTACCATTGAAATCTCATAACAGGACAAAACCGACTGTCTTTAAAATCTCATAAAGAATAAAGGAACAAAACCAGCTGACACTGAAAATCTACCGTCATTCAGATCTTGTGACCCAGCAAAACCAAGCGTAATTGAAATCTCTTAACCGAACAAAACTGAACGTTGTTGAAATCTCGTAATGAAACAAAACCAGCTGTCTTTGAGTTTTCGTAAAGGAATAAAGGAACAAAACCAACTGACACTAAAAACCTACAGTCATTGATATCTTGTATCCCAGCAAAACTAACTGCTATTGAAATTTCTCAACGGAAAAAAAATCGACCATCATTGAAATCTCATAACTGAAAAAAACACTGTCATTAAAATCTTGTAATGAAACAAAACAGACTGTCATTGAAATCTCATAAGGAAACAAAACTGTCATTGAAATCTCATAATAGAACAAAACCGAATGACACTGAAAACCTACTGTCATTGAGATCTCGTAACCCAGCAAAACAAACCGTTATTGAATTCTCTTAACTGAAGAAAACCCACCATCATTGAAATTTCATAACAAAAGAAAACTGACTGTCTTTATAATCTCGTAAAAGAATAAAGGAACAAAACCAACTGACAGTGAAAACCTACCATCATTGAGATCTTGTAACCCAGCAAAACTGACCACTATTCAAATTTCTTAACAGAAGAAAATCAACCATAATTGAAATCCCATAACTGAACAAAACAGACAGTATTGAAAACAAAACCAGCCATCATTGAAATCTCGTAACAAAACCAAACCGACTCTCATTGAAGTCTAATAACAATATGAAACCGAATGACACTGAAAACCTACCGTCATTCAGATCTTGTGACCCAGCAAAACCAAGCGTAATTGAAATCTCTTAACCGAACAAAACTGAACGTTGTTTAAATCTCGTAATGAAACAAAGCCAACTGTCTCTGAATTCTCGTAAAGGAATAAAGGAACGAAACCAACTGACACTAAAAACCTACAGTCATTGATATCTTGTAACCCAGTAAAACTGACTGCTATTGAAATTTCTCAACAGAAAAAAATCGACCATCATTGAAATCTCATAACCGAACAAAACCAACCGTCTTTGAAATCTCGTAAAAGAATAAAGGAACAAAACCAACTGACACTGAAAACCTACCGTCATTGAGATCATTTAACCCAGCAACACTGACCACTATTCAAAAAACCTTAATGAAAAAAAAATCCATTACCATTGAAATCTCATAACAGGACAAAACCGACTGTCTTTAAAACCCCGTAAAAGAATAAAGGAATAAATCCAACTGACACTGAAAACCTATCGTCATTGAGATTTCATGACCCAGCCAAACCAAGCATTATTGTAATCTCTTAAACAAATAAAACTGAATGTCGTTGAAGTCTCGTAATGAAACATTGTCATTGAGATCATATAACCCAGAAAAACTGACAATTATTCAAAAACCTTAATGAAAAAAAATCAACTACCATTAAAATCTCATAACAGGACAAAACCGACTGTCTTTAAAATCTCGTAAAACAATAAAGGAACAAAACCAGTTGACACTGAAAATCTACCATCATTGAGATCACGTAACCCAGCAAAAATAACCGCTATTGAAATTTCTTAGCTGAAAAAATTGACTACAGTTGAAATCTCATAACAGGACTGTCTTTAGAATCTCGTAAAAGAATAAAGGAATAAATCCAATTGATGCTGAAAACCTACCATCATTGAGATCATGTAACCCAGCAAAAGTAACCGCTATTGAAATTTCTTAGCTGAAAAAATTGATTACCGTTGAAATCTCATAGCAGGACAAAACCGACTGTCTTTAAAATCTCGTAAAAGAATAAAGGAACAAAACCAACTGACACTAAAAACCTACAGTCATTGATATCTTGTAACCCAGCAAAACTAACTGCTATTGAAATTTCTCAACGGAAAAAATCGACCATCATTGAAATCTCATAACCGAACAAAACCGTCTTTGAAATCTCGTAAAAGAATAAAGGAACAAAACCAACTGACACTGAAAACCTACAGTCATTGAGATCATTTAACCCAGCAACACTGACCACTATTCAAAAAACCTTAATGAAAAAATAATCCACTACCATTGAAATCTCATAACAGGACAAAACCGACTGTCTTTAAAACCCCGTAAAAGAATAAAGGAATAAATCCAACTGACACTGAAAACCTACCGTCGTTGAGATTTCATGACCTAGCCAAACCAAGCATTATTGAAATCGCTTAAACGAATAAAACTGAATGTCGTTGAAATCTCGTAATGAAACAAAACCAGCTGTCTTTGAGTTTTCGTAAAGGAATAAAGGAACAAAACCAACTGACACTAAAAACCTACAGTCATTGATATCTTGTAACCCAGCAAGACTAACTGCTATTGAAATTTCTCAACGGAAAAAAAATCGACCATCATTGAAATCTCATAACTGAAAAAAACTGTCATTGAAATCTCAAAACTGACCACTATTCAAATTTCTTAACAAAGAAAATCAACCATAATTGAAATCCCATAACTGAACAAAACAGACAGAATTGAAAACAAAACCGGCCATCATTGAAATCTCGTAGCAAAACCAAACCGACTCTCATTGAAGTCTCATAACAATATGAAACCGAATGACACTGAAAACCTACCGTCATTCAGATCTTGTGACCCAGCAAAACCAAGCGTACTTGAAATCTCTTAATCAAACAAAACTGAACGTTGTTTAAATCTCGTAATGAAACAAAGCCAACTGTCTCTGAATTCTCGTAAAGGAATAAAGGAACGAAACCAACTGACACTAAAAACCTACAGTCATTGATATCTTGTAACCCAGTAAAACTGACTGCTATTGAAATTTCTCAACAGAAAAAAATCGACCATCATTGAAATCTCATAACCGAACAAAACCAACCGTCTTTGAAATCTCGTAAAAGAATAAAGGAACAAAACCAACTGACACTGAAAACCTACCGTCATTGAGATCATTTAACCCAGCAACACTGACCACTATTCAAAAAACCTTAATGAAAAAAAAATCCATTACCATTGAAATCTCATAACAGGACAAAACCGACTGTCTTTAAAACCCCGTAAAAGAATAAAGGAATAAATCCAACTGACACTGAAAACCTATCGTCATTGAGATTTCATGACCCAGCCAAACCAAGCATTATTGTAATCTCTTAAACAAATAAAACTGAATGTCGTTGAAGTCTCGTAATGAAACATTGTCATTGAGATCATATAACCCAGAAAAACTGACTATTATTCAAAAACCTTAATGAAAAAAAATCAACTACCATTAAAATCTCATAACAGGACAAAACCGACTGTCTTTAAAATCTCGTAAAACAATAAAGGAACAAAACCAGTTGACACTGAAAATCTACCATCATTGAGATCACGTAACCCAGCAAAAATAACCGCTATTGAAATTTCTTAGCTGAAAAAATTGACTACAGTTGAAATCTCATAACAGGACTGTCTTTAGAATCTCGTAAAAGAATAAAGGAATAAATCCAATTGATGCTGAAAACCTACCATCATTGAGATCATGTAACCCAGCAAAAGTAACCGCTATTGAAATTTCTTAGCTGAAAAAATTGATTACCGTTGAAATCTCATAGCAGGACAAAACCGACTGTCTTTAAAATCTCGTAAAAGAATAAAGGAACAAAACCAACTGACACTAAAAACCTACAGTCATTGATATCTTGTAACCCAGCAAAACTAACTGCTATTGAAATTTCTCAACGGAAAAAATCGACCATCATTGAAATCTCATAACCGAACAAAACCGTCTTTGAAATCTCGTAAAAGAATAAAGGAACAAAACCAACTGACACTGAAAACCTACAGTCATTGAGATCATTTAACCCAGCAACACTGACCACTATTCAAAAAACCTTAATGAAAAAATAATCCACTACCATTGAAATCTCATAACAGGACAAAACCGACTGTCTTTAAAACCCCGTAAAAGAATAAAGGAATAAATCCAACTGACACTGAAAACCTACCGTCGTTGAGATTTCATGACCTAGCCAAACCAAGCATTATTGAAATCGCTTAAACGAATAAAACTGAATGTCGTTGAAATCTCGTAATGAAACAAAACCAGCTGTCTTTGAGTTTTCGTAAAGGAATAAAGGAACAAAACCAACTGACACTAAAAACCTACAGTCATTGATATCTTGTAACCCAGCAAGACTAACTGCTATTGAAATTTCTCAACGGAAAAAAAATCGACCATCATTGAAATCTCATAACTGAAAAAAACTGTCATTGAAATCTCAAAACTGACCACTATTCAAATTTCTTAACAAAGAAAATCAACCATAATTGAAATCCCATAACTGAACAAAACAGACAGAATTGAAAACAAAACCGGCCATCATTGAAATCTCGTAGCAAAACCAAACCGACTCTCATTGAAGTCTCATAACAATATGAAACCGAATGACACTGAAAACCTACCGTCATTCAGATCTTGTGACCCAGCAAAACCAAGCGTACTTGAAATCTCTTAATCAAACAAAACTGAACGTTGTTTAAATCTCGTAATGAAACAAAGCCAACTGTCTCTGAATTCTCGTAAAGGAATAAAGGAACGAAACCAACTGACACTAAAAACCTACAGTCATTGATATCTTGTAACCCAGTAAAACTGACTGCTATTGAAATTTCTCAACAGAAAAAAATCGACCATCATTGAAATCTCATAACCGAACAAAACCAACCGTCTTTGAAATCTCGTAAAAGAATAAAGGAACAAAACCAACTGACACTGAAAACCTACCGTCATTGAGATCATTTAACCCAGCAACACTGACCACTATTCAAAAAACCTTAATGAAAAAAAAATCCATTACCATTGAAATCTCATAACAGGACAAAACCGACTGTCTTTAAAACCCCGTAAAAGAATAAAGGAATAAATCCAACTGACACTGAAAACCTATCGTCATTGAGATTTCATGACCCAGCCAAACCAAGCATTATTGTAATCTCTTAAACAAATAAAACTGAATGTCGTTGAAGTCTCGTAATGAAACATTGTCATTGAGATCATATAACCCAGAAAAACTGACTATTATTCAAAAACCTTAATGAAAAAAAATCAACTACCATTAAAATCTCATAACAGGACAAAACCGACTGTCTTTAAAATCTCGTAAAACAATAAAGGAACAAAACCAGTTGACACTGAAAATCTACCATCATTGAGATCACGTAACCCAGCAAAAATAACCACTATTGAAATTTCTTAGCTGAAAAAATTGACTACAGTTGAAATCTCATAACAGGACTGTCTTTAGAATCTCGTAAAAGAATAAAGGAATAAATCCAATTGATGCTGAAAACCTACCATCATTGAGATCATGTAACCCAGCAAAAGTAACCGCTATTGAAATTTCTTAGCTGAAAAAATTGATTACCGTTGAAATCTCATAGCAGGACAAAACCGACTGTCTTTAAAATCTCGTAAAAGAATAAAGGAACAAAACCAACTGACACTAAAAACCTACAGTCATTGATATCTTGTAACCCAGCAAAACTAACTGCTATTGAAATTTCTCAACGGAAAAAATCGACCATCATTGAAATCTCATAACCGAACAAAACCGTCTTTGAAATCTCGTAAAAGAATAAAGGAACAAAACCAACTGACACTGAAAACCTACAGTCATTGAGATCATTTAACCCAGCAACACTGACCACTATTCAAAAAACCTTAATGAAAAAATAATCCACTACCATTGAAATCTCATAACAGGACAAAACCGACTGTCTTTAAAACCCCGTAAAAGAATAAAGGAATAAATCCAACTGACACTGAAAACCTACCGTCGTTGAGATTTCATGACCTAGCCAAACCAAGCATTATTGAAATCGCTTAAACGAATAAAACTGAATGTCGTTGAAATCTCGTAATGAAACAAAACCAGCTGTCTTTGAGTTTTCGTAAAGGAATAAAGGAACAAAACCAACTGACACTAAAAACCTACAGTCATTGATATCTTGTAACCCAGCAAGACTAACTGCTATTGAAATTTCTCAACGGAAAAAAAATCGACCATCATTGAAATCTCATAACTGAAAAAAACTGTCATTGAAATCTCAAAACTGACCACTATTCAAATTTCTTAACAAAGAAAATCAACCATAATTGAAATCCCATAACTGAACAAAACAGACAGAATTGAAAACAAAACCGGCCATCATTGAAATCTCGTAGCAAAACCAAACCGACTCTCATTGAAGTCTCATAACAATATGAAACCGAATGACACTGAAAACCTACCGTCATTCAGATCTTGTGACCCAGCAAAACCAAGCGTACTTGAAATCTCTTAATCAAACAAAACTGAACGTTGTTTAAATCTCGTAATGAAACAAAGCCAACTGTCTCTGAATTCTCGTAAAGGAATAAAGGAACGAAACCAACTGACACTAAAAACCAACAGTCATTGATATCTTGTAACCCAGTAAAACTGACTGCTATTGAAATTTCTCAACAGAAAAAAATCGACCATCATTGAAATCTCATAACCGAACAAAACCAACCGTCTTTGAAATCTCGTAAAAGAATAAAGGAACAAAACCAACTGACACTGAAAACCTACCATCATTGAGATCATGTAACCCAGCAAAAGTAACCGCTATTGAAATTTCTTAGCTGAAAAAATTGATTACCGTTGAAATCTCATAGCAGGACAAAACCGACTGTCTTTAAAATCTCGTAAAAGAATAAAGGAACAAAACCGACTGACACTAAAAACCTACAGTCATTGAAATCTTGTAACCCAGCAAAACCAACCGTTATTGAACTCTCCTAACCGAAGAAAACCAACCATCATTGAAATCTTGTAACAAAAGAAAACCGACTGTCTTTAAAGTCTCGAAAGAGAATAAAAGAACAAAACCAACTGACACTGAAAACCTACCGTCATTGAGATCATGTAACCCAGCAAAACTGACCACTATTCAAAAAACCTGAATGGAAAAAAAAATCCACTACCATTGAAATCTCATAACAGGACAAAACCGAATGTCTTTAAAACCTCGTAAAGGAATACAAGAACAAAACCAACTGACGCTGAAAACCTACCATCATTGAGATCATATAACCCAGCAAAAGTAACTGCTATTGAAATTTCACAACGGAAAAAAATCGACCATCATTGAAATCTCATAACTGAAAAAAACACTGTCATTAAAATCTTGTAATGAAACAAAACAGACTGTCATTGAAATCTCATAATGAAACAAAACTGACTGTCATTGAAATCTCATAATAGAACAAAACCGAATGACACTGAAAACCTACTGTCATTGAGATCTCGTAACCCAGCAAAACCAACTGTTATTGAACTCTCTTAACTGAAGAAAACCCACCATCATTGAAATTTCATAACAAAAGAAAACCGACTGTCTTTATAATCTCGTAAAAGAATAAAGGAACAAAACCAACTGACAGTGAAAGCCTACCGTCATTGAGATCATGTAACCCAGCAAAAGTAACCGCTATTGAAATTTCTTAGCTGAAAAAATTGACTACCGTTGAAATCTCATAACAGGACAAAAACGACTGTCTTTAAAATCTCATAAAAGAATAAATCCAATTCACATTGAAAACCTGCCGTCATTGAGATCTCATGACCCAGCAAAACCAAGCGTTATTGAAATCTCTTAACTGAACAAAACTGAATGTTGTTGAAACCTCGTAATGAAACAAAACCAGCTGTCTTTGAGTTTTCGTAAAGGAATAAAGAAACAAAACCAACTGACACTAAAAACCTACAGTCATTGATATCTTGTAACCCAGCAAAACTAACTGCTATTGAAATTTCTCAACGGAAAAAAAATCGACCATCATTGAAATCTCATAACTGAAAAAAACACTGTCATTAAAATCTTGTAATGAAACAAAACAGACTGTCATTGAAATCTCATAAGGAAACAAAACTGACTGTCATTGAAATCTCATAATAGAACAAAACCGAATGACACTGAAAACCTACCGTCATTGAGATCATGTAACCCAGCAAAACTTGCCACTATTCAAAAAACCTTAATGAAAAAAAATCCACTCTCATTGAAATCTCATAACAGGACAAAACCGACTGTCTTTAAAACCTTGTAAAGGAATACAAGAACAAAACCAACTGACACTGAAAACCTACCATCATTGAGATCATGTAACCCAGCAAAAGTAACCACTATTGAAATTTCTTAGCTGAAAAAATTGACTACTGTTGAAATCTCATAACAGAACAAAAACGACTGTTTTTAAAAACTCGTAAAAGAATAAAGAAATAAATGCAACTGACACTGAAAACTTACTATTATTGAAATCTCATGACCCAGCAAAACCAAGCGTTATTGAAATCTCTTAACCGAGCAAAACTGAATGTCGTTGAAGTTTCGTAATGAAACATTGTCATTGAGATCATATAACCCAGAAAAACTTACTATTGTTCAAAAGCCTTAAAGAAAAAAAATCAACTACCATTAAAATCTCATAACAGGACAAAACCGACTGTCTTTAAAATCTCGTAAAAGAATAAAGGAACAAAACCAGTTGACACTGAAAATCTACCATCATTGAGATCACGTAACCCAGCAAAAGTAACCGCTATTGAAATTTTTTAGTTGGAAAAATTGACTGTAGTTGAAATCTCATAGCAGGACAAAACCGACTGTCTTTAGAATCTCGTAAAAGAATAAAGGAATAAATCCAATTGATGCTGAAAACTTACCGTCATTGAGATCTTGGACCCCAGCAAAACTGACCGCCATTGAAATTTCTTAACAGAAGAAAATCAACCATAATTGAAATCCCATAACTGAACAAAACAGACAGTATTGAAAACAAAACCGGCCATCATTGATATCTCGTAACGAAACCAAACCGACTATCATTGAAGTCTCATAACAAAATAAAACCGAATGACACTGAAAACCTACCGTTATTCAGATCTCGTGACCCAGCAAAACCAAGCGTAAATGAAATCTCTTAGCCGAACAAAACTGAACGTTGTTGAAATCTCGTAATGAAACAAAACCAACTGTCTTTGAGTTCTCGTAAAGGAATAATGCAACAAAACCAACTAACACTAAAAACCTACAGTCATTGATGTCTTGTAACCCAGTAAAACTGACTGCTATTGAAATTTCTCAACAGAAAAAAATCGACCATCATTGAAATCTCATAACCGAACGAAACCAACCGTCTTTGAAATCTCGTAATAGAACGAAACCGAATGACACTGAAAACCTACTGTCATTGAAGTCTCGTAACCCAGCAAAACCAACCGTTATTGAACTCTCTTAACCGAAGAAAACCAACCATCATTGAAATCTTGTAACAAAAGAAAACCGACTGGCTTTAAAGTCTCGAAAGAGAATAAAGGAACAAAACCAACTGACACTGAAAACCTACCGTCATTGAGATCATGTAACCCAGCAAAACTTACCAATATTCAAAAAACCTTAATGAAAAAAAAATCCACTACCGTTGAAATCTCATAGCAGAACAAAACCGACTGTCTTTAAAATCTCGTAAAAGAATAAAGGAACAAAACCGACTGATACTAAAAACCTACAGTCATTGATATCTTGTAACCCAGCAAAACTAACTGCTATTGAAATTTCTCAACGGAAAAAATCGACCATCATTGAAATCTCATAACGAAACAAAACTGACTGTCATTGAAATCTCATAATAGAACAAAACCGAATGACACTGAAAACCTTCTGTCATTGAAGTCTCGTAACCCAGCAAAACCAACCGTTATTGAACTCTCTTAACCGTAGAAAACCAACCATCATTGAAATCTTGTAACAAAAGAAAACCGACTGTCTTTAAAGTCTCGAAAGAGAATAAAGGAACAAAACCAACTGACAGTGAAAACCTACCATCATTGAGATCTTGTAACCCAGCAAAACTGACCACTATTCAAATTTCTTAACAGAAGAAAATCAACCATAATTGAAATCCCATAACTGAACAAAACAGACAGTATTGAAAACAAAACCGGCCATCATTGAAATCTCGTAGCAAAACCAAACCGACTCTCATTGAAGTCTCATAACAATATGAAACCGAATGACACTGAAAACCTACCGTCATTCAGATCTTGTGACCCAGCAAAACCAAGCGTAATTGAAATCTCTTAACCAAACAAAACTGAACGTTGTTTAAATCTCGTAATGAAACAAAGCCAACTGTCTCTGAATTCTCGTTAAGGAATAAAGGAACGAAACCAACTAACACTAAAAACCTACAGTCATTGATATCTTGTAACCCAGTAAAACTGACTGCTATTGAAATTTCTCAACAGAAAAAAATCGACCATCATTGAAATCTCATAACCGAACAAAACCAACCGTCTTTGAAATCTCGTAAAAGAATAAAGGAACAAAACCAACTGACACTGAAAACCTACCATCATTGAGATCATGTAACCCAGCAAAAGTAACCGCTATTGAAATTTCTTAGCTGAAAAAGTTGATTACCGTTGAAATCTCATAGCAGGTCAAAACCGACTGTCTTTAAAATCTCGTAAAAGAATAAAGGAACAAAACCAACTGACACTAAAAACCTACAGTCATTGATATCTTGTAACCCAGCAAAACTAACTGCTATTGAAATTTCTCAACGGAAAAAATCAACCATCATTGAAATCTCATAACCGAACAAAACCGTCTTTGAAATCTCGTAAAAGAATAAAGGAACAAAACCAACTGACACTGAAAACCTACAGTCATTGAGATCATTTAACCCAGCAACACTGACCACTATTCAAAAAACCTTAATGAAAAAATAATCCACTACCATTGAAATCTCATAACAGGACAAAACCGACTGTCTTTAAAACCCCGTAAAAGAATAAAGGAATAAATCCAACTGACACTGAAAACCTACCGTCGTTGAGATTTCATGACCCAGCCAAACCAAGCATTATTGAAATCGCTTAAACGAATAAAACTGAATGTCGTTGAAATCTCGTAATGAAACAAAACCAGCTGTCTTTGAGTTTTCGTAAAGGAATAAAGGAACAAAACCAACTGACACTAAAAACCTACAGTCATTGATATCTTGTAACCCAGCAAGACTAACTGCTATTGAAATTTCTCAACGGAAAAAAAATCGACCATCATTGAAATCTCATAACCGAACAAAACCAACCGTCTTTGAAATCTCGTAAAAGAATAAAGGAACAAAACCAACTGACACTGAAAACCTACCATCATTGAGATCATGTAACCCAGCAAAAGTAACCGCTATTGAAATTTCTTAGCTGAAAAAATTGATTACCGTTGAAATCTCATAGCAGGACAAAACCGACTGTCTTTAAAACCCCGTAAAAGAATAAAGGAATAAATCCAACTGACACTGAAAACCTACCGTCGTTGAGATTTCATGACCCAGCCAAACCAAGCATTATTGAAATCGCTTAAACGAATAAAACTGAATGTCGTTGAAATCTCGTAATGAAACAAAGCCAACTGTCTCTGAATTCTCGTAAAGGAATAAAGGAACGAAACCAACTGACACTAAAAACCTACAGTCATTGATATCTTGTAACCCAGTAAAACTGACTGCTATTGAAATTTCTCAACAGAAAAAAATCGACCATCATTGAAATCTCATAACCGAACAAAACCAACCGTCTTTGAAATCTCGTAAAAGAATAAAGGAACAAAACCAACTGACACTGAAAACCTACCATCATTGAGATCATGTAACCCAGCAAAAGTAACCGCTATTGAAATTTCTTAGCTGAAAAAATTGATTACCGTTGAAATCTCATAGCAGGACAAAACCGACTGTCTTTAAAATCTCGTAAAAGAATAAAGGAACAAAACCAACTGACACTAAAAACCTACAGTCATTGAGATCATGTAACCCAGCAAAAGTAACCGCTATTGAAATTTCTTAGCTGAAAAAATTGATTACCGTTGAAATCTCATAGCAGGACAAAACCGACTGTCTTTAAAATCTCGTAAAAGAATAAAGGAACAAAACCGACTGACACTAAAAACCTACAGTCATTGAAATCTTGTAACCCAGCAAAACTAACTGCTATTGAAATTTCTCAACGGAAAAAATCGACCATCATTGAAATCTCATAACGAAACAAAACTGACTGTCATTGAAATCTCATAATAGAACAAAACCGAATGACACTGAAAACCTACTGTCATTGAAGTCTCGTAACCCAGCAAAACCAACCGTTATTGAACTCTCTTAACCGAAGAAAACCAACCATCATTGAAATCTTGTAACAAAAGAAAACCGACTGTCTTTAAAGTCTCGAAAGAGAATAAAGGAACAAAACCAACTGACAGTGAAAACCTACCATCATTGAGATCTTGTAACCCAGCAAAACTGACCACTATTCAAATTTCTTAACAGAAGAAAATCAACCATAATTGAAATCCCATAACTGAACAAAACAGACAGTATTGAAAACAAAACCGGCCATCATTGAAATCTCGTAGCAAAACCAAACCGACTCTCATTGAAGTCTCATAACAATATGAAACCGAATGACACTGAAAACCTACCGTCATTCAGATCTTGTGACCCAGCAAAACCAAGCGTAATTGAAATCTCTTAATTAAACAAAACTGAACGTTGTTTAAATCTCGTAATGAAACAAAACCAACTGTCTCTGAATTCTCGTAAAGGAATAAAGGAACGAAACCAACTGACACTAAAAACCAACAGTCATTGATATCTTGTAACCCAGTAAAACTGACTGCTATTGAAATTTCTTAACCGAAGAAAACCAACCATCATTGAAATCTTGTAACAAAAGAAAACCGACTGTCTTTAAAGTCTCGAAAGAGAATAAAGGAACAAAACCAACTGACACTGAAAACCTACCGTCATTGAGATCATGTAACCCAGCAAAACTTACCAATATTCAAAAAACCTTAATGAAAAAAAAATCCACTACCATTGAAATCTCATAACAGGACAAAACCGACTGTCTTTAAAACCTCGTAAAGAAATACAAGAACAAAACCAACTGACGCTGAAAACCTACCATCATTGAGATCATGTAACCCAGCAAAAGTAACCGCTATTGAAATTTCTTAGCTGAAAAAATTGATTACCGTTGAAATCTCATAGCAGGACAAAACCGACTGTCTTTAAAATCTCGTAAAAGAATAAAGGAACAAAACCGACTGACACTAAAAACCTACAATCATTGATATCTTGTAACCCAGCAAAACTAACTGCTATTGAAATTTTTCAACGGAAAAAATTGACCATCATTGAAATCTCATAACCGAACAAAACCGTCTTTGAAATCTCGTAAAAGAATAAAGGAACAAAACCAACTGACACTGAAAACCTACCGTCATTGAGATCATTTAACCCAGCAACACTGACCACTATTCAAAAAACTTTAATGAAAAAAAAATCCACTACCATTGAAATCTCATAACAGGACAAAACCGACTGTCTTTAAAACCCCGTAAAAGAATAAAGGAATAAATCCAACTGACACTGAAAACCTACCGTCATTGAGATTTCATGACCCAGCCAAACCAAGCATTATTGAAATCGCTTAAACGAATAAAACTGAATGTCGTTGAAATCTCGTAATGAAACGTTGTCATTGAGATCATATAACCCAGAAAAACTGATTATTATTCAAAAACCTTAATGAAAAAAAATCAACTACCATTGAAATCTCATAACAGGACAAAACCGACTGTCTTTAAAATCTCGTAAAAGAATAAAGGAACAAAACCAGCTGACACTGAAAATCTACCGTCATTCAGATCTCGTGACCCAGCAAAACCAAGCGTAATTGAAATCTCTTAACCGAACAAAACTGAACGTTGTTGAAATCTCGTAATGAAACAAAACCAGCTGTCTTTGAGTTTTCGTAAAGGAATAAAGGAACAAAACCAACTGACACTAAAAACCTACAGTCATTGATATCTTGTAACCCAGCAAAACTAACTGCTATTGAAATTTCTCAACGGAAAAAAAATCGACCATCATTGAAATCTCATAACTGAAAAAAACACTGTCATTAAAATCTTGTAATGAAACAAAACAGACTGTCATTGAAATCTCATAAGGAAACAAAACTGTCATTGAAATCTCATAATAGAACAAAACCGAATGACACTGAAAACCTACTGTCATTGAGATCTCGTAACCCAGCAAAACTAACTGCTATTGAAATTTCTCAACGGAAAAAATCGACCATCATTGAAATCTCATAACGAAACAAAACTGACTGTCATTGAAATCTCATAATAGAACAAAACCGAATGACACTGAAAACCTTCTGTCATTGAAGTCTCGTAACCCAGCAAAACCAACCGTTATTGAACTCTCTTAACCGAAGAAAACCAACCATCATTGAAATCTTGTAACAAAAGAAAACCGACTGTCTTTAAAGTCTCGAAAGAGAATAAAGGAACAAAACCAACTGACAGTGAAAACCTACCATCATTGAGATCTTGTAACCCAGCAAAACTGACCACTATTCAAATTTCTTAACAGAAGAAAATCAACCATAATTGAAATCCCATAACTGAACAAAACAGACAGTATTGAAAACAAAACCGGCCATCATTGAAATCTTGTAGCAAAACCAAACCGACTCTCATTGAAGTCTCATAACAATATGAAACCGAATGACACTGAAAACCTACCGTCATTCAGATCTTGTGACCCAGCAAAACCAAGCGTAATTGAAATCTCTTAACCGAACAAAACTGAACGTTGTTGAAATCTCGTAATGAAACAAAACCAGCTGTCTTTGAGTTTTCGTAAAGGAATAAAGGAACAAAACCAACTGACACTAAAAACCTACAGTCATTGATATCTTGTAACCCAGCAAAACTAACTGCTATTGAAATTTCTCAACGGAAAAAAAATCGACCATCATTGAAATCTCATAACTGAAAAAAACACTGTCATTAAAATCTTGTAATGAAACAAAACAGACTGTCATTGAAATCTCATAAGGAAACAAAACTGTCATTGAAATCTCATAATAGAACAAAACCGAATGACACTGAAAACCTACTGTCATTGAGATCTCGTAACCCAGCAAAACAAACCGTTATTGAATTCTCTTAACTGAAGAAAACCCACCATCATTGAAATTTCATAACAAAAGAAAACCGACTGTCTTTATAATCTCGTAAAAGAATAAAGGAACAAAACCAACTGACAGTGAAAGCCTACCGTCATTGAGATCATGTAACCCAGCAAAACTTGCCACTATTCAAAAAACCTTAATGAAAAAAAAATCCACTATCATTGAAATCTCATAACAGGACAAAACCGACTGTCTTTAAAACCTTGTAAAGGAATACAAGAACAAAACCAACTGACACTGAAAACCTACCATCATTGAGATCATGTAACCCAGCAAAAGTAACCACTATTGAAATTTCTTAGCTGAAAAAATTTATTACTGTTGAAATCTCATAACAGAACAAAAACGACTGTCTTTAAAAACTCGTAAAAGAATAAAGAAATAAATGCAACTGACACTGAAAACTTACCATTATTGAGATCTCATGACCCAGCAAAACCAAGCGTTATTGAAATCTCTTAACCGAGCAAAACTGAACGTCGTTGAAGTCTCGTAATGAAACATTGTCATTGAGATCATATAACCCAGAAAAACTGACTATTATTCAAAAACCTTAAAGAAAAAAAATCCACTACCATTGAAATCTCATAGCAGGACAAAACCGACTGTCTTTAGAATCTCGTAAAAGAATAAAGGAATAAATCCAATTGATGCTGAAAACCTACCGTCATTGAGATCTTGGACCCCAGCAAAACTGACCGCCATTGAAATTTCTTAACAGAAGAAAATCAACCATAATTGAAATCCCATAACTGAACAAAACAGACAGTATTGAAAACAAAACCGGCCATCATTGATATCTCGTAACGAAACCAAACCGACTATCATTGAAGTCTCATAACAAAATAAAACCGAATGACACTGAAAACCTACCGTTATTCAGATCTCGTGACCCAGCAAAACCAAGCGTAAATGAAATCTCTTAGCCGAACAAAACTGAACGTTGTTGAAATCTCGTAATGAAACAAAACCAACTGTCTTTGAGTTCTCGTAAAGGAATAATGCAACAAAACCAACTAACACTAAAAACCTACAGTCATTGATGTCTTGTAACCCAGTAAAACTGACTGCTACTGAAATTTCTCAACAGAAAAAAATCGACCATCATTGAAATCTCATAACCGAACGAAACCAACCGTCTTTGAAATCTCGTAATAGAACGAAACCGAATGACACTGAAAACCTACTGTCATTGAAGTCTCGTAACCCAGCAAAACCAACCGTTATTGAACTCTCTTAACCGAAGAAAACCAACCATCATTGAAATCTTTTAACAAAAGAAAACCGACTGTCTTTAAAGTCTCGAAAGAGAATAAAGGAACAAAACCAACTGACACTGAAAACCTACCGTCATTGAGATCATGTAACCCAGCAAAACTTACCAATATTCAAAAAACCTTAATGAAAAAAAAATCCACTACCATTGAAATCTCATAACAGGACAAAACCGACTGTCTTTAAAACCTCGTAAAGAAATACAAGAACAAAACCAACTGACACTGAAAACCTACCATCATTGAGATCATGTAACCCAGCAAAAGTAACCGCTATTGAAATTTCTTAGCTGAAAAAATTGATTACCGTTGAAATCTCATAGCAGGACAAAACCGACTGTCTTTAAAATCTCGTAAAAGAATAAAGGAACAAAACCGACTGACACTAAAAACCTACAGTCATTGATATCTTGTAACCCAGCAAAACTAACTGCTATTGAAATTTCTCAACGGAAAAAATCGACCATCATTGAAATCTCATAACGAAACAAAACTGACTGTCATTGAAATCTCATAATAAAACAAAACCGAATGACACTGAAAACCTTCTGTCATTGAAGTCTCGTAACCCAGCAAAACCAACCGTTATTGAACTCTCTTAACCGAAGAAAACCAACCATCATTGAAATCTTGTAACAAAAGAAAACCGACTGTCTTTAAAGTCTCGAAAGAGAATAAAGGAACAAAACCAACTGACAGTGAAAACCTACCATCATTGAGATCTTGTAACCCAGCAAAACTGACCACTATTCAAATTTCTTAACAGAAGAAAATCAACCATAATTGAAATCCCATAACTGAACAAAACAGACAGTATTGAAAACAAAACCGGCCATCATTGAAATCTCGTAACAAAACCAAACCGACTCTCATTGAAGTCTCATAACAATATGAAACCGAATGACACTGAAAACCTACCGTCATTCAGATCTTGTGACCCAGCAAAACCAAGCGTAATTGAAATCTCTTAACCGAACAAAACTGAACGTCGTTTAAATCTCGTAATGAAACAAAGCCAACTGTCTCTGAATTCTCGTAAAGGAATAAAGGAACGAAACCAACTGACACTAAAAACCTACAGTCATTGATATCTTGTAACCCAGTAAAACTGACTGCTATTGAAATTTCTCAACAGAAAAAAATCGACCATCATTGAAATCTCATAACCGAACAAAACCAACCGTCTTTGAAATCTCGTAAAAGAATAAAGGAACAAAACCAACTGACACTGAAAACCTACCATCATTGAGATCATGTAACCCAGCAAAAGTAACCGCTATTGAAATTTCTTAGCTGAAAAAATTGATTACCGTTGAAATCTCATAGCAGGACAAAACCGACTGTCTTTAAAATCTCGTAAAAGAATAAAGGAACAAAACCAACTGACACTAAAAACCTACCGTCATTGAGATCATTTGACCCAGCAACACTGACCACTATTCAAAAAACCTTAATGAAAAAAGAATCCATTTAACCCACCATTGAAATCTCATTACAGGACAAAACCGACCGTCTTTAAAACCTCGTAAAGAAATACAAGAACAAAACCAACTGACACTGAAAACCTACCATCATTGAGATCATGTAACCCAGCAAAAGTAACCGCTATTGAAATTTCTTAGCTGAAAAAATTGATTACCGTTGAAATCTCATAGCAGGACAAAACCGACTGTCTTTAAAATCTCGTAAAAGAATAAAGGAACAAAACCAACTGACACTAAAAACCTACAGTCATTGATATCTTGTAACCCAGCAAAACTAACTGCTATTGAAATTTTTCAACGGAAAAAATCGACCATCATTGAAATCTCATAACCGAACAAAACCGTCTTTGAAATCTCGTAAAAGAATAAAGGAACAAAACCAACTGACACTGAAAACCTACCGTCATTGAGATCATTTAACCCAGCAACACTGACCACTATTCAAAAAACTTTAATGAAAAAAAAATCCACTACCGTTGAAATCTCATAACAGGACAAAACCGACTGTCTTTAAAACCCCGTAAAAGAATAAAGGAATAAATCCAACTGACACTGAAAACCTACCGTCATTGAGATTTCATGACCCAGCCAAACCAAGCATTATTGAAATCGCTTAAACGAATAAAACTGAATGTCGTTGAAATCTCGTAATGAAACGTTGTCATTGAGATCATATAACCCAGAAAAACTGATTATTATTCAAAAACCTTAATGAAAAAAAATCAACTACTATTGAAATCTCATAACAGGACAAAACCGACTGTCTTTAAAATCTCGTAAAAGAATAAAGGAACAAAACCAGCTGACACTGAAAATCTACCGTCATTCAGATCTCGTGACCCAGCAAAACCAAGCGTAATTGAAATCTCTTAACCGAACAAAACTGAACGTTGTTGAAATCTCGTAATGAAACAAAACCAGCTGTCTTTGAGTTTTCGTAAAGGAATAAAGGAACAAAACCAACTGACACTAAAAACCTACAGTCATTGATATCTTGTAACCCAGCAAAACTAACTGCTATTGAAATTTCTCAACGGAAAAAAAATCGACCATCATTGAAATCTCATAACTGAAAAAAACACTGTCATTAAAATCTTGTAATGAAACAAAACAGACTGTCATTGAAATCTCATAAGGAAACAAAACTGTCATTGAAATCTCATAATAGAACAAAACCGAATGACACTGAAAACCTACTGTCATTGAGATCTCGTAACCCAGCAAAACAAACCGTTATTGAATTCTCTTAACTGAAGAAAACCCACCATCATTGAAATTTCATAACAAAAGAAAACCGACTGTCTTTATAATCTCGTAAAAGAATAAAGGAACAAAACCAACTGACAGTGAAAGCCTACAGTCATTGAGATCATGTAACCCAGCAAAACTTGCCACTATTCAAAAAACCTTAATGAAAAAAAAATCCACTATCATTGAAATCTCATAACAGGACAAAACCGACTGTCTTTAAAACCTCGTAAAGGAATACAAGAACAAAACCAACTGACACTGAAAACCTACCATCATTGAGATCATGTAACCCAGCAAAAGTAACCACTATTGAAATTTCTTAGCTGAAAAAATTGACTACTGTTAAAATCTCATAACAGAACAAAAACGACTGTCTTTAAAAACTCGTAAAAGAATAAAGAAATAAATGCAACTGACACTGAAAACTTACCATTATTGAGATCTCATGACCCAGCAAAACCAAGCGTTATTGAAATCTCTTAACTGAGCAAAACTGAACGTCGTTGAAGTCTCGTAATGAAACATTGTCATTGAGATCATATAACCCAGAAAAACTGACTATTATTCAAAAACCTTAAAGAAAAAAATCCACTACCATTGAAATCTCATAGCAGGACAAAACCGACTGTCTTTAGAATCTCGTAAAAGAATAAAGGAATAAATCCAATTGATGCTGAAAACCTACCGTCATTGAGATCTTGGACCCCAGCAAAACTGACCGCCATTGAAATTTCTTAACAGAAGAAAATCAACCATAATTGAAATCCCATAACTGAACAAAACAGACAGTATTGAAAACAAAACCGGCCATCATTGATATCTCGTAACGAAACCAAACCGACTATCATTGAAGTCTCATAACAAAATAAAACCGAATGACACTGAAAACCTACCGTTATTCAGATCTCGTGACCCAGCAAAACCAAGCGTAAATGAAATCTCTTAGCCGAACAAAACTGAACGTTGTTGAAATCTCGTAATGAAACAAAACCAACTGTCTTTGAGTTCTCGTAAAGGAATAATGCAACAAAACCAACTAACACTAAAAACCTACAGTCATTGATGTCTTGTAACCCAGTAAAACTGACTGCTACTGAAATTTCTCAACAGAAAAAAATCGACCATCATTGAAATCTCATAACCGAACGAAACCAACCGTCTTTGAAATCTCGTAATAGAACGAAACCGAATGACACTGAAAACCTACTGTCATTGAAGTCTCGTAACCCAGCAAAACCAACCGTTATTGAACTCTCTTAACCGAAGAAAACCAACCATCATTGAAATCTTTTAACAAAAGAAAACCGACTGTCTTTAAAGTCTCGAAAGAGAATAAAGGAACAAAACCAACTGACACTGAAAACCTACCGTCATTGAGATCATGTAACCCAGCAAAACTTACCAATATTCAAAAAACTTTAATGAAAAAAAATCCACTACCATTGAAATCTCATAACAGGACAAAACCGACTGTCTTTAAAACCTCGTAAAGAAATACAAGAACAAAACCAACTGACACTGAAAACCTACCATCATTGAGATCATGTAACCCAGCAAAAGTAACCGCTATTGAAATTTCTTAGCTGAAAAAATTGATTACCGTTGAAATCTCATAGCAGGACAAAACCGACTGTCTTTAAAATCTCGTAAAAGAATAAAGGAACAAAACCGACTGACACTAAAAACCTACAGTCATTGATATCTTGTAACCCAGCAAAACTAACTGCTATTGAAATTTCTCAACGGAAAAAATCGACCATCATTGAAATCTCATAACGAAACAAAACTGACTGTCATTGAAATCTCATAATAGAACAAAACCGAATGACACTGAAAACCTTCTGTCATTGAAGTCTCGTAACCCAGCAAAACCAACCGTTATTGAACTCTCTTAACCGAAGAAAACCAACCATCATTGAAATCTTGTAACAAAAGAAAACCGACTGTCTTTAAAGTCTCGAAAGAGAATAAAGGAACAAAACCAACTGACAGTGAAAACCTACCATCATTGAGATCTTGTAACCCAGCAAAACTGACCACTATTCAAATTTCTTAACAGAAGAAAATCAACCATAATTGAAATCCCATAACTGAACAAAACAGACAGTATTGAAAACAAAACCGGCCATCATTGAAATCTCGTAACAAAACCAAACCGACTCTCATTGAAGTCTCATAACAATATGAAACCGAATGACACTGAAAACCTACCGTCATTCAGATCTCGTGACCCAGCAAAACCAAGCGTAATTGAAATCTCTTAACCGAACAAAACTGAACGTCGTTTAAATCTCGTAATGAAACAAAGCCAACTGTCTCTGAATTCTCGTAAAGGAATAAAGGAACGAAACCAACTGACACTAAAAACCTACAGTCATTGATATCTTGTAACCCAGTAAAACTGACTGCTATTGAAATTTCTCAACAGAAAAAAATCGACCATCATTGAAATCTCATAACCGAACAAAACCAACCGTCTTTGAAATCTCGTAAAAGAATAAAGGAACAAAACCAACTGACACTGAAAACCTACCATCATTGAGATCATGTAACCCAGCAAAAGTAACCGCTATTGAAATTTCTTAGCTGAAAAAATTGATTACCGTTGAAATCTCATAGCAGGACAAAACCGACTGTCTTTAAAATCTCGTAAAAGAATAAAGAAACAAAACCAACTGACACTAAAAACCTACCGTCATTGAGATCATTTGACCCAGCAACACTGACCACTATTCAAAAAACCTTAATGAAAAAAGAATCCATTTAACCCACCATTGAAATCTCATTACAGGACAAAACCGACTGTCTTTAAAACCTCGTAAAGAAATACAAGAACAAAACCAACTGACACTGAAAACCTACCATCATTGAGATCATGTAACCCAGCAAAAGTAACCGCTATTGAAATTTCTTAGCTGAAAAAATTGATTACCGTTGAAATCTCATAGCAGGACAAAACCGACTGTCTTTAAAATCTCGTAAAAGAATAAAGGAACAAAACCAACTGACACTAAAAACCTACAGTCATTGATATCTTGTAACCCAGCAAAACTAACTGCTATTGAAATTTTTCAACGGAAAAAATCGACCATCATTGAAATCTCATAACCGAACAAAACCGTCTTTGAAATCTCGTAAAAGAATAAAGGAACAAAACCAACTGACACTGAAAACCTACCGTCATTGAGATCATTTAACCCAGCAACACTGACCACTATTCAAAAAACTTTAATGAAAAAAAAATCCACTACCGTTGAAATCTCATAACAGGACAAAACCGACTGTCTTTAAAACCCCGTAAAAGAATAAAGGAATAAATCCAACTGACACTGAAAACCTACCGTCATTGAGATTTCATGACCCAGCCAAACCAAGCATTATTGAAATCGCTTAAACGAATAAAACTGAATGTCGTTGAAATCTCGTAATGAAACGTTGTCATTGAGATCATATAACCCAGAAAAACTGATTATTATTCAAAAACCTTAATGAAAAAAAATCAACTACTATTGAAATCTCATAACAGGACAAAACCGACTGTCTTTAAAATCTCGTAAAAGAATAAAGGAACAAAACCAGCTGACACTGAAAATCTACCGTCATTCAGATCTCGTGACCCAGCAAAACCAAGCGTAATTGAAATCTCTTAACCGAACAAAACTGAACGTTGTTGAAATCTCGTAATGAAACAAAACCAGCTGTCTTTGAGTTTTCGTAAAGGAATAAAGGAACAAAACCAACTGACACTAAAAACCTACAGTCATTGATATCTTGTAACCCAGCAAAACTAACTGCTATTGAAATTTCTCAACGGAAAAAAAATCGACCATCATTGAAATCTCATAACTGAAAAAAACACTGTCATTAAAATCTTGTAATGAAACAAAACAGACTGTCATTGAAATCTCATAAGGAAACAAAACTGTCATTGAAATCTCATAATAGAACAAAACCGAATGACACTGAAAACCTACTGTCATTGAGATCTCGTAACCCAGCAAAACAAACCGTTATTGAATTCTCTTAACTGAAGAAAACCCACCATCATTGAAATTTCATAACAAAAGAAAACCGACTGTCTTTATAATCTCGTAAAAGAATAAAGGAACAAAACCAACTGACAGTGAAAGCCTACCGTCATTGAGATCATGTAACCCAGCAAAACTTGCCACTATTCAAAAAACCTTAATGAAAAAAAAATCCACTATCATTGAAATCTCATAACAGGACAAAACCGACTGTCTTTAAAACCTCGTAAAGGAATACAAGAACAAAACCAACTGACACTGAAAACCTACCATCATTGAGATCATGTAACCCAGCAAAAGTAACCACTATTGAAATTTCTTAGCTGAAAAAATTGACTACTGTTAAAATCTCATAACAGAACAAAAACGACTGTCTTTAAAAACTCGTAAAAGAATAAAGAAATAAATGCAACTGACACTGAAAACTTACCATTATTGAGATCTCATGACCCAGCAAAACCAAGCGTTATTGAAATCTCTTAACTGAGCAAAACTGAACGTCGTTGAAGTCTCGTAATGAAACATTGTCATTGAGATCATATAACCCAGAAAAACTGACTATTATTCAAAAACCTTAAAGAAAAAAATCCACTACCATTGAAATCTCATAGCAGGACAAAACCGACTGTCTTTAGAATCTCGTAAAAGAATAAAGGAATAAATCCAATTGATGCTGAAAACCTACCGTCATTGAGATCTTGGACCCCAGCAAAACTGACCGCCATTGAAATTTCTTAACAGAAGAAAATCAACCATAATTGAAATCCCATAACTGAACAAAACAGACAGTATTGAAAACAAAACCGGCCATCATTGATATCTCGTAACGAAACCAAACCGACTATCATTGAAGTCTCATAACAAAATAAAACCGAATGACACTGAAAACCTACCGTTATTCAGATCTCGTGACCCAGCAAAACCAAGCGTAAATGAAATCTCTTAGCCGAACAAAACTGAACGTTGTTGAAATCTCGTAATGAAACAAAACCAACTGTCTTTGAGTTCTCGTAAAGGAATAATGCAACAAAACCAACTAACACTAAAAACCTACAGTCATTGATGTCTTGTAACCCAGTAAAACTGACTGCTACTGAAATTTCTCAACAGAAAAAAATCGACCATCATTGAAATCTCATAACCGAACGAAACCAACCGTCTTTGAAATCTCGTAATAGAACGAAACCGAATGACACTGAAAACCTACTGTCATTGAAGTCTCGTAACCCAGCAAAACCAACCGTTATTGAACTCTCTTAACCGAAGAAAACCAACCATCATTGAAATCTTTTAACAAAAGAAAACCGACTGTCTTTAAAGTCTCGAAAGAGAATAAAGGAACAAAACCAACTGACACTGAAAACCTACCGTCATTGAGATCATGTAACCCAGCAAAACTTACCAATATTCAAAAAACTTTAATGAAAAAAAAATCCACTATCATTGAAATCTCATAACAGGACAAAACCGACTGTCTTTAAAACCCCGTAAAAGAATAAAGGAATAAATCCAACTGACATTGAAAACCTACCGTCATTGAGATTTCATGACCCAGCCAAACCAAGCATTATTGAAATCGCTTAAACGAATAAAACTGAATGTCGTTGAAATCTCGTAATGAAACGTTGTCATTGAGATCATATAACCCAGAAAAACTGATTATTATTCAAAAACCTTAATGAAAAAAAATCAACTACTATTGAAATCTCATAACAGGACAAAACCGACTGTCTTTAAAATCTCGTAAAAGAATAAAGAAACAAAACCAGCTGACACTGAAAATCTACCGTCATTCAGATCTCGTGACCCAGCAAAACCAAGCGTAATTGAAATCTCTTAACCGAACAAAACTGAACGTTGTTGAAATCTCGTAATGAAACAAAACCAGCTGTCTTTGAGTTTTCGTAAAGGAATAAAGGAACAAAACCAACTGACACTAAAAACCTACAGTCATTGATATCTTGTAACCCAGCAAAACTAACTGCTATTGAAATTTCTCAACGGAAAAAAAATCGACCATCATTGAAATCTCATAACTGAAAAAAACACTGTCATTAAAATCTTGTAATGAAACAAAACAGACTGTCATTGAAATCTCATAAGGAAACAAAACTGTCATTGAAATCTCATAATAGAACAAAACCGAATGACACTGAAAACCTACTGTCATTGAGATCTCGTAACCCAGCAAAACAAACCGTTATTGAATTCTCTTAACTGAAGAAAACCCACCATCATTGAAATTTCATAACAAAAGAAAACCGACTGTCTTTATAATCTCGTAAAAGAATAAAGGAACAAAACCAACTGACAGTGAAAGCCTACCGTCATTGAGATCATGTAACCCAGCAAAACTTGCCACTATTCAAAAAACCTTAATGAAAAAAAAATCCACTATCATTGAAATCTCATAACAGGACAAAACCGACTGTCTTTAAAACCTCGTAAAGGAATACAAGAACAAAACCAACTGACACTGAAAACCTACCATCATTGAGATCATGTAACCCAGCAAAAGTAACCACTATTGAAATTTCTTAGCTGAAAAAATTGACTACTGTTGAAATCTCATAACAGAACAAAAACGACTGTCTTTAAAAACTCGTAAAAG
Organism: Elopichthys bambusa; assembly: GCA_037101425.1. Taxonomy (NCBI): domain Eukaryota; kingdom Metazoa; phylum Chordata; class Actinopteri; order Cypriniformes; family Xenocyprididae; genus Elopichthys; species Elopichthys bambusa. The sequence continues at coordinate 22,879,128 of CM074434.1, forward strand.
AATAAAGAAATAAATGCAACTGACACTGAAAACTTACCATTATTGAGATCTCATGACCCAGCAAAACCAAGCGTTATTGAAATCTCTTAACTGAGCAAAACTGAACGTCGTTGAAGTCTCGTAATGAAACATTGTCATTGAGATCATATAACCCAGAAAAACTGACTATTATTCAAAAACCTTAAAGAAAAAAATCCACTACCATTGAAATCTCATAGCAGGACAAAACCGACTGTCTTTAGAATCTCGTAAAAGAATAAAGGAATAAATCCAATTGATGCTGAAAACCTACCGTCATTGAGATCTTGGACCCCAGCAAAACTGACCGCCATTGAAATTTCTTAACAGAAGAAAATCAACCATAATTGAAATCCCATAACTGAACAAAACAGACAGTATTGAAAACAAAACCGGCCATCATTGATATCTCGTAACGAAACCAAACCGACTATCATTGAAGTCTCATAACAAAATAAAACCGAATGACACTGAAAACCTACCGTTATTCAGATCTCGTGACCCAGCAAAACCAAGCGTAAATGAAATCTCTTAGCCGAACAAAACTGAACGTTGTTGAAATCTCGTAATGAAACAAAACCAACTGTCTTTGAGTTCTCGTAAAGGAATAATGCAACAAAACCAACTAACACTAAAAACCTACAGTCATTGATGTCTTGTAACCCAGTAAAACTGACTGCTACTGAAATTTCTCAACAGAAAAAAATCGACCATCATTGAAATCTCATAACCGAACGAAACCAACCGTCTTTGAAATCTCGTAATAGAACGAAACCGAATGACACTGAAAACCTACTGTCATTGAAGTCTCGTAACCCAGCAAAACCAACCGTTATTGAACTCTCTTAACCGAAGAAAACCAACCATCATTGAAATCTTTTAACAAAAGAAAACCGACTGTCTTTAAAGTCTCGAAAGAGAATAAAGGAACAAAACCAACTGACACTGAAAACCTACCGTCATTGAGATCATGTAACCCAGCAAAACTTACCAATATTCAAAAAACTTTAATGAAAAAAAATCCACTACCATTGAAATCTCATAACAGGACAAAACCGACTGTCTTTAAAACCTCGTAAAGAAATACAAGAACAAAACCAACTGACACTGAAAACCTACCATCATTGAGATCATGTAACCCAGCAAAAGTAACCGCTATTGAAATTTCTTAGCTGAAAAAATTGATTACCGTTGAAATCTCATAGCAGGACAAAACCGACTGTCTTTAAAATCTCGTAAAAGAATAAAGGAACAAAACCGACTGACACTAAAAACCTACAGTCATTGATATCTTGTAACCCAGCAAAACTAACTGCTATTGAAATTTCTCAACGGAAAAAATCGACCATCATTGAAATCTCATAACGAAACAAAACTGACTGTCATTGAAATCTCATAATAGAACAAAACCGAATGACACTGAAAACCTTCTGTCATTGAAGTCTCGTAACCCAGCAAAACCAACCGTTATTGAACTCTCTTAACCGAAGAAAACCAACCATCATTGAAATCTTGTAACAAAAGAAAACCGACTGTCTTTAAAGTCTCGAAAGAGAATAAAGGAACAAAACCAACTGACAGTGAAAACCTACCATCATTGAGATCTTGTAACCCAGCAAAACTGACCACTATTCAAATTTCTTAACAGAAGAAAATCAACCATAATTGAAATCCCATAACTGAACAAAACAGACAGTATTGAAAACAAAACCGGCCATCATTGAAATCTCGTAACAAAACCAAACCGACTCTCATTGAAGTCTCATAACAATATGAAACCGAATGACACTGAAAACCTACCGTCATTCAGATCTCGTGACCCAGCAAAACCAAGCGTAATTGAAATCTCTTAACCGAACAAAACTGAACGTCGTTTAAATCTCGTAATGAAACAAAGCCAACTGTCTCTGAATTCTCGTAAAGGAATAAAGGAACGAAACCAACTGACACTAAAAATCTACAGTCATTGATATCTTGTAACCCAGTAAAACTGACTGCTATTGAAATTTCTCAACAGAAAAAAATCGACCATCATTGAAATCTCATAACCGAACAAAACCAACCGTCTTTGAAATCTCGTAAAAGAATAAAGGAACAAAACCAACTGACACTGAAAACCTACCATCATTGAGATCATGTAACCCAGCAAAAGTAACCGCTATTGAAATTTCTTAGCTGAAAAAATTGATTACCGTTGAAATCTCATAGCAGGACAAAACCGACTGTCTTTAAAATCTCGTAAAAGAATAAAGAAACAAAACCAACTGACACTAAAAACCTACCGTCATTGAGATCATTTGACCCAGCAACACTGACCACTATTCAAAAAACCTTAATGAAAAAAGAATCCATTTAACCCACCATTGAAATCTCATTACAGGACAAAACCGACTGTCTTTAAAACCTCGTAAAGAAATACAAGAACAAAACCAACTGACACTGAAAACCTACCATCATTGAGATCATGTAACCCAGCAAAAGTAACCGCTATTGAAATTTCTTAGCTGAAAAAATTGATTACCGTTGAAATCTCATAGCAGGACAAAACCGACTGTCTTTAAAATCTCGTAAAAGAATAAAGGAACAAAACCAACTGACACTAAAAACCTACAGTCATTGATATCTTGTAACCCAGCAAAACTAACTGCTATTGAAATTTTTCAACGGAAAAAATCGACCATCATTGAAATCTCATAACCGAACAAAACCGTCTTTGAAATCTCGTAAAAGAATAAAGGAACAAAACCAACTGACACTGAAAACCTACCGTCATTGAGATCATTTAACCCAGCAACACTGACCACTATTCAAAAAACTTTAATGAAAAAAAAATCCACTACCGTTGAAATCTCATAACAGGACAAAACCGACTGTCTTTAAAACCCCGTAAAAGAATAAAGGAATAAATCCAACTGACACTGAAAACCTACCGTCATTGAGATTTCATGACCCAGCCAAACCAAGCATTATTGAAATCGCTTAAACGAATAAAACTGAATGTCGTTGAAATCTCGTAATGAAACGTTGTCATTGAGATCATATAACCCAGAAAAACTGATTATTATTCAAAAACCTTAATGAAAAAAAATCAACTACTATTGAAATCTCATAACAGGACAAAACCGACTGTCTTTAAAATCTCGTAAAAGAATAAAGGAACAAAACCAGCTGACACTGAAAATCTACCGTCATTCAGATCTCGTGACCCAGCAAAACCAAGCGTAATTGAAATCTCTTAACCGAACAAAACTGAACGTTGTTGAAATCTCGTAATGAAACAAAACCAGCTGTCTTTGAGTTTTCGTAAAGGAATAAAGGAACAAAACCAACTGACACTAAAAACCTACAGTCATTGATATCTTGTAACCCAGCAAAACTAACTGCTATTGAAATTTCTCAACGGAAAAAAAATCGACCATCATTGAAATCTCATAACTGAAAAAAACACTGTCATTAAAATCTTGTAATGAAACAAAACAGACTGTCATTGAAATCTCATAAGGAAACAAAACTGTCATTGAAATCTCATAATAGAACAAAACCGAATGACACTGAAAACCTACTGTCATTGAGATCTCGTAACCCAGCAAAACAAACCGTTATTGAATTCTCTTAACTGAAGAAAACCCACCATCATTGAAATTTCATAACAAAAGAAAACCGACTGTCTTTATAATCTCGTAAAAGAATAAAGGAACAAAACCAACTGACAGTGAAAGCCTACCGTCATTGAGATCATGTAACCCAGCAAAACTTGCCACTATTCAAAAAACCTTAATGAAAAAAAAATCCACTATCATTGAAATCTCATAACAGGACAAAACCGACTGTCTTTAAAACCTCGTAAAGGAATACAAGAACAAAACCAACTGACACTGAAAACCTACCATCATTGAGATCATGTAACCCAGCAAAAGTAACCACTATTGAAATTTCTTAGCTGAAAAAATTGACTACTGTTAAAATCTCATAACAGAACAAAAACGACTGTCTTTAAAAACTCGTAAAAGAATAAAGAAATAAATGCAACTGACACTGAAAACTTACCATTATTGAGATCTCATGACCCAGCAAAACCAAGCGTTATTGAAATCTCTTAACTGAGCAAAACTGAACGTCGTTGAAGTCTCGTAATGAAACATTGTCATTGAGATCATATAACCCAGAAAAACTGACTATTATTCAAAAACCTTAAAGAAAAAAATCCACTACCATTGAAATCTCATAGCAGGACAAAACCGACTGTCTTTAGAATCTCGTAAAAGAATAAAGGAATAAATCCAATTGATGCTGAAAACCTACCGTCATTGAGATCTTGGACCCCAGCAAAACTGACCGCCATTGAAATTTCTTAACAGAAGAAAATCAACCATAATTGAAATCCCATAACTGAACAAAACAGACAGTATTGAAAACAAAACCGGCCATCATTGATATCTCGTAACGAAACCAAACCGACTATCATTGAAGTCTCATAACAAAATAAAACCGAATGACACTGAAAACCTACCGTTATTCAGATCTCGTGACCCAGCAAAACCAAGCGTAAATGAAATCTCTTAGCCGAACAAAACTGAACGTTGTTGAAATCTCGTAATGAAACAAAACCAACTGTCTTTGAGTTCTCGTAAAGGAATAATGCAACAAAACCAACTAACACTAAAAACCTACAGTCATTGATGTCTTGTAACCCAGTAAAACTGACTGCTACTGAAATTTCTCAACAGAAAAAAATCGACCATCATTGAAATCTCATAACCGAACGAAACCAACCGTCTTTGAAATCTCGTAATAGAACGAAACCGAATGACACTGAAAACCTACTGTCATTGAAGTCTCGTAACCCAGCAAAACCAACCGTTATTGAACTCTCTTAACCGAAGAAAACCAACCATCATTGAAATCTTTTAACAAAAGAAAACCGACTGTCTTTAAAGTCTCGAAAGAGAATAAAGGAACAAAACCAACTGACACTGAAAACCTACCGTCATTGAGATCATGTAACCCAGCAAAACTTACCAATATTCAAAAAACTTTAATGAAAAAAAAATCCACTACCATTGAAATCTCATAACAGGACAAAACCGACTGTCTTTAAAACCCCGTAAAAGAATAAAGGAATAAATCCAACTGACACTGAAAACCTACCGTCATTGAGATTTCATGACCCAGCCAAACCAAGCATTATTGAAATCGCTTAAACGAATAAAACTGAATGTCGTTGAAATCTCGTAATGAAACGTTGTCATTGAGATCATATAACCCAGAAAAACTGATTATTATTCAAAAACCTTAATGAAAAAAAATCAACTACTATTGAAATCTCATAACAGGACAAAACCGACTGTCTTTAAAATCTCGTAAAAGAATAAAGGAACAAAACCAGCTGACACTGAAAATCTACCGTCATTCAGATCTCGTGACCCAGCAAAACCAAGCGTAATTGAAATCTCTTAACCGAACAAAACTGAACGTTGTTGAAATCTCGTAATGAAACAAAACCAGCTGTCTTTGAGTTTTCGTAAAGGAATAAAGGAACAAAACCAACTGACACTAAAAACCTACAGTCATTGATATCTTGTAACCCAGCAAAACTAACTGCTATTGAAATTTCTCAACGGAAAAAAAATCGACCATCATTGAAATCTCATAACTGAAAAAAACACTGTCATTAAAATCTTGTAATGAAACAAAACAGACTGTCATTGAAATCTCATAAGGAAACAAAACTGTCATTGAAATCTCATAATAGAACAAAACCGAATGACACTGAAAACCTACTGTCATTGAGATCTCGTAACCCAGCAAAACAAACCGTTATTGAATTCTCTTAACTGAAGAAAACCCACCATCATTGAAATTTCATAACAAAAGAAAACCGACTGTCTTTATAATCTCGTAAAAGAATAAAGGAACAAAACCAACTGACAGTGAAAGCCTACCGTCATTGAGATCATGTAACCCAGCAAAACTTGCCACTATTCAAAAAACCTTAATGAAAAAAAAATCCACTATCATTGAAATCTCATAACAGGACAAAACCGACTGTCTTTAAAACCTCGTAAAGGAATACAAGAACAAAACCAACTGACACTGAAAACCTACCATCATTGAGATCATGTAACCCAGCAAAAGTAACCACTATTGAAATTTCTTAGCTGAAAAAATTGACTACTGTTGAAATCTCATAACAGAACAAAAACGACTGTCTTTAAAAACTCGTAAAAGAATAAAGAAATAAATGCAACTGACACTGAAAACTTACCATTATTGAGATCTCATGACCCAGCAAAACCAAGCGTTATTGAAATCTCTTAACTGAGCAAAACTGAACGTCGTTGAAGTCTCGTAATGAAACATTGTCATTGAGATCATATAACCCAGAAAAACTGACTATTATTCAAAAACCTTAAAGAAAAAAATCCACTACCATTGAAATCTCATAGCAGGACAAAACCGACTGTCTTTAGAATCTCGTAAAAGAATAAAGGAATAAATCCAATTGATGCTGAAAACCTACCGTCATTGAGATCTTGGACCCCAGCAAAACTGACCGCCATTGAAATTTCTTAACAGAAGAAAATCAACCATAATTGAAATCCCATAACTGAACAAAACAGACAGTATTGAAAACAAAACCGGCCATCATTGATATCTCGTAACGAAACCAAACCGACTATCATTGAAGTCTCATAACAAAATAAAACCGAATGACACTGAAAACCTACCGTTATTCAGATCTCGTGACCCAGCAAAACCAAGCGTAAATGAAATCTCTTAGCCGAACAAAACTGAACGTTGTTGAAATCTCGTAATGAAACAAAACCAACTGTCTTTGAGTTCTCGTAAAGGAATAATGCAACAAAACCAACTAACACTAAAAACCTACAGTCATTGATGTCTTGTAACCCAGTAAAACTGACTGCTACTGAAATTTCTCAACAGAAAAAAATCGACCATCATTGAAATCTCATAACCGAACGAAACCAACCGTCTTTGAAATCTCGTAATAGAACGAAACCGAATGACACTGAAAACCTACTGTCATTGAAGTCTCGTAACCCAGCAAAACCAACCGTTATTGAACTCTCTTAACCGAAGAAAACCAACCATCATTGAAATCTTTTAACAAAAGAAAACCGACTGTCTTTAAAGTCTCGAAAGAGAATAAAGGAACAAAACCAACTGACACTGAAAACCTACCGTCATTGAGATCATGTAACCCAGCAAAACTTACCAATATTCAAAAAACTTTAATGAAAAAAAATCCACTACCATTGAAATCTCATAACAGGACAAAACCGACTGTCTTTAAAACCTCGTAAAGAAATACAAGAACAAAACCAACTGACACTGAAAACCTACCATCATTGAAATCATGTAACCCAGCAAAAGTAACCGCTATTGAAATTTCTTAGCTGAAAAAATTGATTACCGTTGAAATCTCATAGCAGGACAAAACCGACTGTCTTTAAAATCTCGTAAAAGAATAAAGGAACAAAACCGACTGACACTAAAAACCTACAGTCATTGATATCTTGTAACCCAGCAAAACTAACTGCTATTGAAATTTCTCAACGGAAAAAATCGACCATCATTGAAATCTCATAACGAAACAAAACTGACTGTCATTGAAATCTCATAATAGAACAAAACCGAATGACACTGAAAACCTTCTGTCATTGAAGTCTCGTAACCCAGCAAAACCAACCGTTATTGAACTCTCTTAACCGAAGAAAACCAACCATCATTGAAATCTTGTAACAAAAGAAAACCGACTGTCTTTAAAGTCTCGAAAGAGAATAAAGGAACAAAACCAACTGACAGTGAAAACCTACCATCATTGAGATCTTGTAACCCAGCAAAACTGACCACTATTCAAATTTCTTAACAGAAGAAAATCAACCATAATTGAAATCCCATAACTGAACAAAACAGACAGTATTGAAAACAAAACCGGCCATCATTGAAATCTCGTAACAAAACCAAACCGACTCTCATTGAAGTCTCATAACAATATGAAACCGAATGACACTGAAAACCTACCGTCATTCAGATCTTGTGACCCAGCAAAACCAAGCGTAATTGAAATCTCTTAACCGAACAAAACTGAACGTTGTTTAAATCTCGTAATGAAACAAAGCCAACTGTCTCTGAATTCTCGTAAAGGAATAAAGGAACGAAACCAACTGACACTAAAAACCTACAGTCATTGATATCTTGTAACCCAGTAAAACTGACTGCTATTGAAATTTCTCAACAGAAAAAAATCGACCATCATTGAAATCTCATAACCGAACAAAACCAACCGTCTTTGAAATCTCGTAAAAGAATAAAGGAACAAAACCAACTGACACTGAAAACCTACCATCATTGAAATCATGTAACCCAGCAAAAGTAACCGCTATTGAAATTTCTTAGCTGAAAAAATTGATTACCGTTGAAATCTCATAGCAGGACAAAACCGACTGTCTTTAAAATCTCGTAAAAGAATAAAGGAACAAAACCAACTGACACTAAAAACCTACCGTCATTGAGATCATTTGACCCAGCAACACTGACCACTATTCAAAAAACCTTAATGAAAAAAGAATCCATTTAACCCACCATTGAAATCTCATTACAGGATAAAACCGACTGTCTTTAAAACCTCGTAAAGAAATACAAGAACAAAACCAACTGACACTGAAAACCTACCATCATTGAGATCATGTAACCCAGCAAAAGTAACCGCTATTGAAATTTCTTAGCTGAAAAAATTGATTACCGTTGAAATCTCATAGCAGGACAAAACCGACTGTCTTTAAAATCTCGTAAAAGAATAAAGGAACAAAACCAACTGACACTAAAAACCTACAGTCATTGATATCTTGTAACCCAGCAAAACTAACTGCTATTGAAATTTTTCAACGGAAAAAATCGACCATCATTGAAATCTCATAACCGAACAAAACCGTCTTTGAAATCTCGTAAAAGAATAAAGGAACAAAACCAACTGACACTGAAAACCTACCGTCATTGAGATCATTTAACCCAGCAACACTGACCACTATTCAAAAAACTTTAATGAAAAAAAAATCCACTACCGTTGAAATCTCATAACAGGACAAAACCGACTGTCTTTAAAACCCCGTAAAAGAATAAAGGAATAAATCCAACTGACACTGAAAACCTACCGTCATTGAGATTTCATGACCCAGCCAAACCAAGCATTATTGAAATCGCTTAAACGAATAAAACTGAATGTCGTTGAAATCTCGTAATGAAACGTTGTCATTGAGATCATATAACCCAGAAAAACTGATTATTATTCAAAAACCTTAATGAAAAAAAATCAACTACTATTGAAATCTCATAACAGGACAAAACCGACTGTCTTTAAAATCTCGTAAAAGAATAAAGGAACAAAACCAGCTGACACTGAAAATCTACCGTCATTCAGATCTCGTGACCCAGCAAAACCAAGCGTAATTGAAATCTCTTAACCGAACAAAACTGAACGTTGTTGAAATCTCGTAATGAAACAAAACCAGCTGTCTTTGAGTTTTCGTAAAGGAATAAAGGAACAAAACCAACTGACACTAAAAACCTACAGTCATTGATATCTTGTAACCCAGCAAAACTAACTGCTATTGAAATTTCTCAACGGAAAAAAAATCGACCATCATTGAAATCTCATAACTGAAAAAAACACTGTCATTAAAATCTTGTAATGAAACAAAACAGACTGTCATTGAAATCTCATAAGGAAACAAAACTGTCATTGAAATCTCATAATAGAACAAAACCGAATGACACTGAAAACCTACTGTCATTGAGATCTCGTAACCCAGCAAAACAAACCGTTATTGAATTCTCTTAACTGAAGAAAACCCACCATCATTGAAATTTCATAACAAAAGAAAACCGACTGTCTTTATAATCTCGTAAAAGAATAAAGGAACAAAACCAACTGACAGTGAAAGCCTACCGTCATTGAGATCATGTAACCCAGCAAAACTTGCCACTATTCAAAAAACCTTAATGAAAAAAAAATCCACTATCATTGAAATCTCATAACAGGACAAAACCGACTGTCTTTAAAACCTCGTAAAGGAATACAAGAACAAAACCAACTGACACTGAAAACCTACCATCATTGAGATCATGTAACCCAGCAAAAGTAACCACTATTGAAATTTCTTAGCTGAAAAAATTGACTACTGTTGAAATCTCATAACAGAACAAAAACGACTGTCTTTAAAAACTCGTAAAAGAATAAAGAAATAAATGCAACTGACACTGAAAACTTACCATTATTGAGATCTCATGACCCAGCAAAACCAAGCGTTATTGAAATCTCTTAACTGAGCAAAACTGAACGTCGTTGAAGTCTCGTAATGAAACATTGTCATTGAGATCATATAACCCAGAAAAACTGACTATTATTCAAAAACCTTAAAGAAAAAAATCCACTACCATTGAAATCTCATAGCAGGACAAAACCGACTGTCTTTAGAATCTCGTAAAAGAATAAAGGAATAAATCCAATTGATGCTGAAAACCTACCGTCATTGAGATCTTGGACCCCAGCAAAACTGACCGCCATTGAAATTTCTTAACAGAAGAAAATCAACCATAATTGAAATCCCATAACTGAACAAAACAGACAGTATTGAAAACAAAACCGGCCATCATTGATATCTCGTAACGAAACCAAACCGACTATCATTGAAGTCTCATAACAAAATAAAACCGAATGACACTGAAAACCTACCGTTATTCAGATCTCGTGACCCAGCAAAACCAAGCGTAAATGAAATCTCTTAGCCGAACAAAACTGAACGTTGTTGAAATCTCGTAATGAAACAAAACCAACTGTCTTTGAGTTCTCGTAAAGGAATAATGCAACAAAACCAACTAACACTAAAAACCTACAGTCATTGATGTCTTGTAACCCAGTAAAACTGACTGCTACTGAAATTTCTCAACAGAAAAAAATCGACCATCATTGAAATCTCATAACCGAACGAAACCAACCGTCTTTGAAATCTCGTAATAGAACGAAACCGAATGACACTGAAAACCTACTGTCATTGAAGTCTCGTAACCCAGCAAAACCAACCGTTATTGAACTCTCTTAACCGAAGAAAACCAACCATCATTGAAATCTTTTAACAAAAGAAAACCGACTGTCTTTAAAGTCTCGAAAGAGAATAAAGGAACAAAACCAACTGACACTGAAAACCTACCGTCATTGAGATCATGTAACCCAGCAAAACTTACCAATATTCAAAAAACTTTAATGAAAAAAAATCCACTACCATTGAAATCTCATAACAGGACAAAACCGACTGTCTTTAAAACCTCGTAAAGAAATACAAGAACAAAACCAACTGACACTGAAAACCTACCATCATTGAGATCATGTAACCCAGCAAAAGTAACCGCTATTGAAATTTCTTAGCTGAAAAAATTGATTACCGTTGAAATCTCATAGCAGGACAAAACCGACTGTCTTTAAAATCTCGTAAAAGAATAAAGGAACAAAACCGACTGACACTAAAAACCTACAGTCATTGATATCTTGTAACCCAGCAAAACTAACTGCTATTGAAATTTCTCAACGGAAAAAATCGACCATCATTGAAATCTCATAACGAAACAAAACTGACTGTCATTGAAATCTCATAATAGAACAAAACCGAATGACACTGAAAACCTTCTGTCATTGAAGTCTCGTAACCCAGCAAAACCAACCGTTATTGAACTCTCTTAACCGAAGAAAACCAACCATCATTGAAATCTTGTAACAAAAGAAAACCGACTGTCTTTAAAGTCTCGAAAGAGAATAAAGGAACAAAACCAACTGACAGTGAAAACCTACCATCATTGAGATCTTGTAACCCAGCAAAACTGACCACTATTCAAATTTCTTAACAGAAGAAAATCAACCATAATTGAAATCCCATAACTGAACAAAACAGACAGTATTGAAAACAAAACCGGCCATCATTGAAATCTCGTAACAAAACCAAACCGACTCTCATTGAAGTCTCATAACAATATGAAACCGAATGACACTGAAAACCTACCGTCATTCAGATCTTGTGACCCAGCAAAACCAAGCGTAATTGAAATCTCTTAACCGAACAAAACTGAACGTCGTTTAAATCTCGTAATGAAACAAAGCCAACTGTCTCTGAATTCTCGTAAAGGAATAAAGGAACGAAACCAACTGACACTAAAAACCTACAGTCATTGATATCTTGTAACCCAGTAAAACTGACTGCTATTGAAATTTCTCAACAGAAAAAAATCGACCATCATTGAAATCTCATAACCGAACAAAACCAACCGTCTTTGAAATCTCGTAAAAGAATAAAGGAACAAAACCAACTGACACTGAAAACCTACCATCATTGAGATCATGTAACCCAGCAAAAGTAACCGCTATTGAAATTTCTTAGCTGAAAAAATTGATTACCGTTGAAATCTCATAGCAGGACAAAACCGACTGTCTTTAAAATCTCGTAAAAGAATAAAGGAACAAAACCAACTGACACTAAAAACCTACCGTCATTGAGATCATTTGACCCAGCAAAACTAACTGCTATTGAAATTTTTCAACGGAAAAAATCGACCATCATTGAAATCTCATAACCGAACAAAACCGTCTTTGAAATCTCGTAAAAGAATAAAGGAACAAAACCAACTGACACTGAAAATCTACCGTCATTGAGATCATTTAACCCAGCAACACTGACCACTATTCAAAAAACTTTAATGAAAAAAAAATCCACTACCATTGAAATCTCATAACAGGACAAAACCGACTGTCTTTAAAACCCCGTAAAAGAATAAAGGAATAAATCCAACTGACACTGAAAACCTACCGTCATTGAGATTTCATGACCCAGCCAAACCAAGCATTATTGAAATCGCTTAAACGAATAAAACTGAATGTCGTTGAAATCTCGTAATGAAACGTTGTCATTGAGATCATATAACCCAGAAAAACTGATTATTATTCAAAAACCTTAATGAAAAAAAATCAACTACTATTGAAATCTCATAACAGGACAAAACCGACTGTCTTTAAAATCTCGTAAAAGAATAAAGGAACAAAACCAGCTGACACTGAAAATCTACCGTCATTCAGATCTCGTGACCCAGCAAAACCAAGCGTAATTGAAATCTCTTAACCGAACAAAACTGAACGTTGTTGAAATCTCGTAATGAAACAAAACCAGCTGTCTTTGAGTTTTCGTAAAGGAATAAAGGAACAAAACCAACTGACACTAAAAACCTACAGTCATTGATATCTTGTAACCCAGCAAAACTAACTGCTATTGAAATTTCTCAACGGAAAAAAAATCGACCATCATTGAAATCTCATAACTGAAAAAAACACTGTCATTAAAATCTTGTAATGAAACAAAACAGACTGTCATTGAAATCTCATAAGGAAACAAAACTGTCATTGAAATCTCATAATAGAACAAAACCGAATGACACTGAAAACCTACTGTCATTGAGATCTCGTAACCCAGCAAAACAAACCGTTATTGAATTCTCTTAACTGAAGAAAACCCACCATCATTGAAATTTCATAACAAAAGAAAACCGACTGTCTTTATAATCTCGTAAAAGAATAAAGGAACAAAACCAACTGACAGTGAAAGCCTACCGTCATTGAGATCATGTAACCCAGCAAAACTTGCCACTATTCAAAAAACCTTAATGAAAAAAAAATCCACTATCATTGAAATCTCATAACAGGACAAAACCGACTGTCTTTAAAACCTCGTAAAGGAATACAAGAACAAAACCAACTGACACTGAAAACCTACCATCATTGAGATCATGTAACCCAGCAAAAGTAACCACTATTGAAATTTCTTAGCTGAAAAAATTGACTACTGTTGAAATCTCATAACAGAACAAAAACGACTGTCTTTAAAAACTCGTAAAAGAATAAAGAAATAAATGCAACTGACACTGAAAACTTACCATTATTGAGATCTCATGACCCAGCAAAACCAAGCGTTATTGAAATCTCTTAACTGAGCAAAACTGAACGTCGTTGAAGTCTCGTAATGAAACATTGTCATTGAGATCATATAACCCAGAAAAACTGACTATTATTCAAAAACCTTAAAGAAAAAAATCCACTACCATTGAAATCTCATAGCAGGACAAAACCGACTGTCTTTAGAATCTCGTAAAAGAATAAAGGAATAAATCCAATTGATGCTGAAAACCTACCGTCATTGAGATCTTGGACCCCAGCAAAACTGACCGCCATTGAAATTTCTTAACAGAAGAAAATCAACCATAATTGAAATCCCATAACTGAACAAAACAGACAGTATTGAAAACAAAACCGGCCATCATTGATATCTCGTAACGAAACCAAACCGACTATCATTGAAGTCTCATAACAAAATAAAACCGAATGACACTGAAAACCTACCGTTATTCAGATCTCGTGACCCAGCAAAACCAAGCGTAAATGAAATCTCTTAGCCGAACAAAACTGAACGTTGTTGAAATCTCGTAATGAAACAAAACCAACTGTCTTTGAGTTCTCGTAAAGGAATAATGCAACAAAACCAACTAACACTAAAAACCTACAGACATTGATGTCTTGTAACCCAGTAAAACTGACTGCTACTGAAATTTCTCAACAGAAAAAAATCGACCATCATTGAAATCTCATAACCGAACGAAACCAACCGTCTTTGAAATCTCGTAATAGAACGAAACCGAATGACACTGAAAACCTACTGTCATTGAAGTCTCGTAACCCAGCAAAACCAACCGTTATTGAACTCTCTTAACCGAAGAAAACCAACCATCATTGAAATCTTTTAACAAAAGAAAACCGACTGTCTTTAAAGTCTCGAAAGAGAATAAAGGAACAAAACCAACTGACACTGAAAACCTACCGTCATTGAGATCATGTAACCCAGCAAAACTTACCAATATTCAAAAAACCTTAATGAAAAAAAAATCCACTACCATTGAAATCTCATAACAGGACAAAACCGACTGTCTTTAAAACCTCGTAAAGAAATACAAGAACAAAACCAACTGACACTGAAAACCTACCATTATTGAGATCATGTAACCCAGCAAAAGTAACCGCTATTGAAATTTCTTGGCTGAAAAAATTGATTACCGTTGAAATCTCATAGCAGGACAAAACCGACTGTCTTTAAAATCTCGTAAAAGAATAAAGGAACAAAACCGACTGACACTAAAAACCTACAGTCATTGATATCTTGTAACCCAGCAAAACTAACTGCTATTGAAATTTCTCAACGGAAAAAATCGACCATCATTGAAATCTCATAACGAAACAAAACTGACTGTCATTGAAATCTCATAATAGAACAAAACCGAATGACACTGAAAACCTTCTGTCATTGAAGTCTCGTAACCCAGCAAAACCAACCGTTATTGAACTCTCTTAACCGAAGAAAACCAACCATCATTGAAATCTTGTAACAAAAGAAAACCGACTGTCTTTAAAATCTCGAAAGAGAATAAAGGAACAAAACCAACTGACAGTGAAAACCTACCATCATTGAGATCTTGTAACCCAGCAAAACTGACCACTATTCAAATTTCTTAACAGAAGAAAATCAACCATAATTGAAATCCCATAACTGAACAAAACAGACAGTATTGAAAACAAAACCGGCCATCATTGAAATCTCGTAGCAAAACCAAACCGACTCTCATTGAAGTCTCATAACAATATGAAACCGAATGACACTGAAAACCTACCGTCATTCAGATCTTGTGACCCAGCAAAACCAAGCGTAATTGAAATCTCTTAACCAAACAAAACTGAACGTTGTTTAAATCTCGTAATGAAACAAAGCCAACTGTCTCTGAATTCTCGTAAAGGAATAAAGGAACGAAACCAACTGACAGTAAAAACCTACAGTCATTGATATCTTGTAACCCAGTAAAACTGACTGCTATTGAAATTTCTCAACAGAAAAAAATCGACCATCATTGAAATCTCATAACCGAACAAAACCAACCGTCTTTGAAATCTCGTAAAAGAATAAAGGAACAAAACCAACTGACACTGAAAACCTACCATCATTGAGATCATGTAACCCAGCAAAAGTAACCGCTATTGAAATTTCTTAGCTGAAAAAATTGATTACCGTTGAAATCTCATAGCAGGACAAAACCGACTGTCTTTAAAATCTCGTAAAAGAATAAAGGAACAAAACCAACTGACACTAAAAACCTACCGTCATTGAGATCATTTGACCCAGCAACACTGACCACTATTCAAAAAACCTTAATGAAAAAAGAATCCATTTAACCCACCATTGAAATCTCATTACAGGACAAAACCGACTGTCTTTAAAACCTCGTAAAGAAATACAAGAACAAAACCAACTGACACTGAAAACCTACCATCATTGAGATCATGTAACCCAGCAAAAGTAACCGCTATTGAAATTTCTTAGCTGAAAAAATTGATTACCGTTGAAATCTCATAGCAGGACAAAACCGACTGTCTTTAAAATCTCGTAAAAGAATAAAGGAACAAAACCAACTGACACTAAAAACCTACAGTCATTGATATCTTGTAACCCAGCAAAACTAACTGCTATTGAAATTTTTCAACGGAAAAAATCGACCATCATTGAAATCTCATAACCGAACAAAACCGTCTTTGAAATCTCGTAAAAGAATAAAGGAACAAAACCAACTGACACTGAAAACCTACCGTCATTGAGATCATTTAACCCAGCAACACTGACCACTATTCAAAAAACTTTAATGAAAAAAAAATCCACTACCGTTGAAATCTCATAACAGGACAAAACCGACTGTCTTTAAAACCCCGTAAAAGAATAAAGGAATAAATCCAACTGACACTGAAAACCTACCGTCATTGAGATTTCATGACCCAGCCAAACCAAGCATTATTGAAATCGCTTAAACGAATAAAACTGAATGTCGTTGAAATCTCGTAATGAAACGTTGTCATTGAGATCATATAACCCAGAAAAACTGATTATTATTCAAAAACCTTAATGAAAAAAAATCAACTACTATTGAAATCTCATAACAGGACAAAACCGACTGTCTTTAAAATCTCGTAAAAGAATAAAGGAACAAAACCAGCTGACACTGAAAATCTACCGTCATTCAGATCTCGTGACCCAGCAAAACCAAGCGTAATTGAAATCTCTTAACCGAACAAAACTGAACGTTGTTGAAATCTCGTAATGAAACAAAACCAGCTGTCTTTGAGTTTTCGTAAAGGAATAAAGGAACAAAACCAACTGACACTAAAAACCTACAGTCATTGATATCTTGTAACCCAGCAAAACTAACTGCTATTGAAATTTCTCAACGGAAAAAAAATCGACCATCATTGAAATCTCATAACTGAAAAAAACACTGTCATTAAAATCTTGTAATGAAACAAAACAGACTGTCATTGAAATCTCATAAGGAAACAAAACTGTCATTGAAATCTCATAATAGAACAAAACCGAATGACACTGAAAACCTACTGTCATTGAGATCTCGTAACCCAGCAAAACAAACCGTTATTGAATTCTCTTAACTGAAGAAAACCCACCATCATTGAAATTTCATAACAAAAGAAAACCGACTGTCTTTATAATCTCGTAAAAGAATAAAGGAACAAAACCAACTGACAGTGAAAGCCTACCGTCATTGAGATCATGTAACCCAGCAAAACTTGCCACTATTCAAAAAACCTTAATGAAAAAAAAATCCACTATCATTGAAATCTCATAACAGGACAAAACCGACTGTCTTTAAAACCTCGTAAAGGAATACAAGAACAAAACCAACTGACACTGAAAACCTACCATCATTGAGATCATGTAACCCAGCAAAAGTAACCACTATTGAAATTTCTTAGCTGAAAAAATTGACTACTGTTGAAATCTCATAACAGAACAAAAACGACTGTCTTTAAAAACTCGTAAAAGAATAAAGAAATAAATGCAACTGACACTGAAAACTTACCATTATTGAGATCTCATGACCCAGCAAAACCAAGCGTTATTGAAATCTCTTAACTGAGCAAAACTGAACGTCGTTGAAGTCTCGTAATGAAACATTGTCATTGAGATCATATAACCCAGAAAAACTGACTATTATTCAAAAACCTTAAAGAAAAAAATCCACTACCATTGAAATCTCATAGCAGGACAAAACCGACTGTCTTTAGAATCTCGTAAAAGAATAAAGGAATAAATCCAATTGATGCTGAAAACCTACCGTCATTGAGATCTTGGACCCCAGCAAAACTGACCGCCATTGAAATTTCTTAACAGAAGAAAATCAACCATAATTGAAATCCCATAACTGAACAAAACAGACAGTATTGAAAACAAAACCGGCCATCATTGATATCTCGTAACGAAACCAAACCGACTATCATTGAAGTCTCATAACAAAATAAAACCGAATGACACTGAAAACCTACCGTTATTCAGATCTCGTGACCCAGCAAAACCAAGCGTAAATGAAATCTCTTAGCCGAACAAAACTGAACGTTGTTGAAATCTCGTAATGAAACAAAACCAACTGTCTTTGAGTTCTCGTAAAGGAATAATGCAACAAAACCAACTAACACTAAAAACCTACAGACATTGATGTCTTGTAACCCAGTAAAACTGACTGCTACTGAAATTTCTCAACAGAAAAAAATCGACCATCATTGAAATCTCATAACCGAACGAAACCAACCGTCTTTGAAATCTCGTAATAGAACGAAACCGAATGACACTGAAAACCTACTGTCATTGAAGTCTCGTAACCCAGCAAAACCAACCGTTATTGAACTCTCTTAACCGAAGAAAACCAACCATCATTGAAATCTTTTAACAAAAGAAAACCGACTGTCTTTAAAGTCTCGAAAGAGAATAAAGGAACAAAACCAACTGACACTGAAAACCTACCGTCATTGAGATCATGTAACCCAGCAAAACTTACCAATATTCAAAAAACCTTAATGAAAAAAAAATCCACTACCATTGAAATCTCATAACAGGACAAAACCGACTGTCTTTAAAACCTCGTAAAGAAATACAAGAACAAAACCAACTGACACTGAAAACCTACCATCATTGAGATCATGTAACCCAGCAAAAGTAACCGCTATTGAAATTTCTTGGCTGAAAAAATTGATTACCGTTGAAATCTCATAGCAGGACAAAACCGACTGTCTTTAAAATCTCGTAAAAGAATAAAGGAACAAAACCGACTGACACTAAAAACCTACAGTCATTGATATCTTGTAACCCAGCAAAACTAACTGCTATTGAAATTTCTCAACGGAAAAAATCGACCATCATTGAAATCTCATAACGAAACAAAACTGACTGTCATTGAAATCTCATAATAGAACAAAACCGAATGACACTGAAAACCTTCTGTCATTGAAGTCTCGTAACCCAGCAAAACCAACCGTTATTGAACTCTCTTAACCGAAGAAAACCAACCATCATTGAAATCTTGTAACAAAAGAAAACCGACTGTCTTTAAAGTCTCGAAAGAGAATAAAGGAACAAAACCAACTGACAGTGAAAACCTACCATCATTGAGATCTTGTAACCCAGCAAAACTGACCACTATTCAAATTTCTTAACAGAAGAAAATCAACCATAATTGAAATCCCATAACTGAACAAAACAGACAGTATTGAAAACAAAACCGGCCATCATTGAAATCTCGTAACAAAACTAAACCGACTCTCATTGAAGTCTCATAACAATATGAAACCGAATGACACTGAAAACCTACCGTCATTCAGATCTTGTGACCCAGCAAAACCAAGCGTAATTGAAATCTCTTAACCGAACAAAACTGAACGTTGTTTAAATCTCGTAATGAAACAAAGCCAACTGTCTCTGAATTCTCGTAAAGGAATAAAGGAACGAAACCAACTGACACTAAAAACCTACAGTCATTGATATCTTGTAACCCAGTAAAACTGACTGCTATTGAAATTTCTCAACAGAAAAAAATAGACCATCATTGAAATCTCATAACCGAACAAAACCAACCGTCTTTGAAATCTCGTAAAAGAATAAAGGAACAAAACCAACTGACACTGAAAACCTACTGTCATTGAGATCATTTAACCCAGCAACACTGACCACTATTCAAAAAACCTTAATGAAAAAAAAATCCATTACCATTGAAATCTCATAACAGGACAAAACCGACTGTCTTTAAAACCCCGTAAAAGAATAAAGGAATAAATCCAACTGACACTGAAAACCTATCGTCATTGAGATTTCATGACCCAGCCAAACCAAGCATTATTGTAATCTCTTAAACGAATAAAACTGAATGTCGTTGAAGTCTCGTAATGAAACATTGTCATTGAGATCATATAACCCAGAAAAACTGACTATTATTCAAAAACCTTAATGAAAAAAAATCAACTACCATTAAAATCTCATAACAGGACAAAACCGACTGTCTTTAAAATCTCGTAAAGGAATACAAAAACAAAACCAACTGACGCTGAAAACCTACCGTCATTGAGATCATGTAACCCAGCAAAACTGACCACTATTCAAAAAACCTGAATGGAAAAAAAAATCCACTACCATTGAAATCTCATAACAGGACAAAACCGAATGTCTTTAAAACCTCGTAAAGGAATACAAGAACAAAACCAACTGACGCTGAAAACCTACCATCATTGAGATCATACAACCCAGCAAAAGTAACTGCTATTGAAATTTCTCAACGGAAAAAAATCGACCATCATTGAAATCTCATAACTGAAAAAAACACTGTCATTAAAATCTTGTAATGAAACAAAACAGACTGTCATTGAAATCTCATAATGAAACAAAACTGACTGTCATTGAAATCTCATAATAGAACAAAACCGAATGACACTGAAAACCTACTGTCATTGAGATCTCGTAACCCAGCAAAACCAACTGTTATTGAACTCTCTTAACTGAAGAAAACCCACCATCATTGAAATTTCATAACAAAAGAAAACCGACTGTCTTTATAATCTCGTAAAAGAATAAAGGAACAAAACCAACTGACAGTGAAAGCCTACCGTCATTGAGATCATGTAACCCAGCAAAAGTAACCGCTATTGAAATTTCTTAGCTGAAAAAATTGACTACCGTTGAAATCTCATAACAGGACAAAAACGACTGTCTTTAAAATCTCATAAAAGAATAAATCCAATTCACATTGAAAACCTGCCGTCATTGAGATCTCATGACCCAGCAAAACCAAGCGTTATTGAAATCTCTTAACTGAACAAAACTGAATGTTGTTGAAACCTCGTAATGAAACAAAACCAGCTGTCTTTGAGTTTTCGTAAAGGAATAAAGAAACAAAACCAACTGACACTAAAAACCTACAGTCATTGATATCTTGTAACCCAGCAAAACTAACTGCTATTGAAATTTCTCAACGGAAAAAAAATCGACCATCATTGAAATCTCATAACTGAAAAAAACACTGTCATTAAAATCTTGTAATGAAACAAAACAGACTGTCATTGAAATCTCATAAGGAAACAAAACTGACTGTCATTGAAATCTCATAATAGAACAAAACCGAATGACACTGAAAACCTACCGTCATTGAGATCATGTAACCCAGCAAAACTTGCCACTATTCAAAAAACCTTAATGAAAAAAAAATCCACTCTCATTGAAATCTCATAACAGGACAAAACCGACTGTCTTTAAAACCTTGTAAAGGAATACAAGAACAAAACCAACTGACACTGAAAACCTACCATCATTGAGATCATGTAACCCAGCAAAAGTAACCACTATTGAAATTTCTTAGCTGAAAGAATTAACTACTGTTGAAATCTCATAACAGAACAAAAACGACTGTTTTTAAAAACTCGTAAAGGAATAAAGAAATAAATGCAACTGACACTGAAAACTTACTATTATTGAGATCTCATGACCCAGCAAAACCAAGCGTTATTGAAATCTCTTAACCGAGCAAAACTGAATGTCGTTGAAGTTTCGTAATGAAACATTGTCATTGAGATCATATAACCCAGAAAAACTGACTATTGTTCAAAAGCCTTAAAGAAAAAAAATCAACTACCATTAAAATCTCATAACAGGACAAAACCGACTGTCTTTAAAATCTCGTAAAAGAATAAAGGAACAAAACCAGTTGACACTGAAAATCTACCATCATTGAGATCACGTAACCCAGCAAAAGTAACCGCTATTGAAATTTTTTAGCTGGAAAAATTGACTGCAGTTGAAATCTCATAGCAGGACAAAACCGACTGTCTTTAGAATCTCGTAAAAGAATAAAGGAATAAATCCAATTGATGCTGAAAACCTACCGTCATTGAGATTTTGGACCCCAGCAAAACTGACCGCCATTGAAATTTCTTAACAGAAGAA
This sequence comes from Elopichthys bambusa, assembly GCA_037101425.1. Taxonomy (NCBI): domain Eukaryota; kingdom Metazoa; phylum Chordata; class Actinopteri; order Cypriniformes; family Xenocyprididae; genus Elopichthys; species Elopichthys bambusa. The sequence goes on from CM074434.1 coordinate 22,901,567, forward strand.
AATCAACCATAATTGAAATCCCATAACTGAACAAAACAGACAGTATTGAAAACAAAACCGGCCATCATTGATATCTCGTAACGAAACCAAACCGACTATCATTGAAGTCTCATAACAAAATAAAACCGAATGACACTGAAAACCTACCGTCATTCAGATCTCGTGACCCAGCAAAACCAAGCGTAAATGAAATCTCTTAGCCGAACAAAACTGAACGTTGTTGAAATCTCGTAATGAAACAAAACCAACTGTCTTTGAGTTCTCGTAAAGGAATAATGCAACAAAACCAACTAACACTAAAAACCTACAGACATTGATGTCTTGTAACCCAGTAAAACTGACTGCTATTGAAATTTCTCAACAGAAAAAAATCGACCATCATTGAAATCTCATAACCGAACGAAACCAACCGTCTTTGAAATCTCGTAATAGAACGAAACCGAATGACACTGAAAACCTACTGTCATTGAAGTCTCGTAACCCAGCAAAACCAACCGTTATTGAACTCTCCTAACCGAAGAAAACCAACCATCATTGAAATCTTGTAACAAAAGAAAACCGACTGTCTTTAAAGTCTCGAAAGAGAATAAAGGAACAAAACCAACTGACACTGAAAACCTACCGTCATTGAGATCATGTAACCCAGCAAAACTGACCACTATTCAAAAAACCTGAATGGAAAAAAAAATCCACTACCATTGAAATCTCATAACAGGACAAAACCGAATGTCTTTAAAACCTCGTAAAGGAATACAAAAACAAAACCAACTGACGCTGAAAACCTACCATCATTGAGATCATATAACTCAGCAAAAGTAACTGCTATTGAAATTTCTCAACGGAAAAAAATCGACCATCATTGAAATCTCATAACTGAAAAAAATACTGTCATTAAAATCTTGTAATGAAACAAAACAGACTGTCATTGAAATCTCATAATGAAACAAAACTGACTGTCATTGAAATCTCATAATAGAACAAAACCGAATGACACTGAAAACCTACTGTCATTGAGATCTCGTAACCCAGCAAAACCAACTGTTATTGAACTCTCTTAACTGAAGAAAACCCACCATCATTGAAATTTCATAACAAAAGAAAACCGACTGTCTTTATTATCTCGTAAAAGAATAAAGGAACAAAACCAACTGACAGTGAAAGCCTACCGTCATTGAGATCATGTAACCCAGCAAAAGTAACCGCTATTGAAATTTCTTAGCTGAAAAAATTGACTACCGTTGAAATCTCATAACAGGACAAAAACGACTGTCTTTAAAATCTCATAAAAGAATAAATCCAATTCACATTGAAAACCTGCCGTCATTGAGATCTCATGACCCAGCAAAACCAAGCGTTATTGAAATCTCTTAACTGAACAACACTGAATGTTGTTGAAGTCTCATAATGAAACATTGTCATTGAGATCATATAACCCAGAAAAACTGACTATTATTCAAAAACCTTAATGAAAAAAAATCAACTACCATTGAAATCTCATAACAGGACGAAACCGATTGTCTTTAAAATCTCGTAAAAGAATAAAGGAACAAAACCAGCTGACACTGAAAATCTATCGTCATTCAGATCTTGTGACCCAGCAAAACCAAGCGTAATTGAAATCTCTTAACCGAACAAAACTGAATGTTGTTGAAATCTCGTAATGAAACAAAACCAGCTGTCTTTGAGTTTTCGTAAAGGAATAAAGAAACAAAACCAACTGACACTAAAAACCTACAGTCATTGATATCTTGTAACCCAGCAAAACTAACTGCTATTGAAATTTCTCAACGGAAAAAAAATCGACCATCATTGAAATCTCATAACTGAAAAAAACACTGTCATTAAAATCTTGTAATGAAACAAAACAGACTGTCATTGAAATCTCATAAGGAAACAAAACTGACTGTCATTGAAATCTCATAATAGAACAAAACCGAATGACACTGAAAACCTACCGTCATTGAGATCATGTAACCCAGCAAAACTTGCCACTATTCAAAAAACCTTAATGAAAAAAAAATCCACTATCATTGAAATCTCATTACAGGACAAAACCGACTGTCTTTAAAACCTTGTAAAGGAATACAAGAACAAAACCAACTGACACTGAAAACCTACCATCATTGAGATCATGTAACCCAGCAAAAGTAACCACTATTGAAATTTCTTAGCTGAAAAAATTGACTACTGTTGAAATCTCATAACAGAACGAAAACAACTGTTTTTAAAAACTCGTAAAAGAATAAAGAAATAAATGCAACTGACACTGAAAACTTACTATTATTGAGATCTCATAACCCAGCAAAACCAAGCGTTATTGAAATCTCTTAACCGAGCAAAACTGAATGTCGTTGAAGTCTCGTAATGAAACATTGTCATTGAGATCATATAACCCAGAAAAACTGACTATTATTCAAAAGCCTTGAAGAAAAAAAATCAACTACCATTAAAATCTCATAACAGGACAAAACCGACTGTCTTTAAAATCTCGTAAAAGAATAAAGGAACAAAACCAGTTGACACTGAAAATCTACCATCATTGAGATCACGTAACCCAGCAAAAGTAACCGCTATTGAAATTTTTTAGCTGAAAAAATTGACTACTGTTGAAATCTCATAGCAGGACAAAACCGACTGTCTTTAGAATCTCGTAAAAGAATAAAGGAATAAATCCAATTGATGCTGAAAACCTACCGTCATTGAGATCTTGGACCCCAGCAAAACTGACCGCCATTGAAATTTCTTAACAGAAGAAAATCAACCATAATTGAAATCCCATAACTGAACAAAACAGACAGTATTGAAAACAAAACCGGCCATCATTGATATCTCCTAACGAAACCAAACCGACTATCATTGAAGTCTCATAACAAAATAAAACCGAATGACACTGAAAACCTACCGTTATTCAGATCTCGTGACCCAGCAAAACCAAGCGTAAATGAAATCTCTTAGCCGAACAAAACTGAACGTTGTTGAAATCTCGTAATGAAACAAAACCAACTGTCTTTGAGTTCTCGTAAAGGAATAATGCAACAAAACCAACTAACACTAAAAACCTACAGTCATTGATGTCTTGTAACCCAGTAAAACTGACTGCTATTGAAATTTCTCAACAGAAAAAAATCGACCATCATTGAAATCTCATAACCGAACGAAACCAACCGTCTTTGAAATCTCGTAATAGAACGAAACCGAATGACACTGAAAACCTACTGTCATTGAAGTCTCGTAACCCAGCAAAACCAACCGTTATTGAACTCTCTTAACCGAAGAAAACCAACCATCATTGAAATCTTGTAACAAAAGAAAACCGACTGTCTTTAAAGTCTCGAAAGAGAATAAAGGAACAAAACCAACTGACACTGAAAACCTACCGTCATTGAGATCATGTAACCCAGCAAAACTTACCAATATTCAAAAAACCTTAATGAAAAAAAAATCCACTACCGTTGAAATCTCATAGCAGGACAAAACCGACTGTCTTTAAAATCTCGTAAAAAAATAAAGGAACAAAACCGACTGACACTAAAAACCTACAGTCATTGAAATCTTGTAACCCAGCAAAACCAACCGTTATTGAACTCTCCTAACCGAAGAAAACCAACCATCATTGAAATCTTGTAACAAAAGAAAACCGACTGTCTTTAAAGTCTCGAAAGAGAATAAAGGAACAAAACCAACTGACACTGAAAACCTACCGTCATTGAGATCATGTAACCCAGCAAAACTGACCACTATTCAAAAAACCTGAATGGAAAAAAAAATCCACTACCATTGAAATCTCATAACAGGACAAAACCGAATGTCTTTAAAACCTCGTAAAGGAATACAAGAACAAAACCAACTGACGCTGAAAACCTACCATCATTGAGATCATATAACCCAGCAAAAGTAACTGCTATTGAAATTTCTCAACGGAAAAAAATCGACCATCATTGAAATCTCATAACTGAAAAAAACACTGTCATTAAAATCTTGTAATGAAACAAAACAGACTGTCATTGAAATCTCATAATGAAACAAAACTGACTGTCATTGAAATCTCATAATAGAACAAAACCGAATGACACTGAAAACCTACTGTCATTGAGATCTCGTAACCCAGCAAAACCAACTGTTATTGAACTCTCTTAACTGAAGAAAACCCACCATCATTGAAATTTCATAACAAAAGAAAACCGACTGTCTTTATAATCTCGTAAAAGAATAAAGGAACAAAACCAACTGACAGTGAAAGCCTACCGTCATTGAGATCATGTAACCCAGCAAAAGTAACCGCTATTGAAATTTCTTAGCTGAAAAAATTGACTACCGTTGAAATCTCATAACAGGACAAAAACGACTGTCTTTAAAATCTCATAAAAGAATAAATCCAATTCACATTGAAAACCTGCCGTCATTGAGATCTCATGACCCAGCAAAACCAAGCGTTATTGAAATCTCTTAACTGAACAAAACTGAATGTTGTTGAAACCTCGTAATGAAACAAAACCAGCTGTCTTTGAGTTTTCGTAAAGGAATAAAGAAACAAAACCAACTGACACTAAAAACCTACAGTCATTGATATCTTGTAACCCAGCAAAACTAACTGCTATTGAAATTTCTCAACGGAAAAAATCGACCATCATTGAAATCTCATAACCGAACGAAACCAACCGTCTTTGAAATCTCGTAATAGAACGAAACCGAATGACACTGAAAACCTACTGTCATTGAAGTCTCGTAACCCAGCAAAACCAACCGTTATTGAACTCTCTTAACCGAAGAAAACCAACCATCATTGAAATCTTGTAACAAAAGAAAACCGACTGGCTTTAAAGTCTCGAAAGAGAATAAAGGAACGAAACCAACTGACACTAAAAACCTACAGTCATTGATATCTTGTAACCCAGTAAAACTGACTGCTATTGAAATTTCTCAACAGAAAAAAAATCGACCATCATTGAAATCTCATAACCGAACAAAACCAACCGTCTTTGAAATCTCGTAAAAGAATAAAGGAACAAAACCAACTGACACTGAAAACCTACCATCATTGAGATCATGTAACCCAGCAAAAGTAACCGCTATTGAAATTTCTTAGCTGAAAAAGTTGATTACCGTTGAAATTTCATAGCAGGACAAAACCGACTGTCTTTAAAATCTCGTAAAAGAATAAAGGAACAAAACCAACTGACACTAAAAACCTACAGTCATTGATATCTTGTAACCCAGCAAAACTAACTGCTGTTGAAATTTCTCAACGGAAAAAATCGACCATCATTGAAATCTCATAACCAAACAAAACCGTCTTTGAAATCTCGTAAAAGAATAAAGGAACAAAACCAACTGACACTGAAAACCTACAGTCATTGAGATCATTTAACCCAGCAACACTGACCACTATTCAAAAAACCTTAATGAAAAAATAATCCACTACCATTGAAATCTCATAACAGGACAAAACCGACTGTCTTTAAAACCCCGTAAAAGAATAAAGGAATAAATCCAACTGACACTGAAAACCTACCGTCGTTGAGATTTCATGACCCAGCCAAACCAAGCATTATTGAAATCGCTTAAACGAATAAAACTGAATGTCGTTGAAATCTCGTAATGAAACAAAACCAGCTGTCTTTGAGTTTTCTTAAAGGAATAAAGGAACAAAACCAACTGACACTAAAAACCTACAGTCATTGATATCTTGTAACCCAGCAAGACTAACTGCTATTGAAATTTCTCAACGGAAAAAAAATCGACCATCATTGAAATCTCATAACCGAACAAAACCAACCGTCTTTGAAATCTCGTAAAAGAATAAAGGAACAAAACCAACTGACACTGAAAACCTACCATCATTGAGATCATGTAACCCAGCAAAAGTAACCGCTATTGAAATTTCTTAGCTGAAAAAATTGATTACCGTTGAAATCTCATAGCAGGACAAAACCGACTGTCTTTAAAACCCCGTAAAAGAATAAAGGAATAAATCCAACTGACACTGAAAACCTACCGTCGTTGAGATTTCATGACCCAGCCAAACCAAGCATTATTGAAATCGCTTAAACGAATAAAACTGAATGTCGTTGAAATCTCGTAATGAAACAAAGCCAACTGTCTCTGAATTCTCGTAAAGGAATAAAGGAACGAAACCAACTGACACTAAAAACCTACAGTCATTGATATCTTGTAACACAGTAAAACTGACTGCTATTGAAATTTCTCAACAGAAAAAAATCGACCATCATTGAAATCTCATAACCGAACAAAACCAACCGTCTTTGAAATCTCGTAAAAGAATAAAGGAACAAAACCAACTGACACTGAAAACCTACCATCATTGAGATCATGTAACCCAGCAAAAGTAACCGCTATTGAAATTTCTTAGCTGAAAAAATTGATTACCGTTGAAATCTCATAGCAGGACAAAACCGACTGTCTTTAAAATCTCGTAAAAGAATAAAAGAACAAAACCAACTGACACTAAAAACCTACAGTCATTGATATCTTGTAACCCAGCAAAACTAACTGCTATTGAAATTTCTCAACGGAAAAAATCGACCATCATTGAAATCTCATAACCGAACAAAACCGTCTTTGAAATCTCGTAAAAGAATAAAGGAACAAAACCAACTGACACTGAAAACCTACAGTCATTGAGATCATTTAACCCAGCAACACTGACCACTATTCAAAAAACCTTAATGAAAAAATAATCCACTACCATTGAAATCTCATAACAGGACAAAACCGACTGTCTTTAAAACCCCGTAAAAGAATGAAGGAATAAATCCAACTGACACTGAAAACCTACCGTCGTTGGGATTTCATGACCCAGCCAAACCAAGCATTATTGAAATCGCTTAAACGAATAAAACTGAATGTCGTTGAAATCTCGTAATGAAACAAAACCAGCTGTCTTTGAGTTTTCGTAAAGGAATAAAGGAACAAAACCAACTGACACTAAAAACCTACAGTCATTGATATCTTGTAACCCAGCAAGACTAACTGCTATTGAAATTTCTCAACGGAAAAAAAATCGACCATCATTGAAATCTCATAACTGAAAAAAACACTGTCATTAAAATCTTGTAATGAAACAAAACAGACTGTCATTGAAATCTCATAAGGAAACAAAACTGTCATTTAAATCTCAAAACTGACCACTATTCAAATTTCTTAACAGAAGAAAATCAACCATAATTGAAATCCCATAACTGAACAAAACAGACAGTATTGAAAACAAAACCGGCCATCATTGAAATCTCGTAGCAAAACCAAACCGACTCTCATTGAAGTCTCATAACAATATGAAACCGAATGACACTGAAAACCTACCGTCATTCAGATCTTGTGACCCAGCAAAACCAAGCGTAATTGAAATCTCTTAATCAAACAAAACTGAACGTTGTTTAAATCTCGTAATGAAACAAAACCAACTGTCTCTGAATTCTCGTAAAGGAATAAAGGAACGAAACCAACTGACACTAAAAACCAACAGTCAATGATATCTTGTAACCCAGTAAAACTGACTGCTATTGAAATTTCTCAACAGAAAAAAATCGACCATCATTGAAATCTCATAACCGAACAAAACCAACCGTCTTTGAAATCTCGTAAAAGAATAAAGGAACAAAACCAACTGACACTGAAAACCTACCATCATTGAGATCATGTAACCCAGCAAAAGTAACCGCTATTGAAATTTCTTAGCTGAAAAAATTGATTACCGTTGAAATCTCATAGCAGGACAAAACCGACTGTCTTTAAAATCTCGTAAAAGAATAAAGGAACAAAACCGACTGACACTAAAAACCTACAGTCATTGAAATCTTGTAACCCAGCAAAACTAACTGCTATTGAAATTTCTCAACGGAAAAAATCGACCATCATTGAAATCTCATAACGAAACAAAACTGACTGTCATTGAAATCTCATAATAGAACAAAACCGAATGACACTGAAAACCTACTGTCATTGAAGTCTCGTAACCCAGCAAAACCAACCGTTATTGAACTCTCTTAACCGAAGAAAACCAACCATCATTGAAATCTTGTAACAAAAGAAAACCGACTGTCTTTAAAGTCTCGAAAGAGAATAAAGGAACAAAACCAACTGACAGTGAAAACCTACCATCATTGAGATCTTGTAACCCAGCAAAACTGACCACTATTCAAATTTCTTAACAGAAGAAAATCAACCATAATTGAAATCCCATAACTGAACAAAACAGACAATATTGAAAACAAAACCGGCCATCATTGAAATCTCGTAACAAAACCAAACCGACTCTCATTGAAGTCTCATAACAAAATGAAACCGAATGACACTGAAAACCTACCGTCATTCAGATCTTGTGACCCAGCAAAACCAAGCGTAATTGAAATCTCTTAACCGAACTAAACTGAACGTTGTTTAAATCTCGTAATGAAACAAAGCCAACTGTCTTTGAATTCTTGTAAAGGAATAAAGGAACGAAACCAACTGACACTAAAAACCTACAGTCATTGATATCTTGTAACCCAGTAAAACTGACTGCTATTGAAATTTCTCAACAGAAAAAAATCGACCATCATTGAAATCTCATAACCGAACAAAACCAACCGTCTTTGAAATCTCGTAAAAGAATAAAGGAACAAAACCAACTGACACTGAAAACCTACCGTCATTGAGATCATTTAACCCAGCAACACTGACCACTATTCAAAAAACTTTAATGAAAAAAAAATCCAGTACTGTTGAAATCTCATAACAGGACAAAACCGACTGTCTTTAAAATCTCGTAAAAGAATAAAGGAACAAAAGCAGCTGACACTGAAAATCTACCGTCATTCAGATATTGTGACCCAGCAAAACCAAGCGTAATTGAAATCTCTTAACCGAACAAAACTGAACGTTGTTGAAAACTTACAGTCATTGATATCTTGTAACCCAGTAAAACTGACTGCTATTGAAATTTCTCAACAGAAAAAAATCAACCATCATTGAAATCTCATAACCGAACGAAACCAACCGTCTTTGAAATCTCGTAACCCAGCAAAAGTAACCGCTATTGAAATTTCTTAGCTGAAAAAATTGACTACTGTTGAAATCTTATAACAGGACAAAAACGACTGTCTTTAAAAACTCGTAAAAGAATAAAGAAACAAATGCAATTGACACTGAAAACCTACCATCATTGAGATCTCATGACCCAGCAAAACCAAGCGTTATTGAAATCTCTTAACCGACCAAAACTGAACATCGTTGAAGTCTCGTAATGAAACATTGTCATTGAGATCATATAACCCAGAAAAACTGACTGCTATTGAAACTTCTCAGCGGAAAAAAAAGCTGTATATTTGCTATCGACTTTCCCTTTGTGGACAGTGTGCTGACCTCTGGTGCAGTTGTGTCCAGAGAATCCTAGGTTCGAATCCAGGCTTGTGGGTTTTTCCACAGGCCTTTTCTCACCTATTTTGCTTCTTGTCAACATATTTAATATCATAATAAATGACAAAAAGGCAAAAAATTAACCTTTGAACTAAAGCAGTTTAAACTCCATTCACACACAGGACAGAATAAAAATATTTTAAGTCACTGAATCAACATCTCTCATCATTTTGGGGGGGGGAACAGATTTCGACAGCTGTATATCTGCCGTTGAATTCCGTTCCCCCCCCCTATTGAGATTCTAATATTTATCATACTTGCTGATTTTCATATTTCCAGATGGCTTTGTGGACAGTGTGCTGACCTGTGGAGCAGTTGTATACAGAGAATCCTAGGTTCGAATCCAGGCTAGTGTTTTTTTCCATCTGCCTTCTCTCACCTATTTTGCTTCTTGTCAACATATTTAATGTCATGAAAAATGACAAAAAGGCAAAAAAATGACCATTTAAACTGAGGCAGTTTAAACTAAATACACACACAGGATAGAATAAAAATATTTTAAGTCACTGAATCAACATCTCTTATCATTTGGGGGGGGGGGGGGGGGGATTTCGACAGCTATATATTTGCTGTCGAATCCCCCCCCCCCCCCCCCCCCCCCCCCAATTGAGATTGTACTATTTATCATACTTGCTGATTCTCACGCTTCAAGATGGCTTTGTGGACAGTGTGCTGATCTGTGGTGCAGTTGTGTCCTGAGAATCTTAGGTTCGAATCCAGGCTGGTGTTTTTTTCCATCTGCCTTCTCTCACCTATTTTGCTTCTTGTCAACATATTTAATGTCATGAAAAATGACAAAAAGGCAAAAAAAATGACCATTTAAACTGAGGCAGTTTAAACTAAATCCACACACAGGATAGAATAAAAATATTTTAAGTCACTGAATCAACATCTCTTATCATTTTGGGGGGGGGAACGGATTTCGACAGCTATATATTTGCCGTCAAATTCCGCCCCCCCCCCCCCCCCCCCCCCCCCCCCCCCCCCATATTGAGATTGTAATATTTATCATACTTGTTGATTCTCACACTTACAGGTGGCTTTGTGGACAGTGTGCTGATCTGTGGTGCAGTTGTGTCAGGGAATCCTAGCTTCGAATCCAGGCTAGTGGATTTTTTTTCGTCTGCCTACTCTCACCTATTTTGGTACTTTTCAAAATATTTAATATTATGATAAATGGCAAAAAGGCAAAAAATGACCATTTAAACTGAAGCTGGTTAAACTCCATCCACACACAGGACAGAATAACAATATTTTAAGTCACTTCATCAACATGTCTCATCATTTTGGGGGGGGGAACGGATTTCGACATCTGTATATTTGCCGTCGAATTCCGTTTCCCCCCCTATTGAGTTTCTAATATTTATCATACAGACTGATTCTCACACTTTCGGATGGCTATGTGGACAGTGTGTTGACCTCTGGTGCAGTTGTTTCAGGGAATCCTAGGTTCAAATCCAGCCTAGTGTATTTTTTTTCGTCTGCCTTCTCTCACCTATTTTGGTACTTTTCAAAATATTTAATATCATGATAAATGGCAAAAAGGCAAAAAATGAACATTTAAACTGAAGCAGGTTAAACTCCATCCATACATAGGACAGAATAACAATATTTTAAGTCACTTCATCAACATGTCTCATCATTTTGGGGGGGGGGACGGAATTCGACATCTGTATATTTGCCGTCGAATTCCGTTTCCCCCCCTATTGAGTTTCTAGTATTTATCATACAGACTGACTCCCACACGTCAAGGTGGCTTAGTGGACAGTGTGTTGACCTCTGGTGTCGTTCTGTCAGTGAATGCTAGGTTCAAATCCAGGCTCCTTGCTTTTTCCGTCTGCCTTCTCTCAGCTATTTTGCTTCTTTTCAAAATATTTAATATCAAGATAAATGGCAAAAAGCATTTTGGGGGGGGGGAACGGATTTCGACAGCTGTATATTTGCCGTCGAATTCCGTTCCCCCCCTATTGAGATTCTAATATTTATCATACAGGCTGTTTCTCACACTTCCAGATGGCTTTGTGACCAGTGTGTTGACCTCTGGTGCAGTTGTGTCCGGGAATCCTAGGTTCGAATCCAGGCTAGTGGGTTTTTTTTCGTCTGCCTTCTCTCAGCTATTTTGCTTCTTTTCAAAATATTTAATATCATGATAAATGGCAAAAAGGCAAAAAATGACCATTTAAACTGAAGCAGGTTAAACTCCATCCATACATAGGACAGAATAACAATATTTTAAGTCACTTCATCAACATGTCTCATCATTTTGGGGGGGGGAACGGATTTCGACATCTGTATATTTGCCGTCGAATTCCGTTTCCCCCCCTATTGAGTTCCTAATATTTATCATACAGACTGATTCTCACACTTTCGGATGGCTATGTGGACAGTGTGTTGACCTGTGCGGCAGTTGTTTCAGGTAATCCTAGGTTCAAATCCAGCCTAGTGGATTTTTTTTCGTCTGCCTTCTCTCACCTATTTTGGTACTTTTCAAAATATTTAATATCATGATAAATGGCAAAAAGGCAAAAAATGACCATTTAAACTGAAGCTGGTTAAACTCCATCCACACACAGGACAGAATAACAATATTTTAAGTCGCTTCATCAACATGTCTCATCATTTTGGGGGGGGGGAACTGATTTCGACAGCTGTATATTTGCCGTCGAATTCCGTTCCCCCCCCTATTGAGTTTCTAATATTTATCATACAGACTGATTCCCACACTTCAAGGTGGCTTAGTGGACAGTGTGTTGACCTCTGGTGTCGTTCTGTCAGTGAATGCTAGGTTCAAATCCAGGCTCCTTGCTTTATCCGTCTGCCTTCTCTCAGCTATTTTGCTTCTTTTCAAAATATTTAATATCAAGATAAATGGCAAAAAGGCAAAAAATGAACATTTAAATTGAAGCTGGTTAAACTCCATCCACACACAGGACAGAATAACAATATTTTAAGTCACTTCATCAACATGTCTCATCATTTTGGGGGGGGAACGGATTTCGACAGCTGTATATTTGCCGTCGAATTCCGTTTCCCCCCCTATTGAGTTTCTAATATTTATCATACAGACTGATTCTCACACTTCCAGATGGCTATGTGGACAGTGTGTTGACCTGTGGTGCAGTTGTTTCAGGGAATTCTAGGTTCGAATCCAGGCTAGTGGATTTTTTTTCGTCTGCCTACTCTCACCTATTTTGGTACTTTTCAAAATATTTAATATCATGATAAATGGCAAAAAGGCAAAAAATGACCATTTAAACTGAAGCTGGTTAAACTCCATCCACATATAGGACAGAATAACAATATTTTAAGTCACTTCATCAACATGTCTCATCATTTTGGGGGGGGGGAACGGATTTCGACATCTGTATATTTGCCGTCGAATTCCGTTTCCCCCCCTATTGAGTTTGTAATACTTATCATACAGACTGATTCTCACGCTTTCGGATGGCTATGTGGACAGTGTGTTGACCTGTGGTGCAGTTGTTTCAGGGAATCCTAGGTTCAAATCCAGCCTAGTGGATTTTTTTTCGTCTGCCTTCTCTCACCTATTTTGCTACTTTTCAAAATATTTAATATCATGATAAATGGCAAAAAGGCAAAAAATGAACATTTAAACTGAAGCTGGTTAAACTCCATCCACACACAGGACAGAATAACAATATTTTAAGTCACTTCATCAACATGTCTCATCATTTTGGGGGGGGGGGGGACGGATTTCGACAGCTGTATATTTGCCGTCGAATTCCGTTCCCCCCCCTATTGAGTTTCTAATATTTATCATACTGACTGATTCCCACACTTCAATGTGGCTTACTGGACAGTGTGTTGACCTCTGGTGTCGTTCTGTCAGTGAATGCTAGGTTCGAATCCAGGCTGGTGGGATTTTTTTTCCGTCTGCCTTCTCTCACCTATTTTGTTACTTTTCAAAAATATTTAATATCATGATAAATGGCAAAAAGGCAAAAAATGAACATTTAAACTGAAGCTGGTTAATCTCCATCCACACACAGGACAGAATAACAATATTTTAAGTCACTTCATCAACATGTCTCATTATTTTGGGGGGGGGAACGGATTTCGACAGATGTATATTTGCCGTCGAATTCCGTTCCCCCCCCTATTGAGTTTCTAATACTTATCATACAGACTGATTCCCACACTTCAAGGTGGTTTAGTGGACAGTGTGTTGACCTCTGGTGTCATTCTGTCAGTGAATGCTAGGTTCAAATCCAGGCTGGTGGGATTTTTTTTCCGTCTGCCTTCTCTCACCTATTTTGTTACTTTTCAAAAATATTTAATATCATGATAAATGGCAAAAAGGCAAAAAATGAACATTTAAACTGAAGCAGGTTAAACTCCATCCATACATAGGACAGAATAACAATATTTTAAGTCACTTCATCAACATGTCTCATCATTTTGGGGGGGGGGGACGGATTTCGACATCTGTATATTTGCCGTCGAATTCCGTTTCCCCCCCTATTGAGTTTCTAATATTTATCATACAGACTGATTCTCACACTTTCGGATGGCTATGTGGACAGTGTGTTGACCTGTGGTGCAGTTGTTTCAGGGAATCCTAGGTTCGAATCCAGGGTAGTGGGTTTTTTTTCGTCTGCCTTCTCTCAGCTATTTTGCTTCTTTTCAAAATATTTAATATCATGATAAATGGCAAAAAGGCAAAAAATGACAATTTAAACTGAAGCAGGTTAAACTCCATCCATACATAGGACAGAATAACAATATTTTAAGTCACTTCATCAACATGTCTCATCATTTTGGGGGGGGGGAACGGATTTCAACAGATGTATATTTGCCGTCGAATTCCGTTCCCCCCCCTATTGAGTTTCTAATATTTATCATACTGACTGATTCCCACACTTCAATGTGGCTTACTGGACAGTGTGTTGACCTCTGGTGTCGTTCTGTCAGTGAATGCTAGGTTCGAATCCAGGCTGGTGGGATTTTTTTTCCGTCTGCCTTCTCTCACCTATTTTGTTACTTTTCAAAAATATTTAATATCATGATAAATGGCAAAAAGGCAAAAAATGAACATTTAAACTGAAGCTGGTTAATCTGCATCCACACACAGGACAGAATAACAATATTTTAAGTCACTTCATCAACATGACTCATTATTTTGGGGGGGGGGAACGGATTTCGACAGATGTATATTTGCCGTCGAATTCCGTTCCCCCCCCTATTGAGTTTCTAATATTTATCATACAGACTGATTCTCACACTTTCAGATGGCTATGTGGACAGTGTGTTGACCTGTGGTGCAGTTGTTTCAGGGAATCCTAGGTTCAAATCCAGCCTAGTGGATTTTTTTTCGTCTGCCTTCTCTCACCTATTTTGGTACTTTTCAAAATATTTAATATCATGATAAATGGCAAAAAGGCAAAAAATGAACATTTAAACTGAAGCTGGTTAAACTCCATCCACACACAGGACAGAATAACAATATTTTAAGTCACTTCATCAACATGTCTCATCATTTTGGGGGGGGGGACGGATTTCGACAGCTGTATATTTGCCGTCGAATTCCGTTCCCCCCCCTATTGAGTTTCTAATATTTATCATACAGACTGATTCCCACACTTCAAGGTGGCTTAGTGGACAGTGTGTTGACCTCTGGTGTCGTTCTGTCAGTGAATGCTAGGTTCAAATCCAGGCTCCTTGCTTTTTCCGTCTGCCTTCTCTCAGCTATTTTGCTTCTTTTCAAAGTATTTAATATCAAGATAAATGGCAAAAAGGCAAAAAATGAACATTTAAACTGAAGCTGGTTAAACTCCATCCACACACAGGACAGAATAACAATATTTTAAGTCACTTCATCAACATGTCTCATCATTTTGGGGTGAGGAACGGATGTCGACAGCTGTATATTTGCCGTCGAATTCCGTTTCCCCCCCCTATTGAGTTTCTAATATTTATCATACAGACTGATTCTCACACTTCCAGATGGCTATGTGGACAGTGTGTTGAACTCTGGTGCAGTTGTTTCAGGGAAACCTAGGTTCAAATCCAGGCTAGTGGATTTTTTTTTGTCTGCCTACTCTCACCTATTTTGGTACTTTTCAAAAAATTTAATATCATGACAAGTGGCAAAAAGGTAAAAAATGACCATTTAAACTGAAACAGGTTAAGCTCCATCCACATATAGGACAGAATAAAAATATTTTGTCACTTAATCAACATGTCTCATCATTTTGGGGGGGGGGAACGGATTTCGACAGCTGTATATTTGCCGTCGAATTCCGTTCCCCCCCCCTATTGAGTTTCTAATATTTATCATACAGACCGATTCTCACACTTCCAGATGGCTTTGTGGATAGTGTGTTGACCTCTGGTGCAGTTGTATCAGGGAATCTTAAGTTCGAATCCAGGCTGGTGGGGTTTTTTTTCCGTCTGCCTTCTCTCACCTATTTTGCTACTTTTCAAAATATTTAATATCATGATAAATGGCAAAAAGGCAAAAAATGAACATTTAAACTGAAGCTGGTTAAACTCCATCCACACACAGGACAGAATAACAATATTTTAAGTCACTTCATCAACATGTCTCATCATTTTGGGGGGGGGAACGGATTTCGACAGCTGTATATTTGCCGTCGAATTCCGTTCCCCCCCCTATTGAGTTTCTAATATTTATCATACAGTCTGATTCCCATACTTCAAGGTGGCTTAGTGGACAGTGTGTTGACCTTTGGTGTCGTTCTGTCAGTGAATGCTAGGTTCAAATCCAGGCTCCTTGCTTTTTCCGTCTGCCTTCTCTCAGCTATTTTGCTTCTTTTCAACATATTTAATATCAAGATAAATGGCAAAAAGACAAAAAATGAACATTTAAACTGAAGCTGGTTAAACTCCATCCACACACAGGACAGAATAACAATATTTTAAGTCACTTCATCAACATGTCTCATCATTTTGGGGGGGGGAACGGATTTCGACAGCTGTATATTTGCCGTCGAATTCCCTTTCCCCCCCTATTGAGTTTCTAATATTTATCATACAGACTGATTCTCACACTTCCAGATGGCTATGTGGACAGTGTGTTGGCGTCTGGTGCAGTTGTGTCAGGGAATCCTAGGTTCAAATCCAGGCAGGTGGGTTTTTTTATCCGTCTGCCTTCTTTCACCTATTCTGGTACTTTTCAGAATTTTAATATCATGATAAATGGCAAAAAGGCAAAAAAATGACCATTTAAACTGAAGTAGGTTAAACTCCATCCACACACAGGACAGAATAACAATATTTTAAGTCTCTTCATCAACATGTCTCATCATTTTGAGGGGGGGGAACGGATTTCGACAGCTGTATATTTGCCGTCGAATTCCGTTCCCCCCTCTATTGAGATTCTAATAATTATCATACAGGCTGATTTTCACACTTCCAGATGGCTTTGTGGACAGTGTGTTGGCGTCTGGTGCAGTTGTGTCAGGGAATCCTAGGTTCGAATCCAAGCTGGTGGGTTTTTTTATCCGTCTGCCTTCTTTCACCTATTCTGGTACTTTTCAGAATTTTAATATCATGATAAATGGCAAAAAGGCAAAAAAATGACCATTTAAACTGAAGTAGGTTAAACTCCATCCACACACAGGACAGAATAACAATATTTTAAGTCTCTTCATCAACATGTCTCATCATTTTGAGGGGGGGGAACGGATTTCGACAGCTGTATATTTGCCGTCGAATTCCAATCCCCCCCCCCTATTGAGATTCTAATATTTATCATACAGGCTGATCCTCACACTTCCAGATGGCTTAGTGGACGGTGTGTTGACCTTTGGTGTCGTTCTGTCAGTGAATGCTAGGTTCAAATCCAGGCTCCTTGCTTTTTCCGTCTGCCTTCTCTCAGCTATTTTGCTTCTTTTCAACATATTTAATATCAAGATAAATGGCAAAAAGACAAAAAATGAACATTTAAACTGAAGCTGGTTAAACTCCATCCACACACAGGACAGAATAACAATATTTTAAGTCACTTCATCAACATGTCTCATCATTTTGGGGGGGGGAACGGATTTCGACAGCTGTATATTTGCCGTCGAATTCCCTTTCCCCCCCTATTGAGTTTCTAATATTTATCATACAGACTGATTCTCACACTTCCAGATGGCTATGTGGACAGTGTGTTGGCGTCTGGTGCAGTTGTGTCAGGGAATCCTAGGTTCAAATCCAGGCAGGTGGGTTTTTTTATCCGTCTGCCTTCTTTCACCTATTCTGGTACTTTTCAGAATTTTAATATCATGATAAATGGCAAAAAGGCAAAAAAATGACCATTTAAACTGAAGTAGGTTAAACTCCATCCACACACAGGACAGAATAACAATATTTTAAGTCTCTTCATCAACATGTCTCATCATTTTGAGGGGGGGGAACGGATTTCGACAGCTGTATATTTGCCGTCGAAATCCGTTCCCCCCTCTATTGAGATTCTAATAATTATCATACAGGCTGATTTTCACACTTCCAGATGGCTTTGTGGACAGTGTGTTGGCGTCTGGTGCAGTTGTGTCAGGGAATCCTAGGTTCGAATCCAAGCTGGTGGGTTTTTTTATCCGTCTGCCTTCTTTCACCTATTCTGGTACTTTTCAGAATTTTAATATCATGATAAATGGCAAAAAGGCAAAAAAATGACCATTTAAACTGAAGTAGGTTAAACTCCATCCACACACAGGACAGAATAACAATATTTTAAGTCTCTTCATCAACATGTCTCATCATTTTGAGGGGGGGGAACGGATTTCGACAGCTGTATATTTGCCGTCGAATTCCGTTCCCCCCTCTATTGAGATTCTAATAATTATCATACAGGCTGATTTTCACACTTCCAAATGGCTTTGTCGACAGTGTGTTGGCGTCTGGTGCAGTTGTGTCAGGGAATCCTAGGTTCGAATCCAAGCTGGTGGGTTTTTTTATCCGTCTGCCTTCTTTCACCTATTCTGGTACTTTTCAGAATTTTAATATCATGATAAATGGCAAAAAGGCAAAAAAATGACCATTTAAACTGAAGTAGGTTAAACTCCATCCACACACAGGACAGAATAACAATATTTTAAGTCACTTCATCAACATGTCTCATCATTTTGGGGGGGGGAACGGATTTCGACAGCTGTATATTTGCCGTCGAATTCCGTTCCCCCCCCTATTGAGTTTCTAATATTTATCATACAGTCTGATTCCCATACTTCAAGGTGGCTTAGTGGACAGTGTGTTGACCTTTGGTGTCGTTCTGTCAGTGAATGCTAGGTTCAAATCCAGGCTCCTTGCTTTTTCCGTCTGCCTTCTCTCAGCTATTTTGCTTCTTTTCAACATATTTAATATCAAGATAAATGGCAAAAAGACAAAAAATGAACATTTAAACTGAAGCTGGTTAAACTCCATCCACACACAGGACAGAATAACAATATTTTAAGTCACTTCATCAACATGTCTCATCATTTTGGGGGGGGGAACGGATTTCGACAGCTGTATATTTGCCGTCGAATTCCCTTTCCCCCCCTATTGAGTTTCTAATATTTATCATACAGACTGATTCTCACACTTCCAGATGGCTATGTGGACAGTGTGTTGGCGTCTGGTGCAGTTGTGTCAGGGAATCCTAGGTTCAAATCCAGGCAGGTGGGTTTTTTTATCCGTCTGCCTTCTTTCACCTATTCTGGTACTTTTCAGAATTTTAATATCATGATAAATGGCAAAAAGGCAAAAAAATGACCATTTAAACTGAAGTAGGTTAAACTCCATCCACACACAGGACAGAATAACAATATTTTAAGTCTCTTCATCAACATGTCTCATCATTTTGAGGGGGGGGAACGGATTTCGACAGCTGTATATTTGCCGTCGAATTCCGTTCCCCCCTCTATTGAGATTCTAATAATTATCATACAGGCTGATTTTCACACTTCCAGATGGCTTTGTGGACAGTGTGTTGGCGTCTGGTGCAGTTGTGTCAGGGAATCCTAGGTTCGAATCCAAGCTGGTGGGTTTTTTTATCCGTCTGCCTTCTTTCACCTATTCTGGTACTTTTCAGAATTTTAATATCATGATAAATGGCAAAAAGGCAAAAAAATGACCATTTAAACTGAAGTAGGTTAAACTCCATCCACACACAGGACAGAATAACAATATTTTAAGTCTCTTCATCAACATGTCTCATCATTTTGAGGGGGGGGAACGGATTTCGACAGCTGTATATTTGCCGTCGAATTCCAATCCCCCCCCCCTATTGAGATTCTAATATTTATCATACAGGCTGATTCTCACACTTCCAGATGGCTTAGTGGACGGTGTGTTGACCTTTGGTGTCGTTCTGTCAGTGAATGCTAGGTTCAAATCCAGGCTCCTTGCTTTTTCCGTCTGCCTTCTCTCAGCTATTTTGCTTCTTTTCAACATATTTAATATCAAGATAAATGGCAAAAAGACAAAAAATGAACATTTAAACTGAAGCTGGTTAAACTCCATCCACACACAGTACAGAATAACAATATTTTAAGTCACTTCATCAACATGTCTCATCATTTTGGGGTGAGGAACGGATGTCGACAGCTGTATATTTGCCGTTGAATTCCGTTTCCCCCCCCTATTGAGTTTCTAATATTTATCATACAGACTGATTCTCACACTTCCAGATGGCTATGTGGACAGTGTGTTGAACTCTGGTGCAGTTGTTTCAGGGAAACCTAGGTTCAAATCCAGGCTAGTGGATTTTTTTTTGTCTGCCTACTCTCACCTATTTTGGTACTTTTCAAAAAATTTAATATCATGACAAGTGGCAAAAAGGTAAAAAATGACCATTTAAACTGAAACAGGTTAAGCTCCATCCACATATAGGACAGAATAAAAATATTTTGTCACTTAATCAACATGTCTCATCATTTTGGGGGGGGGGAACGGATTTCGACAGCTGTATATTTGCCGTCGAATTCCGTTCCCCCCCCCTATTGAGTTTCTAATATTTATCATACAGACCGATTCTCACACTTCCAGATGGCTTTGTGGATAGTGTGTTGACCTCTGGTGCAGTTGTATCAGGGAATCTTAAGTTCGAATCCAGGCTGGTGGGGTTTTTTTTCCGTCTGCCTTCTCTCACCTATTTTGCTACTTTTCAAAATATTTAATATCATGATAAATGGCAAAAAGGCAAAAAATGAACATTTAAACTGAAGCTGGTTAAACTCCATCCACACACAGGACAGAATAACAATATTTTAAGTCACTTCATCAACATGTCTCATCATTTTGGGGGGGGGAACGGATTTCGACAGCTGTATATTTGCCGTCGAATTCCGTTCCCCCCCCTATTGAGTTTCTAATATTTATCATACAGTCTGATTCCCATACTTCAAGGTGGCTTAGTGGACAGTGTGTTGACCTTTGGTGTCGTTCTGTCAGTGAATGCTAGGTTCAAATCCAGGCTCCTTGCTTTTTCCGTCTGCCTTCTCTCAGCTATTTTGCTTCTTTTCAACATATTTAATATCAAGATAAATGGCAAAAAGACAAAAAATGAACATTTAAACTGAAGCTGGTTAAACTCCATCCACACACAGGACAGAATAACAATATTTTAAGTCACTTCATCAATATGTCTCATCATTTTGGGGTGGGGAACGGATGTCGACAGCTGTATATTTGCCGTCGAATTCCGTTTCCCCCCCCTATTGAGTTTCTAATATTTATCATACAGACTGATTCTCACACTTCCAGATGGCTATGTGGACAGTGTGTTGACCTCTGGTGCAGTTGTTTCAGGGAAACCTAGGTTCAAATCTAGGCTAGTGGATTTTTTTCGTCTGCCTTCTCTCACCTATTTTGGTACTTTTCAAAATATTTAATATCATGACAAATGGCAAAAAGGCAAAAAATGACCATTTAAACTGAAACAGGTTAAACTCCATCCACACACAGGACAGAATAACAATATTTTAAGTCACTTCATCAACATGTCTCATCATTTTGGGGGGGGGAACGGATTTCGACAGCTGTATATTTGCCGTCGAATTCCCTTTCCCCCCCTATTGAGTTTCTAATATTTATCATACAGACTGATTCTCACACTTCCAGATGGCTATGTGGACAGTGTGTTGACCTCTGGTGCAGTTGTTTCAGGGAAACCTAGGTTCAAATCCAGGGTAGTGGATTTTTTTTCGTCTGCCTTCTCTCACCTATTTTGGTACTTTTCAAAATATTTAATATCATGACAAGTGGCAAAAAGGCAAGAAATGACCATTTAAACTGAAACAGGTTAAACTCCATCCACATATAGGACAGAATAAAAATATTTTGTCACTTCATCAACATGTCTCCTCATTTTGGGGGGGGGGAACGGATTTCGGCAGCTGTATATTTGCCGTCGAATTCAATTCCCCCCCCTATTGAGATTCTAATATTTATCATACAGGCTGATTCCTACACTTCCAGATGGCTTTGTGGATAGTGTGTTGACCTCTGGTGCAGTTGTGTCAGAGAATCTTAAGTTCGAATCCAGGCTGGTGGGGGATTTTTTCCGTCTGCCTTCTCTCACCTATTTTGGTACTTTTCAAAATATTTAATATCATGATAAATGGCAAAAAGGCAAAAAATGAACATTTAAACTGAAGCTGGTTAAACTCCATCCACACACAGGACAGAATAACAATATTTTAAGTCACTTCATCAACATGTCTCATCATTTTGGGGAGTGGAACGGATTTCGACAGCTGTATATTTGCCGTCGAATTCCGTTTCCCCCCCTATTGAGTTTCTAATATTTATCATACAGACTGATTCTCACACTTTCGGATGGCTATGTGGACTGTGTGTTGACCTGTGGTGCAGTTGTTTCAGGGAATCCTAGGTTCAAATCCTGCCTAGTGGATTTATTTTCGATTGCCTTCTCTCACCTATTTTGGTACTGTTCAAAATATTTAATATCATGATAAATGGCAAAAAGGCAAAAAATGAACATTTAAACTGAAGCTGGTTAAACTCCATCCACACACAGGACAGAATAACAATATTTTAAGTCACTTCATCAACATGTCTCATCATTTTGGGGGGAGGAACGGATTTCGACAGCTGTATATTTGCCGTCGAATTCCGTTCCCCCCCCTATTGAGTTTCTAATATTTATCATACAGGCTGATTCTCACACTTCCAGATGGCTTTGTGAACAGTGTGTTGACGTCTGTTGCAGTTGTGTCCGGGAATCCTAGGTTCCAATCCAGGCTAGTGGGTTTTTTTTCGTCTGCCTTCTCTCAGCTATTTTGCTTCTTTTCAAAATATTTAATATCATGATAAATGACAAAAAGGCAAGAAATGACCATTTAAACTGAAGCAGGTTAAATTCCATCCATAAATAGGACAGAATAACAATATTTTAAGTCACTTCATCAACATATCTCATCATTTTGGGGGGGGGGAACGGATTTCGACATCTGTATATTTGCCGTCGAATTCCGTTTCCCCCCATATTGAGTTTCTAATATTTATCATACAGTCTGATTCTCACACTTTCGGATGGCTATGTGGACAGTGTGTTGACCTGTGGTGCATTTGTTTCAGGGAATCCTAGGTTCAAATCCAGCCTAGTGGATTTTTTTTCGTCTGCCTTCTCTCACCTATTTTGGTACTTTTCAAAATATTTAATATCATGATAAATGGCAAAAAGGCAAAAAATAAACATTTAAACTGAAGCTGGTTAAACTCCATCCACACACAGGACAGAATAACAATATTTTAAGTCACTTCATCAACATGTCTCATCATTTTGGGGGGGGGGGGGGACGGATTTCGACAGCTGTATATTTGCCGTCGAATTCCGTTCCCCCCCCTATTGAGTTTCTAATATTTATCATACAGACTGATTCCCACACTTCAAAGTGGCTTAGTGGGCAGTGTGTTGACCTCTGGTGTCGTTCTGTCAGTGAATGCTAGATTCAAATCCAGGCTCCTTGCTTTTTCCGTCTGCCTTCTCTCAGCTATTTTGCTTCTTTTCAAAATATTTAATATCAAGATAAATGGCAAAAAGGCAAAAAATGAACATTTAAACTGAAGCTGGTTAAACTCCATCCACACACAGGACAGAATAACAATATTTTAAGTCACTCCATCAACATGTGTCATCATTTTGGGGGGGGGAACGGATTTCGACAGCTGTATATTTGCCGTCGAATTCCGTTCCCCCCCCTATTGAGATTCTAATATTTATCATACAGGCTTATTCCCACACTTTCAGATGGCTTTGTGGACAGTGTGTTGTCCTCTGGTGCAGTTGTGTCAGGGAATCCTAGGTTTGAATCCAGGCTAGTGGATTTTTTTTCGTCTGCCTTCTCTCACCTATTTTGGTACTTTTCAAAATATTTAATATTATGATAAATGGCAAAAAGTCAAAAAATGAACATTTAAACTGAAGCTGGTTAAACTCCATCCACACACAGGACAGAATAACAATATTTTAAGTCACTTCATCAACATGTCTCATCATTTTGGGGGGGGGATTGGATTTCGACAGTTGTATATTTGCAGTCGAACTCCGTTCCCCCACCTATTGAGATTCTAATATTTATCATACAGACTGACTCTCACATTTCAAGATGGCTTAGTGGACAGTGTGTTGACCTCTGGTGTAGTCGTGTCAGGGAATCCTAGGTTCGAATCCAGGCTGGTGGGTCTTTTTTTTCCGTCTGCCTTCTCTCACCTATTTTGGTACTTTTCAAAATATTTAATATCATGATAAATGGCAAAAAGGCAAAAAATGACTATTTAAACTGAAGCAGGTTAAACTCCATCCATACATAGGACAGAATAAAAATATTTTAAGTCACTTCATCAACATGTCTCATCATTTTGGGGGGGGAACGGATTTCGACAGCTGTATATTTGCCATCGAATTCCGTTCCCCCCCCCTATTGAGATTCTAGTATTTATCATACAGGCTGATTCTCACACTTACAGATGGCTTTGTGGACAGTGTGTTTACCTCTGGTGCAGTTGTGTCAAGGAAGCCTAGGTTCGAATCCAGACTGGTGTGTCTTTTTTTTCCGTCTGCCTTCTCTCACCTATTTTGGTACTTTTCAAAATATTTAATATCATGATAAATGGCAAAAAGGCAAAAAATGAACATTTAAACTGAAGCTGGTTAAACTCCATCCACACACAGGACAGAATAACAATATTTTAAGTCACTTCATCAACATGTCTCATCATTTTGGGGGGGGGAACGGATTTCGACAGCTGTATATTTGCCGTCGAATTCCGTTCCCCCCCCTATTGAGTTTCTAATATTTATCATACAGACTGATTCCCATACTTCAAGGTGGCTTAGTGGACAGTGTGTTGACTTCTGGTGTCGTTCTGTCATTGAATGCTAGGTTCAAATCCTGGCTCCTTGCTTTTTCTCCTTGCTAGTGGATTTTTTTTTAGTCTGCCTTCTCTCACCTATTTTGGTACTTTTCAAAATATTTAATATCATGATAAATGGCAAAAAGGCAAAAAATGAACATTTAAACTGAAGCTGGTTAAACTCCATCCACACACAGGACAGAATAACAATATTTTAAGTCACTTCATCAACATGTCTCATCATTTTGGGGGGGGGATTGGATTTCGACAGTTGTATATTTGCAGTCGAACTCCGTTCCCCCACCTATTGAGATTCTAATATTTATCATACAGACTGACTGTCACACTTCAAGATGGCTTAGTGGACAGTGTGTTGACCTCTGGTGTAGTCGTGTCAGGGAATCCTAGGTTCGAATCCAGGCTGGTGGGTCTTTTTTTTCCGTCTGCCTTCTCTCACCTATTTTGGTACTTTTCAAAATATTTAATATCATGATAAATGGCAAAAAGGCAAAAAATGACTATTTAAACTGAAGCAGGTTAAACTCCATCCATACATAGGACAGAATAAAAATATTTTAAGTCACTTCATCAACATGTCTCATCATTTTGGGGGGGGAACGGATTTCGACAGCTGTATATTTGCCATCGAATTCCGTTCCCCCCCCCTATTGAGATTCTAGTATTTATCATACAGGCTGATTCTCACACTTACAGATGGCTTTGTGGACAGTGTGTTTACCTCTGGTGCAGTTGTGTCAGGGAAGCCTAGATTCGAATCCAGACTGGTGTGTCTTTTTTTTCCGTCTGCCTTCTTTCACCTATTTTGCTTCTTTTCAAAATATTTAATATCATGATAAATGGCAAAAAGGCAAAAAATGAACATTTAAACTGAAGCTGGTTAAACTCCATCCACACACAGGACAGAATAACAATATTTTAAGTCACTTCATCAACATGTCTCATCATTTTGGGGGGGGGGGGGGGAACGGATTTTGACAGCTGTATATTTGCCGTCGAATTCCGTTCCCCCCCCTATTGAGATTCTAATATTTATCATACAGGCTTATTCCCACACTTTCAGATGGCTTTGTGGACAGTGTGTTGTCCTCTGGTGCAGTTGTGTCAGGGAATCCTAGGTTTGAATCCAGGCTAGTGGATTTTTTTTCGTCTGCCTTCCCTCACCTATTTTGGTACTTTTCAAAATATTTAATATTATGATAAATGGCAAAAAGTCAAAAAATGAACATTTAAACTGAAGCTGGTTAAACTCCATCCACACACAGGACAGAATAACAATATTTTAAGTCACTTCATCAACATGTCTCATCATTTTGGGGGGGGGATTGGATTTCGACAGTTGTATATTTGCAGTCGAACTCCGTTCCCCCACCTATTGAGATTCTAATATTTATCATACAGACTGACTCTCACATTTCAAGATGGCTTAGTGGACAGTGTGTTGACCTCTGGTGTAGTCGTGTCAGGGAATCCTAGGTTTGAATCCAGGCTGGTTGGTCTTTTTTTTCCGTCTGCCTTCTCTCACCTATTTTGGTACTTTTCAAAATATTTAATATCATGATAAATGGCAAAAAGGCAAAAAATGACTATTTAAACTGAAGCAGGTTAAACTCCATCCATACATAGGACAGAATAAAAATATTTTAAGTCACTTCATCAACATGTCTCATCATTTTGGGGGGGGGGGAACGGATTTCGACAGCTGTATATTTGCCGTCGAATTCCGTTCCCCCCCCTATTGAGTTTCTAATATTTATCATACAGACTGATTCCCATACTTCAAGGTGGCTTAGTGGACAGTGTGTTGACTTCTGGTGTCGTTCTGTCATTGAATGCTAGGTTCAAATCCAGGCTCCTTGCTTTTTCCGTCTGCCTTCTCTCAGCTATTTTGCTTCTTTTCAAAATATTTAATATCAAGATAAATGGCAAAAAGGCAAAAAATGAACATTTAAACTGAAGCTGGTAAAACTCCATCCACACACAGGACAGAATAACAATATTTTAAGTCACTTCATCAACATGTCTCATCATTTTGGGGGGGGGAACGGATTTCGACAGCTGTATATTTGCCGTCGAATTCCCTTTCCCCCCCTATTGAGTTTCTAATATTTATCATACAGACTTATTCTCACACTTCCAGATGGCTATGTGGACAGTGTGTTGACCTCTGGTGCAGTTGTTTCAGGGAATCCTAGGTTCAAATCCAGGCTAGTGGATTTTTTTTTAGTCTGCCTTCTCTCACCTATTTTGGTACTTTTCAAAATATTTAATATCATGATAAATGGCAAAAAGGCAAAAAATGAACATTTAAACTGAAGCTGGTTAAACTCCATCCACACACAGGACAGAATAACAATATTTTAAGTCACTCCATCAACATGTGTCATCATTTTGGGGGGGGGAACGGATTTCGACAGCTGTATATTTGCCGTCGAATTCCGTTCCCCCCCCATTGAGATTCTAATATTTATCATACAGGCTTATTCCCACACTTTCAGATGGCTTTGTGGACAGTGTGTTGTCCTCTGGTGCAGTTGTGTCAGGGAATCCTAGGTTTGAATCCAGGCTAGTGGATTTTTTTTCGTCTGCCTTCTCTCACCTATTTTGGTACTTTTCAAAATATTTAATATTATGATAAATGGCAAAAAGTCAAAAAATGAACATTTAAACTGAAGCTGGTTAAACTCCATCCACACACAGGACAGAATAACAATATTTTAAGTCACTTCATCAACATGTCTCATCATTTTGGGGGGGGGATCGGATTTCGACAGTTGTATATTTGCAGTCGAACTCCGTTCCCCCACCTATTGAGATTCTAATATTTATCATACAGACTGACTCTCACACTTACAGATGGCTTTGTGGACAGTGTGTTTACCTCTGGTGCAGTTGTGTCAGGGAAGCCTAGGTTCGAATCCAGACTGGTGTGTCTTTTTTTTCCGTCTGCCTTCTCTCACCTATTTTGGTACTTTTCAAAATATTTAATATCATGATAAATGGCAAAAAGGCAAAAAATGAACATTTAAACTGAAGCTGGTTAAACTCCATCCACACACAGGACAGAATAACAATATTTTAAGTCACTTCATCAACATGTCTCATCATTTTGGGGGGGGGGGGGAACGGATTTTGACAGCTGTATATTTGCCGTCGAATTCCGTTCCCCCCCCTATTGAGTTTCTAATATTTATCATAAAGACTGATTCTCACACTTCCAGATGGCTATGTGGACAGTGTGTTGATTTCTGGTGCAGTTGTTTCAGGGAATCCTAGGTTCAATTCCAGGCTAGTGGAATTTTTTTCGTCTGCCTTCTCTCACCTATTTTGGTACTTTTCAAAACATATAATATCATGATAAAAGGCAAAAAGGCAAAATATAAACATTTAAACTGAAGCTGGTTAAACTCCATCTACACACAGGACAGAATAACAATATTTTAAGTCACTTCATCAACATGTCTCATCATTTTGGGGGGGGGAACGGATCTCGACACATGTATATTGCCGTAGAATTCCGTTCCCCCCCCTATTGAGTTTCTAATATTTATCATACAGACTGATTCTCACACTTTAAGGGGGTTTAGTGGACAGTGTGTTGACCTGTGGTGTAGTTGTGTCAGTGAATCTTAGGTTCGAATCCAGGCTTGTTGCTTTTTCCGTCTGTCTTCTCACAGCTATTTTGCTTCTTTTCAAAATATTTAATATCATGATAAATGGCAAAAAGGCAACAAATGAACATTTAAACTGAAGCAAGTTAAACTCCATCCACATATAGGACAGATTAAAAATATTTTAAGTCACTCCATCAACATGTGTCATCATTTTGGGGGGGGGGAACGGATTTCGACAGCTGTATATTTGCCGTCGAATTCCGTCCCCCCCCCCCCCCCCCCCCCCTATTGAGATTCTAATATTTATCATACAGGTTTTTTTTCACACTTTCTGATGGCTTTGTGGACAGTGTGTTGACCTCTGGTGCAGTTGTTTCAGGGAATCCTAGGTTAGAATCCAGGCTAGTGGATTTTTTTTCATCTGCCTTCTCTCACCTATTTTGGTACTTTTCAAAATATTTAATATCATGATAAATGGCAAAAAGGCAAAAAATGAACATTTAAACTGAAGCTGGTTAAACTCCATCCACACACAGGACAGAATAACAATATTTTAAGTCACTTCATCAACATGTCTCATCATTTTGGGGGGGGGAACGGATTTCGACAGCTGTATATTTGCCGTCGAATTCCCTTTCCCCCCCTATTGAGTTTCTAATATTTATCATACAGACTTATTCTCACACTTCCAGATGGCTATGTGGACAGTGTGTTGACCTCTGGTGCAGTTGTTTCAGGGAATCCTAGGTTCAAATCCAGGCTAGTGGATTTTTTTTTAGTCTGCCTTCTCTCACCTATTTTGGTACTTTTCAAAATATTTAATATCATGATAAATGGCAAAAAGGCAAAAAATGAACATTTAAACTGAAGCTGGTTAAACTCCATCCACACACAGGACAGAATAACAATATTTTAAGTCACTTCATCAACATGTCTCATCATTTTGGGGGGGGGATTGGATTTCGACAGTTGTATATTTGCCATCGAATTCCGTTCCCCCCCCCTATTGAGATTCTAGTATTTATCATACAGGCTGATTCTCACACTTACAGATGGCTTTGTGGACAGTGTGTTTACCTCTGGTGCAGTTGTGTCAAGGAAGCCTAGGTTCGAATCCAAACTGGTGTGTCTTTTTTTTCCGTCTGCCTTCTCTCACCTATTTTGGTACTTTTCAAAATATTTAATATCATGATAAATGGCAAAAAGGCAAAAAATGAACATTTAAACTGAAGCTGGTTAAACTCCATCCACACACAGGACAGAATAACAATATTTTAAGTCACTTCATCAACATGTCTCATCATTTTTGGGGGGGGGGGGGGGGGGGGGGGGGGGCGGATTTTGACAGCTGTATATTTGCCGTCGAATTCCGTTCCCCCCCCTATTGAGATTCTAATATTTATCATACAGGCTTATTCCCACACTTTCAGATGGCTTTGTGGACAGTGTGTTGT
Source organism: Elopichthys bambusa (assembly GCA_037101425.1). NCBI lineage: Eukaryota > Metazoa > Chordata > Actinopteri > Cypriniformes > Xenocyprididae > Elopichthys > Elopichthys bambusa. The sequence goes on from CM074434.1 coordinate 22,931,394, forward strand.
CCTCTGGTGCAGTTGTGTCAGGGAATCCTAGGTTTGAATCCAGGCTAGCGGATTTTTTTTCGTCTGCCTTCCCTCACCTATTTTGGTACTTTTCAAAATATTTAATATTATGATAAATGGCAAAAAGTCAAAAAATGAACATTTAAACTGAAGCTGGTTAAACTCCATCCACACACAGGACAGAATAACAATATTTTAAGTCACTTCATCAACATGTCTCATCATTTTGGGGGGGGGATTGGATTTCGACAGTTGTATATTTGCAGTCGAACTCCGTTCCCCCACCTATTGAGATTCTAATATTTATCATACAGACTGACTCTCACACTTCAAGATGGCTTAGTGGACAGTGTGTTGACCTCTGGTGTAGTTGTGTCAGGGAATCCTAGGTTTGAATCCAGGCTGGTTGGTCTTTTTTTTCCGTCTGCCTTCTCTCACCTATTTTGATACTTTTCAAAATATTTAATATCATGATAAATGGCAAAAAGGCAAAAAATGACTATTTAAACTGAAGCAGGTTAAACTCCATCCATACATAGGACAGAATAAAAATATTTTAAGTCACTTCATCAACATGTCTCATCATTTTGGGGGGGGGAACGGATTTCGACAGCTGTATATTTGCCGTCGAATTCCGTTCCCCCCCCTATTGAGTTTCTAATATTTATCATACAGACTGATTCCCATACTTCAAGGTGGCTTAGTGGACAGTGTGTTGACTTCTGGTGTCGTTCTGTCATTGAATGCTAGGTTCAAATCCTGGCTCCTTGCTTTTTCCGTCTGCCTTCTCTCAGCTATTTTGCTTCTTTTCAAAATATTTAATATCAAGATAAATGGCAAAAAGGCAAAAAATGAACATTTAAACTGAAGCTGGTAAAACTCCATCCACACACAGGACAGAATAACAATATTTTAAGTCACTTCATCAACATGTCTCATCATTTTGGGGGGGGGAACGGATTTCGACAGCTGTATATTTGCCGTCGAATTCCCTTTCCCCCCCTATTGAGTTTCTAATATTTATCATACAGACTTATTCTCACACTTCCAGATGGCTATGTGGACAGTGTGTTGACCTCTGGTGCAGTTGTTTCAGGGAATCCTAGGTTCAAATCCAGGCTAGTGGATTTTTTTTTAGTCTGCCTTCTCTCACCTATTTTGGTACTTTTCAAAATATTTAATATCATGATAAATGGCAAAAAGGCAAAAAATGAACATTTAAACTGAAGCTGGTTAAACTCCATCCACACACAGGACAGAATAACAATATTTTAAGTCACTTCATCAACATGTCTCATCATTTTGGGGGGGGGATTGGATTTCGACAGTTGTATATTTGCAGTCGAACTCCGTTCCCCCACCTATTGAGATTCTAATATTTATCATACAGACTGACTGTCACACTTCAAGATGGCTTAGTGGACAGTGTGTTGACCTCTGGTGTAGTCGTGTCAGGGAATCCTAGGTTCGAATCCAGGCTGGTGGGTTTTTTTTTTTCCGTCTGCCTTCTCTCACCTATTTTGGTACTTTTCAAAATATTTAATATCATGATAAATGGCAAAAAGGCAAAAAATGACTATTTAAACTGAAGCAGGTTAAACTCCATCCATACATAGGACAGAATAAAAATATTTTAAGTCACTTCATCAACATGTCTCATCATTTTGGGGGGGGAACGGATTTCGACAGCTGTATATTTGCCATCGAATTCCGTTCCCCCCCCCTATTGAGATTTTAGTATTTATCATACAGGCTGATTCTCACACTTACAGATGGCTTTGTGGACAGTGTGTTTACCTCTGGAGCTGTTGTGTCAGGGAAGCCTAGGTTCGAATCCAGACTGGTGTGTCTTTTTTTTCCGTCTGCCTTCTCTCACCTATTTTGGTACTTTTCAAAATATTTAATATCATGATAAATGGCAAAAAGGCAAAAAATGAACATTTAAACTGAAGCTGGTTAAACTCCATCCACACACAGGACAGAATAACAATATTTTAAGTCACTCCATCAACATGTGTCATCATTTTGGGGGGGGGGGAACGGATTTCGACAGCTGTATATTTGCCATCGAATTCCGTTCCCCCCCCATTGAGATTCTAATATTTATCATACAGGCTTATTCCCACACTTTCAGATGGCTTTGTGGACAGTGTGTTGTCCTCTGGTGCAGTTGTGTCAGGGAATCCTAGGTTTGAATCCAGGCTAGTGGATTTTTTTTCGTCTGCCTTCTCTCACCTATTTTGGTACTTTTCAAAATATTTAATATTATGATAAATGGCAAAAAGTCAAAAAATGAACATTTAAACTGAAGCTGGTTAAACTCCATCCACACACAGGACAGAATAACAATATTTTAAGTCACTTCATCAACATGTCTCATCATTTTGGGGGGGGGATCGGATTTCGACAGTTGTATATTTGCAGTCGAACTCCGTTCCCCCACCTATTGAGATTCTAATATTTATCATACAGACTGACACTCACACTTACAGATGGCTTTGTGGACAGTGTGTTTACCTCTGGTGCAGTTATGTCAGGGAAGCCTAGGTTCGAATCCAGACTGGTGTGTCTTTTTTTTCCGTCTGCCTTCTCTCACCTATTTTGGTACTTTTCAAAATATTTAATATCATGATAAATGGCAAAAAGGCAAAAAATGAACATTTAAACTGAAGCTGGTTAAACTCCATCCACACACAGGACAGAATAACAATATTTTAAGTCACTTCATCAACATGTCTCATCATTTTGGGGGGGGGAACGGATCTCGACACATGTATATTGCCGTAGAATTCCGTTCCCCCCCCTATTGAGTTTCTAATATTTATCATACAGACTGATTCTCACACTTTAAGGGGGTTTAGTGGACAGTGTGTTGACCTGTGGTGTAGTTGTGTCAGTGAATCTTAGGTTCGAATCCAGGCTTGTTGCTTTTTCCGTCTGTCTTCTCACAGCTATTTTGCTTCTTTTCAAAATATTTAATATCATGATAAATGGCAAAAAGGCAACAAATGAACATTTAAACTGAAGCAAGTTAAACTCCATCCACATATAGGACAGATTAAAAATATTTTAAGTCACTCCATCAACATGTGTCATCATTTTGGGGGGGGGGAACGGATTTCGACAGCTGTATATTTGCCGTCGAATTCCGTCCCCCCCCCCCCCCCCCCCCTATTGAGATTCTAATATTTATCATACAGGTTTTTTTTCACACTTTCTGATGGCTTTGTGGACAGTGTGTTGACCTCTGGTGCAGTTGTTTCAGGGAATCCTAGGTTAGAATCCAGGCTAGTGGATTTTTTTTCATCTGCCTTCTCTCACCTATTTTGGTACTTTTCAAAATATTTAATATCATGATAAATGGCAAAAAGGCAAAAAATGAACATTTAAACTGAAGCTGGTTAAACTCCATCCACACACAGGACAGAATAACAATATTTTAAGTCACTTCATCAACATGTCTCATCATTTTGGGGGGGGGAACGGATTTCGACAGCTGTATATTTGCCGTCGAATTCCCTTTCCCCCCCTATTGAGTTTCTAATATTTATCATACAGACTTATTCTCACACTTCCAGATGGCTATGTGGACAGTGTGTTGACCTCTGGTGCAGTTGTTTCAGGGAATCCTAGGTTCAAATCCAGGCTAGTGGATTTTTTTTTAGTCTGCCTTCTCTCACCTATTTTGGTACTTTTCAAAATATTTAATATCATGATAAATGGCAAAAAGGCAAAAAATGAACATTTAAACTGAAGCTGGTTAAACTCCATCCACACACAGGACAGAATAACAATATTTTAAGTCACTTCATCAACATGTCTCATCATTTTGGGGGGGGGATTGGATTTCGACAGTTGTATATTTGCAGTCGAACTCCGTTCCCCCACCTATTGAGATTCTAATATTTATCATACAGACTGACTGTCACACTTCAAGATGGCTTAGTGGACAGTGTGTTGACCTCTGGTGTAGTCGTGTCAGGGAATCCTAGGTTCGAATCCAGGCTGGTGGGTCTTTTTTTTCCGTCTGCCTTCTCTCACCTATTTTGGTACTTTTCAAAATATTTAATATCATGATAAATGGCAAAAAGGCAAAAAATGACTATTTAAACTGAAGCAGGTTAAACTCCATCCATACATAGGACAGAATAAAAATATTTTAAGTCACTTCATCAACATGTCTCATCATTTTGGGGGGGGAACGGATTTCGACAGCTGTATATTTGCCATCGAATTCCGTCCCCCCCCCCTATTGAGATTCTAATATTTATCATACAGGCTTATTCTCACACTTACAGATGGCTTTGTGGACAGTGTGTTTACCTCTGGTGCAGTTGTGTCAGGGAAGCCTAGGTTCGAATCCAGACTGGTGTGTCTTTTTTTTCCGTCTGCCTTCTCTCACCTATTTTGGTACTTTTCAAAATATTTAATATCATGATAAATGGCAAAAAGGCAAAAAATGAACATTTAAACTGAAGCTGGTTAAACTCCATCCACACACAGGACAGAATAACAATATTTTAAGTCACTTCATCAACATGTCTCATCATTTTGGGGGGGGGGGGAACGGATTTTGACAGCTGTATATTTGCCGTCGAATTCCGTTCCCCCCCCTATTGAGTTTCTAATATTTATCATAAAGACTGATTCTCACACTTCCAGATGGCTATGTGGACAGTGTGTTGATTTCTGGTGCAGTTGTTTCAGGGAATCCTAGGTTCAATTCCAGGCTAGTGGAATTTTTTTCGTCTGCCTTCTCTCACCTATTTTGGTACTTTTCAAAACATTTAATATCATGATAAAAGGCAAAAAGGCAAAATATAAACATTTAAACTGAAGCTGGTTAAACTCCATCTACACACAGGACAGAATAACAATATTTTAAGTCACTTCATCAACATGTCTCATCATTTTGGGGGGGGGAACGGATCTCGACACATGTATATTGCCGTAGAATTCCGTTCCCCCCCCTATTGAGTTTCTAATATTTATCATACAGACTGATTCTCACACTTTAAGGGGGTTTAGTGGACAGTGTGTTGACCTGTGGTGTAGTTGTGTCAGTGAATCTTAGGTTCGAATCCAGGCTTGTTGCTTTTTCCGTCTGTCTTCTCACAGCTATTTTGCTTCTTTTCAAAATATTTAATATCATGATAAATGGCAAAAAGGCAACAAATGAACATTTAAACTGAAGCAAGTTAAACTCCATCCACATATAGGACAGATTAAAAATATTTTAAGTCACTCCATCAACATGTGTCATCATTTTGGGGGGGGGGGGGAACGGATTTCGACAGCTGTATATTTGCCGTCGAATTCCGTCCCCCCCCCCCCCCTATTGAGATTCTAATATTTATCATACAGGTTTTTTTTCACACTTTCTGATGGCTTTGTGGACAGTGTGTTGACCTCTGGTGCAGTTGTTTCAGGGAATCCTAGGTTAGAATCCAGGCTAGTGGATTTTTTTTCATCTGCCTTCTCTCACCTATTTTGGTACTTTTCAAAATATTTAATATCATGATAAATGGCAAAAAGGCAAAAAATGAACATTTAAACTGAAGCTGGTTAAACTCCATCCACACACAGGACAGAATAACAATATTTTAAGTCACTCCATCAACATGTGTCATCATTTTGGGGGGGGGAACGGATTTCGACAGCTGTATATTTGCCGTCGAATTCCGTTCCCCCCCTATTGAGATTCTAATATTTATCATACAGGCTTATTCCCACACTTTCAGATGGCTTTGTGGACAGTGTGTTGTCCTCTGGTGCAGTTGTGTCAGGGAATCCTAGGTTTGAATCCAGGCTAGTGGATTTTTTTTCGTCTGCCTTCTCTCACCTATTTTGGTACTTTTCAAAATATTTAATATTATGATAAATGGCAAAAAGTCAAAAAATGAACATTTAAACTGAAGCTGGTTAAACTCCATCCACACACAGGACAGAATAACAATATTTTAAGTCTCTTCATCAACATGTCTCATCATTTTGGGGGGGGGATTGGATTTCGACAGTTGTATATTTGCAGTCGAACTCCGTTCCCCCACCTATTGAGATTCTAATATTTATCATACAGACTGACTGTCACACTTCAAGATGGCTTAGTGGACAGTGTGTTGACCTCTGGTGTAGTCGTGTCAGGGAATCCTAGGTTCGAATCCAGGCTGGTGGGTCTTTTTTTTCCGTCTGCCTTCTCTCACCTATTTTGGTACTTTTCAATATATTTAATATCATGACAAGTGGCAAAAAGGCAAAAAATGACCATTTAAACTGAAACAGGTTAAACTCCATCCACATATAGGACAGAATAAAATTATTTTGTCACTTAATCAACATGTCTCATCATTTTGGGGGGGGGAACGGATTTCGACAGCTGTATATTTGCCGTCGAATTCCGTTCCCCCCCCTATTGAGTTTCTAATATTTATCATACAGACAGACTCTCACACTTCCAGATGGCTTTGTGGATAGTGTGTTGACCTTTGGTGCAGTTGTATCAGGGAATCTTAAGTTCGAATCCAGGCTGGTGGGTTTTTTTTTCCGTCTGCCTTCTCTCACCTATTTTGCTACTTTTCAAAATATTTAATATCATGATAAATGGCAAAAAGGCAAAAAATGAACATTTAAACTGAAGCTGGTTAAACTCCATCCACACACAGGACAGAATAACAATATTTTAAGTCACTTCATCAATATGTCTCATCATTTTGGGGTGGGGAACGGATGTCGACAGCTGTATATTTGCCGTCGAATTCCGTTTCCCCCCCCTATTGAGTTTCTAATATTTATCATACAGACTGATTCTCACACTTCCAGATGGCTATGTGGACAGTGTGTTGACCTCTGGTGCAGTTGCTTCAGGGAAACCTAGGTTCAAATCCAGGCTAGTGGATTTTTTTTCGTCTGCCTTCTCTCACCTATTTTAGTACTTTTCAAAATATTTAATATCATGACAAGTGGCAAAAAGGCAAAAAATGACCATTTAAACTGAAACAGGTTAAACTCCATCCACATATAGGACAGAATAAAAATATTTTGTCACTTCATCAACATGTCTCATCATTTTTGGGGGGGGGGAACGGATTTCGACAGCTGTATATTTGCCGTCGTATTCCGTTCCCCCCCCTATTGAGTTTCTAATATTTATCATACAGACTGATTCCCACACTTCAAGGTGGCTTAGCGGACAGTGTGTTGACCTCTGGTGTCGTTCTGTCAGTGAATACTAGGTTCAAATCCAGGCTCCTTGCTTTTTCCGTCTGCCTTCTCTCAGGTATTTTGCTTCTTTTCAAAATATTTAATATCAAGATAAATGGCAAAAAGGCAAAAAATGAACATTTAAACTGAAGCTGGTTAAACTCCATCCACACACAGGACAGAATAACAATATTTTAAGTCACTTCATCAACATGTCTCATCATTTTTGGGGGGGGGAACGGATTTCGACAGCTGTATATTTGCCGTCGAATTCCGTTCCCCCCCCTATTGAGATTCTAATATTTATCATACAGGCTGATTCTCATACTTCCAGATGGCTTTGTGGATAGTGTGTTGACCTCTGGTGCAGTTGTGTCAGAGAATCTTAAGTTCGTATCCAGGCTGGTGGGGGTTTTTTTCCGTCTGCCTTCTCTCACCTATTTTGGTACTGTTCAAAATATTTAATATCATGATAAATGGCAAAAAGGCAAAAAATGAACATTTAAACTGAAGCTGGTTAAACTCCATCCACACACAGGAAAGAATAACAATATTTTAAGTCACTTCATCAACATGTCTCATCATTTTGGGGGGAGGAACGGATTTCGACAGCTGTATATTTGCCGTCGAATTCCGTTCCCCCCCCTATTGAGTTTCTAATATTTATCATACAGACTGATTTTCACACTTTCGGATGGCTATGTGGACAGTGTGTTGACCTCTGGTGCAGTTGTTTCAGGGAAACCTAGGTTCAAATCTAGGCTAGTGGATTTTTTTCGTCTGCCTTCTCTCACCTATTTTGGTACTTTTCAAAATATTTAATATCATGACAAATGGCAAAAAGGCAAAAAATGACCATTTAAACTGAAACAGGTAAAACTCCATCCACACACAGGACAGAATAACAATATTTTAAGTCACTTCATCAACATGTCTCATCATTTTGGGGGGGGGGAACGGATTTCGACAGCTGTATATTTGCCGTCGAATTCCCTTTCCCCCCCTATTGAGTTTCTAATATTTATCATACAGACTTATTCTCACACTTCCAGATGGCTATGTGGACAGTGTGTTGACCTCTGGTGCAGTTGTTTCAGGGAATCCTAGGTTCAAATCCAGGCTAGTGGATTTTTTTTTAGTCTGCCTTCTCTCACCTATTTTGGTAATTTTCAAAATATTTAATATCATGATAAATGGCAAAAAGGCAAAAAATGAACATTTAAACTGAAGCTGGTTAAACTCCATCCACACACAGGACAGAATAACAATATTTTAAGTCACTCCATCAACATGTGTCATCATTTTGGGGGGGGGAACGGATTTCGACAGCTGTATATTTGCCGTCGAATTCCGTTCCCCCCCCATTGAGATTCTAATATTTATCATACAGGCTTATTCCCACACTTTCAGATGGCTTTGTGGACAGTGTGTTGTCCTCTGGTGCAGTTGTGTCAGGGAATCCTAGGTTTGAATCCAGGCTAGTGGATTTTTTTTCGTCTGCCTTCTCTCACCTATTTTGGTACTTTTCAAAATATTTAATATTATGATAAATGGCAAAAAGTCAAAAAATGAACATTTAAACTGAAGCTCGTTAAACTCCATCCACACACAGGACAGAATAACAATATTTTAAGTCACTTCATCAACATGTCTCATCATTTTGGGGGGGGGATCGGATTTCGACAGTTGTATATTTGCAGTCGAACTCCGTTCCCCCACCTATTGAGATTCTAATATTTATCATACAGACTGACTCTCACACTTCAAGATGGCTTAGTGGACAGTGTGTTTACCTCTGGTGCAGTTGTGTCAGGGAAGCCTAGGTTTGAATCCAGACTGGTGTGTCTTTTTTTTCCGTCTGCCTTCTCTCACCTATTTTGGTACTTTTCAAAATATTTAATATCATGATAAATGGCAAAAAGGCAAAAAATGAACATTTAAACTGAAGCTGGTTAAACTCCATCCACACACAGGACAGAATAACAATATTTTAAGTCACTTCATCAACATGTCTCATCATTTTGAAGGGGGGGGGGAACGGATTTTGACAGCTGTATATTTGCCGTCGAATTCCGTTCCCCCCCCTATTGAGTTTCTAATATTTATCATAAAGACTGATTCTCACACTTCCAGATGGCTATGTGGACAGTGTGTTGATTTCTGGTGCAGTTGTTTCAGGGAATCCTAGGTTCAATTCCAGGCTAGTGGAATTTTTTTCGTCTGCCTTCTCTCACCTATTTTGGTACTTTTCAAAACATTTAATATCATGATAAAAGGCAAAAAGGCAAAATATAAACATTTAAACTGAAGCTGGTTAAACTCCATCTACACACAGGACAGAATAACAATATTTTAAGCCACTTCATCAACATGTCTCATCATTTTGGGGGGGGGAACGGATCTCGACAGATGTATATTGCCGTAGAATTCCGTTCCCCCCCCTATTGAGTTTCTAATATTTATCATACAGACTGATTCTCACACTTTAAGGGGGTTTAGTGGACAGTGTGTTGACCTCTCGTGTAGTTGTGTCAGTGAATCTTAGGTTCGAATCCAGGCTTGTTGCTTTTTCCGTCTGTCTTCTCACAGCTATTTTGCTTCTTTTCAAAATATTTAATATCATGATAAATGGCAAAAAGGCAACAAATGAACATTTAAACTGAAGCAGGTTAAACTCCATCCACATATAGGACAGATTAAAAATATTTTAAGTCACTCCATCAACATGTGTCATCATTTTGGGGGGGGGGAACGGATTTCGACAGCTGTATATTTGCCGTCGAATTCCGTCCCCCCCCCCCCCTATTGAGATTCTAATATTTATCATACAGGTTTTTTTTCACACTTTCTGATGGCTTTGTGGACAGTGTGTTGACCTCTGGTGCAGTTGTTTCAGGGAATCCTAGG